>OY735214.1:26755313-26980313 GCA_963457665.1 Thysanoteuthis rhombus
GGATATACTTGTAGTGAATGAGTTCCAATAAAGTATTACGATCTCCTAAATAGGAAAGGATTGACATCAGTAATTTTTAGACTTATCAATACAGTTTCTCATTGAAGAGTCGGTGCACTCACTAGTTAACAACATTCTTCAAAGTAGTAGGAGAATCGTGACCCAAGTGGTTTGTGTTCATGTGGCACGTTTGCCGAATCAACCTGAATCAACTATTACAATGCTCCCTTGATCGATCTTAATCCATTGGATTACTCTTGTATCTATTCATTTCTTGTCTAGATATCAGATGGGACAACGGGGTTTAACATACCAGCACATTCCATTACATCTGACCAGCCTCTTTACGTCAAAGCGATGGAGATCATTACAGCCAAATCGAAGAATATCGTCTGCGGACTTCAAAGCTTTCATAGATTTCGGGGTTGCATTTGTGGACTTGATGGTAGGACCTGGACTGGAAGAAATTGAAAAATGCATATAGTAATAATTCATGGTGAGTGGAAAAGCTATAACGAGAGCCGTGAGAGGACGTTTGTTGGTACTGTTTTAAACATGACATATGGAAGAGATGCTTTGAGAACGAAGCAAAGCAAGAGAAGGGGAATGACAACTGTAAAGATAAAGAAGTACCAGACTGTTAGAACGAGTTGGACGGATCATAGAGACCCCAAAAGAAACATACCAACTTGATAGGGTTGACTTTGATGAACAGCCAGACATTTGTAATAACTTTATGTCTGATGGAGTTTCCAATGATGACACGGACGAATTAGAAGCACAATGCAAACTTCAGGCCTCCAAAACAAGTTTTCTTCGACTTCAAGAACGGTAAAACTATAGCTTATTGCATGTACATTGATAATGTAGATGAGTTCATCTGAGCGAAAAGGGCCAGTAATCTGGATATACATTTGAATGTTCTAGTGAAGATACTGAACCTCTCTGCTGCAACTGGTCATATACATTAGGAAAAAGTGATTCGACAAATTAGTTGACACCTTCAGGGATTAAATGTATGGAGGAAAGCTCGATAGTTCCCTTCCAAGTTTGAGGTCCGTAATGATGGCTGCATCACCATCCAAGTTGCTACTGGATGGGAAATGGTGGAGAAAAAATCGGAACCAACCATGACGGGAAAGCTTCTCACACTAGACAATTTACTCAAATTCATGCAATCAAACAACAAAGCTGCTTTACGAAATTCGAATGCATCCACATGCTACATGAACAGTCTGAAATGCGTTACGGCTTGTTACGATTGCTGTACTTTTAGCTGCTGCAATACATAGGTAATCGAGTAGGACGAAATTATAGACATTGAACGATGAAAAATTGTTTTAGTGGCTGTGCGATGTTTAGTTTTAGCAAGCTACATTAATGAAAAAGATAGAATTGTTCATATTTAATAATGTGTTTTTGTTCTTTTCAGTGATCATTTCTTCTAATTATGACTCACTGTGCAGAGATTCGTCCCAAAATACAATCCGTAGTCCGTAGCGAAGCCTTACATAAGATCTATTTTTGACCTTTTGGATATATCGTGTACACATGAGCGAATACAGAAATGTATAAAATGAAACGCAAAGATATATCTCAATCAAAAATGAATTCCTGGATCCTTCCCAAAATTTAATCATGTTATCTATGTAGCTTACCTTTTCACAAAATTCCATCCAAATTCATAGAGACCTCTTAGGGACAGAGAGGAACTATAGAAGAAATTCATGAAAAAACCTCGAACATTTTTCCGTTAATTATACTATTCGCTCCTATCTTTCCACTCGGAATTCCTAAAATTTCTCTATGAATTTCAATGAAATTTCGTGGAAGGGTAAGCTGTGGGTTGCGGAAAATGTGATCAAATGTAGGAGCAGAATTCGTCCTTAGCTGGAAGACATTTACCTACTTAATATTCTATACATTACTGTATTTGTTCATGTTTGTGCATACAGTATCTCAAAAAGTTCTCGACAAATTTTAATGGAATTTTGTGCAGCGGTGCACCATATTGTAAAGATGAATGGTTCTAATTTCCAGGTGGACCCGGGGATTTTTGAGTTCTTGATTAGGAGATGTTTTTTCAAATTTCTGTATTCGCCCCTGTCTATCCATACGGTATATATAAAAGTTATGCATGAATTGTAATGAAGTATTGTGGAATGGTAAGGGTTAAAAAAAAATGTAAGAATTTTTAAGCAGATCTAGGAATTTATTCTCGATCAAGATGTGATAGACTTTTGGGATGGGTTCAGGATTTCGTTTTTGATTGAGAGTTATTTTGCATTATTCCTTCCTACATTTCAGTATTCACCTCTATTTGTCCATACGATATTTCAAAAGTTTTTAATGAATGTCAATTGAATCGTATTACCAAAGGGTAAGAAGAAAGATAAAATATCGTAGACGGATATACGAATTTGTTTTGCTATTGAAATATATTTTTCGGGTTTTTCACAAATTTCTATATTTGCTACAAATTTTCTCAATGAAATCTCGTGGAAAAGTAAAACACATCGTAGGAAATAGGTGGGGCGGATCCAGGAAAGCGTTTTCTGAAGAATCCCTCTTTACCTCGCTGAATGCATTGAAGCAAGGACTGCTGGATTCGTCTTGCACATGCATTTCATGAGATGGTAAATAATCTGTTTATACCTACACAATCATATTTTGTCTATAATTTTTAAAGTATAACGTAGAATGAATCGGCCAGAACGTTTTAACTTCGCCAAAGATGAGAAGAATGGTTCGAATTGTTCGAACAAGAGTTGGTTTAAAAATCACACAACTGACTGATTCCCGTTTGTTCAGGCCATCGCCTGCCGAATATATTTTGCTATAAAAAAATCAAGAAATGGTTGAGATTTGGATAAGTGGAGCAGAAGAATGTTTCGTATGATTTTTGGCTGAATCAAATTCTTCTGAGGTACATTCTATTTTTGAAAGATTTTCAAACATTAAGTTCCTTATCTTTGTTGCCATATCAATCGAACTTTAAAAGTGTCAGAGTTTCAGTCAAATTACGAAAGCCACAGCGTGAAATCGCTGAATGATCTTATCAATACGCAAAACAATTTGTTTCCTTTTACCATTAACTTTATGCAATATTCTTGCAAGTACAGCCAAAATTTCAACTTCAAAGAAGATATTCACATATCACATCGACATGTACTTTTCAAAAGAGCGTCAAAACGTCCGTGAAAGTGCCAAAAATTTGCATTAATTTTGCAATCAATTATCGTATCGGGTCAAGCAGTAGTAATATCGTAGGTTGAGTTACTAATGATATTTACCGACGGTGAGGGTTAAATTGGCATCAGCGGAATGGAGCATTAACATCAAGATTAAAAATCGGCATACGCCAAACTCTCTGATCCAAAATTTCTCTGATAAGTTTATGATGATGCTTAAAACATCAATGCAATCGGTCACTCAAGCCCAACATTTTTTTTATCATCGATTATTTCATTCACGAAATATCTATTCTGATGCGAGACATAGTTATATACCTAGGAGACAGAAACTAAAAGTAATCAACAAAGCGTGGAGAACTCAGTTAAAAAAATACTTCCATCATTTTAACATGGGGTGCATAAGAGAGCTATATAGATCGAGGTCTCTTGGGGAAGCATTTGTGTACTGTGCAATAAGATAATCTTTGCTTGCCTAAAACTTTGCAAAAACAACACCATCAACCAGATTTTGGAATAAAATAACGTATCAATCAATTCAAAATTAATCAAGGAATAAATTACGATCATTTAATACTGGAAAAAGTTTCACAGATTTCAATGACTGGTGGCTATCATATTTGTCTCGTGACTGACCGCCCTAATCACAGATGCTGAGACTGAATACTTTTCTCAAACAGTACCAAGCAGCTGACAATGTGGGAATTGACTGTGTCCTGGGAGGAGTTTATGACACTTGCCCACGAAAGGATTAGCACCAAATTTCAGCATTTAGTGTCAAAACAAGGGTTGTAGAAGACGTTATGCACCAATTGAGACGGGTTGTAGAAGTTTTGCTGGGCAAAAGTTATGCGATCAAAAATTTGCATTGTAGTTGCTGCAAAGAGGAAGGAATTAGAAGACATCAGATTTAGCCGAAAGATCAACGAGATGAATTTGGCTGAAAGACATCATCCATGGAAAAGGGTTGATTGAAAAAGAAATAGACAGAAAAGAATTCCCCACACACCCATGCAGGCGTAATTTCATCATGACGTCAAGCGTTCACCAAATGAACAATTGGTTTATTCATTTGTAGATCAAGTGTGGGTTAGTGCTAGTAATATCACACACTGCATTAAGTCCTTGAAAAACGCAAGTAAAGGAACAACCCGGCCAAAATGAATAACTGAGTCTCATTAACGAAACCTATTGGATCTTGCCATCTCATTGAATGCAAACCTGGGTAGGACGAAAAATATTCATTTTTTTTTTGTATTTTATGAACTGTTATAAGTGTATGAAAGTTAAAGTAACTTTAATACAGTGAAAATTTCTCCTCTGGGGTAATCTAGCGTCATTTTCTCATTGATGAATTTTGTGTCAGTGAGTGTGTATGTTTGTGTGTGTGTGTACGGTATTGAAGCCCCTTCTTTCTTGAATAGGGATCTTCATCCAATTTTCTGATGACAGGATTAAAATGGGCACATATAGCTTATTGTAAACAATTTAGGAAACACGTAATTGCGGATCCTGAAACGACAACGCACACACACAAATATAGGCTGGTATTTACTTCTCATAATTGCAAACATGACGCAAATTCAGTTTGTAAAGGGGGGTTATCCCCTTGTAATGTTGTGAGAAGGTAGAGGAGGAATAAAAAGTGAAAGTACAGCATTTTTAGCAACTTTATAGTTCTAATTATGCTGGAAGAAATCGGGCAAAAAGAACAATTTTATAGCAAAATACCTTGGACTTTGAAAATTATTGTATCAATACACAAGAAAAGTTCTGCTGTTGTGACAGTTTTCATATCTTTACGGAAATAGTTTACTTCTCAGAAAGAGTGTTCTAAGGGAACGGTAATTTGTTTTTCTATACTGTCATTTTTTTCGATTTTATATCCACATTACAAATAGAAAAAATTAGAATAAAGAAGATATCGTCGGATCATTTTGAACAAATGCTCAAACCGATCACTCTATAATGCACTGTAATTAAATTTTCCATTAAACTTTATGCTCATCTTCTGTCCATATTCACGTATTTATCCGTGATACAAGAAGAATTAGCAACATTCATTAGCCATTTTGTACCTGTGGAATTAGAATTTTTCTGGGTTTCACTCATCTTTAATATCACTCACACTTGCTGCATTCTGCTTACTCGATACGCCTTGTATTTTCTTTGCTAATTTATGGAATGCTATCCGCATCGGATTTAGCGTTAAAAAGACCATAACCACTTACAGATCCTGATCTATGTCACTGCACAACATTTGATTTTCCAGTGCTGAAAATTCTTTACAAAGGTAAGTAATGTAGGTAATTACTTAACTAAGCCAGGTGCACGTTCTTTATAAGTCTACATCCAGCTTATTCCTCTGTGGAGCATGGAATATTTTTGTAGCGAAAACATGCTTACAACTGGACTTGAACGTTGATTTGTTGAGTTAAAAGCAAGCTTGTCTGACGTGTTTATGGAAGTACTCATTCGAGACTTTCATACAAGTTGAAGTACTCTAGCGTGGAAAATTGGAGAGGGGATTAAATGAAAAGGCTGAAAGAATATAAAGTTTCATAATGTTCTGTGACTATCTCAGGATGTACCAAGTGACCCCAGTGTTCACGACCGGAAGACGCTGTCAAAATATTTGATGCATGTGAATATTATAAGGAGGAGAAAAAAAGTAATTGACAACGGATTGCTTTGTATGAGATATTCATGAATTCAACACAATGGCGTCAACGACACAGACAAATAACGAAAGAGAGAAAGCGAACAATTAGTGATGGTCTAGCCAGAAGTACTAGACAGGGAAAACAGAGAAATGATCCTCGAGGTAAGAGGAAGAAATGGCTATTAGAGTAAGAAGAAACGGTCTTGAAGAGGGACTTGAGAGTGGAGGTTTGAATTCGAGAAAAAGAGAAAAAAAATGGAGAAACAATTGAGAATTAGTCGAAGGAAAAAAGGGAGAAATAACACAAACATTACTGGAGAAAGAAACAAGACTGAAAACTGTGAAAAAGAAAGGCATTTAAAGAATCTGAGATTGTGAAAAATCGGCAAACAGAGAAAGAGAAGAAACGATAGAAATAGGGAGAGAAGTGTTCACACTTACCTCAGAAGGTAGAAAAAGAGCGATAAAGAAAACTGATGAAAAGAAAAAATTGTCCGGAAATAACGAAATGGAGAAAAGAAAAGACTTAAGATATGAGAAAGCAGGAAAAATGAGTGAGAAACTAGGTAACGCAAAAAGTTTAATTAGGCATTGTTATATCCAGGTAGGCACATTTTGCACATTGAACTATTGCGATAATGCAAATGATTTGTAGCAATTCCACTGCTCTTTATTTATCTATTCATTTTTCAAACATACCAAAGATGATGTTGATTCATTTCATGCACAGTAAAAGTCAAATTATTAAAAATGTATCTGGTAGCCATTTCTCGTTCATTATTTGTCTAGTGTTGACATACAGTTGTCTAAAGTAATACTTTGCTATCCTATGGAAAGTTCTAATATTTTTCTGAACCGTAGGTGATCATTCAATCGGAACTTAGAGATCGACCATTTGCTCAGGGGTCAGAAAAGAAATAGGGCGGTCTTAGTGTGACGTACTCTCACAAACGTGAAACGGAGTGGCAACTTCTAAGAATTCAAAGTAACTGAACTATCTTCATGGCTTCCTTTGGAAAATCCATTCACGTATAAATAGGGATAAAGGGCATTTTACATCCTATGATTTGCATAAAAACTGTCCTAATTTAAGCGAAGAAAGAATTCCATACGGCAGACTCTGCAAAAATATTGAATTAATTTTGGAGTACAAGTGACAAGTTTCAGATGACATAAGTTTTGTACTGGTTTAATTGATCTCTTTTTCCTGTAATAGAATACGCAGCCGTTTTCAAAGCACAAACACATTCAAATTTCATGTTATTGACAGATTCATACCTTGGAACTGTCGTTGAAGGTAAATGATGAAAATAAAAAAAATAGGAAAAGATCTTAAATAAATGACGATTAAAATTTCCTCAAGAGGGACTACTGTATTAGAAACCGTCAACCAAAACTGTCAGCATAAGTTGCTCTCAGTTTCTAAGTTGGTCCGACTGGCTGACTGGCTATGTATATATCATGCGTACAGGCTGCACCAAAGGGGCTATAGGGCTGAAAATTTCAACATTTATTCCTGATCGTCAAAAAGAACGTTCAAATCCCTCTTGAAAGGGTTCTATGTACGGGGTTTAGTCTTTAACGTAAGTTTATGCTAAATTGGTCCCCAGTTTGTGTCCGCTTGCTTTTTGAATTCAGACAATTTAGTGATGACTGCCCAACAGAACGTGAGAAAAGTAAATATTCACTGATCACCCCATTTTCCCATTTTGTAATCGATCAGTCCCAATATTGCATGCTGCTGCCAAAAGATGTTGGTCACGTTACGGTTTCTATTGAGTGTTTTCTCTTCTTTTTTAGAAAATTTTTGAGTCGATTCTAATCGATCATTTAAACTAGAAGTTATCCCATTGTATCAGGCGTAGAAGATGGGATGCGTGATGTATTCCAAAGAACCCATAATTTTACTCTCGCAGCCGGTTTGTATGAGTTAGAACTTTAAGACTGATTCAATGTAAATTTATAATCCTTCAGTATTAGAAATGGCACGGATAACTTCACTGGTTCTAAGTTATATCTAGAATTTATTTGCTTTAATAGAATGATTAGTTCACTGTCCAATGGTTCGTCTTGACCTTCATCAGGTCAGTTTCCGCTTTTCAAGAATCAGTTGTTCGTGTCCAGGAAGTATACAACTTACCATTATCCAAATGTTCAACAAGTTAAGATCCTACGAAGATGTAAATAACAGTCAAGATGACTTTGTATACATATGTAGATAGTGAGGCATGAATTGGTGATGTTGGGAGCGACTCTGAAGATAGAATCGGCTGACATTCTGATGGCAATCACTTTTATAATTGGGAAAATCATAAATTCATTTTTCCTATTTGGCATCGTCAGCCATATTGAACGTTTTTGTGCAACGTAGCAGACAAAGAAAAGATGGAAGAATGATGAAGTCCTCCTCAAAATACAAGTTCAAATTCAATTTTCATAAGAAGAGATTTCAATTTTAGATAATAAGCCTGTCTTTTTGGAATTTACTTTTGGAATAGCTAGTTTTTTGTTGACGATCTTACCAGCTTTTTGAGTATATCGATGGTGATGTTATCTGGTCCAGGGGTTTTCCTTTTTTTTTTTCTTTAATGACTTGTTTTACCTCCCATGGTGTAACTTCGGGGAAGTCCTCGATGTAGTTGTCAGCGTCTTGTGTATCCTAGTTGTTGTTTTGCAGCCCGTGTCTTAAAGAGTAAAGTTAGAATTCTTGGGTGCATTAGACAATTCTGCCTCTGTCAGTTGTTATGTCTCCGTTTTCTTCGAGTATGGTAGTTATTTGTTTCTATCCTATACTGATAGCTTTGTTTAGTGCTTTAAAGCCCCGACGTTTTTTGAGAGTGGTTTCGATGATTGCTGTCGTACACCTTCTTTTGTCTCCTCTTAGTTCATTTTTTATTGTTTTGTTCTGTTTGGTATCTTTTATTTTTTTCTCTTGTTGTTGGTGGTTAGGAGTTTCTGCATTTTTCAATGAGTTTCCTGGTTTTGTCTGGGATTTTACTAAGGGTCTGTATGCTTCTTAGTTTGAACATTGTTGAGAGGTTGTTATTTTGTTATGAAGTTCGTTGATGCTGGCGTCGTTTTCATTGCTAAGTATTTTGAATCTGTTCTTCAATTCTAGCTTGAAGGGTTGAGTGACTTCCTTTGGTGCGGTCCGTGGGTGCTGTTTGGTGTGGAACATTTTTCTACATTCTTTGTTTACACGCATCTTACATTTTACCATTCTATGGTCGCTTCCTATGTTTACTTGGTTTAGAATTTGAATATCTTTGATGGTATCGCTTCTGTCCGATAGGATATGGTCTATTTTATTTTTGGTTTCATGGTTGGGGCTCTTCCAAGTTCATTTTCTACTGGGTTTCTTTTTGAAGAATGTATTCATAACCTCGAAGTTGTTTGCAGTTGTAAAGTTTACAAGATCTTCACCTCTTTCGTTCCGTCTTTTGTATCCGAATTTTCCAACTCATCTTTAGTTTCCTTATCCTACCTGAGCGTTAAAATCTCCCATATTGATTTATATTGAAGTATTTTTTAGTATCTTGTAATAGGGAGTTCAAGTCATCATACAAGTTGTTTATCTCTTCTTTGGATGATTGCGAAGTGGGAGCATACACTTGAATGACATTTAGCTTGTATCTCTTTGAGAGTTGTATAGTGACGCTGGCTATGTGGTCTGAGATAGCTTTGGAACCTTCCACGTTGTCTTTAAGGTCCTTATTGATGAGGAAACCAACTCCATTTTGTTTTACTTTCTCTCTTCCGTCTTTGAAGAGAAGGTGTTTGCTCCTCAGTTCAATTAGTTCTTCTGGTCTTCTCATTTCGCTAAAACCGATGATGTCCTACTTGATCTTTTTGATTTCACTTTCTAGATGGGTCAGGTGAGCATTTTTAGAGAGATTTCTAACGTTATTGGTGCTGATGTATAACATTATTCTCTTGTTGAGGGTTTTTGGGTTTTGTTTGGGTGGTCGTTGTTGGAGCAAATCACTCCCACCTAAGGCAAGTGATGCAGCTTGGTCTTTTGGGACCGTTGACCCAGCAGGGACGGGTGTTTTAGCGTAGTGTTTGGGTAGTCGCTGTTGAAGCACATCATCCCAACCCAAAGCGAGTGATATGGCTGGGCCTTTTGGGACTAAGGACCCAGCAGGAACGGCTGGTGTAACTATCATTGTGCAAACCATGGGGAGTGTTGGGCCACGGCCTGCTGCACTGGCCCATGCTGTGTTGGAAGGGGTTCTGATAGATACGTCACTCCTAGTTCGATGGCCTCAGAGCACCACCGCCTCTTAGCACCCATTTTATCTGCTCTTGATGATTAAGCACAGTCCTGGGTGTACGCAGTGTTGTAGAAGATGGAAAAGAAATCCTTTTTTCTGTTATTTGTGAAATCTATCCGGATAAGCCAATTCAATTAACATTCTATCTCATCCTATTTACATTTAAAATGGGGCCCAGCTCTGTGCAAGTGAAATATTAACAGGTCTGACGAATTTATCTTGTTCTTGTTCAGCTTGATGGGTCGTTCAGCTTGAGCATACCTCTCCCTTATATATCAATTTAACTTAGTTAAAGTCTCCAGTTTGTTTTTATGTTATTTTTTTCATGGTCAGTTTAGTAGGGGAGATCTTACCTTTAATTTTTTTTTTCTATTTCATTTATCTATATTTTTGCTTTATTTTTTTGGCGGGGGGGGGGGGGATTCTATCTTTGTTTTTAGTGTTTACTGGAATATTTGGAGCCCAACGTTTGTATACACTTTTGATTGAAATCAGAAGAGGTTGGTCATTGCATTTCAACAATCAAGCAACACATTTCAAACAAAACTGGATCAGTGGAAAAGTTGGTGGAATAAATGTAGAAAAATAACATAAAAGTTTAGTTTTACTTATCCAGTCTTGATCACTTTTTGATAAGAAAAAGGTTTCTTTTAACAGTAAAGAAATTCCATTTTTTCCTTTGCTAAATAGTGCTGCACTCGAACCCTGCTTGGAATAGCGAGAATTTATCATTGGGGACCGACCTGTCTTAGAATCTAATGGGTTGCTTTCATGTTTTTATGGCCTGTCGAGCGTTCTT
Source organism: Thysanoteuthis rhombus (assembly GCA_963457665.1). Lineage (NCBI taxonomy): Eukaryota > Metazoa > Mollusca > Cephalopoda > Oegopsida > Thysanoteuthidae > Thysanoteuthis > Thysanoteuthis major. The sequence goes on from OY735214.1 coordinate 26,766,240, forward strand.
TTGTTTAAGGGTTTTTTTGGGTTTTTTTTATTTTCTGTCTCTAATTTATTCATTTATATTTTCATTTTATCTGTTTGTATTTTTATTTCATTTGTTTATTTATTTATTTCAGACTTTTTTTTACAGGGGATACAACTTATCATAAATAGAGTAATTGTTCTACGTAGGACGTTTTTTGACACAGCTTGGTCATGCAGTTAAAATTGACATACTTTGCGCAGGAGGTTGATAGGGCTGGTTTAGTGATGTGATTGTACAGATGGAATGGCATCTCTGATCATTGCTGTTTCCACTAGTCTATCATCAATCTGGGGTAAGGGTCTAGTGATGGGAGGGTCACTATGGAATAGAGAAAATGGCTGCTTTGAACCTTTGGATAGAGTTGTCTGGTTGCAGGGAAAAGTACAAGGCTGTTTAGCTCCAAAGACTTCTTGGCTAGCTTCAAAGCCAGATGTTCCCGTTTGATGTCAAAAGTGGGGGATGCCAACAAGTCTCAAGATTCGTGTGGGTCTTATGGCCCCATAGATGGTGCGGAGAACGTCGTTAATGATTACAGCTTGTTCATGTGATTGCTCTGAGATCAGACGGGTGCGGAGTACTCAGCAGTGGAAAAGACCAACAAAAGAATGTATGTGCAGAAGGTGTTAAAGTCATATTTTAGGGCGTTTCATCTCAAAGGGGTTTTAGTCTTGCCATGACCTTTTCCAAGCGGAAAGGGCGGTGTTTTTTCAGGCAATCAAATTCAACCTTAAACCAGAAGCGATGAAACTTCCGCAAGACCAACTGGAAGAATCTCAGTCTATCAACGGCAGCCTTTGAGAGAACCAAATACATGCTTTGCTAGGATGCTGAGCGCGGATGAACCCTCATTTCCCAAAATAAAGTCAGTCTGGTAGAGACACCACCATGTAACGACGAGCTCATGTCCCTTCTTGGTCGGTGGGTGAAATCGGCCTGAGCAATGGTTTCGTTTCGTCCTTCCCTACGCTACCTCTTTACACAGAGGAGCTATACGAAAACATATTTCGTAACTTTCAACTCTATCGCCTCTGTCCTCGTAAACAATGGCAAATAGGGTACCAAGAATAAGGCAGGAACTTGTCTTCTGAATACCATCAACAATTTAATAGCAACACTCACAGATTTAAGCCACTTCTCTGCCCGAACTCAGTAGCGCCATACAAAATCTTTCAAATCGGAAAAGCGCTTGGTTAGGAGCATATCTATCCCGAGTTCATAAAAACTTGAGCATGAAGACAAGTGAGTGGCCAGAAAATAATAAAACAAAAAACAGTAGTCCTCAAATCGGTTCATTAGAACATCTCTTGTAATTATCAGCAAATGCAATAAAACATCGTCGTGTAGTCCCCAAATGCAACTAATACAAACAGGGACCAACTTCAAAAAGGAACACAGACATTTTTTAACGGTGATGAAGTCAATTACCATTATCAGCGGATAGAAAAAAGGCATTATTCCTCATCAATACTTTTTTGATACCTACAAATTTTTGCATGCTTGACCGATATCATTCCCTTGCGCTGAAACCTGATTGGAACAAATCTTCAACAAGTTTTTTTATGATCAAAATTAGTTTTAGCAATCATAATGACATTCTTCAACACTGACACATCACTGCCAGAGGAGAGGCTATCATGTGATTTAGCCATGTGACAAAAATGACTGGAAACAAAAGCAACAAAAACAAATAAATACTACGGTCCGACTTACCCCGATACAAACGATCGAATTTAGCCATTTGTCACGAGCTCTATAACTTTTAAACTGATGACCTAATATCTTATTCATTCTGACAGTTTATTAAATTACCCATGTTACAAGAATGGCAGACAACCGATGAATACCACCTCACAACATGGATCCTCACATATCACATATGCAATTGAAGCCGGTAGAGTATTTGATGTAGAGAGGAGCTTGACGAATTCAAAATGTAGTGGCTCTGCGAGGCACACAATAGAGAAGTGTGGCGAATCCTGGGAAGGTCTATGTCCAACAATGGACGTTAAGAGATTGATGATGATGATGACGATGATGATATTGATACCCGTAAGAATCAGAGTAAATAATTTGCTTCCTGAATGAAATCATTTTATATCTGTATTTTTTCGATAAAGGTCCTTAATCAATTTCTAAAGGCTTCAATCAAAAAGAGAGCCTGAATCAAATAATTCAATTATACAAAACACATCCCAAAATCCTCTTTCTTTTTATAACTAGGGTTATAATATGATATTTAAGATGAATTCAAATACATGGAATTTTATTTCCTTTCATTGTCAGTTTGGCTGCAACCTATGTTCACAATATAAATTGCTTTATTATCTATGAACTTTAAGGGCGGACATTTTGAAATTCAAAATGGACAACTGTACTTTTCTTCCTATTATGACCAAGTCATTGTGGATGGATGCGACAAAAAATTAAATCAGTTTTTCTGTAGCCTATAACCCAACCCTCCACAAAATTACTTTGAAATTTATAGTGAACCTTTGGAGATATCGCGTGGGCAGCAAGGAGCGAAAACAGAAATTCATAAAAAATTTAAAAAAACAACCAAAACCATTCTCACTTCGTTCTTATAATTTAGCTTACCCTACCACAAATTTTCAATGAAATTAATCGAGAACTTTTGGATATAAAAAGTAGATTGTTGCGAATACAGAAATGGATAAGATATTGAAACAGAATTTATTAATCTTAAACGAAGCCCTGTATCTGCTTCAAAATTCAGTTACTTCTCTCTCAACTTCGTGCCACATCGTTTCACATAATTTAATTGTAATCCATTGAGAAATTTCGGAGATATCTTGGAGAGAGACAGGAGCGAATAGGTATGAAAAGCTAAAAAAATATCTCTCAATCAAAAACTTTTCCGTTTCATATTAGCTTCTGTCTGTCTACACGATATCAATGAAATTTTGTAGAAAGGTATTCCATGGGGCATGGACGAAGTGATCAAGTTTCGAGTCGGATCCAGGAATACAATTTTGATTGAGAGATATTTTTCTGTTTTAGTATTCCATATATATTCGCTCTTTTCAAAAGCATTCCAATTGAACCTTTTGAAAAGAGTGAACCACGTGATTAAAAAAAAGTGATCAAATTGACAACAGATCCCGGAATTCGATTTTGATTGGGAGATATCATTGCATCAAAAAATATACATCTGTATCCGCTCCAGTCTTTCCACACGATATCTCCAAATCTCATCAAGGAAGAAATGAATAAATTGTGTGGCGGATCCAGGAATTGGGTTTTCATTGAAAGATATTTTGTGCATTTTTATCTTCATAAATTTCTTTATACGCTTCTGAATGTCCATACAATATCTTCCTAAGTTCCAAATGAATTGAGCAATCTTTACATGATGTTCTCGAACCAAAACAAGGGATGTAAAATTAGTGGCTATCTTGAAAAAATGATCGTCATCTTGGATCTCAACTAGAAATTCTTTGGAATTTTAAAATGGTATCAGGATGACTTAATAGAAATGAGAAGTGGAGAACAGAATGTTTCAACTTTTTCCAATTTAGTCCCCCTCCCCCTGCAATGGGCTAGTTTGCCTTGACTAATTTACTTGCTTCTTCCTTGCCATTTAGTTTATGTTATACGATACTAAACGACTGAGAGAAATACGGATCTTACACCTGTGTTTCATTAAGTATTTCACCTTATGTTTAATTATCCTGAAGGTGTCATGTTGATGGAAACAGTGTCCAGAGTTTGCGTATATTACGCAAGTGAGCACCTGTATGCACAACATGTGTATTTGCGTATAAGTTTGTAAGGTATGCATATTTTAACACAGAGTACTTTTCTATACATAATTGTTAACATATAAAATATTTCCTACGTAGATACAACACCAATCTATTCACCTACCATCGTCATGTGATCGGATCGGATAACTTTTTCCAACCATCAACAGGAAGTATGTTTGTATTAGTTTCCAAGAACTTGTCCTCTTTCAGTTTTGTTTCTGATTACTTATTGTTACTTTTTGACTTCTACAATGAGACGTGGAAGTGTCAGCCAAAAGCAATGTGAGATTTGTCGCTGCCGGTTCTGTGTCAACCTCAATTAATGATGACGAGATGAGAGCCTTAAAATGATTGGCTGCCTACGGTGAAATCATTAATAACATTTCGACGAAGATAACACAAGGATATAAATACCAATATGCACAGAATATATATGTAAATATACATATATATATATATATATATATATATATATATATATATATATATATATATATATATATATATATATATATATATATATATATATATATATGTATGTATATATTTATATATATATATATATATGGAGAGATAGACGTAGAAAAAGACGTAGAAATGTTTATATTCATGTACATATAGAAAACTGACGATATATCTGTATACATCGTCAGTTTTTATACATATTTCGACAATTCATTTCGTTCTGTCACACATTATGTATCTATATTTGTATAGGCCTTATATATGAATGAGTGTTAGAGAGCGAAATGAATATATGTCTATATACCAATTTGAAAAAGGGATACATTTTCTCTCTCATTCTCCATCTCTTTCACTATATATATATATATATATATATATATATATATATATATATATATATATATATATATATATATATATATATATATATATATATATATATTTCATAGCAATAGAGCAATCTGGTGGTTGGGTGATTTAAACAAAAATAGAATATATTGCTTAAATTTAGCCTTATTGACCGTCCAGTTCCGTGGCTCAGCGGTAGGATACTGCCCTCCAGGTCTGGAGCGAAGGATTCAATCCTGCAACGTTTTTTAAATCTCATATCTATCTATCTATCTATCTAATAAAAGTTTTCTACCAAAGAATTTTCAGGGGAATGGCACCGTTTACATACATCTTCATGTATTTCATTCCTCTCTTTCAAATGTCATTTTCTTATAGATATACACACATACATGTACATGGACCCCACACCTAAGGATCCCATAATTGTGGGGGACCCTCCTTAGATCTTTGTCTGCAAAGCCAAACTAGTTATTCATCAATCCTTGTTATCATATATATATATATATATATATATATATATATATATATATATATATATTCTATTTACATTGTCTAAATTTAGTGATGTATCCACCATGTAACGACAGGAGATCATTTTAAATTAGTTTTTACGTATTATAGCGCAATTTATGATTCATCCCAAATATGTTCATTCCTTAGATAAATCGTGTATACATATGTTTATACGTTATATATATATATAATATATATATATATATATATATATATATATATATATATATATATATATATATATGTATATGATGTATATATTTATTGTACATATATATATATATATGTATATATATATATATATGTGTCTGTGTGTCTGTGTGTACTGTATATATTTATTGTGTATATATGTATATCGTATATACATATTGTATACTTGAATAATTGGGAATAAACAGACTCAGCAGTAAGAGAATACGGAGACTTTATTGGTAATTAATTATTCCATATATGAATTAATCAATATGCTATGTATGTTTCAGGAGGGGTTCCCATCTTCAATGACTTGTGTACATTTCAGTGGATAAAAGGTTTCCATACAAAAAAATTTCAGCTTTGGAAGCAAAAATGGAAATCAAGAAAGAGGACTCTTTTTGGGTCATTGTGCTGACTGCATTCTGTCTGTGGTGAAATCTGTGTCAGTATACTTGGCTCTGGTATTGGGAGTAGTAACAGCGGTTATAGATTTTTTATTGGTTGTGCTGTTCATAAGGAGTAATGGCTATCATAGATACTGGGGAGTTTGATAGTTATTCAGTATCAAACTGTTTGGGTGAAAAGTATGAAATAAGGCTATCTCTGGTATTAGTCCAAATGGTGAGGTAATGAAGTGTATTGTGTATGATCAAATATCTTTAGGGAAATGTATGGTCTGTATCTTCATTTGTCATCGTGGATATCCTGAAAGGACTAATGGCTTTGAGTTGTGCAAATGAAATACCATAGATAAGTTTCTATTTGCAGAGGTCTTTGTGACTGTGTGAAGTTCCAAAGATTAGATGCACGTGAGACAGGTAGGCTGTGGATGCAGTTTTGTTATGGGTGAGAGGATTATGGTGTTAGAGATCGGTGTGGTAAGGGTCAGTAAGTTAAGTGTCAAATCCGTTTGGAGAGGGAGTTTCAAGTTTGTCAATGCGCGCATCCTCACCATGTAAAATTTTTGTCATGTCTGGAGATGTTTATATTTTTTTATCTTTTCAATGATTGCAAATCTCATGTTGGTGCCAAAATTATGACAAGGAGTGCGGAAGATTTTTTTATTTGGAGCAGGTTTGAATAATTGTTTAATGTGATTCTGTGTCTACATTTAGTCTAATGTTGAATAGCCACTCAGCATTTAATTATATATTGCAATTTGCATCTTTTACACTCCAAGAGGTAGATGATATTTTTGCTTTGAATTATAGTATTTGTAGAAGGAATGAAGGTGTTGGTGTGCTTATATATATGTATTGTATATACATATTATATACATTTACATATATTTTATAAAAAACGTACGTATATATATATATATGCAACGTATATATGTATATGAAGTATATATATATATTGGGTATATATATATGGAGTTATTATATAAATTTCGGATATTTATTGTATATATATTGTATATATATATATATATATATATATATAGATAGATAGATTATATATAGAAAAGTTGCATATATATCTTATGAATATATAAGTATATACTGCATGTATATGGGGTATAAAAATATATGTATATATATTGTATAAGAATATACATGTATGGTATAAATTTATATACTTATATATACATTGCATAAATATATATTGTATACATGATATGAATATTTATTTTAAAAAGTATTGTATATATTGTATATAGATATTGTATATATATGATTTTCATACATGCAGATTTCATATATATATTATCTATCTATCTATCTATATATATATATATATATATATATATATATGTGTGTGTGTATATGTGTGTGTGTGTGTGTACATTGCATGTGTATAGTACATACATATTCTATACGCACATTTTATATATGTATGATAATAATTAAATCGTATAAATGGATTTTTTTATATGTGTTGTATGTATACATATGCAATGTACATATGTATTGGATATATTTTTGTATATATATATGCATATGATCTATATATATATTGTAAATTTATTGTATAATAATATATATGCATTGTATATGTATAGATGTATGATATGCATTGCACATGTATGTATATATATATCTATGTATATGTACAGTATATGTACATTGTATATATATAAGTTGCAAATGTATTCAGATAACATATACATATTAGGTAAGAATATAATGTATGTATTGTATACGTATATATATAACATACCTATTATATGTGTATATCTAAATAATATACGAGTATTTTGTATACGTTTAATATTAGATATTGTATATATATATATATATATATATATATATATATATATATATATATATATATATATATATGCTATGTATATTATATACATATGTTTTATATACATCGTACATATATATAGTTCACAATACTCATACATTGTATACATTTATTATGTATATGATGTATACATTGTATATTCATATTATATATATATATATATATATATATATATATATATATATATATATATATATATATATATATATATTGTGTACACGGTAAAATTGTTTAATGATATTTTCAGTTGTTTGTGTGAGGTTGTTACAAATACTCCCTCCAAAAGCAAAAATGTTAAAGCATCAGTCGAAAAATTGTAAGAATCAGTAAAAAACATTTTCATGTCTTTGTTTACTCGTTTATGTCTGTTTTTATGTGTGGGTGAGTGTAGAAGTAGGGAAATAGAATAAAACGTGGATGCTGGCAACTCAGACAACGAAGTTCAAGCTGACAAGATTTGGTGACTTGGTATAATATTATTGATGCTTGAGATATTCTGATTAAAAAAATATTCGTTGCAGCGTTTAATTTCTCTATAAAATGCAGAAAATTCATAGGAGCAAATAAGTAATTTGGTTTGTTTAATTTTTTTTGTTGTTAAGAAAAGTAACTGGTTATCAACTTTTTGAATAAAATACCTGAAGTTGACTAAGATGTGTCTGGATCTTTGATATTGTCGGAGAAAAAGTGTGCACATAATGAGTTTTTTTACTTTTATAACAAAATAAAATTACTGTAATTTATATCATATGTCTTCGTCGTACAGATTTATATTAAATCAGATTCTTCAACTCATACAAGCAATATTTGATGCTCTTGAATCAATTAGAAACTGGGGACAAAAACTTTCACCAAAATTGTCAACATTGGTTTCTATAATTATATATACATATATAATTGTGTGTGCGTGTATATATGTTGATAGATGCTTGCAAACATTAGATCTTATGCATAAAAACACGAAGCAATATTTTTTTATCTACAAATAACCTCTCATAATACAATCATTCACCAAAGTCTGCATAGAGAATCAATTCCTTTTTTTATGCTTATATAGTTTCTAAATATTTTTCCCTGTATCTACGTATATACATTTTTTCATATGTGTTTGTATTAGCTTACCAATACAATAATGATGGAAATAAACCAGTTTTGCTTGTATGTGTTGAAGTGATGTAACTATTCGTACAAAACATATTTGTGCACAGGTTTATGTATACGAGGAACAGGGTTTTTATTTTCCTTTTTTTTTTATTTACTTGTTAATTATTTTTCTTTTTCACTACCTATCTATCCATTTTACCATACACATCCGAATAGTTCCACATCTCCACAATTTGCTTTCTCTCTTTCTCTCTCTCTCTCTCTCTCTCTCTCTCTCTCTCTCTATATATATATATATATATATATATATATATATATATATATATATACGTGTGTGCACATGTGTGTGTGTGTGTATACATTTGAAGCCACTCACACACACACTTACACGCAAACACACATATACACACACACTCATATACATACACACACACACACATATATATATATATATATATATATATATATATAAAGACATATGTCGTAGAGAGAGATGTTCATACATATTAGTTCTTTGAAGTGACTGTTAAAAAATTATAAGTATATATCAGTTGTATGTACGTTTCTATGAAGCCCCCCCCCCTCTCTCTCTTTCTGTTTTTTTCTCTCTCTATTAATCTATCTTTCTATCTCTTTAGCTATTTATATATATATCAGTGAGACGGAGAACATTTTGTAGATGAATTTACTTATAAAAGAATATCAAAGAGAAAGGTACTTTTATGAAAAATCTTCGCCTATACAACTGATTTATCACTATGTAAACATGATGTACAAAACAATTTCATGATCATACATGCATATGGATAGTCTCTGTCAGTATGTGTATATCTGCTATGTACCACATATAGACATGCGCGTGTTTATTTGTGCATGTCTTCATTTGTGTGTGTATGCCCGCCTCGTCATTGACATCTGTACATTTTGTAAATCATACATAAACACATGCTCACACCTATATATATATATATATATATATATATATATATATATATATATATATATATATATATATATATATATATATATATAAACCTATGTGTGGTGCTGCGGTTGTGTATATATGCATAACATTTACTCAAATCTCTGCTTTACAAAGGAAGTAATTAAATGCTTTATGGGAGTTGACAGTTCTTTTAAAAGCTGCCCGAAGACTTTACTTACCTAATTTGAATCTCGTGTTCCCTTCAGAAAATGATAGTGGCATCTTATTTTTCCATTGTTATCTTTCTCATCGGCTTGACTGTAACAGGCAATATCACCACTTGCACGTAATACTTTTGGTGCCCAATCATCGTATTACCCTACATCGTTCATTTACACTTTTAAGAAGCCCAAATCACTGAATTTTACACCGTCACTGCTGAGGATTCTACAAATCTCAAAAAGAATAACTCTGTGACTTACATTCCCAATCAGTTACAATATAGCGGACTAACAGAACGCATTTCGAAGGTGGCAAATGAACAAGTAGTTTATTTATTTTTTTGATATGAATTATTTATATTTGAATCAAAAACTCTCCTGAGACAATCATATCATCAAGCTGTATTGGAAATGTGAGCGATCAGTCAAGTGGTATTCAGAACGGTTCAATTTTCAGATTTCGTCGACGAACCAGCTATGAATACCTGTTGATATATTGATGAAAAAGCTTTATGCGATAGCAAGAAGCTAAATTAGAGTAGAATGAATACACAGATTCCATAGGTATCTGGCTTAACTTTGCTCAGCTTTGAGTTCTATGTTCTTTTCCTTTGATGCGAAAGCCAAAAAGGACTTCATTGCTGAAAAAAACAAATATGTTCTAAAGTTTAGTAGATATCCATTCATTTCAGGGGATATTGTACAGTTCATACAAGAAATTGAGGGTGTCAATAATCCTGGTCAGTACTGTACATTGCTTCAACCAATTTTTACATTGACACGTTCATGAAAAACGGAACTTATTCTTCGCAGCCGAAGAAATGTATATTTATGCAGGCTTGTTTTGTATTTAATGCGATAGCTCTTGTCAGCTTATTGTGAATGTCACAATACTCAGTGGCATAAATATCTGGATGTTCTAACTTATGTTATTGATGGATTGCATTTTTGCTGGTTTGAATTGGAGAGTGATATGAAATCAGAGAATAGACTATTTAAGATTCTTAGAGGCCACAAAGAATGTCTCCAAATAAAATGCTTGCAAGCATATCAATAAGGAGAAATGATATGTACTGTGTAATATAGTAAAGTATAGAGCCAATATTTTAAGATGCATCCTTAGTTTGCACAACTCCATTGTATAAACAGTAAGTTTATTCTTGGCACAAAAGCAAAGTTGATAAACCAAGCTTTTGGAGCAATTTTCATAAGTGTCCGTGCATCTGCCAGTAAAATATCACGAAGTGCTGTGTCCTAATAGCATTTTTCTTATGAATATCGAAATAAGAAGATAACAGATAAGTATTGAGTGTAAGCAGTCTTTTTCTGCAACAATATCTTTTCTAACAATTTACCACAATGCAAATGATCTGTCAAGGGTGTCCGAACTTTTAAGACATTTAAAAAATCTTTCCTCAATGTTTTAATGACAACCTTGTTCGAGGCCACGATTGACTGATGCATGTTAAAGTCTAGAGAGAAGGAGGCTCTTCTCATGTCAGTCGTTGGTTTTGTACGTGCGAGAAGGCTCTAATATTTTGTTTTTGGTTTTGGGGATATGAGTAAATGTATTAGGGTTAAGGAAGCTCTTCAGAATGGAAGCGGGATGGAGGTAAGACTGAACGACTTCGGAGAATGAGAATTTAAAACCCAGAAAGATGAACTTGTCGACGACTGAGGTCTGATGATTGGTTTCGATAGCACTGTGGTCGGACGGTTTTTCCTCACTCAGCTGTTTACCAACCACGTTTTCTTGTCCAGAAGACTCCTTCATGTCCCCTGAAAACAAACAAAAATAAGCATGAATGATAATGCTGACAGGCTGGAAATGGTTCAAGTAGGTTATGATTAGAAACGCAGAGCCGGAGAGTAATAAGAGTCCGAAAATGAGAATGTAATCAATCTCGCGCCTGCGCACGAACACACACATGTACGCGTTTATATACACACATATATATATATATATACACACACTCTATCGGTCCATCTATCATCTACCTCTCCTCCCCCCGCTGCTGCTCCAGACTCTCCCCCAAAACTTTAGTCATTCGGATCATGAGTCAACACGTTCGATGTGGCTTCTCTCGTCATCCTAAATTTCTTTCCACTGATTCGTCTTGGTATGATGATTTTTTCTACTGCAAAGATCAAACTGTTGTATTTGTATGTGAAGGTCTTTTTTTTAAGAACGATTATGTCAACAAAATTGCTGTAGTTAAGCGATACACGAGTATGTGCACTTGATAAGCGTTTTCGCAGCAGTAGATTAAAAATGAATTAGTCCATTATGTATAGGACAAAAAATCCTTAATATTGTTTTTTAAAAAAATCATTTTTATTTGATGAAAAAGAGAAAAGATAGCACTCTGATAGTTTTATATCTAAATACTGGCGATAATAATTTACGCATACTTACATTGTTTGTTTCATCAAAATCTGATCAACCATGAAAAGGAGACGATCATGTGATACGAAACTTTTGAAAGATCTTTCAAATATTGCGTTCTATACTCCCTAACAAGGATCTAGCTTTCTATTCACAGATAGAGATGTCCTATTATCCACATACCAACTTTACAAAATTGACTTCTATGTTAATGACAACTTTATAACGTGCCTGTGGGTGTACGTGTCAAAAATGTCAAGTCAGAATATGTGAGTGCGTCTGCTGATATATTCTTGTGTGCTCCAAGAAAAGTACTATCGAGCTTATGCAACAAAGATTCACGTACAAATGCACACGTATACACATAAAGATCATTGACAAATTTTGAAGTTGGCACATTTGATGTAGATCAGTTGTGTAGATATACGTGTGTGCTCGTGTGTGGGAGCGTAACGCTGATCTGTTGTTATTACGAAAGATGTATCTCTATTCATTACGTTCTAGACAAGCAAAACTTTTCTTTGAAGTCTCCCCTTCTTAGCTTGCTTTGGGTAAGGTCCATTGTAACGTGGATTTTATTACTCTACGCTTATAACTAAATCTTATATTTTATGGGTCGAAATTATTTACGAATTATCTACCGGAACGTGTCACAAATAAGAAACATGCTTATATATCTATCTATCTATCTATCTATATCTATCTATCTATCTATCTATCTATCTATATCTATATCTATCTATCTATATATATATATATATATATATATATATATATATATATATATATATATATATATATATATAATTGTTATACTACTGGTTACTGCAACAAATTTGTTTTAACCAGTAATATAACTTTTATACAGCCTTATTATTCGAACTCCATACCTAACAACTAACTCACAGTATATACACACACACACACACACACACACACACACACACACACATATATATATATATATATATATATATATATATATATATATATATATATATATATTTATGCATACACAAAAAAGCTAGTTTTACGCCTTACCCGACTCAAATGCCCCACAATCTATCTATATAAAAGCCAAATTAGTTTGTTTATTGAATTGTCTGTCGTGTCAGAGTCTTGTTATAATCTGAAAGTGATAATATTAGTCCATATCAAGTAATCAAGAGCTAAAAAAAAAACAATGAAACAGTTTTAAAACGTGATTGTCTCCTTTTATACATAGCCGATTTCATTAAAACAGCCAGATAAGAGGGGGAGAGGGGGAAAGCAGAGTCACTGTGTAGTTTCTGGCAAAAATTGACCCCAAACACCGTCATACTGTCAGCACGTACCCCAGTATAAAAACAAAAATTCATCAAAAATACTATTGCAACAAAATCAAAATGGCTCAAAATTTTTAAATCGCAAAACCAGATTGTCGATGATTTCAAAAACCCAGATTCGTCAAATTTGGCCAAACTTTTCTTTTAATGAAATGATATTCAACTTTAATGGGATGAAATTTTTTCATACTGCACATTATCAGTTGTTATCTTTCTATTAATCCTATAGAGAAGGGTGTATAACCAATGCATCTTCCCAATAGTCAGTTACGGAGCTGAAACATGGAGCTTAACCAAGAGACAGACCCGTAAATTGAGAACCATGCAACGTGCACATGAAAGAATAATGCTGGGCCTCACATGGAGAGACCACAAGACAGCACAGTACATCCGAGAAAAGACAAGACTCAGGGACATCATAGAATCCATAAAAATCTCGAACGGCGGTGGGTTGGTCATGTTGCAAGAATGGCAGACAATCGATGGACATCGCGACTCACAAGGTGGATCCCCTGAGACCACATACGCAACCGAGAGCAGAATGTTAGAAAGAGAGACGAGCTAGACAAGTTCAGGAAGTACTGGCTCCGTGACGCCCATGATAGAGAAGTGTGGCAAATCCTGGGGAAGGTCTATGTCCAACGACGGACGTTAAAAGACTGATGATGATGATGATGATGATGATGATGAAAAAAACAGCTTGAATAGAGTTGATATTTTAAATAAAACTTAAAATTAGGTTACTCGAATTACAAAAAAATATACTTTATGAAAAAGCTTTCGGCTCTTTAGTGGCAATCCATGCATAAATAATCCCACCATTTTTGACGGGTATGTGCTAATATATATATATATATATATATATATATATATATATATATATATATATATATATATATATATATATATATCGCATGTGTAGATATCCTTATAATGTCTGTATTAAGATTTTCCATAAACATATTATGTGAAAGCTCATGATACATGTTTTGCCCGTTAGTTTTTTGTCTGTAGTCACACAAAATTAAACAGATAAATGTAAAATTAATCGAATCCTGTCTTGATTCGAACATACAAACTGGAGATGGACTCGCGATGTATCTATTTGGTGAGCGTTCTACTGTTGGAATTAACACCAAGTTGAGAGGTTATTTTCAAGTTTGTAATCACTAAAATTATTCACTTATATTTAATTTTCTTTTTCTCAACTATATCAATTCCTTAAAGTCATTTAAAACAATGAAAACGTAAGTTTGAAATCCCTCACTATTTCGATTTCTTCTCAGAAAGTTATTAATTTGATCTTGGATATTAATTCCATTGAAGAGAATTACATGCAATAACATTTTTTAACCCACGGTGAATGGGATCTTTTGATAAAATAAGCTTGTTCACCCCCACAGCCTGTTATCAATTTCATGCTAACAAGGAATCAAACTTATTTGAAAATACAGATGGAAGATTGCAAAGGTCAGGGTGAACTCATCAGATCATACGTTTCTCTAAAAGATATCGTCCTCAAAAAATTAATATAGTACATTCATAATAAAATATATATTTGTATAATTCATCCTTTATATGCCTGAGATATTTTAACAGAAAGAGTAATGGAAATATCCGATTGATTTATCTATCTATCTATCTATCAGTCAGTCAGTCAGTCAGTCTGTCTGTCTGTCTCTGTCTCTCTCTCTCTCTGTCTCTCTCTCTCTCTCCTTACATATATACATATATGTATGTGTGTGCGTGTGCTTGCAAGCATACATATATGCGTGCATTCATAAATTCAGACAAAAAATCTGCTGGACCATATAATGTGCTTAAGCCTGAATGCAAAATGTTAATTTTGATCTGCACAATTTTACTTACTTTATTTGCTTCCAGTTCTCTCAAGGTAGATTGACTTTATATGAGTGCATGAGTGTACGTGTGTATATGTATGTATGCCTCTGTATGTGTTAGTCCTTGTGTGGTATATGGGTGAGTCTGTTGGCAATAGTTGTCTAGTTGTGTCCGGATGTATTTTTAGGCATGCGTGTGTCTGGACATCTATAGGCATGTATGTGTATTTGTCAGGGTATGTCTGTACACATGTGGGTGTGTACAGGTGTGTCCTAATGTGTCTGTAGACATGTGTGTGCTTGGGTGCGTCTGTAGCTATGTGGTTGTTTGAATTCTGAATCAAACTTCTTTTATTCCGTTGGCTCTAACCCCCAGGGAAAGATACTGTTCTAATTTCCCTGTACAGAGTCCAATCACCAGATATTTTGAGAAAATGTTTCATCACTGACATGCCACAATGGTTGATACAGAATGAAATCTGATTATACCTATGATTAAACCACTCTTCACTTATTACCTTATCTGACTAGGTAATTACAGCAATGTAGTATAGTCAATGTTCAGTTAAACAACAATTTTCACCTGACTGGATGTAATTGGTCCAATTCACCTTTTATCTTAATCCATATCTAATCAGAGTAATTGAATATTTCATTCTTCCTACTTTCATTCTACTTCATCTCGTATTATACACCTATTACCAGCTAATATCAGCAATAATCAAGACGGATTCATGTAAACGTTGTTCTCTTACATTTTATTTCTTTCCTGCACAATATTTACCAGACTCAGTTTCGTTTATCGTTTGAAAAAATGTGCAAGTATTCATTTCCAATGGAAGAAAAATTCCACGAAGAAACTGTTTAATATAACAAATGATTTGGTCTAGGATTGAGAAAGAGCCGTGAATCAGTATTTGAAAGTGTTCTTATCATTAAATTATTTCTGATACACTCGTTGAGGAATACATAAAATATAATTTATCAAAAAAAAAAAAAAATTGACATGAAACGTCTAGATAATTAAATTCAAAAATTGGATAAGATATAAACAGAACGTTTCCATGGGTGCCTGATATATGATTTATATATATATATATATATATATATATATATATATATATATATATATAGTGTATGAATTTAATACCATACTGATAGCGTTTATCATCGAGCAGATGCTGAGATCACCCTGACTTGTTGCTGATTCTAGTTATACACGGCTGCAGTCTTTTGCGACGACAGAGCGTTATGTCCCCCACATCAATACATCTGACAAGTTCAGTGACAATGGTGACGGACAAAGACTAATATAGGACCAAAATAACTGATACATACATGCACGCACACACACACACACACACACACACACACACACACACTCACACACACACATATATATATATATATATATATATATATATATATATATATATATGTATATACATATATATATATATATATATATATATATATATGTATATATATATATATATATATATATATAAGGAATACAAGAATATATAACCGGTGAATGTAAAATTCCGTGCCCAATTCACTCAGCTACCGGCAATATGTCTTGTTTTAGTAATCATGGAAACAAAAAGCCTAATTTTATTTGATTAACAGACTTTTCTATGAAAAAGTTTTAATTGTTTTTTCAAAAACTAACAATTCGTACGAATAATTACTAAGCATTTATTAGTACAATCCTTCAGACTTACTTCCATTTCTGTAAAATGCAAAAAAGATCTTTTCTTATACTTTGTTTATAGTTATTTTATTTTCCACTTGTTTGAGCTGGCCAAATTAAATATCTTGCAAGGGAAGTTTTGAAAAACGTACTTGATTTATTTTGCTCCTTAAAGATTTGGTTCCAATAAATAGATGTTCCCGATTAACCGCGGACCCAATTAAACGGAATTACGCACACACACACACACACACACACACACACACACACACGATTATAAATTGCTTTATATTATACTGATACTCTTATTTGAAATGATATCCCCTTATTACACGGTGAATGTATCATTTGGCCCAGACGACGTGAATAGGATGAAAAAATGAAGCTGATGCAGGAATCGAACCAACAACCGATAAGATAGCCGCTTCAACGTACGGGAAAGATGAGAATTTGGAGCTGAAATTGTTACATTACATTTAGTTCTATGGTAAGAGCAACGCTACGTTGAAGTAGCCAACCATATTGGTCACACGTTCAATTCCTGCCGCAGCACCATTTTCTATCATTGTTTATTCTGTTTAGGTTCTCTAAGCCTAATGATACATTCACCGTGTAATATCAGTGGATCATTCTAAATAAGATGTTAAATATATAACACAATTCATTATCATCTTGTCAGATCACATATTTATTTCCATATATATATATGAATGCGATATATTATCCAAATATTTCTTTATATACATATATATCACTAGTCAGGATTATTAGTACATTTGATTTTTTTATAACTTGTACAATATCTTCAGAAATAAAATGAAATGTGCCAATTCTATTTTCATCAGAATATTTCAATGGGATAATAATAATAATAATAATAATAATAATAATAATAATAATAATAATAATAATAATAATAATGATGATGATGATGATGAAATTTTTTAAAAAAATTATAAAAATTTTTAATTAAAAAAAAGCAGATCTCCCAACTGCAGAGAGATGAAGTACTGCTTAGAAATACACCACACATGGGCAGACCACGAGTAAGACTTTGGAACAAATACAAGGTAACACAAAAAAGCATTGCAACTGTAGTGGAAGAGATACATCAGAAGAGATTAGCCAAAGAGGCAAGACTGAAAAGATACAGACTAAGAACGGCCCAATACACACAAAACCGCACATTCCAAGACAATGAGAAAAAGTCTTACCAAGATTCAAACGGAGAAAGAAGACAGAACATTAAACCAGATGCCACAGAGGCCAGAACTATTGGAATAGCATATGGGGGCACCCAAAAAGACACAACGTAACACTGCGTTGGTTTGGAAACATGAGAAAAGAACTAAAAGATATAGACAATTGAGAACCAATATTATTGTATGAAACCACGTTGAAACATGCTCTTAGGAAACTAGCCAACTGGAAAGCACCGGGTCCCGACGGGATCTATGGATTTTGGTTCAAGAAATTCACCACTTTACATGGCAGACTCATCCACCTATTCCAAAGTTGTCAAAACAAAGGCTAGGCACCAGAATGGATGATCAAAGGCAAAACTACCCTCATCCAAAAAGACCCAGAAAAGGGGAACATAGCAAGCCACTATAGACCAATAACGTGCTTACCACTTATGTGGAAAATCCTGACCGGGCAAATAGTAGAAAGAATATACATGTCAATGGAAAGAAGGGGACTATTACCTGAAGAACAGGAAGGGTGTAGGATAGGAACCAAAGGGGCAAATGATTTACTCTACATAGACCAGATGATCTTAAGAGGAGTGAGGAAAAGGAGAAAGAATATCGTAATGTGATGGATAGATTACAAAAAAGCGTACGATATGATTCCACATAGCTGGATACTCGAATGCCCCAGAATGTTAAAAATTAGCAAACCGGTGGTTAAATTCATTGGAAATTGATGAAAAACTGGAAAGTAGACGTGACAGCTGCAGGGGACAAACTAGCAGAGGTAGGGATAAAAAGGGGAATCTTCCAAGGAGACTCGTTTTCCCCACTATTATTTGTTCTAACAATGATACTGCTCAACAGAATCCTAAAGAACAGCAAAGGGTACCACTTCCCTAAAACAAAAGGAAAGGTCAACCACCTAATGTACATGGACGATATAAAATTGTTCGCAAAAAAACAGGAGAGAGCTTGAGACTCTGTTCAACGAAGTAAAGGAATATAGTGAGGACATCGGAATGGAGTTTGAAATAGAAAAATGTGCAATCATGGTAATGCACAAAGGAAGGCTTACAATGACTGAAAGAATTGATCTCCCGGACAACAGCAAGATTAGAGCATTGACCGCACAAGACCAATACAAATACCTCGGCGTCCTTGAATGTGACGGGATAAAACGGGAAGAAATGAAGGAGAAAATAAAGAGAGAATAGCTTAGAAGGATAAGAAAAATATTAGAGACCAAGTTAAACAGCAGAAATCTGATAAAAGGAATGAACACCTGGGCGGTGTCAGTAGTTAGATATACAGGACCATTCCTAGGGTGGACAAAGGAAGAACTCCAATCAATGGATAGGCGAACAAGGAAACTTATGACGATGCATAAAGCATTACACCCTAGAGATGATACAGATAGACTATACGTTAAAAAAAAAAGAAGGTGGCAGGGGGCTCATCAGCATGGAAGACTGTGTCCAGAGAGCTAAGTAGTCCTAGAAAGGTATGTGCAAACGAATAGTGAAGAAATCTTAAAGAGTGCAAGAGATAGTGCAACAAACAACAAAGTAGAAAACAATGGAACAGTACAGCAAACAAGAAAAGAAAGATGGGAAGAGAAAAAATTGTATGGCGAGTTTAAAAGGCAGATACAAGATGTAGCAGACGAGAAATCATGGACGTGGTTACGAAAAGGAAACCTTAAGAGAGAAACGGAATCGCTCATCATGGCAGCCCAAAACAAAAGCATAAGGACAAACTACATAAAAGCAAAAATCGACAGAACACAGACAAACAGCAAATGCTGCATGTGCGGTGAAAGAGATGAGACCGTAAACCACATAACTAGTGAATGTAGTCAACTCGCCCAGAAGGAGTATAAGCATAGACACGATAGAGTAGCAACGATGATACACTGGGAACTAAGCAAACAAATGGGATTCGACCATGTGGAAAAGTGGTATCAGCACAAGCCAGAGGCAGTTTTGGAGAATGACAATCACAAACTACTCTGGGACTTTGACATCCAAAGTGACCACCTTATCCAGGCAAGAAGACCGGACTTGGTAATAGTAGATAAAAAAAGGAAGGCCTGCCAAATAGTAGACGTTACTGTACCTGCAGACCATAGAGTTAAGAAGAAGGAGAGTGAGAAACGGGAAAAATACCAGGACCTAGCAATAGAGTTAAAGAAGATGTGGAACATGAAAACCAGGGTAGTGCTGGTCATAGTGGGCGCACTCAGAACTGTCCCCAAAACGCTGGGGGCGAGACTTGAGGAGATCGGGACTAAGGGAAGGATAGAGACCGTACAGACCACAGCTCTACTGGGAACTGCACGGATACTGAGGAAGGTGCTAGAGATATAAGTACTGCAACGAATTTTAGCCCTGACATAATAGGTGAAAGAGTGAAAAAGGGAGGAGACGTTAGCTGAAGACCTGAGGAGACTTATTGTCACTCAGCCTTCAGCGATAACCACTGGGCAACCGGTGTGAAACTGTAAATCGCAGAATTACTGCGATCTATGAGTACTAGGGGTGGAGGGCTGGAGGCTTGAGGAGACTTGCTGCAAACTCAAACTCCAGCGGTTACCGCCAGGCAACTGGTGTGAGATTCCAAATAATAATAATAATAATAATAATAATAATAATTATTATTATCATTATTATTATTATTATTATTATTATTATTATTATTATTATTATTATTATTATTATTATATTTTAATCTCACACCAGTTGCCCGGTGGTAACCGCTGGAGTTTGAGTGACAGCAAGTCTCCTCAAGTCTCTAGCCCTCTTCTCCTAGTACTCATAGGTCGCAGTAATTCTACGATTTACAGTTTCACACCGGTTGCCCAGTGGTTATCGCTGAAGGCTGAGTGACAATAAGTCTCCTCAGGTCCTCAGCTAACGTCTCCTCCCTCTTTTGCATATCATGACAGAGCTACTATTCGTTGCAGTACTTATATCTCTAGCACCTTCCTCAGTATCCGTGCAGTTCCAAGTAGTGCTGTGGTCTGTACGGTCTCTATCCCCCCCCTTATCCCGATCTCCTCCAGTCTCTCCCTCAGCGTTTTTGGGACAGTTCCTAGTGCTCCGACTATGACCGGCACTACCCTGGTTTTCATGTTCCACATTTTCCTTAACTCCCTTGCTAGGTCCTGGTATTTTTCCCTTTTTTCACTCTCCTTCTTTTTTACTCTATGGTCTGCAGGCACAGCAACGTCTACTATTTGGCAGGCCTTCCTTTTTTTGTCTACTATTATTAAGTCCGGCCTTCTTGCCTGGATGAGGTGGTCAGTTTGGATGTCAAAGTATTATTATCATTATAAATAATTTGAACAAAATAAAATGAAAAATAAACAGGTAAGTTTTTTCAAAAATGTAATTAATTTTCCCAATCCACTGTATTGGAAACAAATTTGCTCATCTATTTTTGGTAGATCAAGAATTATAAATGAATATCTCCATTTTTTAAATATTTATACTATCATTTAAATTCATGCTGATGTTTTTGCAGCTTTTTATCGCAAAGACCAGTTATTTCTTTTTAAAAGACCAGAAAAATTGCTATGGAAGTAAATAGTTGCATGAAAAAAAAATTGATAACTTCTGCGCTGTAGTTATATGAATTTATCATCATCATCATCATCATCATCATCATCAGTCTTTTAGACCTTCCCCAGGATTTGCTAGTATTCTCTATCATGGGCATTGCAGAGCCAGTATTACCTGAATTTGTCTCGTTCATCTCTCCATCTTGTGTTCTGCCGGCCTCAGTTTCTTATGTGATCTCTCAGGATCTATGCTATGAGTCATGATGTCCGTCAGTTGTCTTTTATTTTTCCAACATGGCCTGCCCATTGCAATTTGAGTTTATTAATAGTTTCAATGACGTCACGGACACCTATTTTCTTCCTTATATACTGTGCTGTCTTGTGGTCCCTCCATGTAAGATTGAGCATGATTCTCTCGTGCACAAGTTGCATACTTCTCAGTTTGTAGGTCTGTGTCTTAGTTAGCTTCCATGCTTCAGCTCCATTAGTGACTATCGGGAGAATGCATTGGTTGTATACTCTTCTCTTTAGGATTATTGGGATCATCTGGTTCTTGAAAGTTGAGCTTGCTCTGCTGAAGGCTTGCCATCCCAAAGTGATTCTTCGCTTGATCTCCTCCTCTTTTAAGGGTCTCATGGAGATTCGTTTTCCTATGTAGATGTAGTAGTCTACCTTGCCGAGTTTTGCATCTTCTATCTTGACGGTTATGTTCTTATTCTCAACATGTTTATTGCATATGAATTCTTTTTTTACGGAAGTTCATGTGTAGGCTGACTTATTTGCTTTCTTCGTTTAGATCATCTAGCATTAGTTGGAGTTCGGGTAGGTTCTCTGCAAAAAGGACAATGTCGTCTGCATATCTAAGGTTGCTTAAATATTCACCGTCTATTTTGATTCCTCTATTTTCCCAGTCCATGTTTCGGAAGATCATCTCAAGGCAGGCTGTAAAGAGTTTGGGTGAGCTGGTATCGCCGTATCTTACTTCTTTTTGGAGCTGAAACAGTCCAGTCCCTACGTAGCCTAATGAATGAGTTGCTGTGGTTGCATAAGTATCGCAGTACTTTAACGTATACAGGGTCTACACCTTGTAGGGTGATAGCCTTCATGATCATGGGAATTTATACAGAGTTGAATGCCTTCTTGAAGGCTATAAATGCAACAGCGAGTGACATTTTGTATTCTGCTGCCATCTCTTTCAGCTGATTTATTGAATGAAGATGGTCCATGGTCGAGTAATTTCTTCTAAATCCAGCCTGTTCTAGTGGTTGATCCTCGTCTAGTGTTTTAGTAGTCTGGTTGGTGATGATTTTTGTGAAAAGTTTATATATGCAGTTGAGCAGACGTGACGTCCACGATAGAGAGATGTGGCGAATCTTGGGGAAGGTCTATGCACGAAGACTGACGCTGATGATGATACGTCTGTAGTTGTTAAAGTCTTTGGGGATACCTTTTTTTTAAGTAGAAGCAATATAATAGCAGTGTTCCAGTCTTTCGGGACTTTACTCTGTTTCAGACTCAAGTTGAAGAATAGCTAGCTTTCTGTTGACTCTCTTACCAGCTTTTTTTAGTAGATCGATGGTGATGTTATCTGGTCCAGGGTTTTTTTTTTTGTTTGTTTGATGGCTTGCTTTACTTCCCAAGGTGTAACTTCGGGGAAGTCTTCGAACTGATTGTCGGCATCTTGAGCATTCTGGTTGTTGTTGTTGTTGTATTGTCCGTGTTTTTAAGAGTAGAGTTCCTGGTAAAATTCTTGGGTGTGTTCAACTATTTTGTCTCTATCTGTTGTTGTGTTTCCGTTTTCTTCGAGAATGCTAGTTATCGGTTTCTTTCCTGTACTGAGAGCTTTGTTTATTGCTTTAAATCTTCGATGTTTTTCGAGGTTGGTATTGATGATGGCTGCTGTATACCTTCTTTTGTCTTCTCTTAGTTTCTTCTTTATTGTTTTGTTCAGTTCGATTTCCTCTATATTCTCCCTTGTAGTTGTTGGTGGTTTTAAGGTTTCTGTGCTTTTCAATCAGTTTCCTGGTTTCATCTGAGATTTTGTTAATGGTCGCTGTCGTACTTCTTAACCCTTTTTCAAAATGTATTGCAATAATTGAACAACCGTTGTCATCAAAGATGGCAAATGGTTTTATCATTTTTAAAAACATTAGCACAGGTGCGCTTATTTATGGGTTTGGGTATTCCAACGCTCTTAACCATACTGTTTTGTGTACAGACTTGAAAATTGGCATCACTACCCCACTAGTTCCCTCTGAAATAAATTTGGATTTTTTGTTGGAAAAAGATTTTTCGATTTTATTTTAACAGGTTTATTTTTAACATCGAGATTCTGATGAATATAAATGGGTTCTCTACACTATTTTTGATGTTTTTCCGTGGAAAACGCCAGTGATGTCATAAATAGAATTAGTTTTGACCATATCTATTCTTTAATGGATTTTTTCACTCGTTCGATTGTGAACTTTCTTTGAAAGTTCAATTTTGGTTATAGCTGCAAGAAATAGGATAAAGTTGGTTGTAAAGAAAAAATATGCCTTTGTGCACTCACAGAGGATTTCTGGGCAGATTGAAGCCATGATTACTTTTTGACGAAAAAAATATCGATTCTATCACAAAAAAAAAGAAGTCTAGTTGTAAAACATAAAGACTTTACTGTTTGCTTTACTGTATTCATTTATTTGTACACAATTTCGGAATGGTAAAAAGTTTGTTATTCAAAATGTTTATGGTACAAGATCTATTGGTTTGAGGGCCCCAAAGAGTTCAGATGGGGGTCAGTAAGAATATTCACAGATTTAGCATATATGCAATCCCCTGGGGCCCGTGAGCCCAGTGAATGACAAGGTATTCTTGTATTCACATCGTAAATTGAACATAGGATGTAACTTGATCACCGACTATGCAGCCAATTCACTTGCTTCTCCTATGAGAGTCATTTTTATAAAAAACAAAAACATTCAGAGGAAAACGAAGGTCAGAATCAGTCAAAGCTATTCATACTACGTAAAAGAAATATTGATTTCATAATTTTTCTCAAAGAAAAACCCCTTTTTCAATCTTTTTAATTGATCATACTTCTAAGAAAAGTTGGTCACGTGATGGTTTCTATTGAATGACTGACCAGACCCGTCTTTTTCTATTTATTTCGTTTGTGGCAAATTTCTTTTATCTACTTTTTCACTTTACTCTTGTGTTAATTCAAGTGCGAAGAGACTGCAGCTCAAATGTAATTGAAAAATGCTGGATGCTTGAATTTGTTTTCTTTTTTACGCATTTCTTTGTAAAGATAACTTATTTTAGACCCCCACCTGCTCAAAACCTTTTCTCCATTTGGACCCTTCCTGCGCAATATCCTGAATTTGTACTTGTTCTTCCAAGAAAAAATAATGCCACTCACCAGGAACAATCAAACTGAGAAAGAAGAAGAGTATGAGGAAGAGGACAAGTAAAGGTTGGGGAGAGAGGATGAACTGGAAGATCAACAATCATGTGTGTGAGTGTAAAGTGAGAACCAATGTCTCTAGCTTTGTTTCTCCGATATATATTATACAACGAAACAGCAGTCTGTGGATGACACAATAATTAACGCTCCTCTGCTCAGGGTTGAGCACTCTTCAAGTGAGGTAACGTCCATTATAAGCTTATGCAATGCTCTTCCATAGGAATAGAGCTTTCTGATAGACGGGGAATTTAACCAATAATAAACAAATCGCTTACATTCAGCCTCACTGACCGTCCATTTCGTAGCTCAGAGGTAGGATATCGGCCTCCGGGTCTGAATTGAAGGTCACAATCCTGCCTCATGTTACTGGATGGGATAATGGAAAGTCTATAGCTACACTGAAGAGTTGTAATAGAACGAAACTACTGTCTGTGGATGACACAGTAATATATATATTTAAAAATAATGATGGATTTCAGGAAATAATACGATAAGGGAGCAATGCTTTTATAACAAGATTTTAGATCCTTGTTTTTTCCCCTCAAGTATGGGCATTAGTTGAATTTACTTGTTGATCACAAATCGAGTGCACGAGTGCGGGCGTGCACACACACACACACACACACACACATATTGTGTTTTCATGGAAAACAATTCTTTATGACAGTTCTACTATTCCTTCCACGTATGTGTCTGTGATTACGGGCATAATTCTAAATCGTTTTGTTCATTCCTTGGTTGACTGAGGAGATCGTCTCACAGAAAAATACATGAATGCATTCATTAAATAATGATTTATCGAAAAAATGATTACTGGAGCAGAAAGACGGTGAACTAATAGAAGATGACGGGAAGAGTTTGGAATTTTAAAAACATGATGATTACATTGAGAGAGAGAGAGAGAGAGAGAGAGAGAGAGAGAGAGAGAGAAAGGGGGACGGAGAGAGAAATAGAGAGGGCAACAAAGAAATAAAGTGATGTCAATGGCAGACTTTCATAATATGCATTAAATAATTGCGTAGAAGTAGACAACGAAGACCAGAACATATTGGTCACGAACCAGTAAACTCCGATTCGCAAATAAACAAATGTATATAAAAATTGAAAGAGAGAGAGAAAAAAAATGAAGTACAAACACACCTAAATAGAGAGAAAGGGTAGGGAGAAAGAGGGGGCTATGGGAAAGGAGGTGTGTCGAAAGAAACCAAAAAAAAATTTTTGAGATGAAAAGAATTGTTCGAATGGGACGTCGGGAAGATAGACATAGGTAAAAAATGAATGAATACAAATTGAGTAGAAGGCTGTAATAAGAATCCAAAATATATGGGGGTGGCTGACTAAATTAAGGATTTATGCACCAGCAAGCAAAGATGCTATGACATCACACATGCACACACACACACAAACACACATACACACACACACACACACACATATATATATATATATATATATATATATATATATATATATATATATATATATATATATATATGTATATGGACAATATTCATCCATTTGATATCAATGAAAAAATAGCTCAACTTGTTAACTCAGGTTACTTCCTCTTTTCAAAACAGCCTGCAGAGTCCTCATTCAGAATCGCAATCAGTTGCCACATCACATTCTCCTTAATCTCGTTCATGATCTGATGTCTCTTTGTTATGAGTCAGCAGTCACATGGAAGTGATGGGATGTTTTGTTAAAACGCCCTGCACGAGATGTGAAGAATGACTCGCATGGTCATTGTGAGTGCGACGTGTCACACATAGTGGCCTGTACTGTCTGTTCACGAATGCCTAGTTAGGTTTCCTCTCGTTATTTGCAAAGTTAAATCAAAGTCACAACCAATCATCAAGATATTCAAAATGGCTGGATACTCTCCAGATAGCCCTCATATTTATATACGCTTGTTAAACATGGGTAAAATCTGTTATGGGATTCAAAGGGTTTGCAAAGGGTTTACATTTAGCGATTCGTACTGAAGCATAGCTTCAAAGTATTCAGTTTGTAATTTTTTTGTACTTACATTAGGACTTTAGGGGGTAAGCTACATGGCAGGAGTCTGAGATTGCACATTTGTCATGCGGGATGTGTGGATGGGCCTGAGTGAGTCTGCCCAGTTGTGTGTCGGATCTAAGACGGGATTGGTTCCGTTTCCATAGACAAAAAATAGGGATATAATAAATGAGAAAATCAGTTCCTGAAAACAAAATTTGGAGTCATGTTTTTAATGCACGCTATACACCTTAGGAATCCTGCAAACATTCAAGAGCTTGAACAAATTGCAAAGGAAGAATCTAGGAAGCTATCAGCTGACAAGTACAAGATACTTATGGATATAAACATTTTGAGGCAGTAATCATTACAAAATGGGGGTGCAAAAAAAGGATGCCAATAACTTTTTCCAGGTTACATTTCCGATTTTTTCTTAGAAATTTCTACGGATGATTTACAGTTTCACACCGGTTGCCCAGTGGTTATCGCTGAACACTGAGTGACAATAAGTCTCCTCTGGTCTTCAGCAAAAGTCTCCTCCCTTTTTCACTTTTTCACCTATTATGTCAGGGCTAAAATTCGTTGCAGTACTTATATCTCTAGCACCTTCCTCAGTATCCGTGCAGTTCCCAGTAGAGCTGTGGTCTGTACGGTCTCAATCCTTCCCCTAATCCCGATCTCCTCCAGTCTCACCCTCAGCGTTTTGGGGACAGTTCCGAGTGCGCCCACTATGACCGGTACTACCCTGGTTTTCATGTTCCACATCTTCTTTAACTCTATTGCTAGGTCCTGGTATTTTTCCCGTTTCTCACTCTCCTTCTTTTTTACTCTATGGTCTGTAGGCACTGCAACGTCTACTATTTGGCAGGCCTTCCTTTTTTCTCTACTATTACAAAGTCCGGCCTTCTTGTCTGGATGAGGTGGTCACTTTGGATATCAAAGTCCCAGAGTAGTTTGTGGTTGTCATTCTCCAAAACTGCCTCTGGCTTGTGCTGATACCACTTTTCCACATGGTCGAATCCCATTTGTTTACTTAGTTCCCAGTGTATCATCGTTGCTACTCTATCGTGTCTATGCTTATACTCCTTCTGGGCGAGTTGACTACATTCACTAGTTATGTGGTTTACGGTCTCATCTCTTTCACCGCACATGCAGCATTTGCTGTTTGTCTGTGTTCTGTCGATTTTTGCTTTTATGTAGTTTGTCCTTATGCTTTTGTTTTGGGCTGCCATGATGAGCGATTCCGTTTCTCTCTTAAGGTTTCCTTTTCGTAACCACGTCCTTGATTTCTTGTCTGCTACATCTTGTATCCGTCTTTTAAACTCGCCATACAATTTTTTCTCTTCCCATCTTTCTTTTCTTGTTTGCTGTACTGTTCCATTGTTTTCTACTTTGTTGTTTGTTGCACTATCTCTTGCACTCTTTAAGATTTCTTCACTATTCGTTTGCACATACCTTTCTAGGACTACTTAGCTCTCTGGACACAGTCTTCCATGCTGATGAGCCCCCTGCCACCTTCTTTTTTTTTTAACGTATAGTCTATCTGTATCATCTCTAGGGTGTAATACTTTATGCATCGTCATAAGTTTCCTTGTTCGCCTATCAATTGATTGGAGCTCTTCCTTTGTCCATCCTAGGAATGGTCCTGTATATCTAACTACTGACACCGCCCAGGTGTTCATTCCTTTTATCAGATTTCTGCTGTTTAACTTGGTCTCTAATATTTTTCTTATCCTTCTAAGCTATTCTCTCTTTATTTTCTCCTTCATTTCTTCCCGTTTGATCCCGTCACATTCAAGGACGCCGAGGTATTTGTATTGGTCTTGTGCGGTCAATGCTCTAATCTTGCTGTTGTCCGGGAGATCAATTCTTTCAGTCATTGTAAGCCTTCCTTTGTGCATTACCATGATTGCACATTTTTCTATTTCAAACTCCATTCCGATGTCCTCACTATATCCCTTTACTTCGTTGAACAGAGTCTCAAGCTCTCTCCTGTTTTTTTGCGAACAATTTTATATCGTCCATGTACATTAGGTGGTTGACCTTTCCTTTTGTTTTAGAGAAATGGTATCCTTTGCTGTTTTTCAGGATTTTGTTGAGCGGTATCTATTATTTTTCAGCAACATTTGTATTTTCCTGAATTTTTTTCTTTTTGTTTGGCGTATTTTCTATTATGCAGTTTTTTTGTGGTGCCTCGCAAAACTCCCCCAAATCTTTCCAATAAATTATTCAAGACTGAACTGCATTTACCGAAACCAAGAACTCATATGGTTTTTAACTTTTATTTTCATCTTAGGAGTAAAAACAAGAAGAACGAATGATTTAAAATCATTCCTGCTTCTTGTTTTCACTTGGTTGGGGTAGTCTCGTATTTCCTCTCGTCAGTCAAGGTAAACGTAGTATGTACATGAAAATCTCAACTATATTCGTAGTAGAACTACTTCTTCAAGTTTTTTACTTCCACTTTATTTTCAATATCCTTGAATGTTTACGGATTTTCTTAGGGATTTCAGTAAATTTATTATTTTAGTAAGAGTCAGTGTAAAAATAAAAACCGAATTGTCATTATCAATAACGGCAAAGAGCATTTGCTACAAGATTATTCGTTTTTTTTCGCCTGATAAACAAGAATGTAAAGCCGGGAATACTCTATAATTTCAAAGGCCAGGGAGTGTTTGTTTCTAAATACGAAACAAATATTGTTGGATAGGACCTTTTTTTAGCTATATTTTGATTCCACTCAGGAGTTTATTATATTAGTGTGCGTAGAAATTCTCAGACAGCACAGTATATTAGAGGAAAACAGGAGTTAGAGATATCATTGGATCCATTACAGAAATTAAATGGCAATGGGATGGTTATGAAGCAAAAATGTCAGACAACTGCTGGACATCAGCACTCCCAACTTGGATCCTCATCTGCAGAACTGCGACTGGCAGAGAATAAGATAGCGTGACAAATTAGACAATTTCTTAAAGTACTGGCTACATGACGCCCATGGCGAATCTTGGGAAGGTCTATGTCTAACCATGGAACATAAAAGGCTGCTGCTGATGATTATAATCTTATCTGCGGAAAAAGAGATAGAAAACAAAGAGAATTATTGTCTTACAAAACAAATCTACTTCTTTCTAATTAATCAAGAATTTTGCATGTTTTCAAGAATTTGACTGGTTAACAGTTTTGCAGATTATTTTGTAATTTTGCACTGCTTGAAAATCAGCAATGGATCAGCTTACTTAAAACAATGCATTTTCTTCTTTTTGATGTTGATATCTTCAAATGCCCAGGAATCATTCAACTTCTGAAAAGAAATTGATTGCTTTCTTGTAAATGAATTTAGCGTTAGTATCAGTTTGTTTTTTCTTTCTGTTTTTGATATGTTTCTTCTTATTCTACGATCAAACATAATTTTTTTCTACAAGATAACAAAATGCACCAAATCATCCGACGATGGGACACATTGATGATTGTGAAGCTGTTTGTCATCCTGTTAGTGCTGAAGATCACGACAAATGAATTTACTTTGAAGCTATAGATACAATGAGTAGTTCGATTGAGGTAAGGTTTGACCAATTAAGTTTCAAAAGTTTTGCAATGTTGGAAACTCGTTTTCTCAATGCCATTCAAAACAAACAATACGTCGGACAAATCCTGGCAACCCCCTTACTTGTGATACTGAATAGCGAATTTTCCTCTAACTCCTAATTACCGTCCTTCATTGTATTTGATGCGCTTGAATTTGCCGGGCATTGGTATTTTCCAAGGATGAGTGAGATAGTGCAGAACAAAAAAATCCGAGTCAGGAATATGCCTGAGATTATTTCTCTGCTTCAGTTTCTATTTATAACTTTTTGGTAAAATTTAAATTAATTCAGTTAGATGAAAAGATTTAGCACAGAATAAAGATAAGTGTTTACAGAAACTATCATTTATTTTAACAAGTCACGGAGTTTTTATCTTATCTATATGAATATGCCATAACCATGGGTTTTTGCTCCTCCACCGCTACTAGGCAACCCTATAAACTTTATATCAATATACTTCCATCATGGCTGATTAAATTATTGATTTAGGGAGAAAATAAAAATGATTAAATTATGTCTTTACCTGTGGGCCAAAGAAAATATCAACAACGACTATACGATCAAAAAGGCCAGGCAGGGTATTTTTCGAATCAAGGAGGAAGGGGCAAAGGGGCAACTTTCTTGATTATAACAGTTCAACATTCACAGATTTTTACGAAACGAGCCAGTAGTTCCTGGGGACATAATGAAGGCATTGGTGATGTTTGCTGTCATGGGTAAGTTCTGATTCAGTACGGACTGGTCGCTACATCAAAACTCGACAGCATTTCAAGTGACATCATCAATATCGGTGATGGTTCGATGAAGGGGTAACGTGAGTTGCGTAGAATAGGGTTTTTACAGACAAAAAGCAATTGATTGGCCATTAAATGGCTGTCTTCAATCCCTACTATGATATTCACATGCAATAAAACTATGCAACAAAAGATCACTCTTTGCTAAACTGTTGATTTTCAAAGGGAAAGAAAAACTGAAGATTAAAAAAAATAAAAAAACGAAACAATTTCTGCTTTTCGTAGGCGGGATAATTCTTTTTCCAGTTTTATTCATCCACTGAATTCGAAAGAGTCCTACTTTGGACGGAAATAGCCCCCGTTCCGGAAAAAAACTATTTTCGGGAGGATACTTGAGTTGAAAATTTGTATTTGTTTGTTTGTTTGTGTGTGTGTGTGCGTGTGTGTGCGTGTGTGTGAGTGGGGTTTTCCTATTCAATTATTTTTATGACCCATTGCTTTGCTTTTTGTTTTTTGATAGTTACTTTTACGCTGATTAGTGTATTCTTAGCAAAATATTGACGGTATTAGATAAAAGATTGCATGATAATGGTAATAATGATTTTGCGTGGAAATGAAGTTGTAGTTGTAGTATAATAATAATAATAATAATAATAATAATAATAATAATAATAATAATAATAATAATAATAATAATAATAATAATAATAATAATAATAATGATAGTAATAACCTTAAGAGAGAAACAGAATCGCTCATCATGGCAGCCCAAAACAAAAGCATAAGGACAAACTACATAAAAGCAAAAATCGACAGAACACAGACAAACAGCAAATGCCGCATGTGCGGCGAAAGAGATGAGACAGTAAACCACATAACTAGTGAATGTAGTCAACTCGCCCAGAAGGAGTATAAGCATAGACACGATAGAGTAGCAACGATGATACCCTGGGAACTAAGTAAACAAATGGGATTCAACCATGGGGAAAAGTGGTATCAGCACAAGCCAGAGGCAGTCTTGGAGAATGACAACCACAAACTACTGTGGGACTTTGACATCCAAACTGACCACCTCATCCAGGCAAGAAGACCGGACTTAATAATAGTAGACAAAAAAAGGAAGGCCTGCCAAATAGTACACGTTGCTGTGCCTGCAGACCATAGAGTGAAAAGAAGGAGGGTGAAAAAAAGGAAAAATACCAGGACCTAGCAAGGGAGTTAAGGAAAATGTGGAACATGAAAACCAGGGTTGTACCGGTCATAGTGGGAGCACTAGGAACTGTCCCCAAAACGCTGAGGGAGAGACTGGAGGAGATCGGGATTAGGGGGAGGATAGAGACCGTACAGACCACAGCTCTACTGGGAACTGCACGGATACTGAGGAAGGTGCTAGAGATATAAGTACTGCAACGAATCGTAGCTCTGTCATGATATGCGAAAGAGGGAGGAGACGTTAGCTGAGGACCTGAGGAGACATTGTCACTCAGCCTTCAGCGATAACCACTGGGCAACCGGTGTGAAACTGTAAATCGCAGAATTACTGCGACCTATGAGTACTAGGAGAGGAGGGCTGGAGACTTGAGGAGACTTGCTGTTACTCAAACTCCAGCGGTTACCACCAGGCAACTGGTGTGAGATTCCATAATAATAATAATAATAATAATAATAATAATAATAATAATAATAATAATAATAATGATGATGATGATGATAATAATCATAGAAGAAGAAGAAGAATAGAAATCCACATATATTAAGAGTGATCAATTGAAAAATTGGAAGAAAGGGTGAACGAGATGCTTCTTATGCCTATGATGGGCAGTTATTACTAAAAGGTCTGAATTTTCAAAAATGATAGGGCACAAACTAGGGACCAATCAAGCAAAAACTTATATTGCAAATTGACCCAACCACTAAAAACCCATTTAAGTGTCTGTGAGAGGGGATTAAAGAAAAATGACAATAACAAAAACCTTTTTTTCTGGATACAATAATGAGGAAATGTTTCAATTTTCACACCCTCAAGATCCATTGGTGTGGCCTGTATGCGTGATACAAACATACTTAGTCGACTGGACCGACTTGAAAACAGAAAAACACTATTTAGACGGTTCTATTCTACGGTTTAATATCACGGACGGGCACAAAATCTACACAAAAACCATAATCCACGTCTTCTGTGTGGATGAGTTGAAACTACGGAAAGAATTATGAGCAAGCGGAAAGTTTATTGAAGACTGTTATGGGACTTAATGACGACATCGGGATGGAGTTTGGATTTGGTAAGTGTGCCAAAGTTACACCACCCTGAGTCCGATGTAAATAGACTTCATATGTCAAGAAAGGAGGGGGACAGGGATCTCATTCAACTTGAACTATCATACCTGACAATCACTATCGGTTTTTCAAATCTACATCCGAACTACCAATGTTTAGATGATAGAACTGGTGGAAGAATACAAGAGTAGCAAAATATTGCATTCCATTACAAAGGAAGCAAACAGGTACCGAACAAAAGCTCAACTTTAACGATGAAAGCAAACCAGAGGCTGACTCATCAACTAAATCAGCCAAGAGAGCTGAGGACAAGGCTAAATAGGAACAAATGAAAATACCACAAGAGTGCTGGTGAGTGCAATCGCTCCACGGCCAATACCCCCTTCGTACCAAAAGAGCTGTAGATGTAGATTAGAATAAAACCCACCGGTGGTTGTGAAGTAAAAGATTGAAAGCTAAAACGGACTGTTTCATACTGACAGCTCAGAAATAGAGCCTAAAAATACAAAAGGGCTCGGCTAACATACCAAGAAATCGGACTGACCGTATATTTAGACTGTGATTAGACCGAAACAATTGACCTCATAGTAGCACCGGCCTGAACCAGTCATAGAAGTGAAAGCTGTAACCACACTATGGGACTTCACTTTACATACTGATAGAACTATGAACGCGAAGAGCCCAAATATTATAGTGAAAGGCTTCGAAGAAAAAAACGTGCCTCTTGTAGATATGACTGTCCCAGGGGATAAAAAACATCGCTGTCAAGGAGCTCGAGAAAAACACTGACCTTGGGATAGAAATCAGTAGAATGTAACAACACAGGACCCAAATAATACCGATTGTTGTTGGAGCCCTTGGATGACTGAAAATAAAAGACCAATGAAATTGCCGACATCATACCTAGAAAGGCCAGCATATATAAAATGCATCCTACCACCACTGCACACATTATTAGATCATTCTTGTCGATGTGATTGTATGTACTACACCCAGCATCCATCATTTTATGTACTCAAAGAAGAATGTTTGAGAACTTATTGCTTTGTCCACATATATGAAAGCCCTGCCCCCTCCCTCTCTGTCGCGCTCTCTCTCTCTCTCCAACCTCATGAGGTTGCCAGGTCTTGGCCTCTAGTTGAAATCTGGCTGGTGACTTACGTAAACTG
This sequence comes from Thysanoteuthis rhombus, assembly GCA_963457665.1. Lineage (NCBI taxonomy): Eukaryota > Metazoa > Mollusca > Cephalopoda > Oegopsida > Thysanoteuthidae > Thysanoteuthis > Thysanoteuthis major. The sequence continues at coordinate 26,801,256 of OY735214.1, forward strand.
AAATCAAAGTTCAACAGCAACAACAATAATAACAACAACAGCAGCAACAATAACAGCATACTACTACTACTACTACTGATAATAGTAATCATAAGAAGGCAAGGAAGGAAAAAAAAGAATAGAAGAAAGTACACGGGAAATTCGATGGACAGAGAGTAAATATCGCAAACGACCGATTATACAAAGGAAACCCGAACAGAAAACAGAATCATCATGACAGCCCTAAACAAATGCACCAAGACAATCTATCTCAATGCCAAGATAGGCAGAACGTAAGCAGCAAATGTCACCAATGTTGACAAAAGGGATGAGACTGTATGTAAACCACATAAGCAGTGAATGTAGTAAAGTACGATGGTAGGCATGACAGAGTAGCAACTGTTATATACTGAGAATTATGCAAACGACTGGGATTCGACGACATGGACAAATGGTATCAACACAAACCAGAAAATATCCTCGGAAGTAAAAGCCATACATTAATCTGGGACTTTAACAACTCAATCAAGCAAGACAATCGAAACTGGTGTCTGTGGACAAGGGGAAAAGAGAACCTGTCAGATAATAAATTTGACTGAGCCACAGACTTAATATAAATGAGAGTGAAATGCCTAAAAAAAATTCTAAGAATTTGAGACTTACAGTCACTTAGCCTCCACCGATGACCACTAGGCAACTGATGTGAAAGTGCGAACCACAGCATTACTGCAGACCGTGAGGATGTAAAGAGGAGGACTACAGATTTGTTGTCAGTCTTCAGTAACGACCAAGAGGCAACTGGCACATGTTAGAAAAATGTGCAATTATATTTATGCTCAAAGGAAGTCTCGCAATGGCTGGAGGAATCGAACTCCGGGACAACAGGAAGATTAGAGCACTGACCGCGCGAGACCAATGAAAATACCTGGGAGTTCTTGAATGTGACACGATAAAACGGGAAGAAATGAAGGAGAAAATAAAGAGAAAATACCTTAGAAGGATAAGGAAAATATTAGAGACCAAATTAAACAGCAGGAATCTGATGAAAGGAATGACCACATGGGCTCTTTGGGTAGTAAAATACACAGGACCATTCTTAAGATGGACAAAGGAAGAACTCCAATCAATGGACAGGCGTACAAGGAAGCTTATGACAATACATAAAGCATTACACCCCAGAGATGACACAGATAGACTTTACGTCATAAGAAAAGAAGATGTCAGGAGGCTAATCATCATAGAGGACTGTGTCCAGAGCAGATCTAGAAAAGTATGTGCAAACAAACAGTGACGACATCATAAAGAATGCACAACCGCGCAATGAACAACAAAAAGGTAGAAAGCAATTGAACAGCACAGTAAACAAGGGAAAAACATGGGAACAGAAAAATTATACAAAGAATTAAAAGACGGATACAGGATGTGGCAGACGAGAGATCATGGACATGAAAAGGAATGATGAGAGGAAACGGAATTGTTCATCATGGCAGCTCAAAACAAATGCATCAGAATAAACTATATCAAAACAAAAATCGACAGAACACAGACAAACAGCAAGTGTCGCCTTTGTGGTGATAGAGATGAGACTGTAAACCTCACAACTAGTGAATGTAGTCAACCAGCCCAGAAGGAGTATAAACACAGACACGATAGAGTAGTAACGGTGATACACTGGGAACTGAGTAAACGAATGGGATTCAACCATACGGAAAAGTGGTACCAGCTCAAAGCAGAGACAGCCCTGGAGAATGGAAACTACAAATTACTCTGGGACTTTGACATCCAAACTGACCAGGCAAGAAGACTGGGCTAGGTAATCGTTGACAAGGAGAGAAAAGCCTGTCAAATAATAGACTTTGCTTGGCCTGCAGACCATAGAGTAAAGAGGAAAGAGAGTGAAAAACTGGATAAATACCAAGATCTAGCAAGAAAACTGAAAAAGATGTGGAACATGAAAGTCAGAGCAGTACCAGTAATAATAGGCGCACTAGGAACTGTCTCATAGACACTGAGGGCAAGACAGGAGGAGCTTGGGATAAAAGGAAGGATTGAGACTGTATAGACCACAGCACTGCTAGGAACTGCACGGATACTGAGGAAAGTGCTAGAAATATAAGGTCTGCGACACTAAATGTTAGCAGTGGCCTAACAGAGAAAGGAAAATGGAAGTGGAGATGTGAACCATAGCACTGAGTGGTAGGTGAGGGAGAGAAGAGATGTTGGCTGAAGACCTGAGGTGAATTACTGTCACTCAGCTTTCAGCAATGACCACCAGACAACTGGTGTGAAACTGTAAACCACAATATTACCGTGATCTATGAAAATGTGGAGAGGAAGGCTGGAGACTTGAGGGGACTTGCTATCAATCAACCTCCAGCGGCAACCACCAGGCAACTTGTGTGAGATTGGAAATAATAATAATAATAATAATAATAATAATAATAATAATAATAATAATAATAATAATAACTGCGACCTATGAGTACTAGGAGAGGAGGGCTGGAGACTTGAGGAGACTTGCTGTCACTCAAACTCCAGCGGTTACCACCAGGCAACTGGTGTGAGATTCCAAATAGTAATAATAATAATAATGATAATAATAATGATAATAATAATGATAATAATAATAATGATAATAATAATAATGATGATAATATTAATAATAATGATAATAATAATAATGATAATGATAATGATAATGATGATAATAATAATAATAATGATAATAATAATAATGATGATAATAATAATAATGATAATAATAATGATGATAATGATAATGATAATAATGATGACAATAATAATGATAATAATAATGATAATAATAATGATAATGACGATGATGACATCAACAGGTCCGGTTGGTCACTCAGTAAAAACTACCTCGAAACCAATGTCATTCGGCAACATACCATGTTGGAGACCATCAATCAAAAATTTTGAAGAAGGTATGATCAATGAATCAGTAACTCCTCTCACTTTTTTGTTAAGTAAAAAAAGTAACAGTGACCTGATGTTTATATCTGAATAAGATGGCGATTTCCATCCCCAACAACTACCCTCGTGACGTCTGTATGTGGCGGTAAACGCAAACACACGAGACAGACTCTTTTGTCTTCTGCGACTACTAGAATCTTCTGGCTACACAGAATCACAACAATTATCATTACTACTTCTCCACAATATTTGACTCAAATTTGCCCAAAATTTGATACTAAAATAACGGTCAATTCAGCCACTTCTTTTCATCAAGCCGTATTCAAGTCAGAAAACAATAAGAAACAAAAAGAGATTGCAACGAGTTGGAAAAGAAGGCATAGCCATCATCACGTCAAAAACTGATTTTGGTGTAAATCATACGTTTCCAATCGATTCAGAATCATGAAAAATCCCATATTTGAACCATCACGAGCTACTTGAGGCAGAATAAAACATTTTCATTTTCCGGGATGAGGTTCCGAGTGTGATACTATAGTCACGCTAGATTTCACAAGTACACAAGTGTTAAATTGAGCGTTATATAACAAATCATATAAAACTGAAAATTTTGATTATTGAAATATATACTTTTGGTTCGAGATTTGAGAAACGAAAAACAAAAGTCGCAATCAGAAATATTTGCTGAGAGAGTTTGAAAATGCTTGAAAAGCAAAAATGAAAAGATATTTTGCACTAAAATTATTAAAATTTACACGTTGATCTAAGACAGAACACGGGCTTGTTGTTGGTACGAAAGCCCTTATCATATGTTCTGTCATTGATTTCAAGACAATGAGGAGAAATGAATATCTTGTTTGATAAAAAAGATGTCAAAAACCAGATGCATCTTGAAATAAGAGTAATTAGTGGTGTCAGGAAAGTTAAGTTTCTCATATCCATCAGACCAAACCCTAGAATTGAGTGTTACCCATAAAAGAAGCTGATTTTTGTATCTTGGCAGTTCTGAAATCAGTTGCCTATTGAGTCAGTGTAACTTTCATCTCTGAGGTGGAGAGGCAAAGAAGTAGTGTACTCGCAGTAATAGCAAGAGCCAGGTGCAAACTCATATAAGTCCCACTGAGGGCTAGAGACAACGGTGCGAGACAGAGCCTGGTCCTACTTTTCAGACTGAAACCTTCAATTCCCTGCGAGGCTACCGGCAGTGGACTGCAGATATCTCCCCTGGCGAGAAAACTATAATCATGACCTGAAGCAGATTCCAGAAATATTGTGTCATGTCACCTAACGCATCAGACGGGAGACGATAGTACCCACTTGATTTTTTAATAAATGCTTTGTTATTGTATTTATTAACGTATACAGGTTCCTGTTTCCAGTCGACTTATGATTGCTTTTGTCTCCCCGTCTATGGCTTTCATCAGCGCTCTGATAGCAGCTCCAAGACTCCATCCATCGATCTTTGATCACAACACAAGGTTGGTCAAGACTTGCTGTGAAGTGGACGACTGAGGTTGAGGGTGTAGAGAGCTTAGACGAGTACTCTAATTTTCAGCATTTGTCACTTAAATTCAAATCTTTTATACGTGTTATTGGATATCTTTACAAACGTATAAAAGAAATTTCTTGGTAAGGCATTTATTCTAAGATTATTAAGTATTAGAGGTGATAACCTCAAGTACCATATGGTAAAAGTGTATGTTTTCAATATGTTGGTATATTGGAATTAAAGTGCTTACGTATCCTGTATCGTTCATGACCCAGGCCACTTCTGGGTATCATTTGGATGAGCAAGTTTTAGTAGTGTTTTTTAACCTGCAAGACATCTTTAGTTCCAAGTTTGGCATGATAACCATTGCAGACGCGAAGCCTAGTGGTACATACAAGGTCCTTTAACCCTTCCCTATCAGATGTACTCGGAACGATGAAAATGGTTGTCCACACAATGTCTCCGCTGATATCCTATTGCCAACTTTTCTACGAAAGTTTGTAGAAGTTCATTTGGAACTTCTAGAATTATCGTGTGGACAGGCATTTCCATGGTTCAGGAAACCTTTTATCGGGTAAGGGTTAAAAGCCATAGTATATAACGGTATTCTACCAGTTTGCAATGATTATCATGCAAAACTGGGAACTACAAACATGTAGCAAGTCAAAAAACACAGCTAGAATTTGCCCACCCACCACTTTTTTTTGTTTTTTTTTGTTTCTTTCACCATCCTATCATCTATCAATCGGGTCATTTTCTATCATTATTTCCTTAATGTATTTTTCATTGTCATCAATTTATTTTCTCCTTCTTTTACTTTTATCCCTTTGCTTGTCGTAAACCTGCTAACTTCATTATGGTCTTCAGAGTCTTCATTTACAAAGGTTATTCTGATTGCCGAAGTTTTCCTGTAAGCTCCCCACCTTCTCACTGTCTTTTATCTTCATTCTACCGATCTCTGTGTGACATGAAATTTACAATAGTAAACTTTTGTACACAAAATAATGACGTGTATAGCGAAGATTGAACATACTAGAAAAATGTTTCTGAATCATCACACTAACAAACACTATACATATGAAATTGCTTAAGCAGTTTATTACTTTATTGTAGACGTACATTTTTCCATTTTTCATCTCTTTTATCATAATTCACTAAATTTGCAAAAAGCTCCTTAATAAACACAACTTGGATAACATATCTATTGACAATATTTGATTAACCAGCCAAAGAGGAGAATTTTGTAAATATTTTCATATTCACTTTCGTATCATCATAAGATCATTAATGTAAAAGTGATTAGAACATCTTATTTGAGAAAATTTGCAAAAAAATATTTTGTCAGTTGTAAAAATAGTTAACTAAAAATAAGATCACAGAAATATTATGAAAAAAAAATCTCAGTAATAAGATTCAACTCTCACTTCTTCTCAATTATTCAAAGTATTGTCAAACTCCTAAAATGGAGTATCAAGAACAGCAAAAACAATCCTCATCAAAACTGGGTGTAAACCGATAAGTACTATTCACATTCCTCTACAGTTTATCAGTTTAGTTAATTCAGAGTCAATTGAATGCCAGGAGGCTATTTTACTAACTGAAGTGAATTGACAAGTCCTAGACATTAATTAAGATTTATCATTCAGATATGCTTAGGCTTATTTCATTCTAATGGATAAATACATTTATACAAAAAAAAAACAAAACGTATTTTCCTAATTTTGCATTTAATGTATATGAAATTCAACGGATAGAATGCAATAATCATCTTCAGTCAGTAAAGAAGTAGGTGTGGAATTTGACTTTGCTGAAGTCAGTCTTTTATTCATTAATTTCATTTTTTACTAACTCTCGTTTTTGCGCCTTTATTTCGTTTATTCTGTTTTCATAAGTTTCCCACGGAAAAATAATTTGGCCCCTGAAAGATTTTCTGTACGCCTAAAACTAAACCAAGAAAATATAAATGGTTCAACTTTGTAACCTTACATTTAGATCACTAGCAGAGTACAAATGCTTGATTTTATATTCCCCTCTCTCTTGCTTTCTCCCACACACACTTACACACTTTCTCTCTCTATGTATGTATAGGTGACTAAAGTTTTGTTTTTATATCAGCTTTAAGATAGTTTAACGCTTCGAATGACAATACTCCGTAAGTATTTGCTGCAATTTTAAGCCTCAAAACATCATTTTCCATAAGATAATCTTCAGAAACGTACAACTACAGTAGTAACGATTGAAATCAACATGGCAGCCTCGAAAACCAATTACTAAGACTTTGTCTACTGTGAGTGACTGTATTGTTCAAAAGTGGTTGGGGGCAGTTGGAAATACGCCACTCGAAGATGTACCTCGTATATGACGGCCAGTAAGCATTGATAATGACGAACGGGTTGAATCTAATTCATTTCAAACTTTTCAGATTTATCCAAGTTTAATAAAAGCAAAGAGACTAAACGTCTGTACGTGCATTGAATTAGAAAAAGATACACGATAGGGAAATGGATTACGAATCCAGTGGATAAAACAAAACAGAAGAAATAGTACGAACATTTTTGGTTACCTAGTTTTTATGTGCGATAGAATTAAGGCAAAAAGACAGGATTGTGGGTATTAAATCTTTCATTAACAAACAAAAGTCAAGTAATTTTTCACTTTGTTTCATCAGTAAATTGTCATTTTATACATTTCATGATTTTGTTTCATTTGAGTTTATTTTGCTGGTAGAAACTCCTATAGACAGAGAATGCTTATACCATTCTAAATGTTCAATTCATTATATCAATAAGCATTGGAATATTAACAAAATCAACCACTATTCCTTAAAAGAAGTCATTTCCTTCAAGCATGATGGACGTGATCTTCCTTTTACCTGCTCTATATATCTATCCAAAAATCAAAATATTATATTTTTCTCTTTCTCTCACTGAAATAAGTCTGTAATATACTATAATAGAGTATTTTGTAATAGTGATAAATTCAACTTTATGATAAAGTGATTTAAAAATTACTAAAATAATCTTCATTCTATTTACCAAATTCGAAAACACCCCTGGCACTCTCAGTAAACGTCATTAGTGGATGAGATGTGCGTGTGTACTGAGGTCAATTCAGAGATATCATTTCTGCCTCTGCTTCAGCAAAATCCCCATCCGAAATATTTAGATGTTTGCTAACCATCAGCTTCAAATATTTTAATGATGCCTCTCGTGTCATCTGGTATTAGATCGGATTATCTCTCTAATCCAGTGATTATCAATAATGACCAGACGGGTCGACACTCCCGTACAACAACCCTTTTACTTAAATCTTACCTTCTGTGCTCTCTTTCTTTCTCTCTCTCATCTCTCCCCCTCGATCTCTCTTTCGTTTCATTTTACTTCTCTTTCCACCTTTTTTTCGTCCACATTCCTATGTTTCTCTGTCTTCCTCACTTTATCTCATGAAATGTGTTTATTTGTTACTTACGTCGCTCTATTTCTCTCTTTCCTCTTCTTCATTCTCATTTTATATTCACCCTTATTTTGATTTTTCGTTTATTCGTTCATTCTCTCTCAATTTCCCTAAATTAAATCCTCACTCCTTTTTTCTTCTCCCTAATTCATTCACTCTCATCCAGCGTTCACGTTTTCCTATTTACCACATTCTGCTTTTGTCCTTTCCCTCTCTTTCTGGTCAACACTTCTCTTTCTTGCTTCTACATTCTTCTCACTCCTCTCCTTCCATGTTCACATCTGACTTCTCATTCTTTCTCTTCTTCTTCCCTACTCTCTCATAGTAATATTTGCTTTTTACTTTACTGTCGTGATTTCTGCTATAATCTATGACGGAGAGTACCTTAAATAGTGCGCTTTTATTTAATGTAGGTGGTGATGTCGTACGGTTAGGCTATTGTTGTGCAAATTAATGTAACTAATTATAAATAGAAAACACATTAACTTATGATATAAGACCTAGATCATTGCAGATTTCAATAGAATGGGGAATCTTTTGAACTAATTCACCGCAATAACCAAGGTATTCCTGTATATTTATCCAATTCTCCCACTCTCTTCGCCTACTTCATTCCTACTGTTTAGTTTCTCGATTTCTCTTTCATATTTCTCCCAAATCCTTCTCTCCAATCTCTGTCTCTCTGTTCCTATTTCTCTTGCTAATTCACAGATGTCTTTTATTTTTTCTCTCTTGCCCTAACTTTTTGTATTGGTCTTATTTCCCTGCGATTATTATTTCTCCGTTTATCTTGTTTTTTCTTTTTCTTTTCTGGTGCACATACTTTTTATTTTTCTCTTCTCTTTCTGTATTTCTCTGCATCTCTTTCTCTCCTTTATTACCCTTGATTTTTTCTTTTCAATTCTCCACTTCTTCTAAATTCCTCCCAGTTTTCTCTCTTCCTTCTTTTTTCTTCATTATTTGATATTTACCATTATTTTATCTTAGTTATGTCTATCAACTATCTGTATCCCTGCCTGTCTGGGCTCATTTTTTTTTCATTTTATTGCCCTTCATCTTTCTTGTCTATCAAAACGGCCGCTTTCTTTTTCATATCTCTTCGTAAAATTTAAACTCTTTTTGTCTTTATCAAATTTTATTTTTTAAACTTACATCATCTCCTCAAGTCTATCTATATTCTTTTCAATGATTATTCTTCTATCAAATGCACAAAGATCAATATAATGAAATAAATAGATATCAAATTGCAGACGTTTTAATCGATGCAGGTCGTTTTTTGCCGAAAATTGCTTATTTCAATGTAAAGGATTTAAGGAAATATTTCATTTCATTTTTTTTATTAACAAATTAACCAATCAATATTTTAATCGAAAAAAATACACAATCAAAGATTTCAACTGCGTTATAAAATGGAAATTTTGCCAGCGTACTTATCGAATTTTTGACCCAGGACGTGCCATGCTTAAGAATCGTCAGAGAATCGACAGTGAATTTTCTACGTTTTTCAGCGTAAAAGCGTGATATATATATATATATATCTTCGAAAGCTAGGTGGTATACATGGTACCCGACGAAATTTATTCATGTATTTTTCCTTTGCTTTTATCGGATATGATCCTTTTCCAAGCAATTTGTTTAGAAACCAAAATTTAGAACAAACAAAAAACTTATACAGCACAGTTCAGGGTGCTTCATTGTCAAAATCATTTTAAAGGACTGAGGACCTCCTAAATCTGCCAGGTTATCTGCCGAAGAAAATGAAACAGACAATCTACGGCCTAAGGAATTAAGCTGGCCATGCAAGTGAACTCTTGGTTTAATAGGTAATGTCAGTAACGAGCACGTTGTATCTCGCCAGGAAAATCACAGTTTTACAGGCCCAAAACTTTCCACGATCTCAATTCACAGAGAAGCGTTATCTCTGTGAAATTGGAAGCCAACCCCAGTTGCCAGTTTTTCTTCTCCCTTCCCCCGTGGAAGAACTTCCCTATCTATACTGGCTCACTAGTTGAAATGCAACAGATTTAACATTCTTTCCTAGATCTTCACTCGTGAAATGACCCTAGAGGAGGGTTCTAAAGTTTTGTGAATTTTTTTTTCAACATCACAGGGTAAAAAAAAAGGGACACGAAATTCCATTCCTGGAGTGCAAAATCATGATAAACAAATGAGAAATTCTGACCTATATGTCATGTACTACGAACCAGCTGACTACCAAGCTTTCTTACTTTTTTTTCTCCATGTCACCTTAATCACAAAAATGTCAATAGACCATATTTCTTAGGCTAATGCTCGAAAACATCTATATCTGAACAGGGTATATTAGATCTTTGACTCGAAGAACTACAAAAATATTTAATTAAACAAAATTTAGTAGAACTGGGATTGAAAAACTCAAAATTTGATAGACCAAAATTACTAACTGAAAGCACTAAATTCAACAGAACATTTGTTAACACCAACATCCTCTGAATCCCAAAATGTTCAATGAAATACAGACATTATTATTTTTTAAAATTCGTCAATCATTTAAGGTAAACGCCAACCCCCTAATTAAAAAGACTTCAGGCAAAAGCCAAGCCCACTGGATGATAGAACCAGAGAAAAGATAATAAAATGCAACTGACTTAATTGTGGTCTACGTATGCACTTAATAGGAGATAAATATACTCTCAAATACGGTGAAACATTCAAAGTAAAATTTGACATCCGTTGTGACCGTTAAAAACATCACCTATGCCATTATTTTCCGAGGTTCCGACAAGGAATACATCAGGGGAACTTCTACCCTTAGAAATAGGGTCGCAGCACATTAGGAACGAGTTCTCAAAATTGATGAACATATATGAATGCGCCTTACAAGAACTCCCCCCCCCCAAAAAAAAACACCGACGATATTATACACAGAAGATAAAAGGAAAACAAATATATTTAGACTTTAAAACCTGTATTAAATCACAATTGGTTAATTTTGAGTTAAAACATTAACTCTGACTTTTAGGAGACATAACATCATTTTAAAATCTCATAGTTATCCAATAGAAAACCCATAGACTTATGTTCTCATACATGCAGAATAAAACATGGGATTCCATTGATTACCTTGTATATTCTATAATGTGCTACTATATTCGGTTTTTACACCTATTGACTGAATGAAAGTTTGTTTTTCAAACAGGTTTTCACATTTTCAAGAGGTCATGTAGTTTGGGCGTTGAGTGAAGTTCTAATAACTTTCTGATCATCCAGGATTGAGCATTATCAAAATAAAGTTCGAATTATGTTTATTTATGATTAGTTTGTACTATCCAATTTTCTTACTTTTATGCAAATGATGCGAAGACATGATTGATTCATCATAACCCTTTGATTACAGAATATAAATCAATGACTCTACGATAATTCAGATAGGATGTAAAGAAATACTACGATTGTGTTCATCATGAAGGGGAAGATATTCTCAACTTTGGAGATCAAATTCAAGATGTTCCTTTTTTTTCAATCAATTTGAGGGGGACTTTACTTCGAATTCTAAGAGTCAAAATTGATTTTCTTTTTCAATTTTAGAGACATTGTTCATTATTCATTATGAACAAGTGGTTCAAACAATTTTCTTTAGTATCACGTCTACTGAATCACAAATCAAGAGTCTACCACAGTTTAACCAAAGAAAAGGTATGATTTTCAAGATGGCGTCCATGAAAGACGCTAAAACCTTCAAATGCTCATTATTTTTCCATTATTCATCCTAGCCAAGTAATCTTTGTGCTTAATCCTATTTTATCAATTTAGGAATCCACTCATCACACTTAGATTAAACTGAAGTGATTACAATTACAAAAACAGTTGATAATTTTACATTCACGAGATAAAATGAAGGAATTCCTGACAAATACAGATTCTGTAACATTTGAAAATCAGTACCTGAAGGGAAATTTGGAAAAACACCATGTGGATAATGTTCATTTCGTGATAATGAAGGGAATGAAACATAAAAATCAAACACGGAGTATCATAAAACAGACGATCATTGATCAGCACGTTCACTACATCATATTCAAAATCAAAGAAATCTTTTGTAAAGTCGGCAGGTTTCAATTAGCACATGCTTTCGAACGAAACATCCAACAAGACTGTCATCGATTCTATTTCATTAATTAATCATGATGTCCTTGACGGTGGCAGTTATGGTGTCATGGTACAGCCGAACACTGACTTCACTATACGCCATTATAATAAAGCTACTGTCGTTTCTGATGATTCTAGTGACTGTCATTCCTTCAAAGAAATACGCATCTGTGACCTGGGAAAAGTGCCTAGCCGATCGTCAGCTTCAATGTGAAAACTGGATTTGTGGGAAGAAAGGATAACTTCCTTTCCAGACTTAGTAAGAAAAAAAGACATAATGGAACAGAGGAACCGTAGAATGGCTGCATAAGGGGATGCAGACGTAGACAATCAAGGCTACAATCCAGGAGTCTCAGCATCAATCCACAAACTTATTCGTAGAGGGTGCAGACTTATTTTTCAACTATGCCGAGGCGAACAAGAGGGGCCTCTTTTTTCATTCAGACAAGTCCGTAGTTTCACACATGATTGTGCTGACAAAAGGTCAGCGTTCCAGGAACTTGCAAAGGGTAACTCGATCATCCAGACATGTGCATATGCGCTCATAGTCCCACATCAAGCAATTATTGTCGTAAAAAATCTTCTGGGTAAGATGTTTGGTTCGAAGAGTATCAATTCGATGGCATCTTTGCGACACAACCTTCTCAGCAAAAACATCGGTTGAGCCAAGTGATTTGTTGCCTCATAACGTTTCCCTCTGACTGAGTCCTGGACCAAATATTATTGCCTTAGAGTATTTTACCAGATCATGGAGTGAATTGGAAAGGAAAGTGACATGAATCCAATGTCATGGGGATTGGAACTAGTGCACAATCTGTTCGTGCCAATTATGACCAAGAAACCCGCTGCCCCAGAAAGCCTGTTACAATTGCACAACTGCTTGTCAGTATAGTTGCAGAGGATACGGACAAACCCGCTAATGGACCAATTGTTAGAATTTTTCTCTTTAATTAGAGGCTTCCTTTAAAAAACAACAGTATTTCCATTTTTCCTCTTACTTCTTTCTAGATACATTTTATTTTCCAAATACCGTGTCCCTTTCTTTCGCCTAAGAAAACCTACAAGCAACAATTGCTCGTTCCGTACACGATTTCTTTTATCTCACAAAATATATTATCCTGACCTCCGTTGCTTAACGACCACATACACAAAACTAAGAAAACAAAGCACATAAAGACTTTGAAGGGATTTTTATATGTTTTCTACAATTCTTTGATCGAAAAGCCGCCGAGAAAAATCGTTTGTAAAGAAAAAATAATCCCCACAAAATAGACACTATTTAACAAGTAACACATGTGTAGAAAAGGTCTGAAACAAAAATGGCGACTTGTTCATCGTCTGATGTCATTAAACTTATCTTAATGTCCTTCTTTGCATAAACACCTACGTATGAATATAAACATGGACTACACTCCTTATACATACATATATATATATATATATATATATATATATATATATATATATATATATATATATATATATATATATATATGTATACATATATGACGCTCATCTATTAATTCATTTGACGATTTTTGGCTGCTGAATTTGTAACTAAGTAACGTCGGTGTCGAGCAAAATAGTTCCCACTGAAATGTTTCTATAATTATCACAACCTGTCGGATATAAACCGTCCATCTACTTAATATTGTCAGCACTGGGAAACACACACACACACACACACACATATATATATATATATATATATATATATATATATATATATATATATATATATATATATGTGTATATATATATATATATATATATATATATATATATATATATATATATATATATATATATATATATATATCAACCATATGTGTAACTGTTTTCTCTGTTGATTTGTTTGCATTCAAGAGAAATGTTCTCATTGATTAATTTACCTCCTTATTTACCTCCTATTATGACACAACAATGAGAATTGAAACTACTACTTTGATCATCATACGTGAGAACAGCTTCGGATTAGTTGAGACCTTATAATAAATTAACCCACAAAATAGCGTTATACACCTTAGTGCTGATCCATACATAAATAACCCCATCATTAGTTTTATATATATATATATATATATATATATATATATATATATATATATATATATATATATATATGTGTGTGTGTGTGTGTGTGTGTGTCACAATGGTAAGTGTTTTGCTACATATACATTGCAGAATGGGGATTCGCCACCCAAACACGTTCATGTTTTTGTCCTGTCTGGGCCTCTTCAGGTGAATGATTAGGTATATTTTAGATTCCTATTTGGGAATTTTTTGTAGATGTTACTAGGTGGGAGGAGTTTCCTCTTTTGATTTTTTGGGTTTCTCAGATTTGAAGCTTGTGTGTTTTTGCTGGTGGTTTTAATTTCCAGGTGGTACTGCAAGGGTATCAGAATTATCAGTAAGTAGTTGCTAGTTCTGTGTGTTCTATATAGGAATGTTCTATTTTTTACTTAGATATCTTAGGTTTATCTTCCATGCTACGACCCCTTATGACCATGGTGGGTAATGTGATTATTCCCTCTTGTCTAAGGTAATTATGTTGATTAAGTGGTCCTTTCAGATGGCTTTGTGAATGAAAATATCTATGTTAGTTTATGTTAATGTGTTCATTTGTTTGTTAAGTTGTATTGATTAATAAGAAATATGAGTGGTGCCAACATTTAACGCTATTTCATTTTTCTGTTTAATATATATGTTTTGAGTTTTATTGTTTTTCTGGCAAAACTAAGAATTTCAAATTTCTCATTTAGGCATGGAGTTTCAATATTTCGGCAGTTGTGACTCTGTTTTAATTTTTTCCATTTTACATTTGGTTGAATTTTTTTTTTGCATTTTCCAGTAATATGTAGATAATGATGTACTTCTTTTATATTTTTCATTTGTAAAGGATGATGTATGGTTGGCTAATCTAAGTTTAAAGGGCATTTTCGATATTCGTATATAATATTTCACTTCTGGGTTTCTCTTGAGATGATATTTCAGCTTGGTATACGATATTTGATTTGAGACATTTGTTTTGCAGATTTCGGTTCATGCTATTGCAGTCTTGCTTATTTATGCTTTCTTTGTAATTATTCATTCTAATTAGTCTACTGTTATGTTTTGTGATGAGTGTATTAAAATTTACAGTACATCTAAAGCTAATTTTCAGTTTTTCTAATTATTGGATGAATATCTTACGTTAGTGATTTTTATACCAGATGATTTTACTACCTCTTGTTTTTTTTTTGTTGTCGCTTTCTTTTTTTTTTAATTGGAATTCACTTTTTAAAATCATATTTAAAGTTTGTTTCGGTGAAACCACAATTCTTTAGGGCTTTAGTATTGTCATTTTAAACTCCGTTAGATACTATTTCATTTGAGGAGTTGTGTGTCTATTAAGTTTCTATATATTTGGGGATCTTGATGATTTTGATTGATGTACTCAATCACAGAGTTTTCTCATCTATATTGTTGATAGGTGTTGCTATTTAAATTGTTTGATCATTTCAATGTTCCTGTTCGGATGTTTTAAGTATCCTGATATCAACAACAGAGACATGGAAATGTATGTACGCTTATTTTACCACAAATATCCAATACAATTCTTTAAAATATGAAGTTAATCACGAGTTCAATTTATGCTAGAAATGAGAGCCTAGAAAAAACAAAGAAAGTAAAGAAAAATGTTCAAAAAAATACAAGGTTGTCTTATCAGCAAATCTTTTTTTCGACTACTATTTGTTTTATTAATTCACTAATTAATAATTAAATTCCACGAGTGTTAGAAACTAAAATTATCCATTATCTCATGCCTCCTCTTTCACCTACTTCCTGTATATTCTCATTCTATCTCTTATATTTTTCAATTTTCTTGGCCAGTCTTTGATTTTATCCAAAGTTTATACAAACATTGGTTAGTTTAATTGAGAAAATTTCCCTACCCCTTCAGAATTTGGCTACCTAGCTATCCTTTCTGTCTTTCTCTTTCTACCCTCTTACCCAACTTTCTGTCCCCCCAACACCACCGAACTCTTTCTTCTCTTCCTTTCATATCTTTTCATTAAATTACCTAACCCTTTTTCTCCTGTCTTCCCTCTTAAATACTGTAAGGAACATTTCAAATTAGACAAGTAATTTTAAATGAAATAAGTATGTCATAGAATGAAGTTTGCGAACCAATGGTCTAAATATTGTAGATAGGGTTTAAAAGACTTCTCATCAGAAGCTATCCAGTCACACCCCAAAGCATGAGCCAGAAAAATACGTGAAAGGGGCAGGACAAAGTGCCCTGCTATCATCCTTACAGGCACTTCAGTGAAGGAGGCATTAAAGATAGAATGATAGATGAAATATACTTTTTGTACCCTGAGTTTGACTGAGCACATTTTCCCTTTACACTGCATGACGTCAGTGGAACGTGAACAAACCACCAACGTAAACAAGTCACTCGTGTTTTCGAAAGTTTTTGAGTGAAAATATTATTTTTGTGCTTTCAATAAGAAAAAATGTTTCAGAAATTACTCAATACCAGAAAAACAAAAACAAAAAAAGCTCTGTTTTCAACCAAAGGTAGCAGAAGGCAAGCCAAAGAATCTGGGAACAGAAAACCACAAAGAAAAGAAATGTGAAGAAAAGGAAAACCAGAACCACCCCTCAACCGAAAAATTGGAGAGAAGAATCTGACTCTGGACAGGAAGGAAAATACTGCATTGTGTGCTAGGAAAGTTACTCGGAATCCCGGGAAGTGTGGCTGCAGGGCTTGATGTGCAAGTCTTGGGCACATAAAGATTATATAGATTGGAGGAGACTTCTATACATGTCACATCTGTGACTTTGAATTAATGAATTTCCCCATATTCACTGGAGTATGACAAAATTCAATTTCAAAATAGTTGCAGTTTTGTTATAAAGATATGTTAAATAAGACTTCGTTTTATTGCAAATTATCCCATTCATCCTGTCAAACACTGAAATATAGAGTGATTGAATAACATTAGTAACATATACGCATTGACTCAAGGTAGACGTATATTCTATGCATGAACAAACTAAACTCAATGACATTTATTTGATAAAAATAATTAGATAATTCTATGATAATATTGTCTATAACACTATAACATTATCATAAAACAATACATATTTTCAGAAGATTATGCTCACCAAGACAAAAAGTAAAAGTTAATTCGTGAAGTTTAATGTATTCTAACATATTTCAACCGTCCCTGATGAGTGCTATAACTGTCTTGAAATGGTATTGATAGTTAGCAAACTGGTGTAAATTTGATATAAAAATATTTTGTTGGTCTAGTCAAACAGTATTTGAGTATCTGAGAGAAATACAAAAAAAAATGTTGTTACGGTCCCAAATCTCTCCTACATATAAAAATAATATTTGTTCACCGTTTCAAACTTTAACATACTAACATGTCCGTCCATTACAAATGGAATAACAATTGCACCACAATAATGTCTCGGGAAACTAAAGCCTTCTGTCTATAGTTAAATTGATAACGAAAAAGTGCACGAACAGCAGTACAAAAGTATATTATACCAAATAATGGATTGGTAGAAGCTTACTTTGCATGGGAGAGCGTTCAAAAAATATGCTGAACAATACTTGTAGTTCCACTGCCGTTCGTAATTGTTTTGTAAGAAACAGTCGCCCTCAGAAATAACATTTCGGTAGCGAAAATTAAATCATCTCCATGCAACTAAAAGGTTCTCGGCTTCTATTCCTTAAGTTGAAGCGAATGATGTGATATTTTCAACGGTGGGGCTTGACCTCAGAATGTTATTGTTGAATGGTTGTTGAATGAGAGCACGTTATCATTTCACATGACTTCCATATAAATACGGTTTTAACTATTAAAACGAATAAAAAGCAACCATTTAATCACAGTGATGGGCTCAGCGTAAGCGTGAGCAAAAGAGAAATGATGTTAGAAGCATTCTCGTATTTTAGAACTGTCGGGGGTAGTCAGATGAAATAGATTCCTTACCTTACTTAAGAAGATACCTCATCGCTGGTTCAATCTCCTAGTCTTTCGCTTTATTTACTTTACTTGAAATTACTTCTGTTGTATATTTCGACAGACCATTAGACAAAGAAGATAATCCACCTACGAGAAGGATGAAATGCTATATTTTATTTCATAAATTTCATTTCATTGCAATAATTTTATTGTTTTAATGAAAAAACTCATCTCAAATATCATGCCAATATGGGTTTCTGTTGCGATGAGCAAAGCCAAATGATCGTTAGCTCCTCTTTCTGACTCATGTTTGACTGAATTCAAAAAGAAGAAGCAAGCATGAACTTGCTATTATTATGCGATATTGTTTTCACCGAGGCTAAAAACTTTTTTTCAATCTTCACATTTTAAAAATGAATAATATGTCAGATGAAAGACTTATTTTAGAGATGGCTGGAGGAGGATTGTGCCAAAACTAATCTGATTAGCATGAATAAAAATATGATACAAAAAGAAAAATTGAATCATGTGGGAAAGGAAATGTGGGCAAACATAAAGAAGAGTAAGAGAGGAATTAGGATGTGAGTGGAAGAAAAGTCAAGAAAATTATCAAAGGAGAAAGTAATGAAGATAGAATAGAATCATTGAATGTTGGAATGAAGACCCAAGTAGCAAAAAATAAAAAGATAAATACGTGTAATTCAAAAAGAATACAGAAATGGTTAGCATAGAGAGAAAAAAAAAAAAAACAGAATACAAGGAAAAGTAATTAAAAAAAAAAAAATGCTCGACTCATGAAATTTTAATGATATCCTCATTTCCCATACTTTCTCCCCATCAACCAATCGCAGCTGCTGCTGTGATCTGCTCGGAAATTTATTACATTCGCACATCGTATATTTGAAAAACCAATCTTGAGCCGTTTTGTGAAAATTCACTTGTCTAATTAGGATACGAAACGGCCCATAAATTAACTTCAAACTTTTTTGTTTGCATCAAAAAAATGACAAAAGATATTTTTAAGGAATATTTTAACTGAGCACTCCAGAAGGATGATAGAATGACCTAAGCGACTGGTGATGCTTTTATAGGCTTCAAGATCACTCTTAGATACGAAGAAGCAAAAAGATTTCAAAGCGTTTATTCGGTTACACACAAAACCACACACAATCGCACATGCGTGCGTGCAGGCACGTATATGTGTATGAACATGTATGTGCATGTGCGTGCATTTGTGTGTGTATGAGTGTCTTCATACGTGTGTGTCCTTGTGATTTTGCCAAACTATGCATAATTACCATTTATATACGTATAAATCTGAATATAATTATAAGCTTGGCTGTGCTAAGGTCAAACTCCTCTGCTTCATTAAAATCTAAAAAGTAAACAAAGCATAAATTTTTCCATGCAATATTATTCTACAACTATGTCTCATTTCAATTCCTTTATAAGTAGTTCATGTGAATGTGAATTGTCAACTTTAGCTGAATGAGTAAATCTGAGTTAGGCTTTAGAAATGGGAGTTAATTTGTCACCAGTTTTTGCATTCGTCACCGTTATCCGTGCATGGCGTCACTTGTTTTTCGCCAGGTCATTGTCATCAGTCATTGTTACATACGAAAATAGAGTCAAACTCATTTGTAAAAGCTTCATAAAAGAAAGAAAAGAAGAAAAAGCCTACCAAGCCTAATGATTAATCTGCCACTAGCGTTGAAAGCAAGCAAGAAAGAAGAAGACTACTCATCATAATGGTTAATCCGCCAATGACCACGAAAGCGGGGAAAAAAACAAAAACCTTTTGCTCCGACTTTGATTCGATTCAGAAGTCTAGATTATTGGGCCACACTAACACTACATACACATCTCAAAATTACTGACGACTTTTTCTGAAATTCTCATGTTTCCAACTCGTTTAATGATTTTAATGATATTCTTAGTAGCATGGTTATTTTCACCAAAAATAAGAGTAAAATATATATACTTTTTACTATATGTAAATAATATTTTTCATGATAGAAATTCAATGTAAGCAACAAAAAATACCGACAAATTTACAATTATTTATAATAACACACACACACACACATATATATATATAATTATAGATAGTTACAGATATTGGTATCATAAATGTCATGTATCACCAACTAAGCAAATGTACCAAAGAAAATTCCAAAACATAAATATTCTCACGTATTCAAACGAATATTTGGTGTTTTGATGTATGAATTCATGGGTACGATACTTGCCTTAAATTTTTGTATAAATACATGTGTGTTTGTGTGTGTGTGTAAGAGAGAGAGAGAGAGAGAGAGATAGAGATAGAAAGGGAGAGTGAATTAGGGATCCACCTCATTCGATGGAATATATTATCTGGGAAGTAAAATATAGGTTTGTATATTTAAATCTGACCTCCGAAGGTTACCCAGAGATGACCTCAACCGGAGCCTGCTGACAACCAACATATGGTTTGCCTATGCCTATATATAGAGAGATTACATGACTGCAATATATATATATATTATATATATATATATATATATATATATATATATATATATATATATGTGTGTGTGTGTGTGTGTGTGTGTGTGTATGTATATATATATATTTCATTATCAAACTTCTACCAGGAATTGTAAATGTTTAATACGTGTAAATATAGACGATTTCACTATAAATATTTATACACGTTCATATATGTGTGTGTGTGTGTGTGTGTGCGCGCGTGTGTGTCTGTGTCTGTCTGTCAGTCTGTCAGTCTGTCTGTGTGTTCTTACGTGATGTGGTACAGGAAAGTGTAAAAATGACTTACAAGTAATTACAAGTGATAGAAGTAGTATTAAGCCCAGCATATTCACTTCGTATATTGTAAGTTAAATTAGCAGTATATCATTGTTAACTCATTCACTCAGACTAGTGTCCTCATCTTGGTTGTTTTAGTCACAGTGTTTTGGCTGCTGTATCCTCCGACCATTGCCAGCTGTACGTCGTACTGGAAATTTCGGAACAAACCTTTTATTCAATCCACGAGGTTAGATTGTTTTCGTAATGTTGTCTGCGCCAGGGGCATATCTCGTATATGTTGATGCTTCTTAGTTGATCTGTCCTCGCGATGTCACTTATCTACCTCTTCCATTGAACCAGAGAATATGATTCTTTTAGCCCTACTCACCCAGGGATTCAATGTGGAACCACCAGAAAGGTTGCTAGATACGTATAACCAACGTCTTCATCCACTTTCTCATTTGCTCTAAAACAAAATCAGAAGTATACATATATTTTCTTTTCTCAGAAAAAGTTCTGCTCCCATATCTAAACAAGCTAACAAATGAAATGTTAGTGAAAAACGTTTATATAGTGTGTTTGTGTAAGTGTAGGGAAGAAAAACTCCGCTCAATGTAGAACATGTTCATAGTGGCATAAATCCTGAATACATTTTCATAAATTTATAAATACATATTATTTTTGTTGGAACTTTCTTTGAACTAACACTCACATTTTTACACGGCGAAGATATGCCACTCGACTTAGGCAGCACAAATAGAAATTTGCATCCAGCTAAGGAAGCCATTTTAACGTGATGCTGCTCTATTGACTGGGCTGAGCAACGAACCGATAAGTTAAAAAATAAATAGATAAAAGATATAACTATAAACAATTACAAAGACCATTCCTGTTTATGAATGCCAAACATCAGACTTGAATCACATAATAACAGGGAAATTATAAACAATAAATAAAACCCCCAGAAAACTCTTCACTAAAGGACCGATTCATACAGAAACAAACAGTAAAAATTATTATCATATAGAACTAAATGTGTATAAGTATACATATTGAACCATCCTCAATCGCTAGAGAAAGATAACATTGAAATTCTTTCAGGTTGATATTTTAGGTCGAAATGAAATATTTGTTCATTTTTATTCCAACTCACTTTCGGTACTTACTCATATCTGATTCCTGTTTCAGCAATATATCTACAAATATGAACATTTAATGAGTGGAAAAAATTGACAAAAACCCCAAGTAATGTATTAAAATAAAAACAAGTATTCACGACTGTCTACTAAAAGAAATATGCAGATACAGAGTTCTGAAAATAGTGTGAATAAACATTGGAATATGAATAAAATCAGCCACAATCCTACTTTTTTAATCGAATATGTTTTTCGGGGTTACATTCATCCCATATATATATATATATATATATATATATATACTGATCAATTTGTAATTTATGGTGATGAATAAATGAGTTGTATATTTATCTAGATATATTCTGTTCAAATATTAAATACAGCTAGTTTTGTAAATACCCAAAGTTTAGAAATTATGTGTTCTTATCTTAAAGAAAAAAACACAAATAAGCGAAATGATATACAGGTCACCAGTAAACTTCGTGAAATGGGGGAGGGGGCTGCGTGATGGATTGATAGATGTGGTTTGGGGCAAGTTTTTGTCGACGAAGAGCTAAGCGTGATGAGAAATTGTTGTGCAAATATTTATAAGCATTCCCTCCCTTTCTCACTCACTCTCTTTATTTTTCTCTTTCTCCATCAATGAATCTATCTTATGTATATGAAAAGAGTGATCTTCTTGCTTCGCTAGTCGTAACTCTCTTCCACAAATAAGCCGAAAAAATACTTTCTACCCACCGTTGCAAACTATGCGCTATTTTCGGTAAACAAATTTGGTATTTTTTCTTCAAAAAGGATGAAAAAAAAAACACGTTTCAACCCAAATATATCCGTAATTTTTTCCAGTGGAATTAACGAGAAGATGAAAAAAAAAACAAAACAAAAAACAACAAAAAACAAAAAAAAACAGACCAGGGCAATCGTCGTGTAGTAATGATCAGCAAGCAAATCTAACTGGCCATTGTTGAGAATTTGATCCTCACCAGATTTTGTAGTTTAGATGGTCTGATATCTATCAATACTGTTATTATACTTATATCATGGACAGCATGATTTTCTTGGTTGGCTGTCAGTAACTCTTGACTCTATCACTCAGGGGTAGAAATCGCTGAAGAAACCGATTTTTTTCAGAAAATTGTTCTATAAGAAATTCGAACATAGTCGAGATTTTTCATGTGTATTAACTAGTATATATATATATATATATATATATATATATATATATATATATATATATATTCATAATCATAAACTTTTTTTTGCCGAAGAAGAATTTTGATTTTCCAAATTACATACATCTTCTTGAAACAGCCCCCAAATGATCTTATGATGCCATGTCATGTCATGCTTTCTGGTCACTGTTAATGTACTCTGTCAAGACGTTTTATTATACGCAGAATATTAAATTTTGTTACTGTTATTTAAATCTAAATTCTGATGTGGTAAGTGAACTTTTACCGTATTGATCATCAGCTGTTTTACCATGGACCTGTTACAGAGATTTTAAAAACAGTACAGGCATTATCCAAGGCATCCACTGGCTTAGTTAATCAGACACAATTTCTCCACCTATATTTTATTTTAGATTTATATTGTTATCATAATTCAGAATACTTAGATTTTCTTTTCAACTTTTACTAATCCTTGGTTATTTCGATTATTATATTTGATTTCATTTCAATGTTATCTTTTATTGAATTATATGTCATCGATCAAATTATGCGAGTTTATTCAATTTATGTAGACTATCTATCAATATTTTATTTTGCTATTTATATATATTTGATGTGTGATGTTTATTTTTCTAATTTGATGCAATGGATTCATTGTAAGGGTCTATTTGATTTATGTGAACTATTTATAGTCAAAATATATGCATTCAGAAAAATATAAACAGAATTCTTATCAACTGGATTTACATATTTTCATGTTTTGTTATTTTGACTATTCAGTGTAGCATTATATGCAAAATATATTTACAATGGAAAATAACCAAATAAGGGAAATGAGATTAAAGAAAGAAATTCCTCTAGTGTAACTGTTACATTATGCGCAAAATATATTTCATAAAGGAAAAAATAACTAGATGAATTGAAAAGATAAAAAGAAAACAAAATTCGTGTATTACCATTTTATCATCAAATCATATACCAAATACGCTATTTATTGAAAAAACTAGATAAATTCAATACATAGAAGGATTAAAAAGATATTGTATTCTTGCTTTATCATACATTTAAAAAAAATGAATAGTCAAATTAAAAAAAACAAAAAAAATATTTCTCATCACTCAAGTCCATTCCACATCATTGTGATTCTAACCTGGTAAAAAATTCAGCTCACTTTTCAAACTACTCAAAAATGGACTGTTCTTAACACTTAGTTTGGTATTGTCATTCCAACATCCTGTCCCGTATTACATTTATGTTTGGAGCCCAGGGATTTTATCTCATAAGGGGAAATTTTTTCATCGCTTTTAGGGTTCACAATCGAGGGAAGATTTTTTTTCCATTTTTAGAATCAAAATTAGACAGATATTTTTTTTCGTTTTCAAGCTTCAAAATGGGGGGGAGGTATCACGTTTAGGGATTAAAACCGAGGGGATGATTTTATTCCTCTTTCAGTGGTCGATATCAAAGGGAATATTTCATCATTATCACGGGTCAAAGTTGAGGGAAAAGATTTTTTTTCCACTTTTGGGGGTCAAAATTGAGGTTGGTAATTATTTTCACTTTTAAGGGTCGAATTCCAACAGAACTTCTTTTTCTTTTTTCGGCGTCAAAAATGAAGGGGAATATTTATGTTTTTTCACTTTTAGGAGTCAAAATCTAAGGGATTTTTTTACTTTTAGAGTCAAAGAGATTTTTTTAAACTTTTGAGGATCAAACATTTTTTTCCACTTTTAGTGTTCAAAACACTTTAAAAAATATTTCAAGGATCGAAATCTAACCAACTTCTTCAGTATTAACCTCCTTTTTTTCTAACAGAGCAAAAAGCAATATTAAATCAACTTAAAAAACAAATTTAAGTAAATGCTATCTGATTTCCATTTTACTATCTTCCAATTTCTTTTTAGACTGCAATTTCACACCAACCGTTACGGTATATAGTCTTTGTGATCCATAGTTCTACTTATAAGTCTATGCACTTTAGGAAAAGAATTACTTCTCAAAAAATAAATTTAAAAAATTGATTTCGTCATATTTCGACTCTTGTCTGCGTTCTGTTGTCCAAATTTTCCGGAAATTGACATTTACTTATGTTATTCGATTTTGTTTCTGTCGTTTTCTTCACATTACCCCTTTTCCGCTACCATATTATTTTATTCAGTTATTCAAATCCGGTTTGTTAAATTTTTTGTTATTCAATTTTGTCCATCTTTTGACATTCAGATTAAGATATCGATATTCATTCATTAAATTGAATTAAAGTTTTTAACTTATCTATTTCAGTCTAATATTTATCTAGCTATCTGGATCTGTTTAAATGTATGCATAATTTCCTAAAACTATTTGTATCCAATGCATTACAATGATGTATTCAAATGTTGAATTGATTTAGATTATCATTTGCTCGATAGATTTCAAGTTTTATTTTTTCTTGCTCCATCTGGTATCGTCTAAATGTTTATGGCTATTTATTCATTGCTTTAGTATATTTTCTCAATATTTTATGTATATTTACACCTTGTTCAACCATCCTGATAAGTGAATTGGTCTTTTTTTCAACTAAATCCCATATTCCAAAGGAACAATATAATTAATAATAAAGTCTCACACAACAATATCCCTAGAACCATTAAATTCTGTAAACCATTCGACAAAAGAAATAGTCTATGTTGCAACCAGCTTAAGTACATCAACACCTTCACAAGCACTACCACCAAAGAGAGTTACCACATATACCATAGCACAAACTGTCGTAGCAAAAACATGACATACCTTCTAAAGTGCAATAGATGCAAGTTACAACACATAGACAAGTCCGAATGGCAATTTAACATTAGACTCACAATTACAGACACAGAATTAAATCACAAAACAATGGCTACCCACTTTCCGTAGAACTACACTTTCGCGCGCTCGGCTACAATTTTGCCACTGACGTTACCTTTGCTATCATTGAAAAAATAGAAAAAATACTCCCATAGATGTCACAAAAGAAAGATATGAGGATATGTGGATCAACAAACTCAAAACTTCCCCCCCCCCTAATGGACTTAACACCAAACTTCTCCTACTAACAATAACTTTACATCCACATCTATTCCCCCTCAGATACATTCAATACAGGGAACTTCAAAGTCGCCCAGACCCATAGAAAGCTCTACCTTAGTCAGTCATCTTACTAATACAAATCAAAGCCAACATATTTTTAAGACTTGTAAGGTTAAAAACTATGTAGTTCCTTAGCCTCATCAACCCTCCGTTCACATAATCTCTAACATACCCCGAAAATCTAACTCCACATCACTTCCCTTCTACCCCAACATCTTATATCCTCTCCCAGACCAACTGCTGCTGCTTAACCATAGACTTAATCACTGGCTGGACTTTCTCTCACACAGCAGAATGCTCCCAGAAGATGGGATGTCATTTTTTGCTCACAAAGCAAAGCTCCTGATGGTGGACTCTTGTTCCACATCAAACCTATAACCTCTAAAAGTACGCACATACACACACACACACACACACACACACACACACACAACACACACTACTGAAGATGGGAATATCCACTGAAACATGTCTAGACCATTAATGAAAACATTTATAGATAAATAAACCTAACTTCCATACACTTTACTCCCGAGTCCGTCTCACTCTCTGTTGTTCATATTATATATATATATATATATATATATATATATATATATATATATATATATATATATATATATATATATATATATATGGGGCACGCGAACATAACTATAATACGTCTTTCTATTTCGATTTCTTCGATTCTTTATCTTTTTTCCGTACATTTTTGCTCTTTCTGTTACACGATTCCAATATTTTTTGCATATAAATTCTCCCGTCTTTCTTTTATCTTGTTCCATTATTCATTCCTTGAAATTTTTTGTTGTTCATTTCTTGTTTTTTTTTTCAGCTGTTGCATTTTTCCTCGTACTGTCTGTTTTATTTCCCGGACTTTTATTTTTCTCCTTTCTTCCTCTTTTTCTCTCCGTGCTTCACGTTTATTTTTCTTCGTGCTTTCTCATTCCCTCCTCTCTTTCTGTGTTTCACGTTTCTCTTTTTCTTCTCCATTTTTCCTTTTCATTTTTTCCGACTTTTCTTTTTTCTTTTCTCTTCATTCCTCTTTCACTTTTTCATGAATTTGTTTATTTCGTCAACTCTCAACAACGATGCGTGTGATAAGTTCGAGGAAATATTTGTAATCCCTTCATCTAGACTTGTGCTTCCCAAACTTTTGAGTTATTCACTACTTTTGTCACTAAGCTCATTTGTACACTCCCTTTCCATTTAAGTAAGTTGCAACAAAGAATAATTCCAAATAATAACTTTATCTAACGTATAATTAGATAATTTTATAAAAAGAATCAGTTAAATTTTATAACTGTACAGGTGCTGTAGTGTTTTGATAACTCAAAGAAAGTAAACAAAAATTATTGCGAATTTCAGTTCATTATCCGAAAAAAGAATTGTTGGCGTAATTGATATTACACATCAATGTTTTCTCTGTGTTGTAGGTTTTTTCAGCAACTAAGTTTGTTAAATGGGTCAATCAGTGAGAGAGTACATTCAAAGTCATTCTTAACTTGAAGATTATTTTGAGCCTTGCATTTGATAAATAGAAGTATCATCATCAGCGTCCGTCGTTGGACAAAGAACTTCCCCAATATTCACCAGACCTCTTTATTATGGAAATCGCGGAGCCAGTACTTTCTAAATTTATCTAGCTCGTCATGCCATCTCACTTTCTGTCGGACACAGCCTCATATTTGATTTCTGGGGATCCACGTTGTTCGTCGTCATGTCCAGCACTTATCAGCCATTTTTGCAACATGTCCAGCACTTATCAGCCATTCTTGCAACATGTCCAGCCCATTACCATTTGAGTTTTCTGACAGTTTTCGTGTCCTAGGTAGATGAAGTGGTCTATTTTCTCCAACTCTGCATTTTCGATTTCGATCATCACTGTTAGTTGATTATGATATTTGTTTTGCTGAAGTTCATATGGAGGAACACTTTCTCGGTTGCTTCATTTAGTTCGACGAACATTATTTAGATCTTGTTAAGGCTCTTAGCAAATAGGACGATGTCGTGAATAAATCTGAAGTAACTCAAGTATGCTCCGTCTATCCCGACCCCTTCGTGTCCCCATTCTATGTTCTGGAAGATCATTTCAAGGCAGGCTGTGAAGAGTTTGAATGAGCTGGTATCACCATGTCTCACTCCTTTTCTTTCTTGTTGAAAAGGCTCACAGTCTTTATGTAGCTTGATGAAGGAAGTCCTATGTCGGTAGATATGTTGCAGTACTCTGACATATACAGGATCTACACCTTGCTGTATCGTTGCGTCAATGACTTTGGAGATTTCCATTGAATCGAAGGCTTTTTTAAAGTCAACAAATGCTACAGCTAGTGGCATTCTATATACTACTGCTTTCTCTTCTAGTTGGTTTACCGAATGGCTCCCTTTTTGGGGTAACAACATTATGATTGTGGTGTTCAACTCTTCAGGGACTTTACTTTGATGCATAAGTTGAATAGGATTGCTAGTTTTCTTGTAATGACTTTTCCAGCTTCTTTGAGTGGGTTGATAGTGATGTTATCGTGTCCATGAACCTTCCCTTTCTTTGATTGCTTGGTGGCTTGCTTTACTTCCTGCTGAGTAATTTCAGGGAAATCCTCGAATTCTTTACTCTTGGTTTGTGTTTCTTGTTCATCTTTCCGTTTCCTCTGGTAGAATAGAGCTCTTTGTAAAATTCCTAGGCACGTTCAACAGTCCTGTTCTTATCCGCCGTCAGTCGTCCATTTGCATTGAGTATACATGTTATTTGCCTTTTCCCTTAACTGAGAAATTTTCCAATAGTTGTGAATACTCTACCTTTTTCGAAAATGCTTCCAATGACTGCCTTCGTGTATTTTCTCTTGCTTTCTCGTCGTTTCTTTTAGATTGTTTTGCTCAGCTTTGTTGCCTCCATCTCTTCTATTGTTGTTGTTAGGTTGAGATTCCTAACCACATCTCACAGAGATATGTTGAAGAGAACAGGATTTACACACGAAGACCAATGGTAGACCAGGATGAATGGAATGGATTTCTAATCCAAAATTCATTCAGACAAAAGACTTTGAACTCGTCTTTCGCTGTATCATCATAGCTGAGTGTATGTCGGACAAGTACAGAGTTCAACTTGGAGTGGCTTCTAATACTATACAGGAAAAACATATGAAAATTGGTTGAGTTGAGGTGCAATGCTGGTCATGCTGTATTTGACTGGTCACTTTAATTCTCTGCCACTAGTCACTCTCACGTCACCCACGTCGTGTTCAAATCCAAGGGAGTGCAACTGGCACCTAAAGATTTTACGGCATTTGAACAAAAATCACCAAAGGTGTCATTAGTTGAAAAAGAAGAACCAACAGTGTGTGTGTAATGTGCCACAAGTTTATACTAGTACACGAACAGGGTGACTGGTCAAAATATACGCCGATGAGAGTGAGGACACTATGAAATGACTATCGGTCTGTCTTTCGGGTTATCTACTTGATATCTCTTGGTATGTCTATTTGTTTAGCTTCAACAAAGTTCAAGAGTTAAAACTATAACTCTTTCAGGGTCATCCATTTGATGACTCTAGGTTTATATATTTGTATAGCTTCACCAAAGTTCTAGTCTTTTGGGGTCAGGACTATTCGTGGTGACAAGGAACGTAGATTTCTCTGCAGTGTCCCAGCAGCTTCTGATAGCCACTCCAAAATGCTGTCTTATATGATGGTTAGTTCTTTGTGTGTGGGGTTGATACCTGAAGGGTTTATGATTGATTTTCAGCTGGTAAATTCCAAATGGTGCTGACATAGTAATTTTTTTTCTGGCTCCATCAAATTTGAGTACATGTAAATTTCCCTTAGTAATATGCGTAGGCGATAAGTGGGGGCCAATTCCTCAGATAATCAATTTTACTTGTCCAAAAGCTGAAATGGTCAGTCCTCTCCAAACTAAGGGATTCATAAGCCTCTTTTAAGAATGCAATTAATCATACATCTGTATTCTGTCCAGGCCTCGCACGCTCGATCCTATTTAGTACTTCACACCCGAATTCAATAATAATTGCATAACATAATTTTCTCTGTTCCCTGTCCAAGTCTGATTCATCTCGAAAACCCTTGTGTAATCGTCCTGATTTGTAAATAACAAAGAAGTTGATTTAGTTGTTTTAGTTTTCACTTAAATATTTTTCTAAGCAACACTTTATTTTCATTGTGTCACAATATACCTGTGAGAGTTTAAGTGCGCTATTTCGAACTCACGGGAGATCTCATTAACGGGAGGTCATTGCAAATAGAGTTTCAAAATACTATAACGCATTCATAATAATTTCTGTCAAATCATATAAGAGTATATATACATATATATATATATGTGTGTGTGTGTGCCTGCGTTTGTGTTTGTATTTAGAAATTGGTGTATATGATCCGACAAAGTGATTATAAATTACGTTTCGTCATATACAAAATCTTATTTGAAATGATCTCCTGTTATTATGCAGTTAATGTATTGCTCAGCCTATACAACGTAGATAGAATGAACAATTAAAGAAAAGGGCTGCAGCAGGAATCGAACCTGCCACCGATAAAGTAGATGCTTTAACGCACCGTAGCTCTTATCATCAAGCTAAACAGCCGCCAGTAATGCAAAATCCCAAATAACTGCATTCACTCCTAATTCTCATCTTCTTTTTTTTTCGATCTGTATCTGCTGTATTCGTCTCTTCCAACGCTAATGTTATGCATTAAGAAATCGATATATATGATCCAACAGAATGATTATAAATTGCATTGAATCATATAGAAACTCTTATTTTGAAATGATCACCCGTCATCACACAGTTAATGTATCAATCAGCTTAGACAAGAGCAACTTTATGTTAAAGCAGATACCGAATCAGTTGCAGGTTCGATTCCTGTCTAGGCCAGGGGATGCATTAACCATGTAATGACGGGATATCATTTCAAGTAAGAGTTTTTCTGTATAATACAACGCTATTTCTATATCATATACATATATATCATACATATATCACTTGAAATGATTCCCCGTTGCAGGAGAACTCCATGACGGGTGATTTTTTCTGTTGGATAATATATTAATTTCTTAATAATATAATTGTCTGCATCAAGAAATGAATAGAGCAGATATAGACAATTGATGAACAAAATGGAGTATTGATTGACAAAGTAATCAGTTGGGCCTTTGAATCATCGGTGGTTGTTTAGCTACGTTGAAGCGGCTACCTATAAGTCGCAAGTTCTTGGAGGAGCCACATTTTCTTCAATAGTTTATTCTATTTACGCTGTCGAGGCCAAATGATGTATTCACCCTATCACAACATCATTTCTAATACAGTTTCAAAGTAATATAATGCATTTATAATTATCATGTGTAAGTATTCATATATGTACTTATATGCATATGTATATTTCTCTATATACACGTGTATGTTTGCATATATGCGTACAAGCAGAAACTACATGATTACAAACACCTCCACTCCTGTTCCTACTAGACAAACAAACAAAAAACAAATAAATATATGTAAACAGCAAAATTTTCTGTGAACCGCTGCAAATATTTTTTCAGAAAAAGATGACTGACTGCCCCCGAAATGTATCAAAACATGCCAAGAAAATGA
Source organism: Thysanoteuthis rhombus (assembly GCA_963457665.1). Taxonomy (NCBI): domain Eukaryota; kingdom Metazoa; phylum Mollusca; class Cephalopoda; order Oegopsida; family Thysanoteuthidae; genus Thysanoteuthis; species Thysanoteuthis major. Next base: position 26,833,013 of record OY735214.1, read on the forward strand.
TTAAAAAGACTGCTGTGTAACACTTATCTTTTGAGATTTTATCTCTTCATTTCCTTATGGTAATTATCATCAACATTCTATCAGATCATTTCACATTTACAATACAAACATATATACGTTAATAAGTCCATATATATATATATATATATATATATATATATATATATATGTGTGTGTGTGTGTGTGTGTGTGTGTGTGTGTGTGTGTATGTGTATGTGTGTTTCTGTATGCATATTTAATTATGCATGTATAAGTATAAATGTATATATGTACATGTTCATATATATATGCTTATGGTTGTATACATGTATTCATTCATATATATATATATATATATATATATATAAACATATGTATATATATATATAAACATATATAAACATATATATATAAACATATATATATATGAACATATATATGTATAAACATATATATATAAATATATATATATATATATATATATAAACATATATATATATAAACATATATATAAACATATATATATAAACATATATATATAAACGTATATATATATATAAACATGTATATATACAAACATATATATATCTAATATAAATATATACACACATATATATATATATATATAAACACATATATATATGGACATATATATATACATATAAATATATATATATATACATATAAAAATATATATATATATATTTAAACGTATATATATAAATAAAAATATATATCTAAACATATATATATATATACATAAACATATATATATATATGTATATATATATATATATATACATATATATATATATGTTTATATATATATAAACATATATAAACATATACGAACATATACATATGTATATTATAGTATTTGTCTATATATAAATATGTATATGTTTATATACGTATATGTCCATATATATCCATGCGTATGTTTATGTGTCTGCATATATATATATATATATATATATATATATATATATATATATATGTGTGTGTGTGTGTGTGTGTGTGTGTCTATGTTTATATGTACATGTTTGTATCGTGAATGTGAAGGGATCTGCGCTGACATAATATTGATGAAAATTGCAATTGGAAGATGAAGAGAAAAACTCAAGAGGTTGGTGTTACATCTCAAAATCGTTTTTATTATACCATGGGCGTGCAATTCAACGGGGCCAGCCATCTTTTTTTATGAGAAACATATGTAAATATGTATATGTATATTATATATATATATATATATATATATATATATATATATATATATATATATATACATATATATATTGATATATATATGTATATATATGTGTATATATATATGCATGAATATATAAATATATTATATATATACATATATATATGTATGTATATGTGTATATATATATATGCATGAATATATATATATGTATATATATGTGTATATATATTTATGCATGAATACACGTATATATATATATAAATATATATATATGCATGAATACATATATATATATATATATATATATATATATATATATATATATATATATATATATATATATATATACATGCATACGTTAACATGTATAAATATGTGGTCATAAATTGCATTATATTATATAGAAACTCCACTTGAAAAGATCTCCCGTTTTTACACGGTGAAAAAAATGTGGGTGATGCAGGAAATAGGAACTGCTATATTTTCTCCAGTTATTTATTTTATTTATGTTGTTTAGCCTTAATGATGCATTCACCATGTAAAAACGGGAGAATATTTCAACTATATTACAATATGATATAATGCAATTTATATTTATTCTGTTGGATCATGTATCCATTTCTGCATATATGTGTATGTTTATATGTAGGTAAACGTTTCATATATATATTATATTCGTTTATTTATATATACGTCTATGTTTTTTCATACATATATTATGTAATCGTTCATTTATATATATAATATTGTAGGTCAGCGAGAGTTTGAGCCAGACATTCCGGAAAACTATTATAAACAACTCCCCCTATCACTTTTATTAAACACAAAAAATACAAAAACTTCCTTTCATTCTCAAATCTCGAACATGTAAACAGCATTCAGTTTTTTCTGCAACCGGTGTAAATTGTTTGGAAAAGGTAATTTTGAAGCAGTATATCTTAGCTTAGAATACAAATAATCAATCTAAATAAGAATCTTCAGAATTAACATTTTTTCTAACGACAAATATGTCCATTTATTTTGGAAGCAGAGAATTGCTTGAAGAAGTGGTAGCCGGTTGGAGAGTGGTCTGTTTAGTAAGCTTCTCATTTTCATAGCTTACCTTGTGCAATTTCTGTAGTGTCATTTGCACGTAATGTTAGCTTTATTTTTTCATTCAAGTTCATTTGCACGACATGTCGAGCTTTTTGCTTTTCCAATTTGGTAGTCGAACAACTGACGTTTTTCTGCCAACTCTGCAACTTCACAAATTATTTTGCCTGCGTTTACCTCAATGATGTCCAATAATGTTGCTCGTGTCCACTTCAGTTGTTAGATCTGGTCAATCACAGAAGGTATCCACATCTTCAGGGCGCTTATCTCTGTTTCGAACCAGTGTTGAGCCGGTGTCCTGGTGAAATATTTAGTAAATATTGCAAGCAGTTTACGTCCCATTTTGAACTCATACAGCAAAATTGCTCGACTTGGCTTTATTTTCATCTTTGATTTGACAGCGTCTAATAAACTAGAAATAATATTGGAAAGAAAAACGTCAAGTAAGGTCATGTACTAAAATCTAACATAGTGTTTCTCAAAGTCGGGGTTGCTACCCTTCTTGTGGGTTGACAAATGCTTTTAGCAGATTGCAAAACTATTCAAATCATTTCAACGAATAATCACGAAAATGTTTTTTCAAATGTATCCCTATACCAAAATATACTCTTTCTACTACTTATTGTAAAATGACTCACGGCTATTTCCCATTCTTGTTATGATAAACACTGTTAAACTTATCATAGATTAAAAATAAATTGCAAATTTGACAATTATTTGGCCACCATTTGCTTCTATGTTTAGTTAGATTACAATTGAAGACTGATTTTTATTTCTTTTCTTAAAACAGAATGTAATGCTAATACTTCCCCTATTAATACATATTTTCTTGAAGATAGATATATAGATAGATTTGATATACACAGATTTTGCCGTTGAAGGTGGGGGGATTCAATAGTAAAAAAAAATTGTTTGAAAATGCCAGAGTTGACCAAACCCCTAAATTGACCTTTACAGGTCATCAGAGGTCTTCAGCGAATTGTGTTTATCGAGGGGTCAAGTTACTTTTGAACTTATACATAAATTTGCAGTCCGTCTGCATCAGCCGTTTCCGTAGAATTTGGAAATGTTGAAATTATTCTGTCCTTAGACTGATCCTCAAAAGTGGAACCTATCCTATGTTACTCCTGGGGTAAAGAAACCTTCGTATACGAATTTGGAGCACATAGGTTGCAGCCGTCTCCGTTGCTAGAATTAACTTTTTTGAAAATACAAAAGTTGACCTGAACTTGAATTGACCTTTACAGGTCAGCGCCATCAAACTTATGCTCATTGTGGGTCAAATTACCATTTTATCCAGCTGTCTTCATAAGATTTCGAAATGTCCGAATCGATCTGACCGTCAGAGGTCACCAGAAGTCATTATTATTATTATTGAATAAAATACCACAATGAGTAATATTTTCAATCAAAATTATTTCTCATTATAGTGTCTGTAAATCCTGCTGATCACAGTGACTGATGAGTTACAACAAAACCTGTTAATATCTATCTATTTACGCCCTGTTATGAAGGAACACCTAAAATAGTATACACACACATGTATGATGACTATCTTTCAGAATTACCTCACATTTTTTAAATACAAAAAATATATGCACCCCCCCCCAATGTAGCTATCTTTTCTTTATTTTATGTTTATCTTTAGTTTATCATTGCTTATTTTGTTTTTGATGGAAGTTTTCCGAATATTGAATTTATAGATTCAAGTAGAAATTGGGTCACAGGAACCCTCAATTAATACTTTATTAACACATATCATAATAAGTAAATTTTTGAATTTTGAAAAGACTGATCTTGTGATTAAAAGATTTTTTTAAAAAGTTCAATATAAATAATTGTAAATATGAAAATGTAAAAAATTTTAAAAGATTTGAAAATTTAAAAAAAAAGATTTGAATTATTTGTACAATTTACATTTTCCTATTTTTATTTCGTTATTTATTTCATTTTACATTTTGATTATAAAATATTTATGAAATTGATTAATGATAAGAATTACACTGTATATAAAATGTATACGTCGGTACCCCCATTGAGGCATTAGGTCTGAATTGTACCCTCAGCCGCCCTATGTTGTATTAATTAAATAGCGTTTTACGACTAAATTGTTATTGTTTATTTGGTGGAACTAAAAATATTCTCTATTCTATTTGATTCTTTCTATTCTCATTTCCATTTTCATTCATAATCATGTAATCTTTTTTTAAAGATTGAAAAAAGTGGACAGTTGTCTAGTTGTAAATAGATTACATTCTATTGTTTATATTAGAATAATCCTGTATAAAATGTACAAGATTTGGATTGTTGCATTGTGTTAGTAGAGAATTTTTATGAAATTCGAAAGTTATGGTCTTAAAATATGCTATTATATTTTTAAAACCTTTAAAATAGATAATTTCGTTTCGCCATTTTATATATATTTTTTATTAACACACACCCGTGTGTTTATATTATATATATGTTCTATTATTTGAAAGATTATTTTAAATGACCTTCTGTTATTACACAGAGAATGTATCACTTGGCCTACATAGCGAAAATAGAATAAACAATTAAACAAAACAGGGCTGCTGGAATCAAACCTACAACCGATAGATAGTCACTTCAGCGTTTGGTTCGATTCATGCAACAGCCTTATAAAACTAAATTGCCCAGCAGACTGATTCATCTTATCAAATACAAATTTGTGTAATGAGAATGGACTCCTTCAAAATGCTCCCTTCCACTGTCAATACATCATTCACAGCGGTTTGGAATGGGTTCTGGGGGTGTTTTAAGGCATAGTGTGCAGGTATCGCGGTGCACTTTCTTTTATTTCTATCGTTGTGTTAAATAGACAATTTTTCAGGTTGATTTCAGCTAAGAGAGCAGAAACCATCGTCAAGTGCTAAATCTGGAGAGTAAGGGGGACGAGAACTCTTTCAAAATCTTCGTTCATCTGTTAACTGACGCTGCAAAAATTTGTCGACAAGACGATACATCATCAGTATCTCTGTTATCTTCACGGACAGTCAGAAGGCAATTTAGATGGATCATAGCACATAGTTAGATCCTTGTCCGTCGACTTGGAAGGTTACGTACATTTTGGATGGTCTTTAGTGAATTTCTCCCTGATTTGAAAAGCTGGCATTGTGTATAGCTCAAACAATCCTCCCCATATACCTTCTTCAAAATTATTTCTTTATTTAAAACAGAAGTTCACTAAAACACATTGCTTTTTGAGAACCATCATGGTTAAGCTTAGGGGAGAAAACACCAAGTGCACTACATACACGTTCACACTGGCATGTGTAGCTGAAAAATAACCAAGGCAGCTTTTTGTAGTTTTAATAATACAATAAGCCTAGGTCATTGTTATATGATATTACAGTCACATATGCGTTTACAAGTCTCATTTATGCGATGTATTAATAGTTCAATTTTTCTCCCTCTCTCTTCTCTCTTCCCTCTCTCCATCTATCTCCCTATTTCTTTATAGGTACATCAAAAAGTACACAACTGAAAGACAAGAAGAGCATTCATTTTACCCAACAATTATTCATTTTCCATCATAACTTCCTTCTTGTCAATGCATTTAATCAAGAAGTGTAAAGTAATCACATAGATTGGACATCATAAAGTGAAATTTTCTGATCATAATCCAGTTAATGACCAAGAGTCAAATTGTGGACTCACTGATCTCCCCTGTTTCTCAGTTAGAAAAAAATCAATTTTCATTAAAATTCTAACACCAGAAACTGGTTTCAAGCTTCTTTTTTTTTTTACGACAATTGAAAATATCTTTTTAAAATCTTATTTTCATCATTGGACAAATTCTAAGGTAATTCTACAAAAATGTATTACTAATTTTAGAATTCTTGACCGAATTGTTAATATTCGTTGAGGGTAACTGCATCAGTTGTGCCATATTTGTTGCTATCTCTAATAAAATCAATAATTTACAAAAATCTAGTGACCTGAAAAAGTCATGGGTGGAAATTTCATTGAAAGAAGTCACTATTCACTCTGATGGGAGGAATAAAAGATGGAAAAAGCCATAAAAATCAAGTAGTTTAGTCAAATAATTGTGCATTTTGTGATGATAGAATATACTTTGGTACTTTCATAGGTGAAGACATTAAAAAAAATTGGATATTAAGCCATTGAGAATCTTCAATGTGTCTTCCATGGTAGCTTTTCTAAATGACTGCCAGAGACAACTGTTTCAAGTTCAGTATAATGATATTGACGATATAATTAGTTGAATATTTTACCATACACTGTTCTTTGGGATTGTCATTTGGATAATACATGAAAGTCATCGGAAATTCAAAATGATGGTCATGATAAGCACGAGCATTGTTATTGCAATAGTTGCATGGTTGCTAGTCTGATATGTTGTCAAATCATATTTTTATGATACAGAATTCGACTTTGGAACTTAAGAATCTCCTAGATCTTCTTTCATCTAACAATTCGAGACTCAAAAGTTATGATACTATCCGTCCAAAGCTAGAGGCTATCGCCGGAAAGTTTGATTAGCACTCTTTCAATTTCAAGCCAATAGTTCATTTTGTGATAAAAGTATGTTTGGATACTGAGCCATTAATTTTCAATATGTCACCCATGGCAGTCATTTTTCTTACGTGAGTGAAGTAATCAGTTTACATCTTTATAGCTAATTTATGAATATATACATTTACTGTCACGATTTACGGTGGATTTAATCTTGAATGTAATTTTCATCAAATGAAATCTTAGACTGCAAGTGTAATGGTCGGCAATATAAGTTTGAAATGCTAATCATGGTCCCATAGATGCACTCCAACATTATTGTGGCTATCATTTTTAATGATAAAGAATTATCATTGCTATTATTATTGATGGTGGTGGTGATGATGATGCTTATGATGGTGATCATGATCGTGATGATAATCATGTTGGTGGTGTTGATAGCAGAGATGGTGATGGTAGTGATGATGATAATGGTAGATACTGATGATGGTGGTGATGTTGGCTACGGGGACGCTGGTGGTAGTGGCGATTGTGATTGTGATGATGGTGGTGATGATTGCGATAGTAGTTATGATGTTGATAATGGTGGTGATGATGTTAATGATAGTAGTGGTAGTGGTGGTGATTGTTGCAGCGATGATGATAGTGATAGTGGTGATGATATTTTGGTGGCGGTGGCAGCAGTGAAGATATTGGTGATGGTGTTGATGGTGGTGATGATGTTGGTAATGACGGTGATGATGGTGATGGTGGTAGTCATTATGTTGATGATAGTGAGCATGGTGATAATAGTTATGATTGTGGTGATGATGATAGTGATGATAGTGGTGATGGTGATGACGATGATAAAATTCATAAAATGACATTCCAAAAGAACCACTGGGAACAATTATTTTCAGATCAATTTTCTTATCATAGTTGAATATACAATGATATTGATAACAAGATTAGTTGAATTCATTCCCTATGTATAGTCTTGTGGAATTGTCCTTTCGTATAAACCAAACGCGAGCAATTGATGATTCCCAATTTCTAATTAAAAATGTGATCACATTTATAATCCACAGTAAAGTCATTACCCCCCCACCCTCAGAGTAACAAAGGGCTGAGCAGACTAAAAAAGCGTTTTGCACTTGCTCCACCATCCTTATATTTGCTGAATATATAATTGGACTGGCTTGTGTGGTAGGGTTCAAAGTACCTCTGTCTTTGTCTAATCTACGTAATGAAGGTAAACACCAGCATCTGCCCCCACACATGGTAGTCATCTTAAATTGGGTGATAGAAGGAGGCTCTGGGGCAATACCAAAGTTCCACATTCGAATTCTACACCATAAAAATGTATGATTTGTAACCGACATAATCCGTATAAGACTAGTCTACGCAACTTTATTGGAATTACAATTTTCGTACCTGTCATGACCGCTATCTAGAATTTTCCATGATTTGCATGTTTTATCCAAATGACAATTCCCCAAAACTAACTATGATACAAGATTCAACTAATCATGAACTCAATATCATAATATATTAATCACCAATACAAAAATAGATCTTAAACAATTTTCATATTACGACGACATATTGAAAATTCATGATGATTCAATATTCATTTTTATACCAAATTATATGCTCTTATTACTTAATGCATAATTATCACGAAACTATTGACTAAGCAGCCCTATGATAATCAGTGCTTGTATCAACTAGGCTAGTGACTCCCTGCCTTTTTGAGGGATTTCTCACTTTTATCAATAAGTATTGCTATTTTCTATTTGATTACGTTGCAACAAATAATAGTTTCAAATGATTATTTCATTTTCGGTTAATGACACGGTTTTATTATAAGAATTACTTTTCATTATTGTTTAGCTGCTGTTATGTATTTGTAACTCAGGGAAAGCAAGCGAAAATCATAAGAAAAACATAATTTGAAATACCAATTTATTACAAGAAAAATAAGAATTCTGCCGTCGTAATTGATATGCAATGTGATGAAGGTTCTTGGTTTGTTCTGTTTTATTTTTCAACTTGTTTTCTGATGTGTGGATTTATTAGTGAGAGATCACATTTGAAAGCTTTCTTAACTCGGAGCCTATTTTGAGCTTTCGACTTGATTGAAGTGCAGAAAAACCCCATTTCACATAGATATGTTTGTGAAAACGGGATTAAGACACTTAGAGCATTGTTAGGAACAACAAAATAAATGGCACTGATTTTCACAGAAAACTTTGAACTCGTCTCTCGCTGGAGAGTTGTTTTTTGAGTTCCAAAAGCTCCTCCTGTAGTTCGGGGGAAATGTAACCCACAAGACATTGAAATGGACTCTGGTCAAAGCTATAGTATTGATCATATTTATATATTTATATTTGATCAGTGTTTAAATCTTGGAAATAGAACTGAAATTCAAGTCTTGATCACCTGGTTAATTTCCAACTCCAATAACATCCGATGGAATTGCGTGAAATCCACACCATTTATGTGTCTCTCCCTAAGCTGTAGTTTAACAATAAATGTTTTTACACTGTTTATGGAAATGAAGTTGGTTTCATGGCCTTGTAGTTTTGGTTTAGCTCATTTAATATTCCGAATATGTTGGTTACGTAGGTTAAATGAGCTGGACAGTTTGGCAAGTCCATCATGGATTGTTTCTTTTAATTCATGTTGTGAAGAAAAGTCCTCATTTCTTCACTTAAAATATAAAACTAATCAAGCGTATTTCCCTCCGAGAGCCAGGTAACTGTAAAGTAGCAGAGCTGGGTGTAACATTCATACTTTTACATAAAACACGAAAAAGCCTTGTATTCAGTGCTGAACCTTTGATGAAGTTGGCAGTTTTATGATGACCTCTAAATGAGTGTGCAAAGCTACCAGTAATGTCTTTGAGGCATTTTACTCCAACTACTGTAGGATTATGTTTGACAATCCGTAAGAATCAAGATTGACAACCCAACAATACCGGGAACCTGTGACTGTACACACCCCAACATCTCCAGGAAGCTCTTTTTTCATCAAAGAAGGTTAAAATTAGATTCGTTACACCTTTTCTGTTGCATTGGTCAATGGGTGACATAGCAGAAAATCATCTTTGATATCTTGACCATCAGTATATCTTAGATGAATAAGAATTGCAATATCAGTGGTCTCATCTAGTTGGATAGCAAAATATTTCGAGGATTTTATCTTTGCAATCAATCTTCAATATTGTAAACCATATCTGGTCTCTGTGAGTTGATTGGTGTTGTTACAGAGCGGCATTTACTTTATACGTTATAGCCGTAATCCCGCTTGAACTACCGAAATGCACCTCAGTTGGGAACCACTGGACTAAGCCAAGAGTTTTCAAACTTCCAGCATATCTGTTCGTCATATCCAACAACGTTAGCGTATCCCTTCTGAAGAACATAGTGTAAAATGTACGGAAATCATAGAAGAAACAATACACATGCAGTATTTGCTAGTGATTTCAATTAATTCAATGTAACATTTCAATGAGATGGATGATCCAGACTCTTTCCAACAAGTACGTCACTCCATAGAGGATCATACGCAGGGATGGCCCAAGTGTTCCATGAGCCCATGGGCGAAGTTATGAATTTGCCTCCCCAGTTGTACAAACACTGGGGGTCGCATGAAGATTGCTAGGGATTCAAAGAGACGTTCAAGGGGATTGATTTTCAAGAGGTCGAAATTATTAAAATATGGAGACGAATTAAGAAAAACTTCATTGTCAATTGATATTGTGGGTAGACTAATATCTGGAAGTAACTGTTTAGCAATTCACTGAAATTCAAAATATGCAATTCACATAGATTTGATTATTTTCTTTGGTTGCTATTCTGTTTCTGCGTTTAGTTTTGTTTGATGACAACTAAGGAGAAATTATATCGTTTCAATAGTTGCTTATATGCTATTAAGTTAACTTTCGGAATATTGGTCCTGTACCATCTATCTGTTTATCCGACATTATTTTGGAAGGTGTCGCCAGACAAATCAACCGTTGGAAGAATCAAGTACGGTAGGGCAGAAGTGACTGAATATGTCTCTGCCTGAATACGTCCAAATTCATGAGGATTAAACTATTCAAATTTGAAAGGATTAAATAAAAATTAGAAACGGAAAAACATTATGGATCATGTCTTATTATAATTTGCCAAAAATTCGTCAGTCTATCTGCCTGTCCTTCTGTAAGTATGTACTCGGCTACCACGAGAACTACTTGATATAAATCCATGAAATTTTCAGTGGATACGGATAGTTTTTGTTAACACACCCAAGTATGATTTAAAGGGTTTCAATTCATTTAGGGTTCTTTAGAAGGATACTTTCTTTCACTTTTAGGGGTCAAGATCAATGGAGAAGATACTTTTCCAATTTTAAGGGTTTTAAGTCAACATGGAGGGGTGGAGGAATCACTTACACCAGTTAAAAAAATCAAGGAAAAGTCGAAATCCAAGGGAATCTTAAAGGTCAAATTAGGGGGAGGAGAATTTTTTCACTTTTACCCGTCAAAAATCAAGTGGAAAATTTTTCTCCTATTTTAGGGCATAAATTTACTATTAGGGTCAAATTCGAGAGGGAATATCTTTTTTATATTCAGAGTTGGAAATCGAAGAGTAAATATTCTTTATTTTCAAGAATCGAAATCCAAGTGAAATTTTCATTCACTTTTATGCAAGGAGGAAGATTTTTTTTCCCCAATTTTAGGCCGCAGAATTACCGGGAATTTTTCTCTAGGAAAATCACGGGGAAGATTTTTTCCTCACTTTTAGGGGTCAAAACTGATGGGTAACATCTTCACTTTGAAAATACTTAAAATAGAGTGGAAGATTTTCCTCACTGTTAGAGGTCAAAATTAGTGGGAAGATTTTTTGCAATTTTAGGAGACAAAATCGACGAGGAATTTCATTTTTTTTCCGGGGTCAAAATAGAACGGTAACTTCTTTTGGCTTCAGAATCAAGGATGGAATTTTTTTTTTTGGAAAAAATGAACGTTCCCTATCGATTGTCGCAATCGAGTGGGAACGTTCATCTTCATTTTTAGAAATCAAAATCAAGTGGAAATTCACAAAATCATGGGATAATATCTTTTCTCATTTGTAGGCGTCAAATTCGAGAGGGAATGTTTACTGAGGGAGTTGAAATAGTGGGAACTCTCCCGTTTTTAACACTTACATCAATGCACCCCTTTACTATATGATCAATTTTCGAATACCAGTCCCATTTCTTAACATTACCTCTTTTTCAACAATAGTCTCCTTTTTTCCAATTTTCCTCAACATTTTTAACATTATACCTCTCCTTTTTAATTTCTACCATTTTTACATCAGTTTCACAAAAGAATGTTCTAATGTTGTAGGTGCTGATGTATGATGTTCTTTTGTTGAGAGTTTTTGGGTTGCTTGGATGGTTGCTGTTGGAGTGCATCACTCCCACCCAAGGCAAGTGATGTGGCTTGGTCTTTTGGGACCGAGGACCCAGCAGGAACGGCCGATATGACTTTTATTGTTCGAACCATGGGGAGTGTTGGGCCATTCCCTGTCACGCTGGCCCATGACGTGTTGAACGGGGTCTAGTGGATAGGTAATTGCCAGTTTCGTGGCCACAGATTATCAGGAATATTTATTGGTATGATGGATTTATTCGGTTTTCGTCCAGCAAGATGGGTCGTTCAGCTTGAGCATACCCCTCCCTTATATATCAAGTTTTCAACTTAGTTCAATTCCACAGACAGTGATATTTTAAGCAAAGCTGAATTAGGGGACAAGTGAGTGGAATAGACAAGGAAAATAATACAAAAATTTATTTTTACGTATTTAGTGTTGATACCTTTCTTTAAAAGTTGAAATAATTTGATTTCTCTTTTTACCTTGCTAAAGGGTACTACACTCAAATCCGACTTGAAATAACAAGAATTTATAATTTTGGACTGGCCTGTCTTTGAATCTAATCACGTATTTTTATGTTTATTTATGGCCAGTCTTGCGAGGCAAGTGTGTGCTAAAGTTGTCTTTCCTTTTTTTTTTTTCCTCTTCATTTTTTTAAATTTATGAATATTCTTTTGGGGGTGGATTTACCTTCGTTTTGGGTGTTTACTGGAATATTTTGTTGCTCTATGTTCGTATACAATTTTAATAGATATTAAAAGATGTTAGGTATTAGGGGATGGAACAGTTGGTATTTCAACGATCAGCAACACGTTTCAAGCAAAGGAACAAACAAAAAATTAGAAAAATAATAATAATAATACAAAAATTTAGTTTTTCTTACCTGGTCATGATCTTTCATGTTTATTTTAACAGTCGAAAAAAATTGATTTTTCTTCAAAGAGTACTACACCCGAACCCGGCTTGAAATTGCAAGAATTTATCAATTGGGACTTGCCTGTCTTTGAATCTAATGGTTTGTTCTTATATTTTTATGGCCAGTCTTTCCTTTCGGGGATTTTTATTTTCTTTTTCTTTCATTTCATTTTATCTATATTTTTATTTTATTTGGGGGGATCTATTATACGACAACCAATCAGAAAATATTCTATTCTATTTTCTCAAGGCCAGTATGATGGTCACTCCAGATTTTTTAAAATAGCAACCTCCCAATGCTGATTTTTCAATATTTCAACCTTTGATAAAGATTCCAGCGGCCGAATCTACAATTATGGGACATTGAATCTAATGTTGCTAATTACGAATACATGTGTATGGTCAATGACCGCTGTATAGTTGGTCATTTTGGATTTTTTAGTCATAACTGATTTTTTTCACATGGAGCTATGATTCTAGTGGCCAAACCAACATTTGAGCAGCAAGGATTTCAAAGGTGGATTATACAAGCTGGTATAGATGGTCAAATGCATGAGAGAACATTTGCATTTCACGAAAAATGCATATTTTAGAATTCGATAATCAAAACCTAAACACAATCAAGCTGCCATGTCTTGAGGTCAGTTGGCCTGTCTACACATTCCCATTGTCTTAATTATCATTGTTACTAGCAAATGTAATATCTTCAGAGTCCTCATAATTCGGGTAGCCCCTCTGACTTGCAAAGATATCTGTGTAGGGAGCAGTCTGTTTATGTTGACATCTGACCATCTCAAAGATAGCTTTGAGTGCTGAGAGGGGCTCAGTTGTGATTGGTCATCGTCTTTGTTGTATCTATCGACTAGTGGATCGAAGAATCCCTGCTTGGCGATATCTACTTGACTCCAAACACTGGTCTGGATGTGGGCCCTTAGTTCATGTTATTTGAGAGCACCAAATATGGGTGGAAGCTTGTTATGCTTTGGTCTTGATGAAAAGATCTCATCTCAGTTCAGAGATTTCGTCAATTTGTAATCCCTATCGTAAGTAAGGAGAGCATATAGACATACGATGTTGATAGTATATCTTCAATCACTGTGCTGGTTTGAGGAAGCATCTGTAGAGCTTTGAGCACGATTGTCTGCTTTGAGCTAGATGTTCAGTCGGGTTGTTTTGCCTCTTCCACGTCTGCCGCACAGATTTTCTAGTCTCTTTCAGCTGTCCTTTACTTTTGATTGGGTCAAATTCAAGCGAGTGTAGTTCCAATAAATATACGTGTATGTTCTCAGAACCAAACATCCTGAGACCTGGACGGAACACAAAACAGTTGATATATCAGTCATCAGAAATATTCTTTTTCTGACCATAGTGCACCGATGGACTACGCAGGCCCAACAAGCAGATGTAGGTCCACACTGGACTGGTTGGAATCTCCATCAAGACAAATGTTTGACAAATGTTCTCCGTGACTGTACCAGAACTGTCATGTCTATCAAAAAAGAAAAAGAGTCAGTCCGGCAAGGGAAAGGTTAAAACGAACACAGAACACCCTAATGGATCTGATAAGATCAAAAGAGATCACAAGGCAATCGACAAAATCAAGGTTGCCTTACTGAGTCATGTTAACCCAGTTACCGCTAAAGCTGATTAGTCGTACAACATGATCGCATATGCCTACATCCTACAGGAATTTGTTCCACCGATTTTGAGCATCGATACCACTGGGCAAAAACTGTACAAGGACTGCGTCAAAGAGAACCAGGGAAGAAATCAGGTTTTGGTCACGAGTTAAGGATACAAACGAAGAGATGTTCATGTATGGCAACAAGAAATTCACTGAAAATCAGAGATAAAACTTTAAATTCAAAGGAGACTACAGATCTGTATAAGAGACTGATAGTTCTCATAAGGTCTAACAAACTAGTTAACCAATAACAGGCTATTGGCAACTCCAAGTTCATACAGACACCAAGAGCACTCTTTGTACCAAATACGGACGTACTATCACGAACAGAAGTCAAAGTTGACTCAATCCCAAAAATAATTGGCAAAAACACAAAACAGATTAGAGTCAACTGCAAGATGCATGTGATTTTTCATAACATCAAAAATGGTTACTCATGTACTTTTGACCATGTATTCCTTCTTGTAAATAGCACCAGTGGAATCCTTGTTGCTGGAATGTTAGAAGGACGCAAAAATCATGACTCTAATTAATATAGAAATCAAGATGATGAGAAATGCATAAAAGATCAGTAACGAGAATAAAACATTCAAGATGGTCACCCGACATGGGTTATTGGCCATCTATATATATTAGTGAATAACATTATTAGATTTTGTTTTATCAAAAATGTTGATTCGGCCACTGGAATTTTTATCCTAATTCGAGATATTGAAAAGCTTGTAAAGGAAGGTTGCCATTTAAAAGAAAGAAAAAAAAGAAAAAACAAGATGGTGACCATACGGGCTTTAAGATAATGAAATCAAATATTTTCTGATCATAAATAAATGAAAATCCCGAATCTCACTTTTCCAAACACGGTCATCCCGAACGTTGACTGATCGAATTTTCACTTAGCCGTCTGATCATTTTTCTTAATTAGTCTGGTTCCTTGTATAATTTCGTTCAAATAAGGGGAGGATTAGGAAAATTATATATGTTTGAAAAATCTCATTCGATAAATAAATCTTCTTACCTTTATGTCTTTTTTCTACAAGATTTTACCATAACCTTTTCGGGAAAATATTTCACGAAGCAGTTTTTAAATTGAATAAAATACTATTTAAGTGAACATCATATATTGGTTGTTCTAGAAAATTTACGAGATCCAATCCTTTTAAATTTGAGTGTATTTAAGCATAAACGAATCCGCCATACTGTATTTAACTTCATCAATGATTGATTCGGCTGGGGACGCTTTTATATTATGAAACAGTTGATAGATATTTTGTGTATGAAATAAGGAGGAATTATGAACATAGTTATAAGATAAGATTAGAATTTGTGGTGGAGAATTTTTAGACGACATGACCCTTTTCGCAGAGAACCTACACGACCTCCAACTAATGATAGATGAACTAAATGAGGAGAGCAAGAAAGTCGGCCTGCACATGAACTTCAGCAAGACGAAGATCATATGCAACAACCACATTGGAGATAAGAAAACTAAGATCGAAATCGAGGACACAGAACTCGAAAAAGTAGACCACTACATCTACCTTGGGCAACGAATCTCCATGAGACCCTCAAAAGAAGAAGAAATCAAGCGAAGAATCACACTAGGATGGCAAGCCTTTGGCAGAGCTAGCTCAACCTTCAAAAATAATAAGATCCCATTAATCCTAAAGAGAAGAGTGTATAACCAATGCATCCTCCCTATAGTCGCTTATGGAGCTGAAACATGGAACTTAACCAAGAAACAGACCCGTAAGCTGAGAAGCATGCAACGTGCACATGAAAGAATAATGCTCGGCCTCACATGGAGAGACCACAAAACAGCACAACACATCCGGGAAAAGACAAGAGTTAGAGACATCATAGAATCCATAAAAAATCTCAAATGGTGGTGGGCTGGCCATGTTGCAAGAATGGCTGACAATCGATGGGCATCACGACTCACAACATGGATTCCCCGAGACCATATGCGCAACCGAGGCCGGCAAAATATTAGATGGAGAGATGAACTAGACAAGTTCAGGAAGTACTGGCTCCGTGACGCCCATGATAGAGGAGTGTGGCAAATCCTGGGGAAGGTCTATGTCCAGCGACGGACGCTAAAAGACTGATGATGATGATGATGATTTTCATCAATAGTGCCTAGGGATAGTAGTCTCCCCAAGCCTGCTGGTTAGAAATACTTCTCTCTTTCATACGAATCTTAAAAAGAGAAAAGGAATAGTTCCGATGAATTACCATGTAAAGTAAATGCTGTTCTATTCGATACACTTCTTGAACTTTCATCATCAAAAGTTTATACTTTATATATCAGCCAGACATATCCCTACCCATAAGCAAATGTTCTTCTACTGCTTTACTGGTGTATGGCCTCTGCGCGAATGGGTCAATAACGTTCGTAACTGTTCGTATTATAGTCATGGTATTTTTAAACGGGCAAATAGTGTTTTTGCACGTTTTGCTGATTTCCAAATACGCAGAGAACGTGTTTAATCGGTTAAATAACGTTTTTTAGTTGACAATGCAAAATGATCCTGACTAAAATGATAGATATATTGCAAATATCCCTCACAAATAATTTGGAAGTATTGGGTTGATACAACTCATTATTTATCTCGTGTTTGTACACAAGCGTCAAATGAACAGTGGTTATATTGAATGTAATTATTAATCCGAATATATCATTTACACAAATAAAACAAGTAAACAACTTTTTGTCTAGTTCAATTTTGCTGAATTTTCCGCGTGAATTAAATTTTTAACACTGAAATTTATTCACACGCCCATACAGGAAACGGACTTGAACATATTTGCATAACAACAATAGATAGACGGAAGTAGGTTGACTCATGCGCAATACGGAGATAGCTAGTCCATCAAACTGCAGCTGCTCAGAAAAAAAGTATCACTGAGTTCAATCGAAAATCATATATGGACTCCACGCTGCCTCAAGGTAAGTAAGAAGCTTTTACAATAATTCAAATTATGAAAATGTATAAAATTTAGGAAAAATGACAGCTTTACAGAGAGAAATATTTACTAGACACATTCATTGATATGCCATGTGGTCCAAGCTCGAGAAAAAATCTTTTTGCGCTTTTCTCTCCCTAGGGTATTTGTCTGTTTTTTAAAAGTTGATTTTAAGATTTTAGAGGCGGTCCTGTGAAAAATATGAATATAATGTGCAAAAGAGCCCTAACTTTGCGCTATTCACATCTTTTTTTTACAAGTGCATTGAACACTTCTCTTTTTGCGAACAATTTTTTTAAAAAATAAGTGATAATTTTGGTAATGTTGTAATTTACGTTTTCGTAAAAATAGTGCATCTGAAAATCAAAATAAGGGGAGCGTGTGGCACATGTTTGATGCAATTTGATTTTGTACAGGGTATTTTTATGGCTGGGCTAATTGTAAATATTCTTGCGTGTAAGTCAACTGCAAAAATTATAATTAAATTCTATTTTTACAAGTAGAATTCCTAATCGTACACTTGTTTCATTCAAGTATTCAATTCATTTTCACTTTCCTCAAATTAAAATATGGCTTATTTCTCTTCCAGACTGTGTTGTGACAAAAACCATGCGTGGAGGCAGTTTAATATTGTTTTTTGCAAATAAAAGATTTTGAGAGAAAAAAATTCTTCGTCATGTTTTGATTTGGGTAAGGGGACATGCTTTGTTCAAAATATTTAGCAATATTGGGTATCAAATACATTTCCTTCAATCTTGTAGAAGTATTCCAAATCATTATTATAGTTGTACAAGTGGTGTTACTGAGAGATACTGTGAAAGATAAAGGTCATTTTACCAAGTACTTTATTTGGTTAAAATAACTCATTAGATTGAAAGTTTGAAGCTGCAATTTTAGCCTAAAAACACAGTCAAAAACGGAAAAATAGAGCTCAAAAAAATGCTTTTACCACAAAATTTGCCCACTTTCTGGGATGAAATTCGAGTGAATAGGTAAATCACTAGGTAGAATTTATATGTGTATTTTCACAAGAACCACGTTTCCGAGACAATCATTCCCATGGCTAATCAGTCGAACAAGTTTAGTTCAGCTAAACCTACGTTTTGAGTCGTGATGCTAATTTAGCTCTTTTAGACTTGACTTTTCTTTTTGTTTAGCCACAAATACCGAATCTTGCTTCTAGTTTCAAGTCTTATGTATATTGATATTTACATCAATTTTACAATCAATTCATTGGCCCCAGTGAAGTGTAATAGCAATAGTAATATCATTGCAAGTCAATTTATAGCTAATGTTTATAGACCATCATAACTAAAGGGGCTAAATTTTGACCGAAAAGCAGCTGAATTGGCGCCAATGGAATGAAGCAGTAAGATTCATTTTGGCGTGTTCAAAAATTCTCTGATCCCAAATTTCTTGAATAAGTTCATGATGATGCTCAAAACATTAAATTCAAATGCATTTAGTTGAGCAAATTTATCAGTTTTATTCATCAACGATTATTTCACTCCGGATATATCAATTCCATAGTACAACATAGTGAAATACTCAAGAGACAGAAGCGTAACCTAAGGTAATTAAGAACAAAGCATGGGGGATTCAGATCAAAAGATATTTTCATCATTTCAACACTTCGAACAGTTTGTTTGTTTTTTTGGGGGGGTTTTCCTACGATGGCAAATCCCCTTTTTTTTTAAATTAAAAAAAAATAGGTAAAATTTTTACTCACAGCTTCTGTGTATAAATTCATAATACCTAAAGTATATTTTCAGAGCTTCAAACTGGCGGAAGACAAGAGCAAGTGAATAAGCTGGTAGGAGGGAATTTTCATCGCAACTTTTATTCGTGCCAGTTTAATATGAAAATGAGCTGAAGGTACATATTAGTCGTACAAAGGATTATTTATCATACTTCATCTCTATCCAAGTGACTGGTTGAAAAAAATAACGACGTAATTGGGTGTCAAAAATATTTTTCATTTGATAAAGGGAATAAAAAGTATATCCGCCCAATGGGGTAGTTATACTCTTTATTCCATAAATACATTATTTATCAAACGTTTGGACAAAAGTATTAAGCTTAGCTGTTGTTCACTAACTGTTTCCTTTGTGCTTACTATTTGAGTAACGTTTGTTTTCAGTTAAAAGAATATGCTTCGTTTATGTACAAATATCAGATAAATGCTCGGATATTGTTTGTGTAACGTCTAACTGTTTTTGCAACCCTTTCTGGAACGTTTGAACACAAACGATATTTGATCTTGCCACATTGTTTGTTTACTGCTCCGGTGCCGTTTGGGAACGGTTGTGTATAAATGTTACCTGAACATTCGAAGAATATACCTGTCCTAGATAGCTCGGTACCTTTTGATGAAACAATCGGATGACTCAAACGAAAAAAACATATAAAACAAAAAGTTGACAGCGAAAGTTAGCAGTTTGAATGCAATTGGATTGCTTTTGGGCTTACATCTGAGATCTTTGGATAGTAAATATATGGGACACTATTGAAATACCAACAGTTCTAACGTGATCAGATACTGGGATTTTAACTTGAGTAAATACGGTATTTTCTTTCAGTTTGGGATGCGCCCGTATAACTTTTGTGCCCTTGAGCAATGAAATGGACAAGCCAGCCTTGAACACATCCATATTCTCAAAAAACATTTTGCACAAAATTCGTGTTCGGTTTCATGCACTGTTTGTAAATGGATGAAAACAGCGAAAAGTTCTCCATTCTGGACGGAAAGAGTAAGATTTTGCCACGGAATACCAGATTTCTGATTGGAAAGAGGTTTCAAAAAGATCTTCGGTCATGGAGTTATTAATAAATCCCCCAAATTCATCTTGGATTCTAAAGGGATGCCGAATAAGTTGATAATCCAATTTACTAATCTCAGGAAAATACTAATCCAACTCAATCTGTGCTAAAACTAAATACTTCTTTACTACCACACTGACTTTATTGATGTCCTCTGCTTTTAGATGCTTTTTGAGATGCTTTCACCCTTATTCTTTCCTTGAGTTTCTCGTTCAACAAATTGAATTTTATCTGGAATAATTCTAATTTGTTGACGAAGTCGATAATGATAACTACGTTGTATTGAAATGCCTTGCTGACTGCATGGAGCAATGAAAAAATATCATTCAGGTAGGTTAGTATTGCTCCTCAAAAATTTATCTGCAAATTTGATTGTTTTATTCCCCCATCTTGCTGCAGTACCTGTGCTTTCACTAGGTAAAATATTTAGAGGGTAAAAAGGGGACACTAATTCATATCCCTTTATTTTACCCATAACTGTACGATTTTCATTAATGACACATACAAGTTTGTAGCATATATGTTCCATTTTATAACATAAAAGCAAGTCTGACCAGGTGTTGAAGTAAATCTAAACGGGCAAATTTGTAGTGTAAATGTCCGGCTTCATACAAAAAAGCCATGTTAATCTGTTTAATTATTTCTGAGTCTCGGTTTCGATGTTAAAATACTGCTCACCTAATTGTTTCATTAAATCAGTTATCCTTTCTCTTTATATGATTTTCGCTGAGTGATCGGAAAAATTTAATTGCTTCTTTATTTGCCAATTAATCACTCTGTAAATGCTGTGAAAATAGAATCAGACATCTACAACTTTCTCGTACCAAGATAAAACAAATGAAATGCATAATTGAAATGAAACATTTTTCAAATGATTCGTGAGAGTTGTAACGAGATAAAACTGGGGGAAGGACAAAAAATGCGCAGGAGTTCCTTAAATATGTTTTGACTGCGAAGAAATCACGTAGTTGATTTTTCAATTGTTTAAAAAATGGATGATTCACTACTGAATTATTGTTAAGAGTTTTTAAAAATGTTTCATGAATTTATTGAAAAAATCATTAAAAACGTTCTTGAAATATGCATCCATCAAGTATAAAATTATACCTTCGTAAAAAGCTGATGGGGGTCAAAATACGTTGTAAAGACTAAATTTTACAAAGTCTTCAATGGTAACAATACAATCAAGGACGGAGTTGAGAGCTTCTCCATATATAATGCATACCAATAAGTATGCATTACGTATGAAGAGACTCACAATTGAAAGAAATGCTTGAAACCTCTGGTGCATTGTCAGTAGAAGGGAAGGTAAATTTCTACAGCCAGCTCGGGCATTTAATCACAATAGCATGTTTCGAACCTGAGCTCCAAGCTGCAAAGTCAGCCGTACTGTTGGATTACTCGATTGGTCGACAGACCGATAGAGCCAGCCAAGACATTTGCTCTGCATCCAGCTCGGGTATAATTTCAGAATATTTGCAAGCTGAGAGCCCAACACAATGATTTGAACTGAGAATCTTGCACAAAATTATCTATACGGGCAATCAAATAGTGGATCGAGACATAGTGTTTTCCTATTACCAAAGACCACACTCTCAGAATTACAAACAAATACCTCACCTCCACCTGGTGTGGATCGTTCCCCACACTCCAAATTTACTACAGAGTGGAATTCAAGCAGATGGATGTAAATGTCAACAGGATATTCAGAGGGAAACTATATCATTCTCTTGACGTTCTTCAGATTGCAGTTGATGGATCCAGAATAATGTTGACTCAATAGACGTGTTTCATTTTTATCATTGGACCTATTGTGAACTGGACCTTTCAGGAATTTGACGTTTTTGCATTTGGACGTTTTAACATGAAACCCACGTTAATTTTTAAATTTTGCTAGGCCTGGAATTAGAATAATCTGCAAAAATTTATTCAATTATTTCTGCTAAGCAATGGATATTTTGGATACAATCTTTTGTTAAAAGGCTTTCTATTGAGACAATGTTTACAATTGATTTTTTAGCAAGTTTTTTTATATCTGAATTTCAGTTGCTTTTGAGACAAGACCTTGAATCAAATCCGGTGCCATTGTGAATCATTGCTACAGGCGCCACAGTGAATCGAATATTGGCCAAATCAGTCATAATAGTTATGCAAACAAACCTGAAACAGTTAAGAGCATCTAACAAAACAAAACAAGCCATGAATTAGACTATATATATTTATATATATGTACATATATTAAATTATATCAATTTATATATATATATATTAATACATATATATATATATATATATATATATTTATTTATTTATTTATTGATGTGTATACATATGTATTAATAAATATATAAATATATATATATATATATATATATTTATATATATATATATATATATATATATATATATACATATATATATATTGGTATGGATATTTATATAGATTTATATCCATATATCCATATATATATATATTTATTTGTACGTATACATATTTATATATATATTTATAAATACAAATTTATTTGTATATATAAACGTTTATATATATTTATATATACATATTTATTTATATATCTATAGATGATATACATATTGATACATATGCTTACTTTTACATATACATGCATATATATATATACACATAGATATTTATAAATATGCATTCATATACATGAATATATAAATATTCAGTTATATATATATTTATCAAGAATTACATATTTATTTATGAATATGAATGTTTATTTATACATATACTTATAAATTTATATATATTTATATATATATAAGTATATATAAAAATTTATATGTCGATATATATTTATATGTATGTATATTTATATATATTCATATATTTATATAAAGTTACATATATTCATATATTTTCATATGTATTTACATATACATATTTTTTAAAGATGTATTCATTTATATATTTATATGTATTAATTCATATACATATATATATATATATATATATATATATATATATATATATATATGTATATATATATACATATATATATATTTATGTATGTATTTATATTTATTTGTATATAATCATTTATTTATATATGAATATCAGTATATCTCTCTGTAAATTCATGTACACAATTTATATGTATATGTAATTATTTGTTTATATATATATTTATATATATTCATATATATGAATTTATATATTTATATATGTATATATATATTCATGTATATTTACTTTTATAGATTTATATACATTCATATATATTTGAATGTATTTCTATGTACAATTATATCTATCTATCTATCCATCTATCTATCTATCTATCTATCTATCAATATATATATATATATATATATTTATACATGTATATTTATATATACATGCATTTGTATATATGAATATTTATATATACATTTATCTATATATATTTACATATTTATATGTATATTTATGGATATGTTTATATATAAACATATTTATATATATATATCTACACATATGTATTGACATATATACATATATATCTATATAGATATTAGCAAATATATATATTTAATTATATATATATGTTTATTTATACGTATGATTATCTATCTATATATATATGTGTGTGTATATTTAAATATTTTCTATATACATTCATGTGTATATATATTCATATATTTATGGGTATATATTTATGTGTATATATATATATGTATTCATACATATTTCAATGTATATAAGTATATATATAATGATATATATATATACATATATATATATTTATATATATGAATATATCAATTTAAACATATATTCATATATGCATATATTCATATATATATGTATATATATGAATATATGTTTATTTATATATATACTTATTTATGTACCGTATATATATACAAATACACGTGTATATATTTCTTATCTATATATTCATCTATATATATAAATTAACAAATAAACATATATATACATCTATTTAGATATTTAAACATATACATTCATATCTGATATATTTCGATATATATATTTAGTTATATATATCCATGATATATATATATTTTTTTAAACACATATATTTTTCCGGAAAATGAATTTTTATTAATATCAATATACCTGTATATCAATAGAAATATCTCTATATATGTACATTGATATATATAAATACATATATATATATATATATATATACATATATATATATATATATATATATATGTATATATATATATATATATATATATATATATATATATATATATATATGTGTGTGTGTATATATACGCATATATTCATGAATAAACAATTATATATATATATATATACATATATATATATAAAAACACATATACATACATTTATATATTCATATATATATTCATATATATTCATGTATACATGTATATATTCATATATACATTCATATCGAGATATATATGTATTTGAGTATATACATGTATATATGTTTACATATATGTACATATATGTCTATATCCATATATGTATACACATATATAGGTGTTTTCCTGAATGTATATGTATGTATCGATGTACGTATATTTACATATATATATGTATGTTTATATATATACATATATATAAATATATGTATATTTGTAAATATATGTATATATGTATATGTGTATATATAATTATGTATACATATATATATATATGTACATACATATATGTATTTATATGTGTATATATATTTGTATATATAGATGTATATATATATATATATGTGTATATACATATGTATATATATATGTGCATATATATATTTATACATACGTGTATATATATGTTTATATATTCATATATATATATAAGATTTTATATATGTATATATATGTATACGTATATATGAATATATATATGTATATATATATATTGATATTTATACGTATACAATTATATATGTATATATATGTATATAGATATATATGTATATATATGTAAATATATATGTTCATATATGTATATATGTATATATATATATATATATATATGTGTTTATATATGTACATATATTTGTATATGCATATATATATGTATATATATATATATTTATAGATACACGTATGTATATACATGTGAACCTATATATATATGCACATATATGTATATTCATTTGTGTATATATGTATATGTATATATACACACGTATATATGTGTGTATTTATATATATGTGTATATATATGTATATATATATATATGTATATATACATGTATATATACATGATTATGTATATATATATATATATATATATATTGAAACATATCTATGAATACTCAGACATTAATCCAATATATATATATATATATATATATATATATATATACATATATATATATATATATATATATATATATATATATATATATATATATATATATATATATATATATGTAGATATATTTATATATAAATGTATATACAGGAATATATGTAAACATACATATATGAATATATATACATAAACATATACATATATAAATATATATACATGAAAATATACATATGACCATCTATGCACAATTATATATGCAGAATATATTCAAAAGTATATATTTACAGATATATTTATATTCTTATGTATACATAAAGATGTACATATATATACATAGATATTTATACATAAAAGTATAATTCCATAAATACATGAACTTCATATGCATATATATATATATATATATATATATATATATATACACTTATGATATGTTTATATGAATTGAGGAAAATGCAGACGTAAACTTACGTACCTAAATATATATCATCTTCATCATCAGTCTTTTAGCGTCCGTTGTTGGACATAGACCTTCCCCAGGATTTGCCACACCTCTCTATCATGGGCGTCACGGAGCCAGTACTTCCTGAGCTTGTCTCTCTATCTAACATTTTGCCAGACTCGGTTGCGCATGTGGTCTCGGGGAATCCATGTTGTGAGTTGTGATGTCCATCGATTGTCAGCCATTTTTGCAACATGGCCAGCCCACCACCATTTGAGATTTTTTATGGATTCTATGATGTTTCTAACTTTTGTCTTCTCCCGGATGTACTGTGCTGTTTTGGTCTCCCCATATAAGGCCCAGCATTATTCTTTCATGTGCACTTTGCATGGTTCTCAGCTTACGGGTCCGTCACTTGGTTAAGTTCCATGTTTCAGCTCCATAAGTGACTATTGGGAGGATGCATTGGTTATACACCCTTCTCTTTAGGATTAATGGGATCTTCTTATTTTTGAAGGTTGAGCTAGCTCTGCCGAAGGCTTGCCATCCTAGTGTGATTCTTAGCTTGATTTCTTCTTCTTTTGAGGGTCTCATGGAGATTCGTTGCCCTAGGTAGATGCAGTAGTCTACTTTCTCGAGTTCTGTGTCCTCGATTTCGATCTTAGTGTTTTTATCTCCTATGTGGTTGTTGCACACGATCTTCGTCTTGCTGAAGTTCATGTGTAGGCCGACTTTCTTGATCTCTTCATATAGTTCATCTATCATTA
Organism: Thysanoteuthis rhombus; assembly: GCA_963457665.1. Classification (NCBI taxonomy): domain Eukaryota; kingdom Metazoa; phylum Mollusca; class Cephalopoda; order Oegopsida; family Thysanoteuthidae; genus Thysanoteuthis; species Thysanoteuthis major. Next base: position 26,860,039 of record OY735214.1, read on the forward strand.
GTTTGAGGTCGTCTAGGTTCTCTGCGAAAAGGGCTATGTTGTCTGCGAATCTGAGGTTGCTCAGATACTCGCCGTCTATTTTAATTCCTCTACTCTCCCAGTCTAGCCTTCTGAAGATCATCTCGAGGCAGGCTGTGAAGAGTTTGGGTGAGCTGGTATCACCTTGTCTTACTCCTTTCTGGAGTTCGAAGGGGTCCGAGTCTTTATGTAGCCTGATAAATGAGCTGCCGTGATTGTATATATGTTTCAACACTTCGACATATACTGGATCTACACCTTGCCGACTGATGGCCTCCATGACCTTAGGAATTTCTACTGAGTCGAATGCCTTTTTGAAGTCGATAAATGCTACGGCAAGTGGTAGTTTATACTCTGCTGCTTTTTCTTTCAGTTGATTTATCGAGTGCAGGTGGTCCATGGTCGAGTAGCTTCTTCTAAAGCCAGCCTGTTCACGTGGCTGGTTTTCATCGAGTGTTTTTGTGATTCGGTTGGTGATGATCTTTGTGAAAAGTTTGTTTACACAGTTGAGTAGGCTTATAGGCCTATAGTTGTTGAGGTCTTTTGGGTTTCCTTTTTTATATAAAAGCATAACGATAGCAGTGTCTGGGACTTTACTGTGTTTTAGACACAAGTTGAAGAGGGTGGCCAGTTTCCTAGTGATGATTTTGCCTGCTTTTCGGAGTAGGTCGATGGTGATGTTGTCTGGTTTACTTTTGGGAAGTCCTCGAGTTGATTGCTTGTGTCTTGTGTATCTTGCTCATTGTTTTGTTGTCCTTGTTTGGACGAATAAAGTTTTTGGGAGAATTCTTTGGCACGTTCGACAATCCTGTTGTATGTTGTTAGGTTTCCATTTTCCTCGAGTATGCTAGTTATTTGCCTTCGTCCCGAGTTGAGGAGTTTGTTTATAGCTTTGAAGCCCCGACCTTTTTCAAGAGTTGATTCAATAACTGCCGTCGTGAATCTCCTTTTGTCTTCCCTTCGTTTCTTCTTGATCAATTTGTTTAGTTCAGCCTCTTCAATTTTCTCTCTCGTTGTTGTCAGTGGCTTGAGGTTTCCGCGTTTTTCCATGAGATTTCTAGTTACATCCGAGATTTTGCTAATGGGTTGTTTGCTCATTGGCTTGAATGTAGAGGCTACTTCAATTATTGACGCCGTCATTTTGTTGCTTAGTTCGTTAATGTTGGTGTTGTCTTGTTCAGTAAGAATTCTGAATCTGTTTTTCAATTCGAGCTTGAAAGATTGAACGTGCTCTTTTGGAATGTTTAGAGGCTGGGGTTTTGTATGGAACATTTTCCTGCGTTCTTTATTGGTGTTTATTTGCACTTTACATCGTACCATTCTGTGGTCGCTGCCTACATTGACTTGATTTAGGACTTGGATGTCCTTGACGATATCGTTTTTGTCCGTAAGGATGTAGTCTATTTCGTTCCTTGTTTCATGATTGGGGCTCTTCCAAGTCCATTTCCTATTGGGTCCCTTCTTGAAGAAGGTGTTCATGATTTTGAATCCATTAGCCGTTGCAAAGTTTACAAGATCTTCTCCTCTCTCGTTGCGTATTTTGTATCCAAATTTGCCGACGCAATTTTCATTTCCTTGTCCTACCTGTGCGTTGAAGTCTCCCATGATAACATTGAAGTGTTTTCTGGTGTCTTGGTGTAGGGAGTTCAAGTCATCATAGAAGTTGTCTATTTCCTTTTGGGTTCATTGCGAAGTGGGAGCGTAGACTTGGATTATATTCAGTTTGTATCGTTTTGAAAGTTGTATTGTGACGCTAGCTACTCGGTCAGAGATGGCTTTGAAGCCAGTTAAATTGTCTTTCAGGTCCTTATTGATGAGAAAGCCAACTCCATTTTGTTTTACTTTCTCTTTACCGTAGCTGTAAAGAAGATGTCTGCTTCTCAGTTCGATTAGTTCTTCTCGGGGTCTTCTTACCTCACTAATGCCTATGATGTCCCATTTGACATTTCTGATTTCACTTTCTAGATCAGTTAGGTGCATGTCAGTTGACAGTGTTCTGACGTTGTATGTGCCTATGTATAAATTTGTCCACTTGTTGACAGTCTTAGAGTTCTGTTTAAATGGTTGTTGTTGGAACGGTGACTCAGTAGGAACAGGTGTTCCCTTGGTGAAGGATTTGGGTGGTCGCTTTCGGAGCACATCACCCCTACCCAAAGTAAGTGATGTGGCTGAGTCTTTTGGGGCCGATGACCCAGCGGGAACTGACGCGCTCTTGGTGTAGTGTTTGGGTAGTCGCCCTTTGATCACATCACCCCCTCCCCAAAGCACAATTTTTTTGCACAATTCGATCCTTTCTCCAAATAAGTTGGATGAAAATTCCATGAGTAAGGATCTCTTTCTTGGAGAATACCTCTCCCTTATATATAAAGTTTTTAACTTAAATAAAGTCCACAGAGTTTTAAGTTTAAAAACACAATTGCAACAGCATAGTTGGTTTGGGGACTTTCTTTTAGCAGTTGAAAAAGTTTCAATTTTTCATCGTTCGTTGCTAAATATTTCACGCCCGTCTCCCAGCAAGAATTTACTACTTAGATTAGACAGAGCACCGACCCATCCAACACTAGATTCGTTTGTTTTTTATGGCAAGTCAAAGTTAGGTCGAAGTTGTGGGGTGGGTATGGGGTTGTTTTGATATTACAGTTTTTGTGTTGGGCTTTTTTTGGGTTATAATCTTTGCTTAATTTGGGGTGGGGGTATTAAGGGGTTCATTAGAATATACTGAATTGGTGCACATTCAGATTTTTTTTTTCTATTTTGACCAACTGTTCGAGGCAAAGGACATTACAATCAGGTAATACAGAGTTGAATGAGTAGGCAGGCATTGGAGAATATCACAAAACGATGAGGAATTGAATAAATGAATTCAGAAAATTCAACAATACTCATCTAAATTTGCAGCGATTTTAGTTGGTCTGGGGACTTCATTTTAGCAGTTGAATCAGTATATATATATATATAATGTGTACTTTAGAGAGTGAAAGACTCGGGAGTGAAGTTTTTGGTGGTAAGGTTTATTAATCCTTATATGTCAATAGTCCATACATGTTTTGGGATTCTTCCCATCATCAGTGGTGTGTGTTGTGTGAGTATATATATATATATATATATATATATATATATATATATATATATATACATGAATATATAAACTTTATAGATAAATACATATATATATATACACATATAAATATATAGAAATATATATATAGAAATATATATATATATATGAATAGAGAGAGATATATAAATATATAAATAGAAATACGTAAATTAATATATATATTTAGATATATATACATAAAATATTCATTGGTATATGAGTATATAAATATATATATATATATATATATATATATATATATATATATATATGTATAGATATATATATGTATATATATATATATAAACATATATATAATATATATATTATATATATAGAAAATGTAGATACATAAGCGCGTATGTATAAATATATATAGATATGTATAATTAGATATATGGATATGTAACAACATATGTATACATAAATATGCATATACATACATAAGTATATATAAATATGAATATATGTTTACATGTTGATATATAATTATAGATATATATTTATGATTATATATAAATTTATAGATATATATACATGAATATATATATATATATATGTATATATATATACTTGAATATTTATATAAATAAATATATATAGATATAAAAATATATACATAATATATGTATATATATCCATATATATATATATACATATATATATATATATATGAATATATATAGATATGAATAATTATATATAATAGATAAATATATATAAATTTGTATAAATCAATAGTTATGTAAGAAATATATGCATGTATATAAATTAAAAATATACATTTGAAATACATTTATTTATGATTGAAATTATGATATATAAAAATTCATGTATATATGAATATACATATATATAAATAAATGTCTTCCATCCTTGCAACATGGCCTGCCTGTTGCACTTAGAGTATTCTAATATTTTTTATGATGTCACTAACCCTTGTTAACTTATTCGTATATTATGCTGTCTTGTGATCTTTCCATGTAGGCTGAGCATGATTCACTCATGTGCATGTTTTGTACTCCTCAGTTTGTAAGGTTCCATTTGGTTAGGTTCCATGTTTCAGCTCCATAAGAATGCACTTGTTGTATACTCTCTTTTTTGGGATTATTGGGATCATTTGGTTCTTGAAAGTAGAGCTAGGCTCTGCCAAAGTTTTGCCATCCTAGAGTGATTCTTCCCTTGATTTTTTCCTCCTTTGAGGGTCTCATAGAGATTCGTTGTCCTAGGTAAATGTAGTGATCAACCTTGCTGAGTTTTGCCGGAAAGTCATCTCAAGGCAGGTTGTAAAGAGTTTGGGTGAGCTGGTATCACCTTGTCTTACTCTTTATTGGAGCTGAAACAGTCCAGTCCTTATGTAGCCTAATGAATGAGTTGCTGTGCTTGTATATGTGCTGCAGTACTTTAACGTATACAGGGTCTACATCTTGTAGGATGATGGTTTTCATGACCATGGGAATTTTTTCAGTGTCAAATGCCTTCTTGAAGTCTATAAATGCTACGGCGAGTGGCATTTTGTATTCTGCTGCCATCTCTTTCAGCTGGTTTATTGCATGAAGATGGTCTATGGTCGAGTAACTTCTTTCAAGTCCAGCTTGTTCTCGTGGTTGATTCTCGTCCAGTGTTTTAGTAATCCAGTTGGTGATGATTTTCGTGAAAAGTTTGTAAATGCAGAAGCATTATGAGAGCAGTGTTCCAGTCTTTCGGGACTTTACTCTGTTTCAGACACAAGTTGAATAGAATAGCTAGCTCTCTGTTGACTCTTTTATCAGTTTTTTTGAGTAGATCGATGGTGATGTTATCTTGTCTGGTGGCTTTTACTTTTTTTGTTTGTTTGATGGCTTGCTTCTCTTCTCATGGTGTCACTTTGGGGAAGTCCTCGAACTGAATGTCGGTATCTACCAAATAAACTCACCCCAATCTTCAAGCTAGAATTGAAAAACAGATTTGATATACTCACTGACGAAAGTGACACCAACGTCAACGAACTCCACAACAAAATAACAACCTCTCCATTATAAGCTGCCAGTATGTTGACACCATTGACAAAATCTCAGATGTAACCAGGGAACTGATTGAAAAGTGGAGGAACCTCAAACCACCAACAACCACAAGTGAAAAAATAGAAGAAATCGGACAGAACAAAACAATAAAGAAAAAACTAAAAGAAAAAAAAGAAGGTAAACGGCAGCCATCATCAAGACCAACTTCAAAAAAAGTCGAGGATTCAAAGCAATAAACAAAGTTCTCAGTATAGGAAGTGAACAGATGACTAGCATTCTTGAAGCAAACGGAAACATAACATCAGATAGAGACAGAATAGTTGAACACACCAAAAAATTTTACTCTTCAAAACACGGACAAAACAACAACAACGACGCTCGCAACATTCTCCCCGAATTCCCCAAAACTACAATTCAGAAATATGAAATAATCATTCGCCTGATGTGACACTGAGAGGGCAGAAACATGAGCCAGTTTGTGTAGCAAATCCACATTCTACTCAGTATTTCCAGCTCTGCTCTGGAACAAATAAACTTGCACAGTATAGAGTGGGAACACACCAATCACTCTATTAAGAAAATCCATCACATATCAGGAGTTGCTTTATATTATTAATTTATTAATATTATATTAAGCTATTCTGTTACCCTGATCTGTAATATATGCATTATATACACACACACACACACACACACACATATATATATATATATATATATATATATATATATGTATATCTGTGTACATATATATGTATATCTATATATATATTTATGTATATGTATATATATATATATGTATTTATATATATATATATATATATTTATATACATATATTTATGTATATATATTTATATATACATATTTATATATACATATAAATTTATATAAATACAAATTTATATATATGTATTTACATATATATTTATATATTTATATATATATATATTTATATATATAAATTTATATATATATATTTATATATACATAAACTTATATATATATCTATATATGTATATATTTATGTATATACATGTATACATGTATTTATATAGATATATATGTATACATGTATTTATACATATATATATATTCATATTTATATATGTATAGATATATATTTATATATTTATATATATGTATACATATATTTATATACATATATATATTTATATATATATATATGTATACATATATTCATATAAATATATATACTTACGTATATTTATATATATATATTTATACATATATGTATGCATATACATGTATACATATATGTATATATATGTATATATGTGTATGTTTGTACATGAATATGTATATGTATATTTATGTATGTATATAAATGTATATATATATATGTGTGTATATGTATTAATATTCATGTATATAAATATATGTATATGTATATATATGTATATGTATATGTGTATTTATATATATATGTATATGTATATATATATATACATATGTTTATGTATATGTATATATGTGTCTATGTATTCATATATATATATATATATATATATGTAGATATACAGGTATATATATATATGAATATATATATATATATATATATATATATACGTATATACATATATATATATACTTATGTATATTATTATGTGTATATATATGCATTCATATATGTATGCATATGAATATTTATTCATATATATATATGCATATATATATGTATATTTATATGTATATGCATATATGCATATATATGTTTATATATATATATATATGCGTATACATATCGATACATGTATATGTATTTATCCATGTATACATATACTTATTTATATATATATATTTACTAATACATATACATATATTCATGTATATATGTATATATATATATATATATATATATATATATATATATATATATATATATATATATATATATATATATATATTCATGTATATATATATTCGTGTACATGTATATTTTTATATCTATGATTATATATCCGTACATTCATCCGTATATATATATATATATATATATATATATATATATATATATATACGGATGAATGTATATATATATATATATATATATATATATATATATATATATATATATATATATATATATATATATATATACATTCATATACATACGTATTCAAAACATATATTTATATACGTGTATAGATCTATATGTATATGTATATGGCTATATCTGTCAATATATAAATTTCTATACTTATATTTCTATATATTCCATTATATTTATAAATACATATTTATATATATATATATATATTCATCTATCTATGTATTTATTTATATATTTATATATATGTATATTTATCCTTACGTATGTTTATATTTGTATATATTTTTACTTTTTAGTTATATTTATGTATATACGTTTATACATATATGCATATATTTTTCTCTTGTCTCCAAAACTATCGATACAATTTCACGTATTTATTCTTCAAGTATGTTTTCTCCCCCTTTTTTTTAAGCATAGAAACAATACATTTAGTCTTTATTGCTTCATAAAATGTAGATTAAATACAGTCTCATTTTGGGTGTACCTTAGCTAAATAAAAAAACCTTATACATGGATGAACTGATGTATACGCTATACACATACGGGTAAATCCGTAGTTTGACGTATAATTATTTACCGAATTTTGATCTGAAAATTTCAGTGCATAAATTTTCAACCCATGGGATTAAAATCAACCACTGAATTGAGTGCATCGACAAGAAGTTTAAAATTTTCTTAAAATTGTAAACAGCAAAAAAGTAACAAGGAAAAATTGTTTTTCCCACACATGCCATTTTCACCTTCAACACAAATTCTTCTCCTTTCAATAATATTATAAAATACAACTGCCCCTCTGTGCACGAATATGATTTTCAGCATTTTGGACCAAAAGACATTAAAATAGAAAAGTTTATGATTGCTTTTAATTCTTTGGCGAGATTTGCACCATCAGACTCAACCACACACACACATACTTATTAATATATTCCCAGTCTGTAAAAATACAAAAAGAAATCAAAAGAGACTTTAACCTTCGTAGATTCCTAATCACATTATTTAACAAAGTAAATAGAGCTAATAATACATAAAAATAAGAATTACAATATTATACACCCGATGGATGTTTAATATTTCGTGCCTGTTACAGGAAAAATGTATTGCCGGTAGCTGATGAGTGTGGTAGACGAGAGTGTTAGAGCATGGCATGACGTCAGGGTAACATTAAATGAGCATTACCCGGGAAAATGTGAAAGGATTTGGACGAATTGTGCATCAGAATCGTTGGGTCACCATTGATGAAGTTGCTGATATCGCCAATGTGTCATTTCGACCATTGCAAGGGGACATCCGGAGCAAACGACTTGAACTGTTGAGCGATGGGGAATAGAATGTTTGAAGATGATCACTCCAAGTGCGTTATTTTGTGCAGCATCAGCATGATCGTCGCCCCACATTCGGCCTATTCAATGAAAACGGCTCCCTGGGACTTATTCCTCTTCCCTGACGTAAAGTTCAACCAGAAAAGTCACTGTTTTGACACTGTATAGTTGATTGGGTGCGAATTGCAGACGTCGCATTACTCGCTTCAAGTGTAGAACATTCAGGGGCTATTCCAATGGTAGCAAAGGCGCTTGGCTAATGAAAATAGAATTGTTCAATTTAATTCTGTATAAGTTATTTGTCCACAGCGTGTACTTGTACGTGCGTACATTCTCATTTTTGAATTATATATCCAATTTGTCGATTCAGGGATTAATACACTCGGATATAAATGGTTCTGTCTACAATTTCTTTGATGGGTTACTGCCTAAAATTTATATACACTTGATCGATAATTAAGATGGATTATTTTCTCATGTTAATAGCCCTCTTTCGATTATTTTTGTTTACCAGCTTATAAAATCAGATTATTGAATATTTTGAACAACTAAAATGTTCGCAAATATAAACTTTCACTGATGGCGTATTTTCGCCTTTTCTCTTATAAAATCTTGTTTATCTACATCATTTGTGTGTCTCAGAGATTTGTGATCCACTCCAAAATATGGTTTTGCACTTGACTTATCTAAGGTAAGCAGATATTCATAATAATCATAATGTACCAGTAAGCTATGAAAGTATTCTTCAAGTCGAAGCCACTAAAAAAATTGTACAAGTGACGACTGCTTTTTTACTAACAATATTGAGAAAACTGACCAAGGATAAACTTTGGCACATATATGTTAATATGAATTCACATAATGGAATTCGTACACAAAGCACTCACGTACGCACACACTTACACATACATATATGGATACTCATACACTCAAACACAGTCTCACTCTCCAACGAAATAACGTAAATATATCTGCTCATATCCGGTGGTTGATTTATCGGTCTTGGTTATGCACGACTGTCACGCACAAGACCATTATGTTCTTGTCCGCTGACTACCAGAAAAATGGAATCGTCCATTCGATTTAGACACGGTGGTTTAGAGAAAGAACATTAACCCTTTGTTGCATGGGGTAATCATTTTATGGAAGCAGAACTAAGGGGCTTAACCCCTTCATTGGTAGCCAACGAAAGGAAGCCAACTGCTTGTTTTGGACCATGTCATTTAAAGTTATGCACTTTTATTTGAGCTGCTGCTAAGGCATTTCGAATTTCGTCCCTGGTATCACCAACCACGTCATCCAATCGTATCACTGAGCATCCATGTACTGTTAGGAATGAGCCTGGAATGTGAAAATACTTTTATGCAAGCAGAAATTATCGAAAAACCTAAAATTTCCGTGATAGGCAAGTCAAGATTAGTATAAGGTGATAAGATAATGCTTATTGTGCAGCGTCAACCTACCTGGGATTATAGTTTGCAACAACGTTTAAAACTGAACGCGTTTCTTATAACTCGACAGAGCTAAGCATGAGACAACTTCATTTTTATAGAATACTAGACGAAAATCGAGCTCATTAGTTGCATGACTACTACACAGTCATCTGTCCGATTATACATTCGCGTGAATATTGGTAATTTTCACATCATTCTTCTTTCATAAGAAGTCCACCTAGCACTAAATCTCAAAAGATAGAATGTTACAAGTTTTTCTATTGGCCCATCATTAAAACCATCATCCTCTTAACGTTCGTTTTTCGATCCACCAGACTTTTTGGATGTAGGTGTTGCAGCACCATTATCTCTTGAATCCTCTGGCCATATCATTTTTTGTCAGCCACAATTTTGGATATGATCTCTGGGAATCGACATTATGAGTTGTGACGTCAAACCACTGGGTGGTTGGACATTCTTGTAATTTGACTTATACTCTGCCATTTGATTTTTATGATGGGCTTCATGTTATTTCCCCTCTAATATGCTTTGCTGTCTTGCGGTCTCTTAATGGAATGTTAAGCGTTCACCGCCTAAATGGAGTAATATGAATTTGTTCACGACAATGCATCATTCACACTGTATCATTTCCAAATGCTTGCCCTCCCTTTACCATGTGCCGAGTATATTTCACGGTCCATGCTTGTACCAAAACTAGTAACTTCAAGTACTAATGAATATCTTGATCTTTACCTTCAAGTGCAATTCGCCAACGAAGTGTGGAGAAAGAACACCCGTTGCCGAAGCGATGGAGATCAATGTCTCAACGTCTAACATAGACAAAATTGATTACAGCAGGGACGTAATTGGAGATATATAAATATAATTCTAGCCCGCATCTTTCAATTTGCTCATATAAAGTAATTGGGAAATGGGCGAATATTATAGATAATTCTGATTCAGTTTTCATGAATGCTCTTTTGCTGCGAATTCTGAATCTGAGATATGATATGAGGGAACATTGTTTCAGAAAAGATTAACAGGAGATTGAAATAACGTCGATAATTTGGATCTTCGGGTACACAAGGGTTGGTACTTACAACTCAGATGTAGGCTCATTTTGGGACTGGTTCTCTTTGAAATGAGCATCTCGTGAGTACGATGTGGACTTCAACCACTAGGGGGTTACTGTAGTTCGATGCAACCTTATAGTTACAGTCAACTTGTGTGTGTCACAGGCTTGGCCAGGTTCGAATACAGCTACGTATCACTAAACGTGGGATGGCTGGAAATTAAACGCATCTTTGTTGATGTGCGATACCCAGGGCCAGCTAATACTAATGATATGGAGAAAACTGACAGAAGGCGTGGGTGGAAAGAGATGGTGAGAGAGTCTGAAAGTTAGGATTACATAATTTGCAGTCTATTTCACTTAACAACTCAGCCAAGACGAGGCAATAGCACAAACTGCATTAACAGTGAGGCTAGAAGAAGGCTGTTTGGTCAAGAAGATGTAAAAATCATAGCCGACATCATAGAAATCATATGTGCCTCATCTAGAGAGGTCAGAGTCTTGTAAATTAGGATTAGGTTAGGATAGAAAGAATGTTTCCTCAGACGCTGATTATGGCGCCCGAATTGCTGATAAGGGTTGCTGATCGACACATTGCCAATGTTACATCATTTGATAGACGACTACTGACAACAAGCGGAGATAAGTGCAAAGAGTCAAGAAATTACTTCGCGAAATTACTTCGGAGTTCGACACGTATTTAGCTGACTTTCCATGCATAACAGCGATCAATTCATTCGGAAATCTGTATCAGTAAATAATTATTGATACGTATGTCAGTACAAAATTAAACAGTCTCTATGCAGCCAATACATAATTATATATTAGTATACATTTAAATGAAGTAGTATCAAAACTTTTTCATCTTTTGACTAATATTTCTTTCATTTTACCTTAGTTGCTTGACATCGAGGACGTCAGTCTACGGCAGTGAATGAACACTTCAGATCAGAAATGAGCAAGCTCTTGGCAAGACTCAAACTCAAATTCTTTCACCTCAGGAAGTATGATTTACCGCTTGGGCTTTGGGTAGATGAACTCTAATCATAAAAGTTACTCTTGATTCTCCCGATCACTCGGTGCCAGTTGCACGTGACAGCGTCACTCAGGAAGCACGCAACATTTCACCATGAAATGTTCTTTGAACCCCCTATCCAAATAATGTGTGTGTACGGGGTCTACGTCAGCACTCACACCGATAATAATGATTTGGTTTCCATATCTCTATCAAAACAATAATAAATGTCTAATTCTATTCATCGGTATGTGACCTCTAGGTAGCTGAAACGGCGTATTGTAGCCAAAGTATTGAATTAAGGTACCCTTAAAATGCACTAACGTAAAGAGTGCCAAAAATCCAGGTGATTTGCCACGGAATAATGATTGCGTTTGAAACTCATATTTTTTCCATAATCTACATCTGAATGATGTGCTCATCTTGATAATTATCCAATTTTCATCAATCTATCTACCACTTCTCCCTCTTTCTCTCTCTCTCTCTCTCTCTCTATATATATATATATATAATGTGTACTGTGAAGATGGAGACAGACTCGGGAGTAAAGTGTTTAGAGGTGAGGTTTATTAATCCCTTGGTGTAAATTGTCCAGACATGTTTCGGGATTCTTCCCATCATTCCCATGTGGAACCAGAGTCCACTATTAGGAGCTATGCATTGTGGGTAAAATGTTTTGTAAGGGCTATGGGAGGCCTTCTGCTGAGTGGGAGAATGTCCAGTCAGGTATCAGGTCTTTGGTAAAGCAGCAGCAGTTGGTCTTGGGGAGGGCAGAGTGTGTCAGGGTAGTGGGAGTGATGTGGAGTTAGATTTTTTGGTATATAAGGGATAGTGTAAATGGAGGCGTGGTGAGGTCAAGGAGCTACGTAGGTTTCAACCTTATAAGTTATCAAAAATGTGTTGGCTATGATTTGGACAGGCGTTATAACTGGCTAAGGTGAACTTTTCCTATGGGTCTGGGTGACTTTGAAGCTTCCATTATTGAATGTATCTTAGATGTGGGTGTAAGGATATTATTGGTAAGAGTTTTGTGTATTTGGGTTCTGCGTGATGAGGGTTGTTAAGTTTAGTGTTTAATCCATTAGGATATAGGGTTTTGATTTAGAGTGGAGGTAATTGTGGGTGTCCGTGGGTTTAGTGTAGGGGGTAGTTTAGAGGTTTCTGTTGTTATCTATGTATATGCAGGTGTCTAAGAAGGCTATGGAGTCAGTGGATGTCGTAAAGTCAAACTTAATTGAGTCATGTATGTATATATGTGTATATATATATGTATATATATATATATATATATATACATATATATATGTATACATATATATGTATATATATATGTATATATGTATACATATATTTTGGTACAGACATCCCCTGATATAGCACAGTTGGTTATAGCGCGGTTTGCATCCCCTGATATAGTGTGGTTATACAAAGGAAATGATTTGACATCAAGCTTAATGGCCGGTGAAGTTATGTATGCACTTGAAACATTTTAAACATTGAAAACATTTTCCTTTCCAAATAATTTAATCTAGCATTCCAGAGGCTATTTTTTGTTTCATTTACCACTTTATTACTGATGAGATTATTTTTTTTCTTCCCCGGACTTTTTCACGGACATCGACTTGTGTTGTTTGCTTCAATTACTGCGTTGTATGTAGTTTTAATTTGATCCAATGTACATTGACTCAAAGCAAAGACAAAACGGTAACGATTTGTTTCTGGTTTGTAACCTAAATATCAAAGGGAGGTGATGAATATCGCTGATTTCTGCTTCTGGTACTGAGCACGTAAGTACACTTCGCTAAATAAGCATTTTGATGATTATATATATATATATATATATATATATATATATATATATATATATATATATATATATATATTGCACTCGTCTTATTCCCCCAACTTCATAACTACGGACTTTCATACTTTCAAGTTTGTTGGACTCTTCTCAAGAGGCAAGGAAATGATCCAATTGAAGAAGTCTTCAATAACTCTATTGGTTATTTGATCGGATTAATGACTTGGTGCTAATAGTGAATAGATATAATACGACTCGAGGCAAATGTTTTGATTGAATGAAAAAATAATTGTTTTTTTTTTTTCGATCAGTAATTTCATATTCTTCAAACTGATATTACAATTGAGAAATGTTTACCTTTTGATATAACATTGGATCGCAATCTAAGATCGGTCAAATAGCTTTTGTACACAATTTGTCACTTTTCCTTTGATGAATTTCAAAGGTTGGATAGGAAATTCTCCGTTGAAAAAAGTAACTTATAAATATTAATGCAGAAATAATTTCCACTTATATCTGTGAATGCATTAATGTGTGAGCAAGGCAAGATCGGTTCCTTTTAGAATACTAGGATAGTGCTCATTACAAAGTTGCATATTCAATAGAGGCAGGACTTCATGGTATTTAGAAAACCTGCCTAATTTCCATGTAAAATAATGTTCCATTCGTCGTCAAAACTAACTACGGCTCCGAAGTATTTCTATGACAGCTCTCCAGTATTGCCAATTTAGATATTTCATATCTAAATTTTGATTATTCAAAAAAGCAGATGTCAGGGGGGATAGATTATAGAAACCATAAAGTAAGATCTATAATTATCAATTTTGTTTTTGTTTATTTCGATTAGTTTCCTAAGAACTTCTGATCCAAACAGTTTCGAAGTCCACTGCGTTGTGCGCTGAATAATACATCTGACAAATATCAATTTTCATACAAAGGCCAGTTTCTGAGCAGCCCTAACTAGAGAGAGAAAACCCTAAACTTCAATGTCATCGTGAGAGACTTCAACGCGCAGGTGAGACAAGGACATGAAAATGCATCGGAAAATTCTTTCAAGCTTGAACTGGAAAACAGATTTAAAATCCTTACTGAGCCAGTCGACACCATCATCAACAAACTGAACAACAAAATGACAGCATCTATAATAGAAGTCGCCTCTATTTTAAACCAACTAGCACACAAACCATTTGTCAAATCTCAGATGAAACCAGAAATCTAATGGAAAAACGCAGAAACCTAAAGCCACCGACAACAACGAGAGAAAATTGAAGAGACCGAAGTGAATTAAATAATCAGGAAGAAACGAAGGGAAGACAGAGGATGCACGACAGCAGTCATCGAATCGACCCTTGAAAAAGGTTGGAGCTTCAAAGCTATAAACGAAGGACGGAAGCAAATAACCAGCATACTCGAGGAAAATGAAGACCTAACAGCAGACGGACATAAGATTGTCGAACATACCAAAGAATTTTACTTGAAACCCTATTCATCCAAACAAGTACTACAAAGCAATAGACAGGATAAGCAAGACGCAATCAATGAACTCGAAGATTTCCCAGATGTAACCCCGTGGGAGGTGAAACAAGCCATCAAACAAAGAGAGGAAAAGCCCCTGGAGCAGACAACATTACCATCAACCTACAAAGAAAAGCAGATAAAATCATCTCAAGGAGACTGGCCGTCCTATTCAACGTGCAGATGAGTGGAACATTGCAATCATAACGCTTTTATATAAAAAAGGACACCCAAAAGATCTCAACAACTACAGACTTATAAGCCTACTCAACTGCATATACAGACTTTTCACAAAAATCATCACCATCACTAAGACACAAGATGAAAACCAACCATGAAAGCAAGCTGGCTATAGAAGCTACTCGACCATGGACTACCAGCATTCGATAAATCAGCTGAAAGAAAAAGCAGCAGAATATAAACTACCACTCGCTGTAGCATTTATCGACTTCAAAAAGGCCTTCAACTCAGGAGAAATCCCCAAGGTCACTCTACAAGCTAATATAAGTCGAAGTGCTACAATATATATATATAGTCGCAGCAACTCCTTTATCAGGCTACATTAAGTCTGGAAACCCTTTCAGTTCCAAAAAAAAGGGTAAGACAAAGTGATACCAGCTCACCCAAACTCTTCACAGGCTGCCTAGTGATGATCTTCAGAAGACTAGACCCAGAAAATAAACGGTGAATATCTGAACAACCTCAGATTTGCAGACAACATCGTCCTTTTTGCAGAAAACCTCTAAATAATGCTAGATGACCTAAATGAAGAAAGCTAGAAAATCGGCCGAGACATGAAGTTCAGCAAAATGAAGATCAGGTGCAACAGCCATGTCGGAAATGAGAACACTAAGATCAAAATCGAGAACACTGAACTGGAGAAAGTAGACAACTACGTATACCTAGGACAACAAATCTCCACGAGACCCTCAAACGAGGAAGAAATCAAGCAAAGAATCACCCTAGGATGGCAAGCCTTTGACAGAGCAAGCTCAACCTTCAAAAACAGGAAGATCCCATTAATCTTAAAAAGATGAGTATACAGCCAATGCTTCCTCCCGATAGTCACTTATGGAGCTGAAATAAGGAACCTAATCAAGAGACTGATCCACAAACTGAGAAGCATGCAGCGTGTACATGAAAGGATTGTACTTAACCTAACATAGAGAGACCACAAGACAACACAATACATACAGGAAAAGACAGGAATCGGGGATATCATAGAATCCATTAAAAACTCAAATGGCAAAGGGCTGACCATGTTGCAAGGAAGGCAGACAGCCGATGAACATTGCGACTCACGGCATGTGCAACCAAAGCAGGCAGAGTATTAGATGGAGAGACGAGCTAGATAAATTCAGAAAGTACAGGCTTCGTGACGCCCATGATAGAGAAGTGTGGCAAATCCTGGGGAAGGCCTATGTCCAACAACAGACGTTAAGAAACTGATGATGATGATAAAATTGAAAATGCTGAATCATTAATTGGAGCGTTAGGGATCGCAATTCCGTGGAAATTTTTGTTGAAGTTTGAAGCTATACATTTCTGGAAAGTTTATCCAAAGTAGATTGAGAAAAAAATAGGGTTACATCTCCAATCGTAATTTCCAGGGGGTCAGAAGAAGAACGGAGAATATCTTCTGATCAAAAAGTAATTCCCTGTCACAAAATTTAATTGGAATTTATTTGGGGCTTTTGGAGGCATAGTAAGGACGGAAGATAGTTGATATAAAAATATTTGAAAAAAGGGAATAACGAATCCCTTAATCAACCCCACAAAGGAATCACTTTGTATGAACAACTTTCCACAAAATTATATTTATATAAAGGAAAGGAGTGGCTAAATTTGGGGGCGAAACCGGGAATTCTTTTCTGATTACCAGATATTTTTTTAGATATTCTATACATTTCTGTAGTTGCTCTTGTCTGTCTACATAATATCTAAAACAATTCTTTATTAATTCTAATTTGATTTAGTGAAAGCTTGGGCCACATTATAAAGTAGAAGTGATTGAATTTTCGATCAGACCTAGTGATTTTTTTTTAGTGAGATATATTTTCCTGTTTTTTTTTATTCTTCTTACATTCCTGTATTCGTCCCTGTCTGTCAATACGATATCTCCAAAATTTTCCTATAGAATATGAAAAAGAATTCATCCAGACTTAGCATCAGATTCTCCTGTGACATTGTAGTGATCGTTAAGTTGGTATCAAATTCAGTCGATCAATAACTAATCACTGAGCGAAACCTGACTTCCACCTATCTCGATGGATGGCACTAGTTCAGAGGAATCACCCTGTCTAGATAACCTTATGGGCATTAAATTCACACCTGACTTGAATTTTTACATTTCTTCTATTGCCAAGGACACAGCTAAGATGGCTTCATTCCAAGAACATTCTGAATGTTTTCTGAAGAGCACAATTTCAACATTTTAAAAACAACAAATATTTGTCTTTCAGTCTTTATTCTAAACATGTTATGTTTTTTCAACTCTACAATTTTAATTATCTTCTATTTCAACATTTGTTTTACTTTTATTAACCCTGTTGCATAAATAACTCCTTTCTCACTATCCTTTTGACGTGAAAAGTGACCGAAAAGTCTTGCTTAGGGACTAAAAGTAAACAAAAGATACTTGGGGCTGATCCAGGTATTTGTTTCTATTTTTTCGTTTTTTTAATACAATCTTGTGTTCGCTCTTGTGTATCAATACGATATCTTCTGAAGTTCTACATGAATCTTATTGAAATTTCTTGGAAGCGTTCGGGGCAAAAAAGCTTTTAGGGTGGATGCATGAATTCGTTCCTCATTGGGAGATATTTTTTCTTTTAAACATTTCTATACATTTCTGTATTTGCTCCAATCTGTCTACGCAATATCTCCAAAAGTTCTTTATTAATTTCAATGGATTTTTTTTTAAAGATTGGGCTTCTTTGTAAGGAAGGAGTGATTGGAGTAGGTCTTGGAATTTTCCGATTGAGGGATATTTTTCGTCCTCATAAATGTGTATTCGCCCCTATCTGTCAACACGATATCTCCAAAAGTTCTTAATTCATGAAATTTCGTGGTATGGTACAGCATGTGGTATGAAAGAAATGATCAAATTTTGAGTCCGGGCCAAGAATTTCTTTTTTGAGATTGAGAAATATTTTTCTCGTTTTTTTTTCATACATTTTTGAACCTGCTCTTCTCTGTTTCACAATATCCACAAAAGTTCCCCATGAATTCCATTATTTTTCCATGGAAGGGTAAGGAAGAAGAATGAATTTCAAGACAGGATCCAAAAATTGGGTTTTCCCAGACTGTTCACGCGATATATCCAAAAGTTCTGAATTAATTTAAATGTAATTTCGTGGAAGAGTAAGCCTTGTCGTGAAGAAGTGATTAAATAATGTGTATTCGTTTTTTCTATTGACAGATATTTTTTTCATTTAAAAAAATACATTCCTGTATAATGACGCTATATATGTGTATACTCTTTATTTTGAGATAATTTTGATAACAAATTCTGGTGAACCAAGTAAGGTAGTTTACTTTTTAAATGGAATTATTTTCATTTGATTGAAATTAAAAAAAGTTCAATATATCAATTGCATAATACGGAGCAATACAGAAATTTCGGAGAGAAATCACCTAAAACGTATCTTGGATCTACCATTTGGACATTTTTTGTTCATGCATTATTCTCGGGAGCATCAGGATCTTCGTGCCAAAATGGTCGAGATTCATTGAGAATTTTGTCTTGGTCTGTGGCGAGATATGATAGTAACAGCTCTACTAAGAGACCATTAGATGTCAGGGTTGTAGGGTAGTGGTTTAGTATTAGATTGTGTGGGTAGGTTGGGGATAGTACAGATGATGGGATAATGGGTTCAAGGAATTTCATACGTGGTATCCTTATTGGTCATGGAAAGTTTGATGGCTATGATTTGTGCAAATGAAATACCATACAAAGGTTCTAACAGGTAGAGGTCTGTGTGACTGTGTGAAGTTCCCAATATTAAATACACATGAAGGTAGGGTGTAGATGTGAGGTTGTTACTAGTGGGAGGACCATGATTCTTGAGATCTATGTGGTTAGGTTTGTTAAATTTTGTGTCAAGTCCATTGGGGAGAAAGTTCTTTGTTTGTTAATACACGTATCTTCGTATCTATCAATAATTTTTATTGCGTTTGTGGGCGTATTTTTTCTATTCTTCCAACGATCTGGCGTCTGTGGCAAAATCCTGTCTGCTGTGAATGCAGAAGTGTAGTACTACCGGGAGTGGACTGGGATGGTTGAATGATTTGATTATGTGTCTATAGATTTTTGGAACGACAATTAGATTTAGGGTATGTGTGGACCCATTTTCTTTCGCTGTTTATTTTAATTACGTTATCCAAGGCAAGTGATACATTAACTGTGTAATGACGGTAGATTATCTCAAATAACTTTCTATATAATATAAGGCAATTCATAATCATATATACATATGTGTGTGTGTGTGTGTGTGTGTGTGTGTGTGTGTGTGTGTACGAATCAAGTGTTCAATTACTCATACTCATTCAATAACACCCGTATAATAATGGATTGTTGCGAGAGGAAGCAAGTGAAATTAAGATGAGAGAGACATCAATCAAAGATATAATGGTTGACAATGCTCCATCTATTGATAATTCAAGTTATTATTACGACTAATACTATGAGTGTATGTAACCAAATCAATATCAAATATGAAGACGTGGACCGATTGGGAAATAAGTTTTTATGGTTAGATTCAATCTTCTGCTAACTGTTTGCTTTCGATTAGAGCTGTTATCACGGTAAGTAAAGGGGATGGTGGTTCAAATCTTGCCAAATTATTATCGCTCAACGGCTGTTGGTTTCGATGACATTAAGATATAAGAAACATGTCATTAATAATGACAATAAGATCCTCCTGATATTGAAATAGCTCTCAGAGTATTTATTAAACTTAGGGTAACCCTTGGTATAACAAGTAAAATATGGTAGACAACATACAAACATTCAACAGCATACAGAGGCTTCAAAAAGTATCACTATATAACTTATTGATCAGGATCAGATATAAATACAATATGAATTTAACCACCCTGGCCGTTACAGGGTCATACTTCATTCCTATACCCATACCAATTGTAGATGATTACTGCAACAGTTGTATTGGAGATATTCAGATATTCATATGTGCTCATATACTACTAAAAACGTTTGTTCGGAAATGGGATGTTGATAAATTACATCATTCGGTTAAGGAGGGAGGAAAAGATTAATCTGTTGGACAAAAATATTTAAGGGAGGTAACTCTTCATTAATTGCATTTTCCCATTGGAAATGCAATCAATGAAGATTTGCTCCCCTTAATTATTATCCCTTTGATGTTCTTGTTTCAATGAAAAAACCAAGTCAACTCCAGCTTCCGATTCTGATCGTAAAAGCTATTTGTTTTTATCAGAATATTACCCACCATGGACTTACCAAACTGTCGTCGTAACTTTTTGTGGCAGATCCAGCGATTTTCTGGGTGTCTGAAAGTGAGCAAATTAATAGCTTTCTAACTTCATTATTTTGTTAATACCTTATCAATACGATGTGTATAGTTATAGTAGGTGCTTTGTATGACCTTTTAGAGTCTTTTTGTGCTGTGTTTAAGTACCATATTTCACATTTTCAAGACCTAGAATTGTTAAACTTAGAAAAATGATTTTGATTTTCCTTGTAAACGTTCAACTGGCCTGGCAGTCTCTAGGTTGTACTCATTAGCTGGCTGGCTGGCTGGCTCCAGATATTCTTCTGTGGGTGTGTGGGTACGAGAGAGAATCAATGATGGGTTGGCAAACATTGTTACAGCACTTGATTCTTAAAATTAAAGCAGTGGCCGTAACAGTGAAGTCAGTGAGTGATAAAAAGAACGAAGCGAAACGCCACCTAGAGGTGTAGGCAGCAGACTGTGCAAAGAACGTCTCCTGAAAGTTACGAACAGACAAAAGATCCATTCAGTTAAAGAGTGTGTCATAGATGCACACAATGTAGACGCAAGTAGCCATCAGTAAAGCAACCTAGCAAAATGAGAAACAGCGAAGAATGTTTTAGCGATACTAAAGCACGCTTCCCACTCGAGCGAGCCATTTGTAAGTCTCGTGATGGGATTACAGAAAATGTAGTCTTATGTGCACAGACTTCTCACTCATCTGCATATTTAACACTCTTCTACCACACCTAGTCTAATATGTCAGTGCAAGTGGACAAAGGCGAAATTACTTTAGCTCGGTTCATTCAAAGCAAACCTAATTTAAAAGAAGACAACGTACTTTGCAAAAGGTAAGTTGGCGTTCAAATTCAATGAGAGATTCTGTGCTTCAAGGTCTTCTGAAATAAAGCATTGTCCTTTCTAATAAAAAGGAACTGTATCTATTGTCTTTCCCAGATCATAACCACCAGCAAAATAAATAAACATTTATAACTTGAAATTGGGCTAAAATAGACTCTTGAGGAGTCGTTTTATCAATATCCAGCGATTTGAGAAACGGCTCTCAAATGTGTTTAAGAAGCAATCGATGTGTATCTCTTCCTATTCAAGAAACTGTCTGTCTTGCATTCTGTTTATGTCATTAGTTCAAGGTTTTAAGTTTCCCGAGATTGCTAGAATTATAATCTTAGATATATTCTGATCTGCTCTTTCTTATGCAGACTGGATCATTAAGATGATCATTAATTAAATTCAAGTATACTGAATAGCGGGATTACATTTTAAAAGATCGGAATATGCTTTTCAATATGTATTTGTTCATTTGTATATGCGTATAGCCATATGTATTTGCTTTTTGCTTGCATGACGGTTATGTACAGATGTATGTTTGTCTATCACGCTATTCAAAACTGATATATAATAGTAAAAAGTTTTAAAAAGTTTATAATTTTGTTGAAGTAATTTATGACCTGTGGAATATGTCTACATCAACTATAATAACATTCAATGGCATATGGAATCAGCACATTATTATTATTATTATTATTATTATTATTAGTAGTAGTAGTAGTAGTAGTAGTAGTAGTAGTAGTAGTAGTAGTAGTGATTCCTGATTGCTCAGGAATGACCCACTGTGCCCCGAATTACAGCGCTTCTAACATACCGTTGAGGAAGATAACCTCAGATTTCTAGAAAGGCCAGCTGAATTTGGACAAAAAATAATTCTAAAACAAACTAAATTTAACTTCATATAGCACAATTAGAAAATTCTTGATAGTTGTGGCTCTATATTGAAAGTAAGAGTACCTCTGAACATTACTTTTGGCTTAAAATTTGGCTCCTTAATTAGCACACTGTTCGGCAGTTTTTCACAAAATAAGATAGTGGATATGTTGATTTGAAAAAAGAAAAAAAAAGTCCTGTTGCGTATTCAAACGTGAAAAAAATCATAGTGATTCACTGTACCCTGTGATCCACTGTGCACCTTTTTACAGCAGCCCAACTGTTTTTTGAGGAATGTAAATTTTGGGTGAAACAGACTTATCTTCCTCGTCACTCGGTTATTTTTTCAACTTGGATGTTCCATATTGTAAGCAGCGTTGAGAATATTTACTTGCTGTCATGACTGACAGCTGCTTTCGTTACTCAGTAATACAATCTTTTCTCCTGTAAACATAATGATGAAAGTCTATTTGTTCTCATTTGACTGTTTTTTTCGCAGAATCTCTAATTATTCATAAAGCACATCTGTTCATCATTTGTAAAAACACACGTATACATACATGCACATATGGTACGTAAACTGTTATCAAAGTGGCCTAATTGACATGACGTCAGTGAATGGAGCAGGTGAAAGTTTTCTTTTTGTCCAACTCTGCTTTATCACTAAATTTTACGGTTGTTGACGACTAAGATATCATTGTTGCTCTGACATATTCAATTTTTCTGAGATCGAAGTATATAATATTTGTCAAGTAATCAATCATCTATGTGATATGTATATATTAACTATAATAACATGCAACAGCATATGAAGCTAATATATCTGCTGTTATAATTATGATTATCGATTAATTTTGCTTTTTGTTTATTTTCCTGTGGCCTACAACACGTGTTTCATGTACTATATTTAATCTTTAGAAAGAGGATTATTGCAACGTAGCTAGATTATGAAAGGTAATTAGATTGCTGAAGTTTTTTTTTTCAATTATGAATTATAAATTTAACACGGTTGGGAGCTTTGGTATGTGATTATCGTGAGTTTTTCTAATAAAATTTATGAGCGTGGTTAAAGTAATAAATATTTTTGTTTGGGTGACAAGATAGAAGATACTGATATAAAAATATATACACAAATGAGATAGTGAGAGTGAAACAAAGAGAAAGGTTAGAGAGAGAGAGGGAGAGGGAGAGAGAGAGAGAGAGAGAGAGAGAGAGAGAGATAGAGAGAGAGATTTATGAATGTCCCAAATACAAATTAGTTACTTTTGGTGATTTCACTCTGGAATCATTGATTATCGGTGGATCAGAATTTATAACAAAGTTCAAGGAAATCTGAAACCGTTTAAGGTTTTTACTACCTTTGAGACATTGACGTAGTAAATACTACTAAGACAAATATATAACCTATCAAAAATAACGGATAACATTTTTTCTGTATAACAAACCAACAAATATACAGAATTTGTTTCTTTTGGTAAATTCAAACCGAGAGTTACCAAAAACGAAAAGCAGGGACCATGTCAGTTTTAGTTTTGCTTTTAAAGTTCGTGTTTTATGTTTTAAAATTTGCCCCAATAAGAGAATCAAATATGCGAGTAATTTTTGCTACATAAGGTGGGGGCCACATTATATTCGAGATTGCATTTTACTGCAATTTCTAGTGCTTCCTCCAACCCAATCTGACTGGGTGACAATAGTTGGAGCTTGAAACCTAAATTCATATTTTCAGCGGCAGCTCATGTGTATGACATCAGAATATTAACGTCCGCGAAGAGGTTCGAAATGCAATTGTGGTTGTACTTTTTACTTTTCACTTTTATGTATCGGTTTAGAATAGCGTGACAGATGAACAGACATCTGCACAAAAAATGACAAAGATTTTTTTAAAGTTAGATTAAGGCCCCGTACCAGACTAAGCATCGCAAAATAACTTTATCCATCACCGTCACGCGGGTGAAAAGCAAATACACTCGGCCATACGCATATACAAATGAGCAAATACATCTTTGTAAACACACTTCGATCTTTTTAAAATGTAATCCTGCTATTCGGTATACTTGAATTAGAAGATCATCTTAATAACGCAGTATGCATAAGGAAAGGCAGATCAGAATATGTCTAAGATTGTACATCTAACAATCTTCAAGAAACTTACAACCTTCAATTCTTCCAATTTAAATTGATCCTGTCAATTCACATGGAAATTAAAAGTGCATTTAAATTTTACTTTTGTATCATCCCTTTTTTTTCTCTCTCAAATTGCTTTTGACATTGTGTGAATATGATTTTGTGTTCAATGTTTTCTGTGGTATGCCTAACTTTTGCCCATGAATTTTTGAGCGAATTCATGATAACTTTTTGTAACATAATCTACAATTCAACAATACTTTAATAAAACATGTAGTTGGTTCCACTTCGAGAATTCGTTGAATCATTCATTC
This sequence comes from Thysanoteuthis rhombus, assembly GCA_963457665.1. Classification (NCBI taxonomy): domain Eukaryota; kingdom Metazoa; phylum Mollusca; class Cephalopoda; order Oegopsida; family Thysanoteuthidae; genus Thysanoteuthis; species Thysanoteuthis major. The sequence continues at coordinate 26,885,027 of OY735214.1, forward strand.
TTATATTGTTTCACTTTTCCCCAGATGATGATCACCGTGTACTTGGACTGAAGTACAATGAACCAGAAATAGTATTGGAAACAAATGCCAGCTAGTTTCTAACTTGGGGTGGTGCTCACTCTCTTTTCTTCATATAACCTATTCCACAGCTAATAGAGTTGATCTCTCCCTTTACATAAATATAACAATAAAATCAGCCTCTGCCTACAATTATTTCTTTCTAATCCAATGTGTCCCGGTTTTCCCTACTACGTAAGTTAGAAATATACAACTCGAGTCAATGTGCACGCGTGTGTGCGTGAGAGACAGAGACAGAGACAGAGAGAGAGACATAGAGAGAGAGACAGAGAGACAGAGAGAGTGAAAGAGAAAAAGATATCTGTCTTATAAAGCCAACCAGCAATTGAATACTTTATGTATCTTCTGGAATTTTATAGAAATATTGTGATCACTTGCGAATACAATCATTAAATAAGAACCTTTCCTTTTATTAATCGAAACTTTGACAAAAATGTAGGACTGCTGAGAGTTTCTCATTGCTCTAATGATACCACTCGGAGGTAGGTGGTACTTTTTATCCCTACCATTCCCTGCCACTTCATGCCATTCTTTGCCACTTCTTGATTAAATATTTCCATGCAAACACCATCTCTGACACATATTAATGAAATATTTTGATGTAAAAACTATTCTTGTTGTCATAAAAATAAGAATGATCGAATATGTTTTATTCAAACTACACATCTATGTAACATCGAAATATTTTATTGATGTGTGGCAGGAAATGGCAGGGATAGTCTTTATATTAAAATGTTTCATTATTGTGTGGCAGAGATTGTTTCTGCATCGAAATTCTTCATTAAGCAGTCACGGGGATAGCTTTTGCTTCGAAATATTTCCTAAACATGTGGCAGGGGGTAAACAGAAGTGGAGAGGAAAGGCAGGGCGTTGCTGGGATATGAGAAATCATCGTGTTACGTTCCACTGTATAATGTCATAATAATACATTATGTTCAACATTTCGTTCATAGGATCACATTTTGTGTTTTTGACTTTTTTTTGCAGATAATTTAAGTTTTTATTGACTTCATACAAATTTTGTTGGAAATCAACCAAGCATCTGACCAGATGAAAAGTGGAAACATGAAAATTCCTTGGATCTTAAATCAAATGATTTCACAAAGGACGAATCCATTGTTGCTTTCATTGCAAAACTGACTTATATATTTTTTTGCAAGAGAAACTGACAATCAGAGACTCTTCCGATTAGTTTACAAAAGCTCAGGCATCTAAGAAGATGTTGTTTTCCCCGTAATCTGTCAAACTTTATGGAAACCAGTTGGAAAAAATCATAGTTTTTAAACTGAACTTTCTTCATCTCATTTGATCCAAAATGGTATATACGAGCTCACGTGGTATCAAATATGAGTTTGAACCCTGTTCTAAGCTACTTCTCTGTTCCGAGTTTCGGTTTAATGGAAGCCAATGATACATCGACGAAGTATTTTGATGAGATAAAAAGCAACAAAATATAATGGTTGTAATGAAAAGTTTTGGGGGATAAGGGAAGCGTTTGTCCAGCAATGGACAATGCATGACTAGTGTGTTCATCGAAAAAGTATGAGGAAAGCAGTAGATACGAACAATATTGTTTACATCGAAATTATTCTATTGTATCAGTACAGAAGCTTGCTGCAATTTTGTTTTTTTCAATCAATATGTATTCCAATTATATGTCGCTTTTCGTGCTATATTGATAATTCGATGAAATTAAAGAAAATCCTGTATTTGGCCCAGCATAACATAGATGTATTCGGTAATGTTTGACAATGGCAGTTGTCACTATAGGTTGGCTTTGTGATCATGGCTAATATTTTCTCTTCTAAATTCTCTATTTACAATCACCAAGTGTCAAATGTGACTAGGGCGGGACAGGATTTCGTTAGTGACTCAAAAGATAATTTCAATTCAATTCTCCTTGCAGCTTCAGTCTTACACTCCCTTCATTATCAAAACATGCATGTTTAGTAGATTTTGAAAAATCGAGTTCATTTCCTCTCAAGTCGACTGACACAATTCATGGTTAGTCTATGAATTCGATCATGCGCAAAGACAAGGCCAAATCCAAGAAAATCTATAAACACCTAAGGGAAGTGTAATGTCTACAGTCTTCTAAATAAGGCTTCGTACCAGACTATACTTATTTGTAGGAATCCACTCATAAACACATTCACACGTGTGTGTGTGGGGGGGTCGTTTTCTATGTTGCCATCTCATCATACGTATGCTGTCATATAATCACATTCAACAAAAAAGATACTTTCAATTTATATTCCCGTATGCATAGGCTTCCTACTGCCTATCAACATGAGTATACATGCACAAAAATATGCAGCCTCCAACGTACAATGATATCATTTAAAGAATGTAAATAAGAACAATCAGCAGAAGAAAAAAAAAACATTTTCCTTCTAATGAAAAAAAATATTTAGGAAGTCGATCGAATTCAGTTTCTCGTGAATTCTTTTAACTTTGTTTTATCACTTTTTTTTTTCTTGTACAAAATCATTTCTCCTTGCATTTCATTCACATACACTTTTATTTTTAGATTTTCTCCTTCCTCTCTCACTTTTCCTCTTCAATCTTCCCTTCTTCCCCCATCTCTCTCTACTCTCTCTCTCTCTCTCTTTCCCCCTCTCTCCCTTACTAATGAATTCAATTTTTCCATCTCTCTATTTCTCTTTTCTACTAATTATTTATTACATTCTTTCATTCGTTGACATCTTTTTCATGTTTCTCTTTTCATCTTTACCCTTCTTTCATTTTCACACTCCTTCGTCCACTCTTCTTTTCCGTGAATTCTTCAATCCTTTTATTTGCATTTTCCCTTTAGTCACTTTTCTCGTTCTCTTCGGTTTTTTTATTTGCTTATATTTTTTCCTTCCTTGCATTGGAACTATTTTTGTGGCTTATTTTCTTTTTCTCTTGATTCTTTCTCTTTCTTCCTCACTGCATTACCTTCTCATCCACTGTTTTTTCATGTCTTCTCAGCTTAAGCTCAGTATGTTTTCGACTGTTTTTAATCTATAATCCTTTATGATTACCCACAATTCAATAGTTTAAATCTTATTCTTTTGATATTTTTCTATTTCTTTCAGTCCAATTTTTGCTCCACTTTATTTTATTTTCCCTGTTTTTTTCTTGTTTTTGTTTTTAAATTTCTCTCCACTTCTGACCTGTTATTTCTCTCCTTTCCAACTTTTTTCTAATCGATATTTGTTCTTTGTGTTCACCTGTTATTTGCTAGGGTGTTTCTCTTTCATTTCTCATCTCTTCCTTTACCTATTCTCTCTCTTCTCATTATTTTTATTTTCCTATCTTTTTATTCTATTTCTATTCTTTGCTTTTCGTCTATCATATTCAACTCCACCATTATTTCATTCGTTTCTATTCTTCTAGCTATTAAGTTATCAAAATATTTCTTTCACTCTTTTTTGCCTGCTTGCTTGATTCGAAATCTCATGACGCCGTTGGGAGAGAAAACGTGCAAGCGTGCATGGGGAAGAAAGAACAGAAAAGCGGAAGCGGAAGTGGTAAGAGGGACGGGGTTTCTGATTTTGCAGCGAAGCAGAAAATCGCTGAGTCAACAAACAGAAGAGTGTTGATCGAGCGATTTTATTTGATTTCGTTTGCTACGTATGCTTATTTTCGATATCGGGGATTTAAAAAAAAATGTTTTATTGTATCATGGCAGTTGCATCCTACTTTATTTTTACTTTGCGTATTTTTGGCTTTTTTGTTCCTTTTTTTTTCTTCTTTGCTTTATTGATTCACTCAGCGTGTTTTTCCTTTATTTATTTTTTAGCGATTTTTTTTCGGTCGGGTCTTTTTTGAATGGAGGGCAGGAGATATCGATTTTCCTTATATAAAAAATAGAGGGTTTTATTTCATTCGTTTTATTTTTGTTGTCCTTGGCCTAGTTCTGAGGGCCAAGTAAAGAAGATGTGGTAAGAAATGAAGAAATTTCGATAGATCCATTGATAGACAGATAGGCCAATTGGAAAAAAAAAATGATCGATATACCAGCAAATCCTTCTTGTGTGTATGTTAGTGAAATCTTTTCCTTATATCATGGCTTGCTAACCTTTTCTTCATTCTATCCTCTCTTACTGCTACTTTCTCCTTATTTTCTGTGAATATCTGCTTTATTCATCGTTTATTATACGTTTGTCAATGTAACCAATTATGAATGTGTGTATACGTGTGCATTATTCATCAATCTACCCTTAATTTTGCTGTTCATATATCATTGTTACTGGCCATTGGCAAACACGGTATATTTTCACTTCCAGTGAAAGAAACGTTTACCATTCATGGCCTATCTCAGATACCTTTGCTTGACGTGCAACGTGAAAAGTCATACCATATAACAGTATTAAGAAAGAAAAAAAAGCAACGCGTGAGTACATATGTTGTTACCATTATGCTAAATAACAGTAAACGGAGGAAGAAAAATTGAGAATAGATGTGAATATTCACGCATAACATGGAACGCACTGTCTAATTTATAGAATTTTAAATCAAGTTACGAGATAAGCGAGAGAAAATCAAGAAAAAGATAATTTCCTACCAGAATCCCCCCTTAACTATAAAGATGCAATATGGTATGACTTAATTATGATTCTGAGCATCAGCAATATGATGTAATGTTTTATCAAGGATTTTCTGAGATAATTGTCATGAATATTAATTTTGAGCCCAAACGTCTCTAATATTATATATAAAAATTATGAATAGAGAAGAGCAGGGCTAGCTGGATACAGGGGCAGGTTGAATCACTCTTATTTGTGTTTCGACCACTTGATGGCGCCATTCATTTTCAACAAAACAATTTCGGCTACTTTTTGAGTTTGAGTGTTGCAATCAGGAAAGGTTTTGCATAAAAAAAACTTTAATCTATGAGTGCTGAGTTCATGTTGTATTGTGTGTAGGGTATATTTTAGAAAATTACGCTTATATCAATAAGAGTAATACTCACATGAAGGATGAATCAGAATAAATACACTTACTTCAATATTTATATAATTTGATAATGGTACATTTTTAACCGTTTGAAGTAAACTTAATCATGTGGTTGGCCGAATAAGCCCGATAGAGATTATGGAATGTCATCAAAGACGGATGTTAACTTGATGTAATAATTCGTTTCAAATAATGGATTACGCTACAAATAATGATAGTTTGCTATAGTGCAAAAGAAAAGTGAAAAATGATTTTATCCTCGTATCTGGCGTCTATTAATGTTAAAACGGTTTACATAAGAAATGAAAGGTTAGAGATGAGAGGAAGAAAATTGAGTAGTTTTTGTACATGAGTAGCATGCAACACCCTCGGCCTATTTATTTGGTATCACTGAGTCATAATAAAACTCAGTACGAGGTTCCTTAATACAGAAATTGCATAAATTTTCTTTTAGAAACTAAGAATCAATATTCAAAACAGACAAGTTCTCGTTGTTTCCAGATGTCTGGCATAGATGATTTGTACGTATCAATTTTTTCAAGCATTCAACAAAATCAGCTGCAGTTGACGAGAGTAAACCAAAAATTACCTAATTTCTCTTTTTGAAACAATATTCTAATTTTCAGCCAATGAACTTAAATACACACACATATGCATATTCGAACAAATTTATCAAATAATTTCATAAGTATATTTCCTATGAACACTTAGGTGTGATCGTAGAACAAGTTGTCTACGAAACACTTTTAAGCCATATTGGAGCAATTCCCAAATAAAAACAATCACATATGTATGTATAATCAACAGTGAGAGATTCTTGGTTCGCCGGTCGAAATGCTGTCTGTGATTTAAAGCGAGTGAGTGTTGTGAAGAGTATTGATAATAAAGTAGTATGATGAGAGAGCCAGTTTCGATGGATGATACATCAGACGATATTCACTAGTGGAACGAACAAAGAGAGAAAAATAGTACAGATAGAAAGCTAAAGGAAAAAAGACGTTTTAAAATGAATGAAACAGACGATCGATCTTAGCGCGGAATCCAAAGAAATATTCGATGTACATTAATTTTGAACCTTTGAAAAATGTTCAAGACAATACAATCGGAGAAAATATCTATTATTTATCTGTTTATCCATTATTTATTTATTGAATAAAATTGTCACTATGGACATCTTTGTATACAATTTACATAAAAAATGGTATACAATTTACATTTAAAATGCATCAAAATGCATATCAAATCAAGTGATAAAAGAATGAAACAATATTGCAGAATTCAACGTCAAACTATTTTTTTAGATTTATTCTTCGATCTACGTTGATGAAGTTTTTATCCTTCTCTTTTCTTCATCAGGATCAAAATTGCGCAGTAGCATCATAAAAAATGTAGATCTTTTGTACTTGAAAAATATAGTACTTTGATATCTTTTTCAATGATTTTCAAAAATTAAATGAAAGTTGACGAGTTTTAAAATGTGTCAACATCCTAACCCATAATTAGCAAATGATTAAAATAAAGTAGCTTCACATTTGAGAGTGATTAACAAATTTAATGTTTTCAATTTTTGAAGTTGTATCTACAGCTTTAAGCTTTTTAAAGTTTTACTTTTGAATGATGATGAATAAATAGAACAACATGAATAGGAAAGATATATAATTATGATATATGTAAAATAGATTATTAATCATAGAGGTTGTGCACATTCTCTTTCTTTCTCTTTTACATCCGAGTCTCCGATACCTCCGATCACAATAACCTTCAATCACTCAATCTGTCATACATAATTTTGGGTGTCTGAGAACACTCAAAAGAATTTCCGATATCAATGAATGGTAATTGCTTTTTCACTTCGGCTTTCCAGTTACAGAACACTAATAGGGACGCTCCAACTACGGATAACGGGGAAAACTCTATATCAAGGGTAGTAACTACTTATTCAATAGAATGTAATTTGCTGTTTGAATAAAATCATTCATTGTAGAATAGTATAGCCTCCAACTTAAGAGCACTTTTTAACAAATGAGATATCAGTCTCTTTGATGGTGATTGTACTAATTGATTATAATAACAAGCCTGAAAGTCGAACTATGAAAGCACTATTAGTCAATGAATACAAACTGTATTTTGTTGATATCTTGATTATCACGAAAAAGGGTTTAGAATAAACAACGAAATAAGATCTACGATAACTAGCAATTGAAATATTATCTTTCAAGATAGGTGCCTAGCCGTGGAGTAATGGTGAGTGACCAGCACTATCATGTAGCGTGTTGAACCCTTACTGGGTCCTTCATACTTGTGGCTGTTGTGCCAAAAACTCAAGATAACTTTGTAAATTAATCCTGTCTTTCAAGATTGCTAACAAGTTCACACATTAGATTGGTTCCAAAGTTCCAAGCAACAAATCTTGCAAAATGCTGGTGAATACTAGCGTCTTTGAAGTTAAATCAGCTGTTTATTTCTTGTGGAAATCAGTCATCAATAGCATGTTTTTAGAATCTTTAAAAAAAATTCAGAAGCAAGGGAAATGCGATTCACATAAACTTACAAAAAGGAATATCGATCAGCGTTTAAACACGTCTTCTTTCTCTTTTCGCCTAACATAGAAAAAGGGGTTTTTTTGGACAATGGTAAATTGCAATAAAAATGAATTTATAACTAGAATCTGAAACCGAGAAAGTATGGCTAGATCCAGAACAGCCTTCCACATTTCTCTTTGAATAGAATCTAAAATCTGTGTTGGTGAAACCCAAAGAAAATTATTGATAATTGCAGGATCCTGGACAAACTGTGCAGCACTACAGTGCGAAATTGACTCATTCGAAGGATACATTGAAGGAAAATCCCCTTTTCTGGGTCAGTAATTCTGCTGCATCAAAATGCTCGTCATCTCACTGCAAATGCAATGTTGCAAATCATCATAGAGCTAGGTTGAGGAGTTCTCCCATGTTGAGCGTATTCTCAGACATGTAATTCTGACTATCGCTCCATGGAACACTCCTTGTTCCCAACAAACTGCAAAATTATTCGTAGGAAATTTTACATGTAGTCCTTTTTCAGTTTTTTTAAAATTTTCTGTCTATTCGTAAGCAATCAAGTAGCATTATGAAATTCAACAAGAGATGGTCCAATCGAACAAGATAAGGTCAATCTAGACACTATCATGATATCTTGCAATTTCAAATATGCGGGTAAACACAACGGAAAATTATTAACTCTCTCAAATAAATATGAGAAAGAAATCTCACAAACAATCTGTATTATTCATACTTAGTTTACTACGAAAATCTCTATAGCTCTGGCAGGGTATATAGAAAAAGATGATACTTTGGAGGCAACTGGTGTCCCCCCCCCCAAGCTGCATGGTGAATGATGTACTTCGACTAAGTATGGCATCTAATAAAACCCGGACTGTCTTGTAATTCAACACGTACTTATGGAGGCAGATATAAACTTTCTGTCTTCTCAAAGTTAGTTGCATGGCTCAAAGCGGATACCTGGGCGAAGCAGGTGTACCAAATCCCCTCATGAATATATGCATGTGTTTATACAGGTGTGTTTATGTGGCCGTGTCTGCCAACAAGTCTACGTCGTTAACAATGTTGTCTTATTTGGGTCAATGGACGATCGTTGTCTGCCTGCACCCGCACACCGTTCAAGTGTGTGTGTATGTGTGTGTGTGTGTGTGTGTGTGAGCGTATGTGTGTGAGAGAGAGAGGAGAGATAGTATTTTTTTTTCACTTCTGCGCGTAGGTACAGCTTTATTCATTTCAAACACACACACACACACGTACATACGCATACACACGCACACACACGATATCCATTAGAGAATTATTAAGCACGTATACACGCGTAATAGGTACATACAGTTTGGTGTGTTCACCACAATATATGACGTTAAAGAAGAAAATCATGATTATAAAAACAGAATTGAAGTTGAAATCTGCATTAGTCTGAGTTTCATGTGTAAACTATAAGTGTGCAAAAAATCAAACCAGAAACCAATATCGTAGTATGAAACACGCACCTTTTTTTCAAAATTCAACACTCAAAATCTCAATGCGTTCTACGCGACGGTAGAATTCAGTCTTGAGGCAAAGCTAGGAATCTACGAATCACCCTAGTTTAAGAATTCAGGCAACTTTGCAAATTTGGTACATTACCAATATGTCCAACATGCCAGTGCGTCTCATGTGCTGCAGAAACTATCTATCTATCTATCTATCTATCTATCTATCTATCTATCTATCTATCTATCTTTATATATATATATATATATATTGAAGAGATATGATATATCAAAACAGCTGTCTGTGGATGGCACAATAATATATATATATATATATATATATATATAGAGAGAGAGAGAGAGAGAGAGAGATGGGGGGAGAGGTCACAAGAAATCGATTTTATAAAGTGGTCATCATCATCATCATAATAATCAGTCTTTTAACGTCCGTCGTTGGACATAGACTTTCCCCAGGATTCGCCTCACTTCTCTATCGTAGGCGTCGCAGAGCCAATATCTTCTAACTTTGCCTAGTTCATCTCTCCATCTTGTATTCTAATACTTTGCCGGCCTCGGTTTTGTATGTGATCTCTGGGGATCCATGTTGCGAGTTGTGATGTCTATCGGTTGTCTGTCATTCTTGCAACGTAGCCTGCGCATTGCCATTTAAGTTTCCTAATAGATTCTATGACCTCTCTGACTCCAGTTTTTTTATATACTGTGCTGTCTTGTAATCTCTCCATCCGACGTTAAGCATAATTCTCTCATGTGCACATTGCATGTTTCTTAGTTCGCAAGTCAGTCTCATGTTTATGTTCCATGTTTCAGCACCATTTGTTTCTGTAATTGAACTATTTGTTTCCTATTGAGATTTTCTTCTGCCGACTCAGCACTAAAGATCGCAAATCTCCATGTACCCAACATCCCTAAGTTTCCAATGGATTATTTCATTTGAGTCCTGCATTTTGATCTCAGGAATAATTTTGAACCGTGGCACACACACACACACACACACACACACACACACATATATATATATATATATATATATAATCATAAATATAATTTCATATGCATGCTGCTGCAAAACAGTGGAGCCAACAATGCCTTCATCAAATGATGACTGGGGTCAAATATGGTTTCGAGAACGACACCATTGACCCAAATTGACACCACATGTCATTCATATATATATATATATATATATATATATATATATATATATATATATATATTTACTATGAAAGTTATTGAAAAACTGGCCACTTATGAACCATGGTTTGAAAGGAAAGGTTTTGCTCTCTCCATACGATGCCTTATTCTATGTGAAATATTAATCAGAAAAATAACTGAAACAGCGATATATTTATATATTTGTGTATTTATTTCCCGTGGTCAGATCTGGCTTGAAATTTTGTGTGGACAACTTTACAGAGAATTTCTGATGTTGAAGACATTCACATGTTATCGAATTTTGCTCTCAATCATCCTAGGCTGAATTGCGGAATGTTAACGTGGCTACTGATAGCATTAAGAATGTCCTTTTATTTACAATAGTTTCACTGCAAATATGTCTAAATGCTTCATTCTAATTGCAAGTTTTGTAAATGAAAAATATTTTAGTTGACAAAAAAATGAAAAGATAACTGTTAATATCCCTATACATACTTACACAGACACACACACACACACACACACACACACACACATATATATATATATATATATATATATATATATATATATATATATATATATATATATGAGTGTATGCATATCTCTGAATTTTTGAGATGAGATTTTTATTTCTATTGATATTCGGACCATCCTCATCTTGGCTGTTTTTCATACAACGTTTCGGCCGTTGTACTCAACGGCCTTCATCGTCCGATGCTTACAGCACTGTGCAAAGCTAATAAACTGTGACAATGACACATACCTCTGTGAGATGCGTAACATAAGCAAGAATCTCCAGAAAAATGGTTACTCCAAAGGCTTAACTGTCACCACTTGGGAAAGGAGAGTGACAGAGGAGGAGGAGGATGACAATCATAAACCAACTACAGTCTGTTTCCCCTACCTTAAGAATGTGTCTGAGAAGATCCAGAAGATCTGCGCCCCATATAATATCCGGGCTGTATTCAGAAGTAGATCAACGCTACGCAGCTACCTCTCCCGCACCAAACCACCCACTGAGTTATCGAACACCAAAAACTGTGTATACTCAATACCGTGCAGCTGTGGGCCCGAATACACAGGTGAAACATGTTGTCCCTTGAAGGTTCGGGTGGAAGAACACCGAAAAGCGGTGAGCAAAGGTGAAACCAACAAATCGGGTATAGCTGATCATGTATGGAAAGAAAAGGGAGACCACTTACTCCTCTGGAACAAAGTTGAGATAATTGATCAGGAAGAACACGGGAAAATTCGAAAATTGAAAGAGTCAGCCCATATGCTAGGCAAGAAAAACTGCCTCAGTAATCCTAGCATTGAAATGGATACCATATGGGAACCTCTAATAATGAAAGACAGAAAACAATAATATCAAATCATCAAAACTGTCACCTGAGGTTTAAGGCTCCTAAAAATTAGCGCCTGTTGTCTACATGGGATACATAGTGTAGTGGTTACAGCATCAGACAAATTACTGCAAAGTAATCTGATGGTTCTTGGTTCAATCCTAGTGTGAGACAATATAACAATACGACTAATGCTAGAGGGGAGTACAGTCAATATAGCCCTGTTGGATAAATAAAGGGTTCAGTTCGTTACTTCCCCACACCTACCAGATGATACCTGATGAAGGCCGTAGAACAGCCGAAACGTTGTATGAAAAACAACCAAGATGGTCCGAATATCAATAGAAATAATGAAATCAATGCAGTTAGAAATGAACAACACTAAAAATATGGAATCAAAGTTGAATTGACAAAGACAATTTGTCAGGGATTAACAAAATTTTGCGCTATTTTTCTTGATACAATGGATCCTATAAAAAATGATCTCATAAAATGTATTTTCAGTTTCTTAGCTAATATTTTTGTGACATAAAAAAGGGCTATAAGATGGCTTTTACAATTAAACTTGGAATGTATGAACATAACTCATGTCTGCCATTTCTTTTTGAGCGGTGAAGGAATAGGGGAATATGAACAACATAATCATACTTCCTTCAGAAATCACATGGTTTCAGAAATGGCAAGGAAGATGCTTGCATGGAAGAAACCCACGCAACAAACACCCACAACAAAAGTCCCACATGGGAAAAGCCTATATGGAAATAATCCCACATGGAAGATGATTTATGTTGCCTTTAGATAAGACACCAACCATGTCTCATGCACCAGCAAATATGGTTAATGTTTGAAAATTATCGGGATCATGGTTGAAATTCTATACCGTTCCTCGAACTAGCTAAAAACAGAGCAAGCAAATTGAAAAAAATAAAGGCAGCGTTTTGAAGAATAAAGCGATCAAATCAATATTTCCGGTGTGGGCTTCTTTCTGCGTGGGCTTCTTTTCCCAGTGGGCTTTTTTCCTATGTGCATTCCTGACTAGGCTTTTTTCTGAGCAGAATTTTTGCATTGGCTCTAATAATGTCAGCACTTCTCAGGAACTGTGTAGATTATTTGAAGGATTTATGATTCTGATTTAGTGAACACAACTTTTTAGTCTGAGTTGTGTCTTCGTGTTTTCCAAGTGCATAAACAATATTTTGTAGTATCCTGTAATACTATTTTATATTACAGTCAGACAAGAATTCTTTATTTTCAAAGTCTGATATCTGATTCCTTCCTTTCGTTATCTTCTGTGTGAAGATACAGACGATCGTTGATTGCTCCGAGTGACACGCACTATAATTACTAATGATGTATACATGATATTAGTGCACTTTTAAACTACGTAACTACGATAGAAAAATTGAGATGATCATCAAAATATCCTCTGTATGATCTGGCCTCTGTGCAAACACCACTTTTTGACTGCGGGATATACGAGAATTTCAACCGTCACATGTCCACATTCACCCAACCGACTAACGTCTGATAGCAAATACGTAACCATAACAGCCAAGAGTACAAACTGTGTCTTTGTTTCTGTTTTTCTATGATCAAACTTTTTAAAGTGAGTGTTCAAATGAAAATAAGTTCAATCATAATGATTAATACGTGTAAGTTAATACTGTATATTAAAAAGTTAATTCAGATTAAGTCTTTCTTGGGTTGCAGTCCTTAGAAAAATGGAAAAGATTTTTGATGACTTACAACACAAACCTGAAATGGGAAACAGAGGAAATATCAGAAATATGACAAAAGTTAACTTTGGTTTTACTTTGACATATATTAACAATGAAGGGTGTATTGTGCATAAAAGTTTTGGAACTAGAGTGTATGCTTCCATGTAGATTAAACGCTACTTAAAAACCTAATCATTCCAACATGGCTTGAAAACCTCATGACTATTTTACAAGAAACTTGTAAGATTTACAACAATAAAAAGTACCTCTTTGCATATGCTGATGTTAAGCAATGCTACGAGGTGGCAAATAGAGTTGCAAGATGTACACCATCACAGACAATCTGATTATTTCAACTGCCGTTGATATGGTCAAATATATGATTAGCGAATCTGGAAGGAAACTACTTTCAAAGGTGCCTTCATCTATGGATACGATAAGTTGCAGTATCCAGTACACTGCAGAATATCTCAACAATGAAATTGTAAGAATGAAAGAGAAGAAATCTAGTTCGGACGAGGCCACTGGAAGTAATAAGGATGCTGTTATGCTTGATTTGTCAAAGACCTTCCTTTTGTAAAAGTAACGCAATAGGTACAAAGGCCCAAGACTTGTTCGAGATCTTTGACATTTATCAATGAAGAATTATTTAAAATGGACAAAGTGCGTTGGTATCAGTACATATGGTAATTGTTCTAGTTTTGGAGCTTATAAAGGATTATAAGCACGTTCGAAGCAAACATCTATAGTTGGCCCATCGTATAATTCCAAAGGAAGCACTTGCATCAAAACATCTAAATCCTTCATTGAATCTAATCCTGGAATGTGTAGTGAGATCGGCCAACTATATAAAAAAACGCTGACCCATTAAAGGCATGATTTTTCAAAAGCGTATGCGTTAAAGTGGGAGCCAAACATTTTTTGTACTACGACAGCTCACGGTGGCTATCTTGTAGCAATGTACTGTCCTGTACGATCAAATTACGGCAAGATTTAACCATAGATCTTGAAAATGAGGCACGCGAGTATGCCAGACAATCCATTGATACAGATATTTTTCAAAAACAAATTAGTATAGTTATGTGACATTTTGGAAAGTTGAATGTATCAAATTTCTCCCCACATGAAAAAAGCAACATGTTCATTTTGATACTGTCCGAGTAGATTTCAGCCGCCAGAAGAAAATTATTACTGTTGCAAAGATGGTTTCTCATTGTTGGGGCAGTTTGATAACTCAGATGAACTTCATTTCTCTCATGATATAAAATTTGTTTTTGGAGAACACCTTCCTCAGGTTATTTCAAAGTATCTCCAAGAAGATGATACAGAGGAGTTCACATGGATTCAAGGCCAATTCAGGGCCTAATCTTCAACTGACTTTACGTCGATAGAGGAAGAATATCTTGTTGGGCTATCTTGCGACGATACATTGAAAACGAAATTAGGGACTTGGAGCTAAAGCACTTTCAAAGGGAATTCTTATTTCACATGCGACGACTTATCACTGCTAAGCTTGATTTTGGAGACTGTTATAAAAAGCGAGTATCGAATAAAAATTCAACATGGACATTAAGTGGCTGTCTCCAAGAATTGAGAAACAGTGTGGTGAACAACAGCTACACACCGATTCAACAGTTATGATGATTATCAAATGGAAATAAACTTATAATGGTTTCATGAATTTGAATTACCGGATTCGTTATATTGGTCAAGATTCGGTTAAGTAAAAGTAAGAATAGAATCATAAAAAAATATTCTCTTATCTAGTTTGAACTGCCTAGGCTGAATCCAACCTTCCTTTTTTTTCCGAAAGCGAGTGAATTAGCTCCGAAATGTATGATCAATTTGTAAGGTACACATAATTCTAAAATGGACCTTTACTTCAGATACGTATTTGCGACACCTGATTTTCAATTCATAATATAAATATCTGATTGAATTAATCCGTACATTGTAAATAAAAACAAATAAAAAATATTTTTCATCATTTTTTTTACTCACGTTTGCTTGACCGTTAATCTCTTACTAACCAAATCTAACCTGATGAACAACCAGAAAGCACTCGGAGAGCGCATACCTCTGCCAACGTCACTGCCAGGAAGAGTGATCCTGCATGGATCCGCCCAAAGATTTAATCACTAGTGCATTGCACACCTTCCACAAAATATCATTAAGATCCATTTACAACTTTTGGAGATAACAAAAAAGAAGTGAAAAATGCACTTGTTCAGTATTTTCTGACTTATGTGCCATAAAAAAATCCCTATACTCTGATGGTGCCATGATTCGAAAATGTGTGGGAATTCCTGGTATAAATTAAACATTAAGCCATCATTAAACTAGCCCACAATTTACAAATTGCTCATGGGCTTTCTTGTAAAATATCATAAAAATTATCCACGACAATGGAAGTACATTTCTGAACAAGTATTATTTTGACAGAGGAATTGATCTACTCTAATCATATTATCCAATATTCTTTCTATCTCTGTTTTTCTCTTTCTTCTCTATGAGAAAAAAGAAAAAGGGGGCCTAGCAACGAGCCAAAAGAATAACTGAATGACATGTATACATACTTACATGAATACATATGAATATGCTTGCACCCAACATTGTACACAGTCGCCGTGATAAGAGAATGAAAATCATCTAAATATGCACAACGCACGCTAAGACAAATTTTCACTATCTATAAATAAATATCTAGAGAGGAAACTAAACAGAATCATGTATTCTTTTGCTATTCAAACGCCTTCCATTATTATAGTCGTCAGTCTATTAGAGACCGTCGTTGGACATAGACCTTCCCCAAGATTCACCACACCTCTCTATCATGAGCGTCACTGAGCCAGTACTTTCGGACGCTATCTTGTTCGTCATGCCAACTCATTTTTTTTCTGGACATCTCTTGGGATCCACGTTATGAGTCGTTATGTCTGACATACTTGCTATATGATCAGCTCATTGCCATTTGAGTTTCCTAATGGATTTATAATATTTGTGACCCCAGTTTTTCCTCTAATATGTTCATTGTCTTGCAATCAGTCCATGTGATGAACTTAATTCTCTCCTTTGCACGCTGCCATTTTCTCAGTTTGAGGGAATCCTAGTTTTAGCTCTATTGGTGACTATCACGAGGATGCATTGGTTGTATATCTTTCTTTTTTAGGACTAATGGGATGTTCTTGTCTTCCTCTACCGACTTCGATACATTGAAAAAGAATTTGATCCAATCCAAACTTCCTTCTGTTTTTCTTGAAAAAGTTGTGATTAGGTTTGTTTCAGTATAAACTTTTTTGCTTTCTGAGAAAGGTACTTGGAAATATCGATATTCTAGTTCGTTTGTATGTGGTTCTAATTTAGATAAATCTGAATTTTCATCTCTCTCTCACTCTCTCTCTCTCTCTCTACACACACACACACACACATATATATATATACACATATATATATATATATATATATATATATATATATATATATATATATATATATATATATATATATATACATATATACGTATAGGGTTGACACATCAATAAACCCGCACCTTAATATTGGAAACAGCATCTAGTCAACACAACTGATGTTTCTCAAGATAAACCTTGATTCCGTAGTGTATATTGTACATGAATTAAATATTATAGATAGGAAATTTTAGATCCAAATTTAGCTGATAACTGTATCAAGCTATTGACTTATAGATCCACTTTCGCATATATTTGTGCGTGAGTTTACACAGAATTGTTTGTGCAAAATATATTTGGATTTCTGTTTGAAAGTTGCTTTAGATAAAAATCAGCCAAAACATACCGAGCATTTTTCTACGGATTAAAAACAGTTTTCCTTTGTGGTGTAGTATTTTTTTCTTTTATAAGTGTGTAAGGAACCATAATTTTCTTGTTACACAAGTGATATCGGACCCACTCGTGTGAAAATGAATATAGGACAATGTTTAAAAGCTTGACGGGTCAAAATATCCGACAACGCAGACGCACAGAAGTACACACGTTGTGAGTCGTTTTTTACCTCAGGTAAAGAGACTGAGAAATTTTGTCGTGTAACGATGGTCATTTTGCAGAATTTTTATTGTTTATACCCATGTATTTGTGAGAAAATTATTTACTTTCATTAAATTGAGAATTGTTTCATTCCGAGATTTTCAAATGAGTATCTGATAATGTCCAGTCAGAACTTAGTACATGAAACTAGAACTGAAATTTAGTTAGATTAACACACAAATAAGTGAACACGGGTAAGAATTTCTAAGAACAATTCTCCATGCAAACCGCAGTTCAAAATGAAGCCCGTATTCTCCAGTTTGTTTTACTCATTTCTCCTCTGGTAATCGACTAAACGATCCCATCACGAAGTCATAAGTTCTTTACATTCGTCTAAACACATATATGTAGATACACACGGATAAATACATGCTCATACATGCACTAAGCACAATCATAAACACACACGCACACGGAAAATTGTACGCTAGTCTATGTACAGTGTGGTTCATAAAGAACACAACTCTAAGGACAAGTGGGTAGAACTTCCACACACGTAAATTTTATCCTACAATATTAGTCACGTAGCAACACTGTACTCAGAGACAATAATATTTTGCAGTTCAAATGATTGCATGATGTACTAGCCTTATTCGAGCAAACATTCCTTCGTGTTCCAATGTCGTCATCTAATGTACGGGTACGAACTTGCAACTAAGAAATCACTTCCAACATCTATTGTAAAGTTAAAGGTGTGTGTAGTTATCATCGCTTTGCAATCTTTTTGTAATTTGCGTCATTGAAAAATAGTTTTATGCGTTTTGTAGGTTTAGAAATAGTCTGAACACAAGTTGTCTAAAAGACGGTTTCAACCTTTTTCAAACACCATGTACGTCAGTGTTTGTATTTACATGATTGGATGTCTTAAAGTGAGAGAGAATGCTGGAAGTTGCTCATACTTGAAGACATTAGACTTAATTTGAAATTAAATCCCTTCACAGTATCAATTTTCCATGAAAATAAGTTAGTTTGATGCGCTGCGACAGTTCTCTTTAACAGACTTGAAATCATTATCGCATTTGGGGTTATAAATATTACAACATAAGCCGTTGTAGCGTGAGGCTGTTTTCTAAGGAATGATCGAAAACTAAAGTTCATGGTTCAAACCTGGTGAAAGTGATTGACAATTTCCTTACATCTTATCCTGGATGATTTTATTCATTTATTTACTTGCAGGTCTGCAAAAACTCCCTGGTCAAGTCGAACATACTTTGGTCCGCTCAAAACGTTCCTTACGGTTGTGTTGTGTGAGAATTATAATTAACAACATAGTTATCACTGTGTTGCCAAATTCGATTTTCCCCCTGGCAACACCAGGATCCCCTGCTAGTTTTTTCATGTAATTGTTATTACGGCGTATGGATATGTCTTATCCAAATAATTGAATTCATAGTATATATATATATATATATATATACATATATATATATATATATATATATATATATATATATATATATATATATATATATATATATATATATATATATACTAAGTGTGAGGAGATGTCTATCAAAAAGATACTTTCTCTTCTTTTGTTTGATATTGCGTGTGTGCAAAAGTTTCCTGTGAGAAACAATAATTTTCTGATAGATATTATGTGCCAGCAAAAGTTTCCCATGAAAAACCGCCGTGCGAAGGTTTCCATTGAAAAAGTGTTTTTTATGCTTCCATCAATCCGTACTAAAAATTTGGCAATGATTTCACCTCGTCAGAATTACCTAGACCACTTCACGAAAGGCCGCCCTAAAAATACAAATAGCAATAAAAGAAAATGTTGGTACTGCCGAAAAAAATAACTGAATTTTTTGAAAATTAGTATTTAGTTTTAACTTTTCTGTCCTATCAAAAACAACAACCGTTCATACTGTCGAAACTGGTGTGATAGTTAGCCAAAGCGCTTAAACAGTGGATCAAATCATGTTTGAAGTGGATGCAAGTGTGAAAGAGTTCACTTTAGATTATATAAACACATACACACGAGTGTGTGTGTGTGTGTGTGTGTGTGTGTGTGTTTATGTGTGTGCGTGCGTACGCAACGGTCACTGAATATCGCTCCAATAGACCATTCTTATCAACATGATCCTGCAATAATCATCGTTGGTCGTAGTAGTGGAGACTGGGATGTACATGAGAGGGGAAGAGGGTGTGCGCTGCTTCTGTAATGGCTCGTTTTTTCTCGAAAAATCGAAAAACTGTCGTTATGCGAACTTTTAAAAGCGAGGGCTACCTGTTGTTGAGAAGGGTGGACAAATGCATTACTACCTGGAATAATCCATAGTCATTTTAAATTTTGGAGATTATTTAAAAATCTATAATTATGGAAAATCTGCATCACAGCAAAATTTTAAATTTGTTGTCAACAGATGTGATATGCAGGATTCGAAATTTTATAAACGTTGTTGTTAAAAACGATGTCAATTATATACAGTGTGGGAAGGAGACCAAAGCTGACCGATTTCGAGTCAAACTGTTATTCAAGTGATCTAAATGAATATGGAACGTAAAAAGAGTGGCGGTCGACCCAAGATCTCCGACTGTGATAAGAGGACTGTCATCAGAGCAGTACAACAAAACCCCAATCAGTCCATGTATCGACTGAGCATCGAACAAGAGATTAGGAATTAGGCACAAAAAAGATTGCTGTGTCCAGCTCTAAAAATGATCAACAAAGCAGACTGGAATTTACAAGACTTCATCGAACGTCAGATGAGGCGTGGTGGAGTGTCCTCTTCTAAAAAATTTGACATTAATGGCCTAGATAGCAGTCAGTTTTACTGGCATGACCCATGATAACTAAGGAGAACCTTTTTAAAGCAGGCCATCGGAGATGGTAGGGTCGTGATTTAGACTGCTGTGGGATAAGGTGGGAAGATGGCAATCCAGTTTATTGACAAGGCGTCTAAAACCATGAGGACATGCAGATCTGCTAACAAAGGCAAGTTCAGTAGAGTCACTGAACGATTTCTCCAAGCACAAACTGTAAACGTTAATCAAAATACCTTTCCAAGGCAGTTTTGTTAAGGTAACTATCTGTATAACTTAAGATAAGGCCATAAATGAAAGTGTGATTAATGAAAAGATCAGAAGAATCGTCATTTTTTCCTTGAAATTTTTACCTGAGCTTTGAGTTTTGTGGAATACTATACGAAATTAATCGCACGCACACAAATACACACACACACACATTATTTATATTGAAATAATAGTTAGATTGTTACGTACAAAATGTTGTTTTTTGATAATAATATGAAGGAATATATAAGCAACAGAAATGGTAAATATCTAATGAAGATATGACCCAAGCAATGATCTTTTCTCCAAGTGAAATGTTTGATGATTATGTAAATCGCACCATAATTTGATATCTCAATTCTCTCGGCTGAGAGTTGTAAGGCCTGCCACTTGGTATTCTATTGTTCAAGTGAGACCATTTTCCCCAACTTTCCAACCTTTAGTATTGCCTGGAGATAAGGTAATAGGGTAGCTGTTGAGTCTTAGCATCTTCAGAAGTGCTCGAACCTTTGTTCGTGTGCCATTGGCCACTGCTGTCGATAATTCTCGAGGTTAATCATTCTGTAAATCTTTCAGTTTTGGCTTTTTTTTTGTCTGTCTGTCTGTCTGTCTGTCTGTCTGTCTCTCTCTCTCTCTCCCTCTCTCTCTCTCAACGCCTCCCATCATTTTATGAACATGCTCCATATCACCAATACAAAATTTCATAATAAGTCAAAGTAAGCAAGGAAACACCCACAGGAGACTTTTTTTATGATGATCTTCATCGACTCAATTAATGTTATGTGAGCATGTATGGAAAAATCCTCACATTCTACAGGACTGTAGACGATCGTACAGGATTCACGAGGCATATGTACGCAACCTCTATTTCTGACGAAAACTTATGACCAGGATTGCTCGAAAATACATTAACGTATCGATGTTAAATTGCTTTAATGTGTCTTTCAAA
Organism: Thysanoteuthis rhombus; assembly: GCA_963457665.1. NCBI lineage: Eukaryota > Metazoa > Mollusca > Cephalopoda > Oegopsida > Thysanoteuthidae > Thysanoteuthis > Thysanoteuthis major. The sequence goes on from OY735214.1 coordinate 26,906,326, forward strand.
ACTTGTAAACATGCATAGGTATTATCATTTTTCTACCCAAATAACAAATCTGCCGGGGCATATATTGTTTGCATTAAACTAAATATACACACACACACACACACACACACACACACACACACACACACATGTATATATATATACATACATATATACACACACACACACACACATATACATATGATTTGGTATATGTGCACATATGCATGTGCATGCACACATACGCATATATACGTACACATATATATGTATGCATGTACTGCTGTATCATACCTCTCTAAAATGATATGCTGCCATAACTGATTTTTACTGGAAAATTTAATCTTTATTATTATTAGGAACCAAAACTGTTAACATAGGTTTCTTCAGTTTTCAAGTTGGTCTGGCCGGCTGGCTACGTATGTATCACGCGCACAGGCTACACCAATGAAGCTAGAAGGCTGAATATTTGAATATTTACTACCTATTATATAAAGAATTTTTAAAAAATTTCCTCAGGAAATAGTTTTTTTAGTGGAAGGTTCAGTTTGCAATGTAAGTTCATGCTAAATGATCTTTTAGCATTCCTGACAGTATTTGCACTTGTTCTTTGGCAAATCCAGTATTTTTCTACTGATCACTGCCCAACAAGAGGCGAAGAAATAACATTCATTGATAACACCTTTTTCATTTAGTTGATCACTACCAACACGATTTCTATTGGATAATTAACCTGACCTGCTTCTAGTTGTCTTTGGAAATAATGTCTTTTTGTCTTTTTCATTTAATTTATATGACTTCAATACTGAATAATTTCATTTTATAATAAAAGCCAACATTTTTCGAAACGATTACGTGAATTTAGTTGTATCTCGTTCGAAATCTTAAGACCCTTTGATCTGAAATCATGAGATAAAATTTCTGTCAGAAACATATGACATGATGAATCGTGATCTCACGAGTAAATTTAAAAAAATGTTCACTATTTCCTGGTTAAAACACCAAGAGAAAGCAATTTTTGCCTCATCAGGATGGGTGGATGGTTGCATTTGATGGAAAAAGAAAAGAACTGTTCTTTGGCAAAACGCATTATACGCCAGATTTGAAAAAAAATTTCTTAGCCCAACTTGTTGCTTTTCCAAAGGGCGATCTATCAATATATGCCATACTTTTCCTGCAAAATACTTTTCAAGCCTTTCAACGGACCGAGAGAATGTTGCATTTTGTTGAAGAATTATACGAGATTACCATTTCCCCTTTCTGTCCATTTCAAGAAGATAAAATGCATTTTGTTAGGGAGACTTTTAAAGTCAATCCTTTCTATGAACCAGCGATGGTAACTTTGGATATCAAGAAGAACAGTTTTTGAATTGTATATCAGTCTGTGATTGAAAGAAAAATTTTGGCACTTTGCCGATGGAAAATGAGAAAATTCTCAGAGGCCATGAGCCATATTTTTTCAAGGATGGCTAAAAATAAAGGGTGCCCGACAATACGTATTGATGTTGAAATCATATATATATATATATATATATATATATATATATATATATATATATATATATATGCTAATGAAGAAGTGTTTGTACTTTGAGACGCATCTAGGAGTTTTCTACAGCCATCTACAGTATCTCAACTCTATGTACGCAACATGTCCCTTTCAAAATATATCAATGATGTTCAGTGATTTTTTCAAATTGGTGGGAAATAGATTAACGAAGAATTGTTTACAGTTTGGGGTGGATATATGAATTTCCGATTGCCACCCCAATCCCTGTGCCGTTGCTATGTGTACACAGCAGAGCACACACACACACACACACACACACACACACACACACACACACACATACATATATATATATATATATATATATATATATATATATATATATATATATATATATATATATATCAGAGACACGTTGGATGCTAGCTGAAGGACTAGTCGAAGCCGGTTAAAATATTCAAGGAGTAAAGAAAAGACTAAAGCTTTCAGTCTCCAGTTCTCTTTCGACCACTTAAGGCAAGCAAAAGACTGCCTTCATTTTCGACTCTTTAGAGGAGGGATGGAGACGTTGTCCTTCATTTTTAACACCTTAGAAGTGCAATAACTATATCGTTTGAGAACCTTAAAACGTTTTTCAAAAACTTCCCCAATGTATATTGGGCATATATGGCTAATTTGGTTGGGCTACGCCTTTGTTCAGGGTTTTCCCATAGCGTGAATCACAATCAGACAATCACAATCGTACAATCATGTATAAGATATATATATATATATATATATATATATATATATATATATATATATATATATATATATATATATATATATATGAGCCTAATGGCTGGCAAGGACGGTCTTTAAGCGACTTCTTTATGAAAGATAATACTATGATCTACACGTGTAGCGAGTAAAGTCGAAACGAAATAAGCAAAGAAATTTTAAAATGTTTGACATCTTTGATGAAAAAAGAATTATTGACAACATAGACGATAAAGAAATATTCACTATTTTATATTGACATATCATCAATTCTAACTTCAGAACAAATCATTGTGTAATCAGTAATCTACTGCATAAATGTTTTGAAAATGACAATCTTACATATCCTGACTGTTCCTTCTCCCTCTTTAATCTATCTTTGACTACTATTTCTCTCCTCCACCTCTCTCCCTCTCAGATCCCCCTTTCATGTATGCTAAGTACAACATTTTGTTCCACCATTTCAAACAAAAATCTGCAACTAAGGTGTTCTGTCATTTATTCAAGTTGTGGCGCCATGTTTTTGCATGGATAGTGTATCTAGATGGCAAGTCAAATGCCAAAAACAAGTTGCAAGAATTCAACCATTTCGAGAGGCCTGATACTTTTGCTCGAACTTCTTTGGCTCGAACTCATGTTGGTTAGTGATGATGCCATCAAATAAACATTTTAAGGCTTTCCATTGTTTACTATGCTTGTTAGTTTTCGTGTTAAAACAAGCCAACAAGTAAGACACAAAGCCTAGACGGTTGCATATATCTTTGGTTTCAAGCCAGAGGTCATTGACATGAACCGTGTTCTTCGTTTTTCAGAATTTCCGACTAAGTTCGCACAATTTATTGCAAATTCGAATGTGTAGTACATGATCTATCCTTTTCTAAAGATTTCCTGTAAACTCAAATCTCAACAGTGCTTTGTACAATGAAAATACATTCACTGTGTGTATTTCTCTTTCAGTAGAACTCTCACATCTTTGAACCGGCCACTAATCTTGGATAAACCATCTAATCCAAAACATCTATTCGATTTCATACCTAACTTCAGTCGTATAACGACATCTTAAATCGCTTTGGAAATTCAAAGACCTGTTCCATAGGGAAAATCATAAATACCGATAAAGTCTTCTTTCACTTCCAATGTTTTTGAAAATTAGAGAATGCAATGGATAAATGTTCTTCACCTCGTTACGTCTAGAGTCCCATCAATGATTACACAGTGGATGCTAGTATTTTATCACAAATGACATCCTTTACGAATCATTCGATAATCTCATTCTAATTTGAATTGGAACACCCTGTACCTGAACGAGTAAGCTATGATGCTGAAACGGTCACGTCTCAAGCCCTCAAATTTAGAAGTTTTATGGGGTTACCAGACATCACCATGACAGTTGAAAGTTTGACCTTGTTCCATCAAATGCATAGTAGATCCAAACATCGTTATAAGTGCTCTCTGGTGTTGCTGTTATTCTCTTCTGTGTTGTGCGTTAACCATACCGACAGCATAAGTTTTCAATAGATTCCGCCTCCTTAACTTTTCAGACGCGTCTTGGTGTTAATTGCTGATTTCATTATCGTTTAGACCTTTGGAGCATCTCTCCTATGCATTGAAGCCATCATATATGAATATTTTCTGCAACTTCATCCCAAGCATGGAGAGTTTTGTTCATACGCTTCCATAAAAATGAAACAGTGGACATGGATATTGATAAGAATGCGTTTGATTTAGCGAAAATGACTTCAGAGGAGCATGTTTTCAATGATGTTGAAACATAATTCAGCCAATTAGTAATCACTGGACGCAGTTGCTGGTACAGGAAAAGTAGACGTGCATAGATTGTAGGCCTAAAAAAAATTGTGTACTGTTTCTCTCAGCCACTGAAGGTACAGTTTGTTTGAATTTCACATGCAGTTTGAAACAGAAAAGGATGACGTCAACTTTCGATGTTATGTCTTATCAATTGTTTTCTCAACTTCTTTTGACTGTTCGGGCATTGTGTTTCACATCGGTCAAAACAATCAATATTTCCCATTTATCTCCATATAAAATGATTAATGTGCATATAATACATAGTTTCAAATTGTTACTTTAGAATAATATAAATCTGAAAAAGATTGCTTTGGGAATTATTCCAAGTCATTGATGAGTGAGCACATTTTTGCGTGACACGCCTTCCAGCCAGTGTCATCAGTGTTGCCAATTTATATATTTTAAATTTAGATCTATTTTCGATTGCATATTTTTTTCAGAAATTTCAAAAATTGCCGACGATTTTCAATACCATAAGTAATTTCCATATTTAATCTAAAGAACTGAAATGAGTTGTATTTTCAATAAGATAAGTAATATCTTCTTTTGGTAAATGTTGATTGAATTCACATTTAATTTATTAATAATATATTTCCTACACATGAAGAATCTAGAAGTTTTGGGGTGTTTCTAGATATTTTCTGACTCAATTTAAGATGTAAACCTGAATACATCGTTCGCCTACCGAAAACAAAAACAATCATTTTTCTTTGCTATTTTACAATTGGCTTAAAAACAAAAACTATATTTATTGTTTTGCGGTCAAAAATATTATTTTTCTATTGATTTACTAGATTAAGTTTGAAAGCATTTATTTGGGCATTTGCATTACCGGCGGCTGTTAAGCGCAATGGTAAGAGCATCGCTACTTCGAAGTGGCTACCCTATCGGTGGCAGATTCAATTCCTGCAGCTGTCCTATTTTCATTAATTGCTAATTCTATTTACGTTGTCTAGGGCGAGAGATACATTAACCGTGTAATGACGGGAGATCAACTCAAATAAGTTTCTATATAATATAATGCAATTTTCTATAATCATTTTGTCGAACCACATGTGGTATTTCTAAATACATAATTATATTCATATACATATGTGTGTATATGTGTGTGTTTGTGTGTACATTTATGAGAGTATTAGTGCTCTTGAATGCACAAATATATATACGTATGTGTGTGTACACATACTAATATGTACTAGTGTACACACACTTATAAACTTGTATGACTTACATCTATAGATGTATGCACACGCACTTATATACACACACACATACATATATATGTACACACACACTTATATATACATTTGCACGTGTGTATAAATAGATAAAAACATATTTATGTGCGTATTTGTAAGTTGATAATTCTATTGATGTAAGTCGACTGATAGACATAAACATCATATGTGACTGGCTACAATGAAGATCGGTCTCCAAAAGTGGCAACGAGGTTGATCAGTTGTACCTGCGACAGTTTTTTTTCCACCGTTCAATCCATTGAATCATCCATTGGAGAAAATTATTGTGAGATAAATATTGCTGCTTTGTTGTAACCAATTTTCTCCAGAAACTTCTGTTGGGAGTGGTTGAAGACTCGCTATTGGGTAGTGAGCCAAGCAGCATTGTACGACCATAAGCCAGTATGAGTTATAGCAGAGGATATGGAGATGCAGTTACGTTTAAAACTTGATCTTGTGCGGCTGGCCGCTCTAACAGACATTTACTTTCATTTGGTGATGTACCCACAGAGCTGTTGTGAGTGCACTAATCGTGTAAAGTATTGATAGCGAGTTCATTCTTCATTGGTTGCTTTGTAAATATAGCCTTGTACCCTAATTGGCGTTGTCCTAAAAATATCTACTCGTTGAAGCAGTTTGCAGATTGAATGATGGATCCTTATGGAGGAGCATTTGATTGGCACATCACCCAATTATCAAATTAATTTCTTCACGGGTTACAAAAACGCTCGATTTTCTTGGTTGGTTATACATCTGTTTGTGTGTTGTCCACTTTTACTGAATCATTCTACGAAATACATAGATCTAATGTTCATAAGTTACTGGTGAATCCCTTTTATGTGCTCAGCTTCTTAGTTCACCAAAATCAAGAATTCATCGAACGAGTTGAAACTTAGTGGGCTTCGATTTATGAACTTATAATGAACTTATAATGGACATAGGAGTCAGTCCGATCTAAAAAAATTCCAGAATACTGACCGAAAAAATCGAAGGTCATGGCTAAAATAATGAGAATAATCAGAATACAAAAGATTCACTAGTGGAAACAATGGATGATCCATTCAGCAACTACAAAATTATTATATTATATAATGATATAGGCATCAAAATATTGCCCATCCCTATATGAGAATGGCTTTCAAACTGTTCGAAACTTTGCTATTTTTCTATCAATTGTTTTGTTTCTTTTTTCTAATTTCCTGTTCTATTTTCAATATACCATCAACTAACGACCATGTAAAAGCTGTTGATATAATCAAAAATTTATTTAGAAATAACAGAAAGGTGTGATCACTTTTGGATTGCAACATTCTAAATGCGTGGATTTTAAAACAATCCATTTCAAGAAATGGTATAAGCACACACATACCAACACTATAATAAGAAAAAAAAGAAAACACATCCACCATCAATCAAAAAGATTAAACGAAAAACAGCACCCAACTTCCACCCTGTCCCACATATAGTAACACCCACCCATTGAATGCTATACATAACCTCTTCATTCCATAATATGAAAAAAAAAAGACACACTTTCTTGAGATCTGACTATTTCAGTCCCTACCCTGCCTTCTCACTGCCTTTTTTAAATTTAAGACAAGCTAAACACTCACAGAGACATCAAACAAACATCACCTGACAACGCCTTTTACAGATACTTCTCGTTCCTGAGCAAACCATACAAAAATCTTCCTTCCGACTCCTACAAAACAACCACTCAATACAAAAATATGCCCATTTCTTTCCTCGACCATAAACAAGTAAACAGCAAAATTTTCTGTGAACTGCTGCAATTTTATCTCTGAAAAATTGGCTGGCATCCATCGAAATGCATCGGGACATACTCACGGGATAAGGAAAAATTGAGATGTAACAACAGCTTTTTCTTGAATATTTCTATCCAACTTCCAATTGTCACTTTCATCCATACATATATATATATATATATATATATATATATATATAAGGAGAGAGAGACAGACAGACCGACATATAGACGGACGGACAGATAGAGACAAAGATAGAGTGAGATTTATTCATTCAATTTTACATAACATCATTAGAACTTTTAACGCTACGGTTTGGTATGAAATCCTATTACGATCCATTTAATTATGATATATTGCAAGAATTTGTTAATATGCTGCCATGTAAACAAAAGGTCTCACTGATCTAATCAGGCTGTTCATGTTTGCATAGACTAGTGTTAAGTAGAATTGTTGTTGCAAACGGAAGAAGTTATCCATTCCTATTTCTTGATGTTTGTTTATTCCGACCTTATTTGAGTATTGATGGACGTGTGAAAAATTTCTCCCTCCCTATATGTATATATATATATATATATATATATATATATATATATATATGAAGAGAGAAGGGGGGAATTCTGCAAATGTATTAAATTTCAGTATTGTTTTTTTCATTACAACACGTGTTTTGGCTATCAAAAGCCTCTTTAGGAATTTTTTTCTCATTGGGGTCTTTTGAATTTTTAGTTGAGTATGTTCGTAATAATGGGACTTGTTTTCATGAAGAAGTAGGTATTGTGACGCTGGGTTTTTTTAATCACAGTTCTATCACTTAGCGGGATCATGTGAATTTTTTGAATTTTTATCCGCTGAAAGGTTGGAAAAGGGCTGCTGTTATACCATGAAGAGTTTTATATATACTTATTTCGTCTTGGTGGGATGAGCTAGGTTGTTGTTCTTATCACCTCGGATGATTGTGTTTCAATCTTGACATATACACAATAACATATATATATATATATATATATATATATATATATATATATATATATATATATATATATATATATATATTAGTTTTCATACACCTTCATTCCTAAATCTATCTCAATTCCTATAGTTCAAATTATATACATACATATATTGGTATAATTGAAATGAAAATATTTTTCCATAAGAGAGTTTCACATTTTATTAATAAATTACTAAATGAAGATATTGAATAAAAAAGTATTCTATAAAAAACTATGGTCTGTTTAACAATGGTTCATAATTTTTACTACATTCGATGATGTTTTTTGAAACATATACTTTACTGTCTTCAGGGAGAGAATTCGACAATTTAATGATTGTGTGCAGCCATAGAATTTTCATTACAATTTGTACATCCAATTACATAGATTCCATTTTATTTGCAAAAGGTTTGGTTAAGTGCTTGAATCGATAGGATTTCCCCTTCAATAGGTATATTGCACATTTTACATTTCTTTTTGTTACATTTTCTAATCCCTTTTACAGTATAATCTCCAAAATAAGCCGATGTAAGAATTTGTTTTGAATTTTCAGGTTGGCGTTTTCTTTTGATTACTTTTGTTTCGTAAGTAATTTTTTCATCATTTCATTTGAGTTGAGTTGAAATTCGGTATTTGTTTTAAGAATATGAGCATTAGAGGTTGGCTTAGTTCTATCCCCTTGATAATGAAAGATAAAAGGTAATCACTACTGTTTGATGTATTTAGTCTAGATTTTCTGTAGATTTTTGTCACCTGCCTCATTGGTTGGACGCAGGTTTGATCTTTACAGTAGCTTTTTTCTTCATTATTTATCAATTCTCGCTCTCTTGGTCGATCGGCAATTCTTCACCGCGTAAAATGTGGGTGTCGGTTCAAAAGAGTTCCATCAAAAAAAAGTCTCTCTCACCCTCTCTGTCTCTCTCTGTCCGTCTCTCTTCCCTCTCTCTCTCTCTCTCTCTCTCTCTCTCTCTATATATATATATATATATATATATACATATATATATATATATATATATATATATATATATATATATATATATATATATATATATATATATATATACATACATGCATACATATATGCATATATATATGTGTGTGTATGTGTGTGTGAGAGAGAGTGAGTGTGCAAATTCATTTCCCCTTGCGAAAGCCTTCTGGTAAAATCTTCAAATATATTGTGAAGCGAAAGCCACTGAGAATGACAGAGATAAAGTGATGAGAAGGAAGGAAGAGATGGAGAGTGGAGCAATTAAAATCGGTTGTAATAACAGAACGGAGACATAAAAAAAGAAGAAAAGTGAAAACTAAAATGAGAATGAAAAATGGTATTACAGACGAAGGATAGCAATAGAGAGTGAGAGAAATGTTCCATCTGGGACTTTTTAATGATTTCATTTTGTCTTTTGGTAGGAAAGTGTGTCAGTCGTTTTGTTGGACTCTGAATGTTGAATGTTCTCCTTGTGGGAAATCTCACGAGATCTGCTTCCTGTGACCTCTTTATATTAGGCAGTCACAGCCAATCAGAGAAAAGGGTCACTGATACAGACAGGCATATAAACGCGCGCATAGGTAATTTTGAAATAAAATAAGACTGAGATGGATTGATTATTAAGAATCGTAAGATTTGCAAGCTGACGATTGTACTGGCTTTTGTCGGATTTAATGGATTGTGTGACACAGCGATACATGACAGGTCCCAGTGAATGATGTCTGTGTAGCACCAATTAAAAATTGCCTATATTTGAAAGTAAACATTCTTTTAGACTCCAAAGCATAGTTAACCAGGGGCTGATCGTAAAGCCTGCTAATAAAAATGTGTGGTACACAATGCATTGTCGAAAAATAAGGAAAATTGCGTCTCTTATTCCCTAAGAAATCATACAAGAAAAATGAATCGAAGAATGCATCAAATGGAATAGTATATTTATACGTGTGCATTAAATCTATTCCATGAATCAAGTTATCGAGTAGAACAAAGTCATACTACATTTGCTGACTGTAAAGCGCTAGTTTTCAAATGTTGATGCTTTACTGTTGTGAAATTATCAGTTTGCATTTTGACAATCTTGCTTTGAATTGACTATAACAAAATGAAATATAAGATTTTTTCACAACTTTTATACGCAACGATTTCATACGAGTTTCCACAAAATCAAAGGCTATTTCGCTTTAATTTTGCACTTATTTTTTCCAAATTAATTTAATCCAATAGAAGAATAGAGAAAATATTTTATTTTTTTATTATTTTTCTTGCTTTTTATTCTTCGTGAAACTATCTTTCGAAAAAAATCCCCATTTTCACACTTTCTCTTCCTTTTCCCCTTTTGTCCATCTTCCTCCTCCTCCCCCTCCTTCTTCTTCTTGTTCTTCTTCAAAGCCATCGATTTTTCAAGAGTAAGTTAAGGTCGAACTTCTAAAATTCGGTGAATGCCTAACAGACCAATATCTCACACAATATGACTTAGAAAACAAACGATCTTCTTTGTTCCAATGCTAGCACACTGTCAACACTGTTATCATCCGACCTGGCGGAAGTAATACGCAACGTCAATGCAAAGATGACGCAGTAGTTGGCGAAGGGAAACGGCTATTTATCATTGTGCTTTGTTCTTTGTTGAAATTTGTCTTTTCTTATTCGTTGTCCTTGTGATAGTCGTTGCTGCCATTGTTATTATAGTTGTTGATTTATTAACCACTTTGTTTAGTTCGTAGTGTTGCATGTATTGGCCAAATTACATATGTTATGAGGGATATTACAGAGACAAATATTCATGTTTCATCTGAACACACGCATCCTTTATATATATATATATATGTGTGTGTGTGTGTGTGTGTGTGTGTGTGTGTGCATGTGTGTGTGTACGGACATATATATTTGAATACATATACACGGACACGCATATATATATATATATATATATATATATATATATATATATATATATATAGAAGAATATAGAAAAAACTACTCCAATTGACATAACTAAAGTCCTACAGAAATACGGATATGTGGATCAACAAACTTGAAACCCTATATCCTAATGGATTAAACACTAAACTGAACAACCCTCATCACACAGACCCTAATACAGAAAACTATACCATTAATATCCTCACACCCACATCTAAGACACATTCAATAATGGAAGCTTCAAAGTCACCCAGACCCGTAGGAAAAATTTCACCTTAGCCAGTTAAAACCCCTGTCCAAATCATAGCCAACACATTTTCAATAACTTATAAGGTTGATACCTATGTAGTTCCTTGACCTCACCACCCCTTCATTTACACTACCCCTAGAATACCAAAAAATCTAACTCCACATCACTCCCCACGACCAACTGCTACTACTTAACCAAAGACCTGATACCTTACTGGATATTCTCCCACTCAGCAGGAGGCCTCCAGGAGCCCTGACAACACAATTTACCCACAATGCATAGCTCCTGATAGTGGACTCTGGAAACCAGTTAACGAAGGTGTTGCTCGAACTGGCCAAGTATCAATTTTTATAAGGATGTCTAAGCTGATCAATTAACGAAGGTTTTGCTTCAACTGGCCATGTGTCAATTTTATAGAAATGTTTCAGCAGAGCAGTTAACGAAAGTTTTGCTTCAACTGGCCAATTGTGAATCTTACAGAGATGTGTCTGATGACCAGTTAACAGAGGTTTCGCTTCAACTTGCCAATCGTAAATTTTATAGAAATGTGTCATCAGACCATTTAACTACAGTTTTGCTTCAAGAGGCCAATTGTTGATTTCATTGAGATATCTCAGTAGACCAGCTAACAATAGTTTTGCTTCTACTGGCCAAGTGTCAATCATAGAGCAATGTTTCAGCAAACCAGTTGACGAATGATTTGTTTCAACTGGCCAAGTGTTGATTTTATAAAGATGTCACAGTAAACCAGTTAAGAATGGTTTGCTCCAACTGGCAAAGTGTTAATTTTATAAAGATATCAAAGTAGACAGGTTAACGAATGTTTTGCACGAACTGGTGGATCTTCAATTTAATTGAGATGTCTCAGCAGACCAGTAAATGAATGATTTGCTTCAGTTGGCCACCTGTCAATTTTATAGAGATGTCTCAGCAGACCAGTTAAGGAAGGCTTTGCTTAAACTGGCCAAGTAGCAATTTTATAGTGATTTCTCAGCTGACCAAGTATAAAAGGTTTTGCTTAAACAGGCCAATTCTTTATTTTATAGAGATGTCTCAGCTGACCAGATATCGGAAGTTTTGCTTCAATTGGCCATGAGTCGATTTTATAAAGATGTCTCCGCAGACCATTTATCGAAGGTTTCACTTCAACTTTTTGCTTCAGCTGGCCAAGTTCCAATTCTATAGAGATGTCTCAGAAGACCAGTCAGCAACAGTTTTGCTTCAAGTGGACGATTGTCAATTTCTCAGAGATGTCTCAGCAGACCAGTTTACGAAGGTTTCAATTCAAATGGCCAATTGTCAGCTACAAGTAGATAATGAGAGTGGGCACGTTACAACATGGAACAATTGTTAAACAGTCACCAACATATCTCACGAAGTATGTTAAGTCTTAAATTCTGACATCCTGGCATCAGAAGATGCTAAATTCTAATGCCCTGGCAGCAGTGGGTACTAAATCCCAATGCATTCGCAGTTGAGGTTGCTAAATTCCAAGGCCCAGACACAACAAGATACTTCATTCAAGAATCTGATCAATGAAAGATCTTAAATCCCAACATTGAATGCCGCAACTATGTTAAACTACCGGGATTCTTTACCCGTGGATGAAATAACTTCTCACATACCCTGGTGGTACCACACGCAGTCCGGCTTGCAATATTGCATTACTTCTCCGCTGATGCTGTCTAATTTGAGGGGGGGGGGTCGGAGCAACGGAATAATAGTGATTTGAAATTAAAAATTCAAATAAATATAAATTCTCCAACACACAGGAATTTCTGCTAAAAAAAGTAAATTTTATCAGATTTCTCTTTTCTGAAAAGAAATAGCAGCAATAACAATTGACGGAAAATAGTTGATCCAAAAGAGATAATAAAAGCCAATCTTGAAATGATTTCGTCAAAAAAGGTGTATATGAAAAATTGAATGGATTAAAGTATATTTTTCAGAACAACTTTCATTTTTTATATCCTATAATTTAAATCCACATCATTCATTTTTTTTACATAATATGAATTTATGAAGAATGAAATCATTTTTTAAATATCTGTAGAAGTTATATTTTCAAAATATTATTTAACTTTGAAGGAGTCAAATACTCTTTATATTTTACTCTTCATCCTCATAATTCCTAAAAGTATTCAGAACATTTATATTTGAATAAGGAAAAATATTGACGTAATGGTTGGTCAAAAGTTCCTGTTCTATCATTAGTTGGCATTGGTGGTGTTTCGATAATCATGTGACAGCTGTTATTTCAGCATGTTTTTGGTTTTGTTTTCAAAATGTTTAGTATATTCTAAGATTGATAATTGAAGGGAATAAGCAATGATTTTATTAGAAAAATCTTTCAGATCAACTCAAACCACGTAATTGCGTAAAAATGTAGTTCAAGTTGATACGATAGATTTTTTTGTAAAAAAAAATAGTAAATACGTTTTTTTTACCGTTTTTTATTTCGAAAGAATGTGTAAAAAAACGATATTTTCTGTTTTCTGTTGCTGTCAGAACTTGGTTTGTAAAAAAGGTGTTTGTGCTTATTAAAAAAATGCGTATTTACTCATGTTTTGTAAAAAAAAGTTTGATTTCACTTGATTTTTACTTAAACTGTTGATTGTTTTGATTGAATGAACTGTTCAAATCAAATGAATCAAGTCAAAACTGCGTATTCTTTTGTAAGGAAGTAAATATAGAGTTGATTTTCATGACAAATTGAATACGAAATTATACCTTTTTTTTACTATGGATAAATAAATACGTAGTTTTAATTTGATATATCCAAATCAATCATTGAATATCTTTTAATCCAGCTTCGTAGTGTTAGTCACTCCCAGATGAAGAGAAAAGATAAAAAAAACCATAAAAATGTTATTCAATGTATTGAACGTCGATATTTGGAAAACAATATCTTTTATTTTTAGATGTTTTCACTTACATCTATATAAGAGCGTCTTTGACCCAGACCCAACGACCAACAAACACTAATAATCAAAGCATTAGCCATATACCAGGCCACTCTACGAAACCAACGAACAGGATATAAGCAGCGTTAACCATTTTGAGTTCGTGTGTTCGTATTTCTGTTGTATAATCAGCAAAAACTTCACTCAACAGAACAGGTATTTTGTGTTTGTGGGTTTGCCTTTTCTGTTATATAATCAGTAGCCACTCTCACACTAGAACAGTTATTTTGTGTTTGTGTGTTCATATTTTTGTTATATAACCAGCAGCCACAAATTCAACAGAAGAGTTATTTAGTATTAGTGTGTTTGTATTTTCGTTATACAATCAGCAGTCACGCACAAAAACAGAATAGTTACTTCGTGTCCGTTTGTTCGTACTTTTGTTATATCATGAGTTGCCATACTCACGATAGAACAGGTATTTTGCGTTCGTGTTTCTGCATTATCCACCTCATTTTGTTACAAAATGCCAAAAAATGCCAAGAAAACTTTATCTCTCATCTTATAGAAAAACTTGCAATTCAAATCATTATCAAATCTGTTGTTTGAAGCTGTTTTCTATATTGAAAACTCTAACTAGAGCAGCCGACTAATTTGTCTCTCGAATCTCTGGTCATACAGACAACGCTTTTCCTTATTCAAACAATAATCAAAATGATTTATAAATATATAGTCCAAATTTCGAATGAAATGTTAGCTTTCATAACTAATAAAGAATTAGAGATGTGCGAATCAGCGTCAAGTCTCTTTTTGCATATTGTCAATTTCCCTCACATCATATATACTCATATATATTAAGAGAGAGATAGAAAGGGGGCCTCATGCCCACCCCAAGATTGCTGATTACTGCATATTGTATATTAGATGTATAGTCATCATTTTATACATATACACATGCTGAGAGGCTAAACTTCCTGGCTCTGGACATTGAATTTAACTATGAAAAATCGTCAGAATCTTCTTAGATGTATGGATAACAATAGACACATCCGAATAACCTTATATAGGAAACCCGTTGATACCCACAACTACCTACACTCCAAATTGACTCACCCAAAAAGCCTTTAGAAGAACCTACCTTTCTCACAAGCATTTAGGATTGGGCGAATCTGTTTAGAAGTTGAGAACGAAAGATATACAATGACAAGCTCATACAACATTTCACAACTCGAGGATAGTTACACATTCTCATAGAAAATCAAATCTATAAAGAAACAACACCCTTAAATCGACTAGCAAAAATAAATCAGACCGCATATCTCTTTTTACTACATTCCATGATATACTCCCCAACTTTCTCAAATTATCATGAAGATGGGACATCTTGACACTGAAACCGGAATTAAAAGAAATTACCCGGGGCCCTTGCGTTCTTTTCCACCGTACAGCTGAGAACATCGAAGATATGATAAGCAGCAACACCATAATTAGTGATAAAGTATTTTACAGAAAAAGCACCACTAAAATAATCAAATTCTTCCAACCATGCAACAGTAGAAATAGCAACCACCTTAAGCATACTAATACCTTCACCAGCGCCATTTCTAAGAGTATCTACCATAATTCCAATTGCAAAGTAAAAATATTATCCGTCTCCTTGAATGTGCACAATGTAAAATACAACACACAGGCAAATCTAAATGCCCGTTTAATATCAGACTGAACGACTACAGACGGAATTAAATCATCCAATTGCAACAATTTTATCCCAAAATAGTACATCTCCGCCTACCTGACCACAATTTTAACACTGATGCAAAATTCAATATTACTGGAAAGATAGAGAAGAATACATCTAATAAGGTCACTAAGATCCCACGAATATATATGGATGAGCTGCTTTAAAACACTTAATGGACTTAACAGCACGTTATTTTTTTCTTAAACTATCAAAATAAATAACCCTAATAACATAACTCTTAGAAGAATACTTAGAGATAACACCCTTACCCTAGCAACAATATCTCCCCCACCCCTACATACAGATATTAAATCAATAAAAAATGAAAAATCAATCGACCCATTCATTTTGATATTTACTAAAATAAGGTCCATCCTATAAGAAAGTGCACATCCGAGTGACTGAAAACCCGATATTCCCACGAAAACTTTCAAAGTTTTTCTGACGCGTTTTAGAATTTTCTTTATTTGTTAACACCCTAAAGATTGCGTGGTTTACATTTCCCTTGATTTCTTCAACTTTCTTAAACACGTGGGATCCTCTCACCCCTTCCACTGCTCCTTCACATACACATTAGAGTGACGGTATCCTAAGCTGCAAAAACTAGGCTGAACAGAGATTGGTTTCTATGACAATCTACATATTTTACCCCCTGATTCAAAAAACACTGGTCAGTTGATAGTCAGAGTCACACAGGAAGAATTATGATACGTATACCATTATTTCTGAAAACTTACGTAGCGGTTCTGATGTCTGTAGAACTGCACATAACTCATGTGCCTGCACCGTCTAACAATGTGGACTTAAAAACGCTGTCAATGGACTTGAACATGTCCGGATAGTTTACAACTATAAAAAAGATTCCATACGCACTTTATACTAATGGTCTGTCTTGACTTGAATAAGATATATATATATATATATATATATATATATATATATATATATATATATATATATATATATATATATAACTGGAATAAGTAACCGTTAAATCCGAAAAGTATTTGTTTCCATGGGTAATAGGTAAATAGTTATAGCATTTAGTATTGATTATTTCCCCCAAAAATCTTCTATGAAAGTGCTAAATGACTTTCATAGTAAAAACTGAGTTTTAGAATTTAAGATACCAGAGAAGATATAGCAAAAAAAAAAACCCAACCCCATAACACTTGGGAAAAGTACTCAATACGGTATTTCGGTGTTAAAACACGCCTCTTTAGGAGAATGGATTGATCTGTCCCTGATTTGGTTTCATTGAAAAACAGTGTTCTTAACCGGAACGGAGTCGATATAAAGTTTTCTCCGTGTTGTATGTCATTGTGTATTGTACTAAAGTGGAAATTATAAAAATGATTTGGGACTGAGTGATTAATAGGCGTATTTTGTTGAGTGGGTCACAAGTGGGGGATTTGTGTCACTGAAGTGTAAGATATTCAGTACGTGAAAGTTTAATTTGATTGTCTTCTGATTTTGATCATAATTATTTTTTTATATTTTGGTATATCATTATTTAGAATGATTTAATCTTTATTATCAATTATAACTTTTTTTAATATGGGTGTGTTGATGTAGTTTACACCCGTTGTAGTTTACATTTCTTGTTTCAATTTTGAAGACTATCTTATTATTGTTTCGTCTTAATTTAAATTTAGGTATCAGAACTATATTAGTATCAAATTAATTCTAGTTCTTCGGGATTGAGTACGGATTTGTATAAGGTTGATGGGCAGGTGCCCAAGTGGTTGTCGGTCGAGTTTTGGCTTGATTAATGGTAGTATTGAGCCGTTGGATTGCGACGATAAATATGTTATGAGATGTATTTACCAGTTTGATATAGGTACGTTGAATTTTTTCTAGATGGTTGAAACCTTGGAGATAAACATTAAAATAAGTTGTTGGTGTGGTTGTTGATTATTAAATTATAAGTTGTACTTGGTGTTATTCTTTATTCTTATATTATTATCCCATTCTAGCGTTGTGTTGATTTGTGGTTAGTCAGATTTAAGTTTAAATTTTCCTTCATGTCTACATTTCGACATCATTTCGTTTCTCTGGTTTGGAAAATTCATTCTATCTTCATTTTTTTAAAATTTTTATTTTCTCTTCTAGGCACAGGATTTAAAATTTGAAATACTGTGAAAATGACTGAATAAAATAATCTTTCATATCATAATTCTAAATGTAACCTTGTATAAATAACTGAAAAATATATTATGTTACATTTCATATTGTTATTGTTCACAAATGTTTTTGGAATCATGTAAATAAATAATTACTTAATCATTCTTCTTGTTGAACAATACTTAAGAAATCACATAAGATTTTCATGTGGGTAAATATGTAAATTGAATTTTCCCAATGGTCATTTTTTTGAGGCAGTTACCAAAAATTGAATTACACCAAGGGACCTTATAATCATTTTACCGACAGAAATACCCAAGTCTAAAATTTTAATCGGTAAATTTGAGGCCTGTATCCACCAAGCAATAAAAATCATTGTCGACTTATTATAAGCATGAACCCATCCCCCTCCTGTAGGCAAACAATTAAGAAGATCCTTAGAAGATATATTTAATACAGAAACGCCGTCAAGTTGTTTTTATACAAAACTGAAGTTAGACTAAAGTCAGTTGTGACAAACGATAAATTATACGTTTGCGAGGCAATTTTTTGTGTCTAAACGATACGAAAGAAAATTGCATATTTGCCAATCATATCATGAGCAAATATACACTTTTATTTTCTGTTTGTTTGTGCATTGATCTCATTGCTTGATTTATCTTTTTATTACGACATGACATTGAAGATGACGTCATAAAAACTCTGAAGACTTTATGTCCAATCACCTTTTAAAACAGCTTGAGTTGAGTTTAGACAAGGATACTTGAATTATTAAGAATAAATTAGCTGATGAAATAGCTGTAAGCTACTTGGTGCTGATCCACACATAAATGGCCCCGTCATTTTTGTAGGTATATGTAAGTCAAAATATATAATTGGCGAATGCACAAATTTCTTTCCTGTTTGTTTGCTCATGGCTCATTGGTTGATTTACCTTCATATTATGATAAAAGAATGAAAGGTCAAATATACAAGTGGCACCCTAGAATTGATCAAATGGAAAAAATTTGAGTCGTCACCGAATGGCATCATCAGTCGTACAAACATAAATACGATTCATTTAATTTATTTTAGATATCAATTTATTTTTTTAGGATTGGAGGAAGTATCCTAATACAATATTTTACTCGTAATTTTGATTACTTTCTTCTTTTACTTTCATCTTAATTTTTGACTTGTTTTCAATCACAACTCATTTCTGATCGCACTGTTTACTGTCGCCGTAAAAATTCAAATCAATTTGTCAAAATTAATAATAAAAATACAATTAGGTTTTTACATAAAATCTATTATGAAACGAAATGCAAAGTTGGTAACTATTTTTACCTCACTGGCAATTATTTTAAACACTTATATTAATACCTTAAGTTTAGTCATCCCCGGAAAAATATTCTTCATTGATTTATAAGGGTTTTTAACGAAATGTGGACCGGCATAATTTTCATTCCTGTATAGGAAAGAAATCACTTACTAAAATTTAATAATTAGCCTTTTTTTAAGAAATCTGACGTCATGATCTAAAATTCGTGGATATTCAAAAATTAACGAATTAAAAGAATCTCTATCATCAACATCAGTCTTTTATCGTCCGTCATTGGACATAAACCCTCCCCAGGATCCGCTATTTCTCTATCATGGGCGTCGCAGAGCCAATATTTTCTGAATTTGTCTAGTTTATCTCTCCTTGTATTCTGTCGGCCTTGGTTTTGCATGTGATCTCTGGGGATTCTTCCTGACATACTGTACTGTCTTGTGATCCCTCTATGATTCTCTTATGTGCACGTTACATGTTTCTCAGTTTGCGGGCCTGTCTCTTGGTTAGGTTCCATGTTTCAGCTCTATAAGTGACTATCGGGAGAATGCATTGGTTGTATACTCTTCTTTTGGGGATTATTGGAATCGTCTTGTTCTGCCGAAAGCTTGCCATCCTAGAGTGATTTTTCACTTGATTTCTTCTTTTGTGGGTTTCATAGAGATTTGTTGTCCTAGGTAAATGTAGTGGTCTACTTTCCCCAGTTTTGCATCTTCAATTTTGACAATTATGATCTTATTCTCGATGTGATTGCTTCACATGACTTTTGTTTTACTGAAGTTCATCTGTAGGCCGACTTTTTTGCCACTTGTGTCTAAAACAGAGTAAAGTCCCGAAAGACTAGAACACAGCAATCATAATGCTTCTGCACCCAAAAAAGGATACCCCAAAGACCTGAACAACTACAGGCCTATAAGCCTAAACAACTGCATCTACAAACTTTTCACAAAAATCATCACCAACCGGATTACTCTACAAGGCGTAGACCTTGTATACGTCAGAGTACTGCAACTTATATACAATCACGGAAACTCCTTTATCAGGCTACATAAGGATTCTGAACCCTTCCAACTCCAAAAAGGAGTAAAGCAAGTTCACCCAAACTCTCCACAGACTGGCTCGAGATGATCTTCCGGAACCTGGACTGGGAGAATAGAAGAATCAAAATAGACGGCGAATATGTAAGCAACGTAAGATTTGCAGACGACATCGTAATTTTCGCAAAGAACCCACACGACATCCAACTAATGGTAAATGAACTAAACAAAGATAGAAAAAAATCTCTACAAAGAATTCTAATTCAAATATTTTTTCTAGAAAATGAACGATTAAACTCGTCAATAAATGAAAAATGTTGCTAATAAATGCTATATTATACTTTTTTTCCAGTTTTTAACATTTTCTGTAGTTATATGCTCGTGAATAAAAAAATATACAACACTTTTTTCCATATTTTGTGATTATTTATTAGTTTTTATACGACTAAATTTTAGTCAAGATGCTAAATGACTTTTTTAACACATCAAATAATTTAGCATTATCATCAGCAGCA
Source organism: Thysanoteuthis rhombus (assembly GCA_963457665.1). Lineage (NCBI taxonomy): Eukaryota > Metazoa > Mollusca > Cephalopoda > Oegopsida > Thysanoteuthidae > Thysanoteuthis > Thysanoteuthis major. Next base: position 26,927,181 of record OY735214.1, read on the forward strand.
GCAGAAGCATGTTAGCGTCCGTTTTTGGACATGAACCTTCCTCAGGATTCGCCAGACCTCTCCATCACAGGCGTTGCAGAGCCAGTACTTTCTGAATTCATCTAGTTAGTCACGCAATCACACTTTCTATCGGCCACAGCCTCACCCATGATCTGTGGGGATCCACGTTCCTGACCCGTATTTTTTTTAAAATTCTGATCCCTAAAATTGAAGAATAAATTTTCGCCAAGATTTTCACACCAAAAATTTAAGAAAAGTTCTCCCTCGATTTTGATACCCCCAAATTGGAATAAAGTTCCCCATCGAACTTTAACAACGAATATGAAAAAGATTCCCGATCGTTTTGACCACAGAAATTGTAAAAAAAAAATTATCACGCTCACAAAAGAGAAGAAAATTGCTCTTCTGTTTTGTCTCCTGAAATAGAACGAAGAAATTCGTCCTCCACCATTTTGACATGTGAAAAGTTCCCCTTGATTTCGATCATTAAAAGTCATAATGAAATTCCCCCCCTCCGATCCTGATTTTTCCAGGGCCAAAAATGTTCACCCAACCATAATTCGACTCTTAGAATAAAAAAAAAGTCCCCAGTTGATTTTGTTCATTGAGATTGAAAAAATTATCCCTCGATTTTGACTGCTTAAAGAGAAAAAAAGTCGCCCAACCCGAATTTCACCCTAAAAAGTGAGAAATCGTTCCCTCTCAATTTAGATCGAGAAAAGAAAAAAATTCTGTCATCAGACACCCAAGAAATAAATGAAACCCCCCTTCTATTTTGACCCGTTGAAGTCGATCAATCCCCCTCGATTTTGACCCTTAAAAATTAAGAAAAAAATGTTTTAGCTTTTGACCTCAAATTATATAAAAAAATCTGCCCCTTCGACTTTGACTCTTAATATAGAATGGGAAATGGATTTTGACTCCTAAAAATTGAGGTAAAAATCTCCCTCCAGGTAGCGTTTGTAGGTAAGTTTAGTAGTTGTTATCGGTGTTATTTCATTACCTGGAGATTAAACATACTCAAGAGCCCTTTTTAAAGATCTAGCCACTTTCAGGCATTCAAAATATGCCAAATATGGCGGTATCTGGCATATGGCGGGCATCTGGTGCAAGGATAGCCAAAATATCTAATTTTTTCCTGCCATCAGATTTCAACCCCAACCCAAACATTAATCCCAAATACTAACCATAACACTAAACACTGACCCCAAATTATATCTCTTGCAGTTAAATTTGAATACAATTTCAAATTGTTTTCTATTTTCATTTTTTTCGTAATGGTTTAACGATAGCGTTAGCTAGTCGCGTCTTCCTAGCAAAATATCAACATGACGTTTTAATGAACATATTCCAAAATATTACCGTGTATTAATATGGAATCACAGCTTTTCCCGCTGGATACACAAATTAAAGGTCCAGTTCAGCATTATAACCATATAGTATATAGGAGGGTCCTTCAAAAATCCACAAGGTATTACAAATCATTCTTCGCACTAATTCTGCACATTCTATCGATAATTTGAATAATTAGCTGCGATACACCGTCCAGGAGGAAGAGGGGAACTTATTCACAAACTCTTCATGAATGTAAGTTTAAAGAAGATAAATTACCTAATGATATAGCTTCATGATCCTTGTTCCGATTCATACATGAATAGCCCCATCACTTTTTACAGGTATGATCAATAGATAAATACATGCTAATTCATGCAAAAATGTTTGCGTTCACTTGGGACATGGTTTGAAGAAAAAAAAGAACATTGAAGAATGGATGGATTTTTGAAATAGGACAAGACGATACGTAAGAATATGTTTGTTAATTGGTCCGTTTATTTAAAATCAATATTGAACTTTAAAAATTTAAGAAGTTGAACGATTGAGGTAATGATTTCAACTTGCTAATAATCAGTCTTCTGAGAAGCCAGATACTAGACCAGGACATACACAAATACTATCAAGACGTAATAAACTTCCAAAAAAAGGGATTTGAAAATTGTTCACTTGATATTGAGATAATTTTTGAAGAAATCAATATCAAACTCGGAAAATTATGTGGAATAAAAAAAGTTGTATCGTCGATTTTCTCCCTTTTCTTATATTTTCGAGTCGGATAAGATAATGTCCTCTTTATTGGCAGATGAATAATCGGCTAATTATCAATTATCAGTCTAATGAGTAATCGGGTGTCCGAAAATTTGTCAGACAAGACAAGGACATCAGATTCACAGAATGAGAGACATCCGACTCCAACTAGTAACATTTAATGTGTGGGTCATTCAACGGCAAAATACGGTTACTAGACCCGAAAATACCCACTGGACGTAATATGCAAAGAAGAAACGTAAATCCAAGAAGAAATCGATCTCAAAGGGACTGATAGACGGCATCACGAGAGCTTGGAGGGACATCATCTTCTGTTGATGACAATGTGGGACTTCACAAGCTTATTTAAATTAAAGTGAGAGAAAGAAAGAGGCAGAAAGAAAAGAAAGAGAGAAAGAGGGGGAATTTCATTTTGGAATATGCAGTTCAAGCATAACATCAATAGATCACAGAGTATTTTAAAGAGCATCAAAAATGGTCCTCGGACTTAAAGATCTCCCATATTTTATAATATATAACACTTTTAGAAAGAAGAATTAGGGGAGATACGATGAAATATTTAAATAAGAGCTCCGAGAGAATTTATGATTCACCACCACTCCGTGCTCAACTGTTTAAATTAAGTCTTTGACAAAAAGTAGCTAAAAATAACCATTTGCACGACAGCATTCTACCCCTTCCCCCACTTTTATTTCGAAGCACTGTCTCTAAAATGGCACTTTTTTCGCACTACCAAAGTCAGAAAGGCGCTATATCTAGCATGAAAAGCACTGAATATCCTCCTTTTGGGTAATTCGGAAATGACCCCACTCCCGTTGTTTTATTGAATCCTGGAGTTCTACAGGCCCCAGGTTGGGAATCCTAGGCAAGAGTGTCCTCCTATTGGGAAGTTCAGATTTGGCCAACTGCATTGGGGATAGAAGATAGATTCGTACCATCATATCCTGCATGTTTACCAGAACCAATTTTCCGAAAAGTTTTCTTTAAAAAAATAGATCTCTTATCTAAAATTATCCATAAAAATAACATTACCGTTGTTGGTCCCCAAATAACCATTTAGATCTCCAAAAGGACGTTTTTAGATGGTGCCCTAGTGGTGTACTCATGAAACTTTTCAAAGTTGTAGCCCCCAAAATATAACCTGGAGTGCCCGGACACACATAGACACGGACATTAAAAGGGGGAAGAATCTGTAGCTGGCTAAACAAAATGGAATTCTTGTGGACACAAATTAAGGGATCAATTTACGAAAAAATCTTACTTTGTTATTGAACTCTAAAAAAAACAAAACTATTCAGTGGGTAAGTGGGGTTAAAAAAAAAACAATTTCTCGAGAGGAGGATGTGTGCAAAATTTCAAGTCTTTGCAATCAACGGTACGTTCTGTGCCAAGAGGCGATACATAAATAGATAAATAGATGGTACCTGCTCCCCACCCCGGTGCTCTCCTCCATCGGGAAAAGGGCTGCAAAGACATGGTAATGCACGTAGCCATCAAAGTTCAATGTTTTGTTTCCGTTCGCAATCACAGATCTGGTCGTCTCTTGCAAATATTACAAACTCCCGATGAGGAGAGTCTTAGAAAGCACTAATCATACATATAGGTTTGAAGAAATATTTTAGGCTAAAGTAGGATCTTTTGTGGGTCATAAAAACAGCTACAAAACAACCAAGTTGCAGGTATGCTATAAGTTAATAAGAGTCTTTTAAGTTGAAAAGGAGTCCTAAATTTGAAAAAAATTGAAAAAACAAATATTAGAAGGTAACTCTTTCACTTGCATAGTCAATTATTCAATTTTTCAAATTTTTCCTCTACAGCCTACCTGTCAGACAAGCGACGGACCCCATTCAGCTACTACTACCACTTTTTGGGACGTCAAAAATGTAATTATCAAGTAGAATGGTTATAGAAAGGTTTAGAGTGGAAGTTATTTCTGTGGGCAAAATAAATCTGTGTTTTAAAATGTAACACGCAGAAAAAACAATTAACGTATGAGTTTGCATTCATTAAAAAAAATATAACACAGTCAGAACACAAAGATTTTGAATTTTTGCCAAGAATTTTTAAAAACTCGTCGGACTAGATATTAGGAAAAAGATCAGCTCTGTGATTATAATCGGGGACAAAACATTGAACCATGATGGTCGCAAAGGCTTTGCTTTGTTATACTACTATTTTTAGCTTTCCAGTGGAAAAAAATCACTAAAAGTGATCTAAATCTTTTATCAAGTATGACCTGCATTCTCTGTACAAACAAAATGTGCAAAATTGTGATCGTAATAACCAAAAGACGACGAAAAACGAGCAAGTTTCTCCTAGGACTAATTTGATATGATTTCCCTCAGGACTGGAGCCGGAAGTTCCGTCATAACATCTGACATTGCCACTCTATTGTATTTATTCTTGAATGTGAATTCTATCCCAGCTGGAATAGGAAATTCAGTCATGACGTCATTTTGCCACTCTATTACACGACACCTAACAAACCTGAGTTCATTTCAAGAAAACAACTCTAAACATGAGTGAAGAAGCGATATAAAAGCATAAACATGAGTACCATTTATACGCAAAACTTCTTGTGGTTTCATGTGGTTGTTATATTATTATTTCTTTATTCTTTTTTTTTAATTCAGTTACACAGAGAGAGAGAGAGAGAGAGAGAGTGGAGAGAGAGAGAGATGAAAGAGATGAGGAAAGATGACATTTCTTTCGGTTCCTTTTTTGACGGTTATCCCCAAAATTCATTATCCTTTCAAGAAGAGTTAGAGGGATGAAATTTCACAGTCCAACTTCATTGCTGAATTAGTGTCTCTTTAATTTTTTTCAAATAGATTTAGAGACATGAAAAATGAATGGGACGAAATTTCACGTCAATGTATGGTCTCTTATAGGGATCATCATTTGTTTACCATGTTACTGTTCCGGGAATTTCAAGAGCAAAGGAGTTATATCAACATGGCACCCCAGCAGCGTTGATCAAATACCATCTCCCTTCCTTATTATATATATATATATATATATATATATATATATATATATATATATATATATATATGCTGTTTTATATCAACGAAAAATAGCATTAATTCGTCGGTTCCATTTTCAAATTCAGTTACACTTGCACACACACACACACGCACACACACACATATATGACATTTCTTTCATTTTTTTCTTTTTAACGGTTAAATTTTAGAATTTTTATTCCCAAAATTAAGTTTGTTTTCAAAAAGAGGGTGAAAGAGACGAAAGGTCACGTCAATTCCATTGTTAATTCCTCATATATATATATATATATATATATATATATATATATATATATATATATATATATATGTGTGTGTGTGTGTGTGTGTGTGTGTGTGTGTGTAGTCTAGAAAGCTTTACAGCTTTAAACATTGAACATTAAAGAATTTTTCCCAAGTCTTATGCTTCTTTTTACAGACTTACGTTTTCATTTGAATATGTAGATATTTATAATTTTTATGTAAATTATTCATGTATCGAGGAATTGCGTTGCCGAAAAAATGGATCATCTCAAAAAGCTTATGTATAACTGAATAGGCATGTGTGTATAAAACATGAAATTAATTATGTGGCTTTAACTTTATCAGCATAAACGTTACTTTTCACCTCTTATGCACCATGATTTGCTACCAGAAGTTTAGTTTGAACAGTCATTGGTATAAATAAACAAACGAATTAAAATAGGAAAGACTAGAAAGAAAACTCACATCGTAATTTTGTGGCGGAAACCGGTTTCAAAAGACGGTAATTAACCTAATATGTCTGTTGATTAACTGAAAATGGTGTGTGATTAATAGAGGAAAGAGAAGGGAGAAAAGAAAAGGCCACGGGTCGCTTCGCCAAGTTCTTTTGGAGCAATGTAGGCGGGAAAAAGACCGACTCATGTATGCGTGCCCTAAGGATTAAATCCAAGCATGCGAAAAACAAAAAGGAAAAAATACACTTGTACGTGTATGAGTGAACAGTTATTTATTAGCATATACCTATATACACACATGTGCGTGCATACACACACACAAACACACACACACACACACACACACACACACATATATATACATATATATATATATATATATATATATATATATATATATATGCACACACACATACTTTATCTGAAATCTGAGTAGGAAATTATGATAAAATTATTATGAAGCAGATGATGATAGCCTGAATAATAAAACATGGGGTCATGTGTATCTGATAGTGATCCTCATACCTACATACAAGGTCGCCAAAAAACATCTACTTCATAATTACTCCACGTCTACCAACCAAATGTAGTATACACAGTTCCTATACATACTTTACACAGTCAAATTCTGACATGGTATCTTGGCTTTCCAAAATGTTGGAAACTTTTTCTGAGTGTTTAAGTCAATAGCAATAAAAAATAATTAGAAAAAAAAGTATGGACTTTAAAAATTAACAGTACAGGAAGAATGCAAATATCTAGGGTGATTGAAAAAAATGAAGACCTTAAAAAAGAGGGACAGAATTGTCGAAGGCGACCAAGAATTCCACAAAAACCTTTATTCCTTGAAGCAAGGGACCCGAGACAACGAACAGGATATGCAAGTTACGAGTAGCCAGTTCGAAGACTATCCGGAAGTTACTCCGTGGGAGGTGAACCATACCATCAAACAAACGAAAAGAGGAAAGGCCCAATGGGCCATATAACATCACCATCGACCCACTCGAAAAAAAAAGTAGGTGAAGTCATCAGCAGGGAACTAGCCATTCTGTTCTGTTTATACCTCAAACAGAGTAAATTATCATATAATTCTATTACATAAGGAAGGGAATCTGAAAGATCTGAACAACTCCAGGCCAATAAACCTACTCAACTACATCTACAAACTTTTCTCAAGAGATCACCAACCTATCAAACTACGGGAACAGGCTGGACTACTCAACCATTCTCCATCTCCATTCGGTAAATCAACTAAAAAAAAAAGCAGCAGAATTTAAAATGCCACTCACTGTAGCATCTATCATATAACAAGGCGTAGACCCTGTATACGTCTGATTATTGTAGCATATGTATCGAAACAGCAGTTCTTTTATCAGGATACATAAAAAAAACTTTCCAAAAAAAAGTAAGACAAGGTGATGCATAAACTTTTCACAGTCTGCTTCAAGATTATCCTCCCAACCAAAATTGGGAAAATAAAGGAATCGGAATGGACAGCAAATACCTAAGTAACCTCAGATTTGTTGATGACATTGTCCTTTTTGTTAAAAACCTTCATGATCACCGAAAAATGCTCGTCAAACTGAACTAAGAAAGCAAGGAAGTTGGTTTTTACTTGAGCTTCAGTAAAACAAAGGTCATGTACACAGGACATATAGAGGACGAAGATACAACAATCAAAATCAAAAACGCAGACCTGAAAAAAGTAGACCACTACATTTATCACGGGCTATGAATCTCCTCGAAAGAAGAAATTAAGCAAAGAATCACTGTAAGTTGGCATGCTTTCGGTTGATCAGGCCCAACGTTCAAGAACAGGAAAATCCCATTAGTCCTGAAAAGAAGGATATACGATGCACCCATCCTCCCGATATTCGCCTATGGAGCAGAAACATGGAACCTAACCTAAAGAATGACCCTCAAACAGAGAAGCAGGCTAAAGTTAAAAGATAAAATCTTCAAAAACCTCCAGAAACTTTCGATACTTGGATGATATTCCATCCTTGGTTATAGCATCGAGAAATCAAAAACAGTATACGAAAAATACTCTGCTCCAATTCACATTCGAATCCAAAATACGAATCGAGATTCCCTTCCCCGATGCTTTACTCCACCCAATTTTTATCATCTCTGTATATAAAAATCCACAGAACTCCAGAAATCTTAATCAACTGGTTTTCGGCTGGTCAAATTTCAGACACAAAAAAGGATTAAAAAAATCAATTAATTTTTTAATCTAAAATCGACCGAAAAATGTGTGCAGAATATAAATCGAGGCGTATTGAATTCGATTATAGTTTTATTTTTTGTCTCGGATGCGTAGTTTTCGAGTGATTAGAGTACAAACATGCAAACTTCAAAACTTTATATAAAGAGATATATACTAGATAACCCAAACCCGTGATCCATTGTTCCGCCCTTTGAGAAAAAATTAGGGCAATTTATAGATAAGTAAGGGAGACTCCTTTGTGATTAGAACTTAATGAATACTTTTCTCAACAACTTGGTCGTTATAATATAGCTATAGAGGTGAGAAAAAAAACAGACCCCACACTATTATTAATCAGTTGCAAATCACTATGGTTTTTACCTTAACACATCATGATTTCACGATAATTCAACCTCTCGTTACAATGAACCGTTCTAAGAGAGAAAAAATACTTTAACTATTTGATAGGTAGATATATAGTACTCTATAATGATAATTTACAATTTACTTCCCTATGGAAATGACTTTTTACTAGAGAGCGCGAAAGCAAGCCCAGTAAAATTATCATTCAGTCGCAATTCACCCAGATTCATTTTGCATTCTTTAGGTTAGTGCATTTTGCAGATACTTTAATTCATAGCTCTGGCTAGAATACACCGTTTCGGCTTCTCAGAAGTTACAGAAAACCAAAACCAGGCTTTTACTATGACACACACACACACACACACACACACACACACACACACACACACACACACACACACACCTCAATTTGCCATGATTTTACCTTAATTCATCATGATTTTGCCTTGATTCAACCTCTAGGTACAATGCACCGTTCCAAACACACACACACACACACATAAATACACACACCACACACACACACACACACACATATATATATATATGTGTGTGTGTGTGTGTGTGAGATGTGTGTGTTTAATGTATACGCAGTTAGAAACCCTTCATTAATGCATGTCTGCTTGAACGAGATGGACAAGGAAAAATTTTGATTGTTCCTATTCGAGAGAACGTGTGGAACACAAAAAGACAATGGATTCTAAAAAAATCATAACGAATTAGCAGAACTAAATTATTTGGTGGTTCAAAATTATCGGTAGTGTACATTATTCAATGGTATGGTTAACAATCAATAGTTCATTTTTTACCTAATAACTGCAAGGATAGTTTTTAATAAGCTTCTGGTGCAAATCGGAAGTTATTTTTGCCCATCCTTCTATCAAATATTTTTCTAAATACAATAATTTAGATGATTTTTCTTGGATTGATTCTTTTCTCAATTTCCCACGGTAAAATTTCCATAGAATTTATGTCAGAACTTTTAGCTGAATACAGATGAACATCGATCTTGTTATCTTTTGAGCAATGTTTTTTTATCAGAAGTGTGGTGTGCTTCGGATAGTTGTCCCCCATAAAAGTCCAACGGCGACGAATCCGAAGTTTTTTTTTTCAAGAAGTCCGTTGCAAACTTCAACCAACCATTTAAGTGCTTCTTCTTCAATAATGGCGTTTTTCGAGTATGGCTCCCTTTCAAGCCACTTCTATTGAAATCAATCGTTGAGCATAAAGCATTGACTTCTGTCCCTGGTGAATTGGTTTCCGTTGCTCTGATTGTTACTTTTAGACCTTTGTTTACTACTCTCACTAGCATCCGTTTGTTTCGCCCAGGGAATATTCTGTTTTATCTCATCCACTCTTGTTCTCAGATGAACCAATATCTTGCAAACAGTTGTTTAAATGCTTAGATATCGCCTTACTTCCATCTCCCATGGCATAAGCATCAATCATCTTTGTCGTTACACCAGAGCTAAGCTTGTGTACCTTGACCATGATGCTATAGATGGAAGAGTTGTCGAGCAGGACACAGTTGTAAGAATATTGCGCTGCTGATGGAATGTGTGTCTTTTCACAGTTTGCCATCGGAGTTTCTGTTATCTAGAACTTTCCATGAATAGTGTAACTTTCATTATTGGAAACATTTATGCGTGACATCGAAGTTCATGAGAAATGGAAAATATTTCAAAAGAAATATTTTGAAGACGACACACACACACACAAACATATATATATATATATATATATATATATATATATATATATATATATATATATATATGTGGAATGGAAAAGTTGACAATGTGGAAAAAGAAAAGACTTGAGACTACTTGATATATCTCAAAGTGTAATTGTTTACGTTTTTCACCCGTTGTGTCGAGTTTCTTAAGAGCTTTGAAAGCGAGAGTTCATTTAGGGAAAATGGTAAAAACCACCGAAATGCTTGGGTAGTTAAGGAAAAAGAAATTGTTGGGTATAGGAGGAGAGAATTTGGGTTTTATTATCATATGTTAGAGGGAAAAGGTTTTTGGTGAACATATAAGTGGGATCTGTAAATAAGTGGATGTCCTTTTCAGTATATAATATTGTTTTGTCAATAGAAATGAGAGTGTCCTGATGAAGTGGTTTGTAAGGGAAGGGTTAGGGTTTGGAAATTTGGAAAATCACGAGGTGTTAAATGGGTCTACAAAATGTGTTTAAGATGAAAAAGGGTTGCAGAATTATATCTGGGGGTGCGTGTGTTTAGTCATCATCAAATGTGTTACTGCCGTTTGTGTGAGGTGTTTTTGGGTGGGGCAGGGGTGCAAATTTTGCTAGAGGTGGGGAATTATTTGAAATTACCTAGATGATCGTGTTTCTAATCGATATGAGATTGCATTTAATGCACTTGTGCCTTTTGGAAAGGTGTTTCTGTTTGATCATTTGTGCTTTTTCAAGTCGAGATAATGGAGTTAAAGGTTCTGATGTTGGGCCAAAGTATTACGGTATTTAATCAGTATCAAGGACGAAAACCAACCACGGGAACAAACTGGTTTCAGAAAAAGCTTCTCAACCATCAATTATCTCTATTAAGTAAGCCATCTAAAAGAGAAATCAGCAGAATATAGAATGCCACTTGCTGTAGCATTTGTTGACGTTAAAGATGCCTTCGATTCAGTAGAAATCCCAAAAGTTATCGACGCAATAATGAAAGGTGTAGACCCTGTATATGTGAGATTACTGCAACATATTTCCATACACAGCAGTTCCTTCATCAGACAGCATAAAGACTAGAAAAAGGAGTGAGGCAAGATGATCCCAGCTCAGACAAAACTCTCCAAGAGATAAATGTAAAATCAGAACACGGCGTCTCGTAGAGTTTGTTGAAATCACGGCGGGAATCAAGAGGCAAATTGTAAAAGATTTCTTCCGATGAGCCTCTATCATGGAGAAAGAAAAACACATGGAAGTCACTGAAGGTAGAAAAATAGCGGCTTATACGTGGCATTTCGTTCAATGGAGATCTTTTGGTGCTAATGTACGAAGTCTTGAGTTTACATCTACCTGTGAAACCACTAAAAAAACACATGGGACTTAATGTTAAGGCAAGGGATGCATTGCTGTGGCTGTTTTAGAAAAAAAACATGTCATTGTGAATAAGAAAATTTGTGATGAGTCTTTAAGCGCAAAAACTTCACATTTAGAAAATTTTCAAATGGTTTTATTCAAACTGAGTGGCTTTTTAGTATAGTTTTACAATCTTGAAGGAAATGACTAAATCATTTGTCATGATTTTGCCTTAATTTGTGGAATTACCGATGGTACACACCACCTGAAGTCTATGGTGGTAGGGCAATCGAAGATAGCACACGCTCTTTAAAACAGTGGGCTTACTTACGTAGATTACCCACAAAACAGATATGACTTGTTATTTGTGTCATTTCTATGGAATGTTCATCCATGAGAATATTAAATCCGTTGTGTCGATTTCAACATCAGACTCCATGCAAGCATATATATCATCAGCAGTATGGACTGCTTGGCAAAAGCTCTCTCCATCTCTTTCCATGATGGTATTGTCATGTCTTACCGGCATCCTTTCTATCTCAAACCTTCATCTTGCGTCTAGCCTTTTCTTACTGCGTTTACTGTCTGATTGTTATCTTTTTGATTGATCTGTGGTCATTCCTTTTTTTAAGTATCAAGCACATCTCTATTTTTGTCGTTTAATAATTTTTAGATATATTTCATCTTTGTCCGCCCTCAGATCCATGTTCTATCCCAAGGATTACTCTTTCTATGCCACTCTTTGCAATTTTAAGTTGGTTCTCCGTTCGTTTTGATGATTTCAATGTTTTACATCTGCAAGTCATAGCTGGGTATTATGCATTCATTGCATACTTTACGCTTTTAGTTGATTTAAGCAACGAGCTCTATTCATACCAAATGCGTTCCATTTTATTTCGCTTTGGTAGTTCCTCGGTCACTCCTTTTCCTATTTTTATCTTATTTGTATCTTTGTGTAATCTAATTTTTGCAGTTTTGCATATGTATTGAATGATTTGTTTGTAATTTTCATTAACGCCTTATTCTTACAACGAGCTCAAGACTGTCGAGTGTTCTACAATATCAAATGCTTTTTTGCAAATCGAAAACATTGGTTTGTCGTATTTCAAGAACTTTTCTAGGTGGCATATTGTTGAATAGTCACTTTTGAAGCCTGTTTTTTTGCCTGGTTGATTTTCATCTAGCCTATATGAAAAGTTAGACGCTAGACTCTAGAGTACCTGTAAGTATTTGTTGTGAATAGTTGTGAATATTATATAGTCGTGTAAATAGGACAATAATTGCCGAGGTCACAATTATCAATTTTGAAGTGAAGTAGATTCACTATTCCTTGATAGAAATTTTCAAGAACTTTTTTTTTCACAGGCACTGCTTGAATCACTGTGCTTGTCCTTTTTAGAATCTCTCTCTCTTTCTCTCTCTCTCCCTCTCTCTCTCTCTCTCTGTCTAGCATCATCCATATGGTCAAGATTTTTTCTGATAAAAGAAGCCTATTGCACATAATTGGACATGCTGAACCCACCCAAAAATGGAATACAAAAATTAACATTTACTTTCTTGGTTAATTCAAACCAAGAAATGACTGTTCAACTCAAGCTAATATTCTTGTCAATAATGAGCAGCATCCTATTATCATTTTATCATGAATAATAATAATAATAATAATAATAATAATAATAATAATAATAATCATCATCATCATCATCATCATCATCATCATCATCATCTTTCATTCCACCGTCTAAAAGTACTGGAATGAATTTGTTTAAATAGTATACATATGTTAGAGTAGAATCAGACTTAGAACAAAGAATGACCTCAGTCGATGAGGGGAAAAATGACAAAATGTGGCAGGGGGAAATCCCCCCTCTACGCTAAGCAGTTTGCTGAGAAGTAAAGATTCCTTTAATATGAAACTCCCGATGAGGACTCTTACTAAGTCAAGACAAAATATCCTGAGACTTGTAACACTCATGCAATCCCATATTTATTTCAATATAAATCATGGATTCCAGTCCCAGTAAAACATGTAATATCTAGAAGGTACAGTACCATCGTCTATCTTACCAACGATTTGCACATCCATATGTTCCCTCATCAAAAAAGAATACTGCTGGTGTTACTGTGCTTACTCCGACTATGGTCAGTCCGAACCAATCCACTATGTGCCCTTCCATATGCACAGAAGTAGGCTGGAAACATACAAATGAAACAATGATAAAAATAACTTCAGTACATATCCGAGACCTTGCGGTGGAGGAAATAAGACCAAATATCAATGACATAAGATCTTGAAGAGAGGTATCACCTGTAACAACAAACAAGACAAATGATGAATTTATCAGCAAAAGAGAACATAGTTAGGGAATAAAGTAAAATAGAAAACCTAAATCTCCACAATAGACAATCACTACCTAAAATTAAAAAGACAAAAACGATAGCCCTCTACTTACGATAAAAAATACAATAGAGCGCTCAAAATCCACTCAGGGGAATGAATATCATAAATATAACTATCCTAAATAATATAACATACGCTACTGCATATACAGCAACAAATGTCATCAGGTAAAAAATAAAGAAGCAAAAAGCAAATAAAAGTATACAAAAAAGGTGGAAAGAAAAGAGTGAACATTAAAACAAAATGCAGGAATGTCAAGAGGAAATATCAACTAACGACAGAAAATCAAATTGAAGAAATAATCAAATAGAAGATACAAGTCAAAGGCCAAAGGGTAAGACAGTGTGAGAAAAGAATTAAATTTTACCATCCAAACCTGACGTTAAATACAGACGTCAATAAATCATTCCGAGAGATGTACAGACGGCAGGTGGAGATTGAAGAACCATCTTCATTAGATAATGTAGAGAGTTTCTGGGCAAATGTTTGGAGCATCGATGAAACTTTTAACAAAAATACCGAGTGACTTAGGACAGAAGATGAGAGTATGGATGGAGCAATCTAACAGTAGAAGAAGCCCATGATGCCTCTGCGGAAGGCACATGAATGGAAATTGCCAGGAATGGATGAAAGCTCCAATTTTTAATTAAACACACTCATCTATTCACGTGAATTTAACAAAATCTCTATCCATTGTGAATGTCCTACATGAAGCTCTAGTGTGGTTAACCAATGGTAACCACTTACCTCCAACCCTGAAGCAGCAAAACAAAAGACCCTTAAAACTTCCGGTCAACCACCTGCCTCGCAACAGTCTACAAACTAATCCCATCAATAATCCTTCCTAGAAAACAACAACTTATTTCCTCGAGAACAAATAAACTGCAAAAAAATCTATTATGAGAGCAAAGACCAACTTCTGATAAATGAAATGATACTTGAAAACTGTCGAGCCAAACGCCATAATCTAAATAGAGCATGGATTACCAAAAGGTGTTCAATAGTGTACCACATACTTTGACCTCAATAAAGGTACTTTTGAATCTAGAAATATAGCCATTAACTGTGGAATTTTACAGGGAGATTTTCTTTTACCCCTCCTTTTCTGTTTAGTCCTTATCCCTCTTTCAAGTGAACTCAAAAACACCACCTATGGATACTAAACCAGTAACAAGAGAATAAACCACATGGATAGTCTTAGAATCTATGCAGAAGATGATTTGCAACTGTTGAGTAGTTCAGTGGTGATATTGGAATTAATTTTGACCTCATAAGTATGCAAAAGCAACTTTCAAGCGAGGAAAACTGGCCACATCAAAAGATATCCTCTTAGATCTGGACACTTCAACAGGTAGATACCTATAAATACCTCAAAATTATAGAAGGTAATGGAATCCAGCATGCATTCATGTAAGAAAGATTTAAAAAGGAATATACAGGAGGGATTGAGCTATCCTTAAAATGGAGTTCCATACTGAGAACCACATCCAAGCCATCAACACCTCAATAATACTCATAGGAATTTACAGCTTTAACATAATAACTGGATAATAACTGGAACATAACTGATATTCGCAGAATGGATGCTAGAACAAGGAAACTCCTTACCACCAGTAGAATGCACGACCCAAAAGCAGAAGTAGATCGTCTCTACCTTCCCCAAAAGGAAGGTGATAGAGGTATTATCTAGTTGAAACTATTATACAAAACTGCAATCAAACACTGGGGACCGCACAAATACTGATGAAAGTACTGGAAATATGAGATCTACAAGCCTCAACTGTTAGCAATAGCCTAACAGCCAAGAAAAGGCTACGAGAGCAGTAGGTGCATTTCGACGGCTAAGTAAATTTTCAAGCAAGATAATTGACTTTGCACTTTTTTCATAACTTCGATAAGTTTTGTAACATCAGCATTCTTGCTCTCTTAAAGTAATTGAATAGTAAAAGTAATTGAATTTTGCATCCCGAAATCTGACCTACATTTGAATTTAGCTGCCTCTAACTAAGACTTACTACATTTATTCAAGTGTCACTCCTATCAGTTGATGATGTATGATGACGCGACCATTAAAAGAATTTCTAATTTTTTCAAATGGGTTCCATTACTTACAGAGACTTGCCAAAGACAATAAATAATTATCAAGTAAACTTGGATTATTCAGGTATTTCAAAGCTTGAATTTCGCCCTAATAATCTAAGCCATTTTGAAGCAGATGCACACTAAACAGCTCATGAGGTTGCTGAGGAACTGAATGCTGAGAATTCAACAGTTTTTCAATAATTGCACCAAACTAGAAAAACTAGAAGGCTCGACGTGTTGTGCTAATGACCCTGAATGAAAAGCAAAAGAGCTCATACACCGTGTGAATGACCCTACAGAAGCTCTACCTCATCAACTCATAAATTGCAGACAACCGCTTTTTTCAAGCATTTCAACCACTTCTTGAAAAGGAAGGTAATCCAAGAACCAATTAATTAGTTCCAGGACCCAAAGTTCCATGCTTCCAGAATGAATGAGCTTGTTTCTGATTGGCGAATATGTGTAAATTCTGAAGGTTCTTGATTCAATTGAAAAATTTCAATCCAAGCTGTGATGTATTACATTAAATTTGATGATGAAAAACTCAGATTTTTGCATCGGCCTAAAAGTTGATTTCATTCAAACTATTATTGATTCCTTGAAGAGCTGGAGATAATGTATTTGCAATTTTACTAACATTTAATATTTCTACCTACTCAGGCTAGGAATGTTTTTTATGAAATCTGATTGTTCAACAAATCTTATTCTTATTGGTGAAGCTATTATTATTTTTGTTGGTAAAAATTGGATTAAATTCTGTGAACGAATTTGATGATTTCAAATCAAACTTCAGCTATCAGATGCTAATACCTTTAGAGGAATATGAATCTGACACTGCTTCCTGTACAAACTCCCATGTATACATACATATTCATACATTACCAAATATTTAACTCAGCTCTAGGTCAGTAAAAACAAATGTAAATATTGATGATGGTGGTGATGATGATAATACTGATGGTAATAATATTGGTATTGCAGTGTCATTCAGTAAGTTCATTTATTCACATTTTACAAGTAGCCTTATCCAAGATATTCAAGATGATGAAAGCCTAATTGTATAAATGAAACAGTGGTTGGGTTAGTACAATATCAAATGATTATACAAGAAGTCAAGAGATCTATCAAGTGTTATCAAGTGATTAGACAAGAATTCAAATGTTATTTTGAGAGTTATCAAGCAATTATGAAAGAAATCAAGTGATTTATCCAGAATCATCAAGTGATCATACAAGAAATCAAATGATCTATTAGGAGTTATCATATGATTATACAAGTCATCATGTGATTCAATATAAATTATCAAGTGATCAAACAAAAAACCAAGTGATTATACAAGACAGCAATTCATTTATTATGAGTTATGAAGTGATACTATGAGAAATAAAGTAATTTATCAAGAGTCATCAAGTGGTTGAACAAGAAATGAATTGATTTATTGAGTTATCAAATGATTATACAGGAAATTTCTTTGAGGTGATTTCTTTAGAGCTATCATGATACTATAAGAAATTAATTGATTTAACAAGACTAATCAAGTGATCAAACTAGAAATCAAGTGATTTATTAAAAGATATCAAGTAATTATACAAAAAATCAAGTATTTCATTAAGAGTTATCAAGTGATTATACAACAAATCAAGTTATATATCAAGTCTAATCAAGTGATCAAACAAGAGATCAAGTGATTTATCAAAAATTATCATGTGATTATAAAAGAATCAATAGATTTATCAAAAGTAATCGAATGATGATACAAGAAATCGATGAGTTATCAAGTGATCATACCAGAAATCAAATGATTTATTATGAGTTATCATATGATTATACTAGAAATCAAGTGATTTAGTATAAATTATCAAGTGATTTTACTAGAAATCAACTGATTCAACAGAAAAACATGTGGTTTATCAAGATTTATTAAGTGAGTATAAAAGAAATCAATAGATTTATTAAGAGTAATCTAGTGATTATGCAAGAAACCAGAACATTTATCAAGAGTTATCAAGTGATTACATAAAAAATGAAATATTTTATTATAAGTTATGAAGTGATTATAAAAGAAATCAAGTGATTTATTAAGAGTTATCAAGAGATAAAACAAGAAATCAGTTGATTTACCAAAAGTAATCGAGTATTTATACAAGAAATTAAAGGTTTTATTTGGGTTAGTGAGTGATAACAAAAGAAAGGGATTTATTATAGTTATCAAGTTATTATACAATAAATTAGGAGATTTATTATGGAATATAGAGTGATTTAACAGGAAATCAAGTGATTCATCAAAAATTTTCAAGTGATTATACAAAAAAATCAAGTGATTTATTAAGAGTTATAAGGTGATTCTATAGGAAATTAAATGATTTATCAGGAGTTATCACGTGATTATACAAGAAGTCAAGTGATGCAATAAAAATCATCAAGTGTTTATACAAGAAATCAAGGGATTTATGGAGAGTTATCAGGTGATTATATAAGAAATCAAGTGTCTTATCTAGTTATCAAGTGATATCAAGCCATTACAAAGTCATATTAAGAGATTGATGTAAGATACCACGTAATTATACAAAAAAATCAAGTGATTTATTCAGAGTTTTCAAGTGATTTCATAAAAGTTATTAAGTGATTATAAAGGGAAATCATGTGATTTATTAAGAGTAGTCAGGTGATTATACAAAAAATAAAATGATCTATCAACAGTTATCTAGAGATTAAACCAGAATTCAAATGATTTATTAAGATTTATCTAATAATTATATAAGAAATCAAGTATTTTATTTAGAATTATCAGGTGATTACACGAGTTATTCAAGTGATTATACCAGAGTTCAGGGTATTCATTGAGAGTTATCAAGTGATAATACAAGATATCAAGCAATTTATGAAGAAATTTCATGTAATTGTACAAGAAATCAAGTGATTTATTAAGAGTTTTCAAGTGATGTATTGAGAATTATCAAGTGATAATAAAGGAAATCAAGTGATTATCAAGAGTTACCAAGTGATCATATGAGGAATCAAATGATTTGTTTGGTGTAATCATATGATTATACAAGGAATCAAGACATTTAATAAGAGGTATCATGTGATTCAACAAAAAAATGTGAATTATCAAGAAATATCAAGTCATTATAGAAGAAATCGATTGATTTATTAAGAGTTTTAAAGTGATTATGTAGGAATAAAATGATTTATCAATAGATATCAAGTGATCATACAAGAAGTTAAGTAATTTAGTAGGAGTTAATAAGTAATTAAAAGAGTCAACAATTGATTTATTATGTATAATAATGATTTATTATGTATAATATGATACTATGAGAAATCACGAGATTTGTCAAAATTTGTTAAATGATTATATGAGAAATAAAGTGATTTATTAAGAGTTAAGTAGTAATTATACAAGAAATCAAGTGATTTATCACAAGTTATCAAATGATTAAAGGAATAAAGTTTTTTGTTATAAGTTATCAAGTCATTATACAAGCTATGAAATGATTTATTAAGAGTTACCAAATGATTATCAATCAAATTGAGTGATTTGTAGAGGAATCAAGTGATTCATCAAGAGTTATCAAGTGATTTTGCAAAAAGAAATCAAATGATTTATCAAGAGTTATCAAATGATTATGCAAAAAGAAATCAAATGATTTATCAAGAGTTATCAAGTGATTATGCAAAAAGAAATCAAATGATTTATCAAGAGTTATCAAGTGATTATGCAAAAAGAAATCAAATGATTTATCAAGAGTTATCAAGTGATTATGCAAAAAGAAATCAAATGATTTATCAAGAGTTTTTGAGTATACCAGAAATCAAGTGATAGTTTGAGTGTTGTCATGTGATTATGCGAGAAATCATGTGATTTATCATGAGTTCCTATGAGATTGAACAAGAAATCACTTCATTAATTAAGAATTATCAAGTGATTGTACAAGAAATCAAGTTTTTCAAGAGTTATCAAGTCATTATACAAGGAATCAAGAGACTGATGATGAGATATCGAGTAATTACACGAAAAAATTATTTATTTAGAGTTATCAAGTGATTATACAAGAAATCAAATAATTCATCGAGAGTTATCAAAAGATTAAACCAAAAAAAAAATTGATTTCTTGAGAGTTATCGATTTATTATATGAGATATTAAGTGTTTTAATCAGAGTTATCGGGTAATTATGCAAAAAATAAGTCATTTATCAAAAGTTATCAAGTGATTATCATAGAAATCAAGTGATTTATCTAGAATTTTCAAGTGATTATACAAGAAATCAAATGATTTGATAAGAGTTATCAAATGATTATACAAGAAATTTTCATTGTTATGAGTTATCAACTGATTAAACAAAGAATATTCAAGATTTTTGATCCTGATATGAATAGATTTTTGGCAAATCTAGACATTTGATACAGCTGGATATTTTGCATCTAAATTGTATGATTTTTCCAGTTGTTCTTGGAGCAAACTATGGGGTATGATGGGCCATGTCCTGCCACACTGGCCCATGGCAGGGGGTCTGATGGATTTTCAACTGCTGATGTGGGTCAGTGGCCTTAAAGCTCCGCCAGCTCTTAACACCCATCGCATCTGCTCTTGTAAAGTAGGAATGGGTGTTCGCAATGCTGAAAAAAAATTTGTTCGTTTATAAGTCTCCCTTATTTTTCGAAGTTTCGAAGTTTTTCGAAGTTTTTCGCTTCCTTTTCAACCTCACTTGGATGTCTGAGGATTTCTCTTTTCTTTTTTTATTGCTTGACCTTAGAAGTCTCTAAAATCCTTTCCGTTGGGAAAATGGATGGGGGGCATTTATATACTAGCTCAATTTCCTCTAACCTTATTTTTGTCGTTTCAAATTTACATTGATATGCAATGAGCAATTTCAGTTCTAGCCTTACCGATCTCTTCAGAGAGAGAGAGAGAGAGAGAGAAAGAGAGACAGAGAGAGAGGGGGGAGACAGGGAGAGATCTAGAATTGAAATTCTAGCAAAATATAGTTAATGAAATTCGAAATAAAATCAAGATTAAATACTACTTATCTGCTGTCAGACTAGACCTTTGGATTGAAAGTTGAGTGATTTTCCATACGACAGTCAGGTTGAAGAAGAAATAGACTACATCCTAACTGACAAAAGCAATATCGTCA
The DNA here is from genome assembly GCA_963457665.1 of Thysanoteuthis rhombus. Lineage (NCBI taxonomy): Eukaryota > Metazoa > Mollusca > Cephalopoda > Oegopsida > Thysanoteuthidae > Thysanoteuthis > Thysanoteuthis major. Next base: position 26,948,245 of record OY735214.1, read on the forward strand.
ATGACACCCAAGTCCTGAATCAAGTCAATGTAGGAAGCGACCACAAAATGGTAAGATATAAAATGCAAGAAAACACCAACAAATAATGCTGGAAAATGCTCCACACCAAACTGCAACCTCCTAACATACCTAAAGAATACGCTCGAGCCTTCAAGCTCGAACTGAAAAACAGATTTAGAATTCTTACTGAACAAAACGACACCAACATCAACGAACTAAACAAAACGACAGCATCTATAATAGGAGGCACCACTATATTCAAACCAATGAGTACACAAACCATTAGTAAGATCTTAAATGAAAACAGGAATCTCATGGAAAAACGCAGAAACCTCAAGCAACCGACAAGAGAGAAAATTGAAGAGACCGAAGGGAAGACAGAAGAAGATACACGATCAGCAAATTGGCTCTCGAAAGAGGTCAGAGCTTCAAAGCAAAACAAAGGCCTCGACTCAATATGGGAGCAAATAACCAGCATACAAGAGGGAAAGGGAAATCCAACTACAGGAAGAGACAGGATTGTCGAACGTGTCAAAGAATTTTACCAAAAACTCCATTTGTCCAAACAAGGACTGCAAAACAATGAACAGGGTTCGCAAGACACGGGGTATCAACTAAAGGATTTCCCAGAAGTAACCCTGTGGGAGGTGAAACAAGCCATCAAACAGACGAAGAAAGGGGAGGCCCCTGGACCAGACAACATCACCATCGACCTACTCCAAAAAGCAGGTACGATCAACACTAGGAAACTGGCCGTCCTTTTCAACGTGTCTAAAACAGAGTAAAGTCCCAGATCATTGGAACATTGCAATCATAATGCTTTTATATATAAAAAAAGGAAACCTGCAAGACCTCAATAACTTCAGGCCCATAAGCCAACTCAACTGCATATACAAACTTTTCTCAAAAATCATCACCAACCGAATCACAAAAACACGCGATGAAAACCAACCACGAGAGCAAGCTGGCTTTAGAAGAAGCTACTCGACCATGAACCACCTGCATTCGATAAATCAACTGAAAAAAAAAGCAGCAGAATATAAACTACCACTTGCCGTAGCATTTATCGACTTCAAAAAGGCCTTCGACTCAGTAGAAATCCCTGAGGTCATGGAGGCCATCACTCAACAAGGTGTAGATCCAGTATATGTTGAAGGGCTGAAACATATATACAATCACGGCAGCTCCTTTATCAGGCTACATAAAGACTCGGACCCCTTTCAGCAGCAGAAAGGGTTGGACAAGGTGATACCAGCTCACCCAAACTCTTCACAGCCTGCCTCGAGATGATCTTCAGAAGACTAGACTGGGGTAGTACAGGAATCAGAAAAATATCTAAGCAACCTCAGATTTGCAGACGACATTGCCCTTTTCGCAGAGAACCTACACGACCTCCAACTAATGCTAGATTAACTGCATGAAGAGAGCAAGGAAGTCGGCCTACACATGAACTTCAGCAAGATGAAGATCATGTGCTACATGGTGGTTCAATTAATCATACAACCAGATTTAGGTTGGTTTAGTCAATATTTAAGGGGAACACAATGACAAACCAAGTCAGTTGCATAATACATTAAAAAAAATATGATGTAATTAATATAATAAAATAGAATTAATAGAATATCATACAATATGCTGAACGGAAAGTAAGGAGTTCAGTTTAGCATTATTTTATTCTTTGTAAATAGAACACTCTGTGGAACACTTTAGGAATTTTCTCAAAACTTTTTACTTTAATATCATTTTTCTATATCCATTCAGTATGCATGACAAAGTTTCACGAAATTTTGGACAGCTATACTAGTTTTTGATGATGATGATGATGATGATGATGATGATGATGATGATGATGATGATGAGCACGATGCAGGGGTTATTATTCTCTGAGTGACATTTTTAAAGCATACACCTGAAATGCACTCTAGCTTTTTAAGCACATGAGTAGTAAGATAGATGATATGTCTTTAAACCAGGTTCAAATTCAAGTTCCAGTTCGGGGACTACTCTAAAGAGGTTAAACCGTAAATTTTCTATACTGATCTCCAAAGTTCAAATAACATTCTCCTACTAGCTACTCCAGCCTTTTACATGTCCCGTGTACTCGATGAAGAATAGATACCTGAAGTCAGAGAAGTGTGTAGCCACAAACGATGGTGGTTGAATGATTTAGAGCGATTCGGCTATTCTTTTCAGCCTTTGCTGTGGGTGCCTAAATTCATAGATCATGCCACAAAAAAAAGCAGGTTTGCGCAAAAACTCAAATCCTTACTTTAATCATAAACCTATTCACTAACCTTAACCATAGGAAGCCGGATAAAATTTCGTCTGAACAAAGATACAAATACTACCGCAAAAAAGATACGAATACTTATCTGAATAATTTTATCTACGTTTCCCTTCCTCTGCCATATGCGATCATTTCTTCAACTTTTCTTGCAGTAATCATTTTAGTTCTTTTTACTATTATTCTCCAAGAAGTCTTGGAGAAAAATGGTAAAAAGAAATAACGTAGTCAGCACGAGTGCGAACTTCGAACGCTCAACTCTAGAAGGACATGAAAACTTCTTACTTTCCAGGCTTTCAATGCATCCTGTGTCATTCTTCTAATCTTTTCTTTCTCTCCCTTTTCTGACATATTTTTTACTCACTTTTCATTTGATACATGATATTTCTATTTTCTTTTTTTACCACCTTTCGTTCTTTCTTTATTTCTCTCATTTCCTGCTTTTTCTTTCTTTCTTTCAAGCATTTTACAAGCATTTCTAATCTCGTTCCGACATGACCAATCCTTTAAAAATATCATTTTGACCCACTTTTTGCTACACCTTGCTGCTTTTTGTACAGATATATTATAGCCTTTGCATTCTTGTTATTTATGCTTTTAGGTGCACAAGGTTTGATTAGTGACCGAAATAGATCAGACTACGACAAATCCAAATATGTAAGTCTTACAACTATCAAACTGCATCCTGTGTGAGCAGAAAAACAAGATAGTAGCATAGGGGTATTATAAATGATCATGTCTTACGTAATATTTAATTTAGAAAAATAAGTCGTACCTCAAAATTTTGCTAATTACTTTGGGCAATTGATTCACCAATTCATTACACCTTTCCTGAATTTAAATAGGTCAGTTATGGTCAAAGAGTCACTAATTTTGAAGTCTATCGGAAAGTGGAAGTCATTAAAAAAATTGGGGGGGGGGATCTTATCTAGAAGCCACCAAAAGGCAGCTATTTCATAATTCGAAATAGACGACTGAAAATACATTCCTTTCAATTATATTCATCAATAAGCCCATACAAGAAATGAATTAAAAAAAGAAATAGAACACATCAGCAAATCTAATAACATATCCGTAAAAAGAGATAAAGTGAAGATATATATGAAATGAACTTTCAGACTTAAAACGAACTCCAGACCACCAATATCATATGAAATTATGAAAAAATTGGATACCACAACAATAACCACGAAGCAATTATAAACAAGGAAGGAAAAAGCATCACAGACGAATTAAACATCAGTAATAGGTTAGGAAAACTACAAAGAATGATACATGTATACTCGGGAAGGATCATCAACTTGACTTCATAAACAAACCTACAATGAGACTTATTAATCCCACTAAATCATAAATAGGAAGAATTAGTAAGAAAGTATAAGAAAATATAAACAATAACATCAAACAACAATTACGACTAAACCAATTGATTAATGCCAACGATAAATACCAACCATCATCTTGTTTAGCAACATCAAAAAAAAAAAATATTTGCGCTTTTATACAATCCGACATGATGCACTTCTACCCTTCCTTACCCAAAGGCATCTTTGAGGAAACCATGAAATTTGCCAAAATCTATACTGATATCAACAACAGACATAGAAATAACCAAACATTGTAGACGGGCGGTACTATTCCACAATCAACAACAATGAACTGAAAAACTCGACGCCTGCTGTTTTGATGTTTCTACGCAGAGACAAGATTTTGGATCTAATCTGACTGTATGTTTTATATAGCATCAACAGAAAACAAGATTCCAAAAATATAGGACTATACCGGGACGATGTCGAAAATAGCAACGCACATAAATGCGATAATATTTTTTGTAAATACATCATGGAAGAAATGAAAAAAAACAACATTAAAGTTGAAATCAATGCTAATGTCGATATTATATATTTCTTAGATATCACTTCTAATAAAAAAAACCCATGAACCATATAGAAAAGAGAATTCTGTGATTAAATATATTGATACTACCCAAACAAAATTAGTGAAGAGATCCACAAATCTATAGATAAAAGACTAATATATAATTCCTCAAATGAAATAATATTCAACAAGTTAGAAATGATTATAGTATAGCCCTAAAGGAAAGCAGTTTTACCGAAACTTTAAATGTGATTTTTTTAAAAGTAAAATCCAATAGAAAAAAAACAAAGCAACAACAAATTGATAGATGTTTAAAGAATCATCTGTTATACACTACCATTCAACCTACTAGTAAAAACCAACTTAGGAAAAATATTCATCCAATTAATACTACCCCACTCCAAGCAACCCACTGAGTAAAATATTTAACAAGAACAAAGTGAAAATTAGCTTTCATTGTACGAAAGATTTCAACACACTAGAGTAATTAGAATGAATACTGACGAAGACAGCATAAATAAACTAGACTGCAATCGTACAAACAAAAATAGATGCCCTTAGTAAAACAAATGTCTCAAATCAAATATCGTACATCAAGCCAAAATATCAACCCTAGAAGTAAAACATTACATAGGAATATCGAAAACACCCTTTAAACTTAGACTAGCCAACCTTATAACATCCTGTACAAATGAAAAATACAAAAATAGTACATCACTGTCGACATAATATTGGAGACTGAGCGATAACAATTTTAAACCAACTATAGAATGAAAAAATAATTAAAAAACACACATATGCAGGAATATTGAAACTCCGTGCCACCTATGCTAAAATGAGAAACTTGGATTCCTTAGTTTTGCCAATAAGTCAAAAAAAAACATAAGTCGAAAACCCACACATAGACATACCAATAATAACTAACAGATATTTTATTCACAAAGCCACCTCAAAGAAATATCAAATCAACGTAAATACCTGAGACATGAGGAAGTAGACCAAACCAAAAATAATCATACAACCCACAAAGGTAATGTAAGAGGGATCCTAGCATGGGGAAATGGATTTGAGAAATTTAAGTTTAAATAAAACACTCCCACAGAGTATACACACTGAAAACGAATAGGAACGACTACTTGCTGATAATGTAAACACGCACACCACACCCCTGGCTTGTAATTTATAACCACCAGACGACATACACCAACTAAAAATCAAATAAGATAAAAGAAGTGATCCTCCCACCTAGAATGGTAGACATTCCCCCAGAAAATGCCTCAAACAAGAATCCAGAATATACCTAGTCATTCGCCCGAAGAAGCCCAATCAGGACAAAAACATACACGTATTTGTGTAGCGAATCCACACTTTACTATATTTCTAGCTTTACTCAAAACCAACTTGAGATTCAAAATTGAATGTATCGAGCACTCTATGAAATAAACCCATCATACATCATTTAACATAAACCTTTATAGTAAATTAAACCCTTCTGGGCTTCATCAGGCTGTTTTTCCTGACTTTCAAAGTACAAAGTTGAATGTATCGTGCACTCTATGAAATAAATCCATCACATATCAGACATTACTTTATATCATGCTATATTGCTGACCTGATCTGTACCATATAAATACATACATACATACGCACACACACACACACACATATATATATATATGTGTGTGTGTGTGTATAGTTGAAATTTATAACAACAACAACAGTTGTGCATAACAGAGGACATGTGAAAAGGTGTTTTTCTCATCCTTCCTGGGACCAATGTCGGATTCTATCATTTTCCCTGCCTTGTGAGGGGAATGTGTGCGCAAAATTTCAACTTTCAACTATCAATGGTTAGGGCTGGGAACATAGATATATAGATACATGTATACATAGATAGATGCAAATGTCAGAATACATGAATAATCTAAATCCAATTAACTTAATATCTTAACCAGAATTGTGGCTGTCGGTGATTAATCAAACACTATCTTATTTCAATCTATCAATTTTTCTATCTCAGAATTTTCGAACAGCAATCTACTCTGCCTGCTGGGGCGGTATTTAGTCTCGTTATAAAAATGTAATAAAACTGTCTCTACTTATTGCATCAATGGTGACTGATTTTATCATTTCAACGATTACCTTGTAAAATAGATAACCGAACTATCTTTGTCCTGAATGTTAACCTCAGGAATCTCGAACAAACGGAATTTCAATACAATACAGAATTAACACCAATTTTCTGCGAAATTATACCCTCAATCAGAGAAGAGAATTCAAAACTGTGAAATAAACTGCTTTGTTTGAGATTTTTAAAAACTTTTATTTGTTAAATCATACTATATGCTTATGGCGTTTAGAAAGAAAAAAATAATCAAACTAATATTTTCAATAAAATTCTTCGAAAATTCAATCGAATTTTAAAAATGTTTCAAAACGTTTGCGGTTTTCTTTCAACTTTGATAGCGTCTGAAATGATGTAATCCTGTTTTGATAATGAAGTAATGGAGGAATACATAAATAACCATTTTCAACAGTAAATTTTGATGAATAGCAAGATGTCAAGTGTGAGGTCCCGTTGCACAATACCTAAATCATTTGCCATTGAATATAACTTGTTAAGACAACTCTTGACTGGTTCAGTCTGTTTGGGATTATTAATCAGTTGTGTAATTTAATGAAATGAGAAAACATGAGCTTCAACTCTCAACAAGTGAAAGTGAATGGTGGTCAGTAGGCTGGTGTTACATTTGTTGAAATGCGTGCTCGTTTTGTACATAGCAAAATTCTTCGTCGGGTCATTCTTAAACAATCGTTTGTCAAATGGGAGTAAACACATTTTAGATGGACATTCAAACATGTAAATCTGTTGCAGTCATTAATAATTGCTATTCTTAGTTGACGAGCAACTTTTTTTCTTCTTATAGTCTGAATAGCCAAGTCGAGGCTGCACTTACACGAAGAAAAAACAGTTCACTTACAGACTGGCGACGCTGTCATACAACAGTCTGGACAGCTTGGCTTCTTGAGTTAGAAAATCATGTAAAAACTGATGCAGCGGACAGGCTTGATTGAAACCTACGACTCAACGCGGACTGCAATCTACATTAGTAGAATGCAGTCCGTGTAAAGTCGTAGGTTAATGAGAAGTGTATGCTACTTTATGTGCGCTCGGCAAGCGTAAAATTACTACCACACCCACAAGAAAAATGTAAGAGCTACAAAAACATATTTGTGCAACGAATTTTGAGTTCGAAGGGTAAGGAAATTATATCAATTGTAGAGAAAAGTTATGTTCGACCAAGAGAAGAAAAATTCCTGATAGGAAGAGAATAGGAGAGATGGAATTATAAGATGGAAAATAATGATGGGAAGAAGAGAGAAAGCTTGGTCAAAAATAAGGAAAGTCAAAGGAGAAAATATGTGTTTGTGCAAAGAACAGAGAAGAAGATAGAAACAGATGATGAAGACATTGGAAAGATTTGAAAGGTAGTAAGAGGACCCGGAAAAGTTAAAGTAAAATTATTTGATAATAGAATAAGTAGGTAGAGAATTGTATAGAAAGATACATGAGAAGAGAACATTAGGGAAGTAAGTTTGGATTGTGTAGAGGGGGGATTTTTTATTCTTTATTACGTCGGTGGGAAATAATCACCTATATCTAACCATCCAATAAGGTCAAAATCAAGGAGATTAGACTGCTGAGAAAGTGCTGGAAGAAAATCTTGATCTTAGTAAAAAGAAGAAAAAGGAATAGTGAGAAATATTTGAAAGCGCAAAGACAACCAACAAATGAGACAACGGAGAAAAGAACTGCTTCAAAAACGAAGAGAAAGAATGAGAGAGAAAGAAAGTTAGATAAACTGGGCTGAGGAGAAAAGAAAGAGTTTATAAAAAGTAAATCAAAGGTACATTTTTTTTTAAAGAAGGTGAAGGAAGGCAGTTTGAGAGGGAGAGAATTCGGCTTTGGACCAGAAAGGAAAGAAAAGGTAGATGAAATGTTACCAGTAAAGGAGTAACAATATAGAAATACATTTTTTAAAGAAAGCAAATATATTAAAGCCGAAGAAAGGTGATATCGATTAAAGAAGGAAAAAAGAAAACGAAAATGAGAAGAGAGAAGCGATGAAAAATAAAAACTGCAAATGGACCGGAGAGGGAAAAAATAATGAAGGCAAAGGGGGAAGAGGATAATACGGGGAAGAGAAAGAGATCAATAAAAAAAAAAAAAAGAATAAAAAGAATGAAACGAAAAGCCTCAACTAAAAAAGGGTTCAATCGCGAAAAAACACTGAAAAGATAAAAAGAAAAGTAGGATAAGAGGGAAATGTAATTGGGAAGACAAAGATGAGAAGAAAAAAAACAGAATTAGATGAAAGAAAGTAGGGAGAGAGGAAGAAAAGTGGAAAGAGTGAGAAATAATTGAACGGAAGAAAATACATCGTAGAAAGAAAGAGAAAACGGATAGAAAAGAGGGTCACCATGCAGAAAAATGCCAGACAACAAACCAAGCGATAAAATTCCAATCAAGTTCAAACTCACATCTAGTCAAGTTCACATCCGTTTTCCAGTGAAGTAGAAAAAAAGTGAAATTCTCGTAAGAGATACCGGAAGCTTAATTAATTTACCGTCATACCATCAAGATGTATTAATAAAGATTTTGTTTGTCGGTCTATCTCAGCCACTCTCTCTCTCTCTCTCTCTCTATATATATATATATATATATATATATATATATATATATAATATATATATATATATATATATATATATATATATATATATATATATATATATATATATATAACACTGAGAAGATTCATAATTGCTCGAACAAACTTCAGAAGTTGATTATAATTAAGTGAGACTCGGGAAAATGTACCCACTACTACTACTCTAATTATCGCAATGCATAGAATGACAAAGCTATACGCTGCATTCTTAATTTTTCGGTGAGACTGAAAAGTCCAGTTTTTATGTGTAGCTCGTCTGTTATTCCATAGTTACACTTGAGTATGGACACGTAGTAACAAAGAGCTTGCCATGTAATGCTAACAGACATCAGTCCCACAATGTCCGTTATCCTGGATTTCTTCATTATGATTGAAGGAATGACCAATGATAAAATATAGTCAAGGGATGAGGATCAAGTTGAGGAAGTCTCTCGCGACTGCTCCGATTTCACAGCTAATTGATGAGCTTGATTCTCGTCACTAAAGAGAGGGTAAAATTAATATACAGTTAAGTGATGAGCAGCAGCAACATTGTTTCGCCAGCTCTACCCAAGATTCTGATATCGTACCTGAGTGAAAATATCTGCAAGGACTCATAAGTCGTAGCAGGTATTTCCATCAAGGTACGAAAACGCTAGACAGAATACCATCAGCCCCTGATAATGTATATAACCTCATATATACACAAATATTCTCCGTACACTACGAACATTTAAAATGCAGACTGAAGTTGCTTCCAAGAAGTCAATCATAAACAATAAAAAACGATTACCGTTAAGGGAACTAGAATTGATCGACACTTAATTTCGGCAACCAAAGATTTTGGGAATTACAACTTAACGTACACATTTTAAATAGGATTGATTTATTCAAGATATTAGTCATATTCCAATCTGAACGCTCCTGGTACTGTAATGTTTAAACAATATTTTCCTTGTGTGTATATGCCCGACATATCATTTACATTCAAGGTAAAGGTTGGTGGTGCTACATCAGTTTCATTTTCATTCAAAATGTGGCGAGTTTGTGGTATTTGAATATCATTTATAAATACCTTGTATTTAGTCCGACACTAGGACAATATAAGAGTGGCCATAGGATTGGATTGCACCAATCTTCCACAAAAGAGAAGCCAGCCAGCTTTGAAAATCAGAATTAGAAATCCTTTTGCATAGACTCGAACACTGACCACTGCCGCTGATGAAAAATATACAATTGCCTCAATCACTACAGCTTTCGTTGGTCAGTATTTCAAACAACTATTTCAACCTGTCAGCGGTATCTATTTCAGAGGACAATAATTCTCACAGAAAATTAGTGAAGTAAAATTGTTGATTTTGAATATTTGAAACTTCACAATGATACCCCTATATCATAAAACAAATGTTGTTTCGCAAGTTTAACGGACAGCCAACTTCTATTTGACCAGATTTTGCAACACAGTACAAGAACTGACTATCCAGAACAATATTTCTACAGTATTTGTGAGAGCATTTTGTGTGAGCAAGTGCAGCAGCAAATTTAAAGGTAGAGTTTGCAATGAACTACTGAGGATGCGATTGAAATAGCCTCTGTCAATGCATGGATAAGTCATTGAGAATTGAAATAAGAATCCATCTATTCACAATCTCATTCCTTTCTCCACATGTCCTGTCCTGACATACCAGTTGATATTTGATTGAAAGTACAGCAACACATTGTTTGATGCTTTTCGTGTTCTTTTTGACGTTGATGGGAATAGGGTGTTTTAAATTTTCCAGGCTTGCAAATTACTCACTCTTATCATTTCTCTCCGACTCTAGCTTTCTTGCAGAATAACTGCAAATATAACAACACCGATTCCCATTTTTTTAGCAGATCAATAGTGATGATATCTGGTCCAGAGCTTTTCCTTTTGTTTGCTTGATGGCTTGTTTTACCTCCCATGGTGTAACTTCTGGGAAGTCCTCGAACTGATTTGTCCACATCTTGCATCTTGTTTGTTGTTTCGTTGTCCATGTCTTGAAGAGTAGAGTTCTTGGTAGAATTGTTGAGTGCATTCAACAATTCTGTCTCTATCTGTTGTTAGGTCTCCGTTTTCTTCGAGCGTGCAAGTTATATGTTTCTGAACTAAACTGCAAACTTTGTTTATTGCTTTAAAGCTGAAACGTGTTTTGAGAGTGGCTTCAATGATTGCTTTCGTGTACCTTCTTTTGTCTTCTCTTAGTTTCTTTTTGATTGTTTTGTTCAGTTCAATCTCCTTTATTCTTTCCCTTGTTGTTGTTGGTAGTTTTAGGTTTCTGTGCTTTTCAACGAGTTTCCTGGTTTCGTATGAGATTTTGCTAATGGTTTGTGTGTTTCTTGGTTTAAACATAGAATTAAAAAAAAATAAGTATTCTATTCAACTTGCGTCTAAAACAGCGTAAATAAAAAAAACTAGAACACAGCAATCATAATGCTTTTACATGAAAAAAGAAACCCAAAAGACCTCAACAACTACAGACCAATAAGCCTAGTCAACTGCATCTATGAGCTTTTCACAAAAATCGTCACCAACCGGATTGCTAAAACACTAGATGAAAACCAACCACAGAAACAAGCTGGCTTTACAAGAAGTTACGCAACCATAGTGCATCTCCATTCAATATCTCAGCTGAAGAGAAAGAGAAAGAATACAAAATGTCACTCGCTGTAGCATTCATAGACTTAAAGAAAGCATTTGTCTCTGGAAATTCACATGGTCATGAAGGCCATCAGTCTTACAAGGGGTAGACCCTGTATACGTCAAACTACTGGAACAATTATATAGTCTTAGCTACTCCTTTATCAGGCTACATAAGGAGTCTGCATTTATATAAAAAAGGGAAACCCGAAAGACCTCAATAACTTCAGGCCTATGAGCCAACTCAACTGCACATATAAACTTTTCACAAAAATCATCACCAACTGATTTTGTTCAAACCTGATGAAAAGACGGTCTCTAGTACGCAAGAATGACTCAACAAAAGACAGGCAAGTCAATTTGATATAAGCCTGTCTACTCTTTCCAAACAGAAGACTCAACAAAAGACAAGCAAATTCATTCAATAAAAAGCCAGTCACTTGTTTGCAAGCATCAGACTCAGCAACAATCAGGTAAATTCTTTTGAAAAAAAGATGAAACAAAATCAAACCAATCCCTGTTTGCAAGCATACAACACAACAAAAGACGAGCATATTCATTTAATAAAATGCTGGACTCAGCAACTGCCGGACAAATTCATTCAATAAAAATCCGGTCTTTTATCTCCAATTGAAAGCTTCTAGAAAAAAAGTTATTTAATAAAAAGCTGTTTTCTTGTCTGCAAGCATAAGCTTCAACAAAAGATGAGCAAATTCATTTGATAAAAAGCTGGTCTATTGTCTGAGAACATAAAAATCAACAAAAGACGGGCGAATCCATAAAACAATCTTCTTTCTTGTCCTTAAAAATTGGACCCAGCAACAGATGAGCAAATACATTCAATAAAAAATTTGACCCCTAAAAGGAAAAAAACAGTTCCCTCGATTTTAACTCATTGAAGCCCCTCCCCCACTAAAAGGAAAAAGATCCCCCACCTATTTTGACCCGTGGAAGGAGGGAAAAATTACTTTCAATTTCTTTAAAGCCAAAAAACGTTCCGAATTATTTCACATATATAAACACTCTCTTTCTCTCTCATATATATATATATATATATATATATGTGTGTGTGTGTGTGTGTGTGTGTGTGTGTGTGTGTGTGTGTGTGTATATATATATATATATATATATATATATATAACACACAATCAACTTTTTTCAAGCCTTGAAAGAGAAAAAAGTTTCCTCACAATCTCTGTCTCTGTCTCTCTCTCTCTCTCTCTCTCTCTCTCTCTCTCTCTCTCTCTGAGATTTTCGCTCTCTTTTTGGAACACTTACGAACGCTTTTTACGTCACATCGTCATAGCTACTATTCATTGAATATTTATCCAGTTTAGTATAATACTTGTATTGTAAATCGAACAACCGCTAAAAACACGATGGTGTTGGAATCTTGGAAAGAAAAATTATGTATGATCTCAAGGTCAAGTCAATGTCCATGTGAAAGATCAGAGCCCCGAGACCCCATCTGGCTATGATGCGCCGAAAGTCTGTCAGGCTGTCTTTGTCTTTGTCCCCTTTCTCTCCCCCTTTCTCTCTCTCTCTCTCTCTCTCTCTCTCTCTCATACGCACACACACACACACACACACACAAATTAAAGACTTTCGCGTAGTATTAGAGATATTTAGTTGTATACTTGCTCTGAATTTGCGTAAATTAAAGAATTATTGATAGGTGCGTGCATGTCAGTCCGTATCCTTGTCCGTGAGTGCATTTAAGAAATTTTAATTTGTCGGATGTCTGAATGAATCATCTACACAAAGGTTATAGATAAGACGAAGAGAAAGAGAGAGAAAAGGAAAAAAAGAGAGAAAGAGAAAATAAGAGACTGAAGCTTGACAAATATGGCATTCAATCCGAATTGATTTTAAAAAATGGATATCATTATCTACAATGGCGCTGAGAGACTGCATAATTTTCCCCGTAATATGTTTGCCTGGCCAATCTCATGGGAATACTTACAAATATATCAATGTCGGCGTCTCTTAATCAAGTTGTATGCGAGTATGTATTCATGCAGCCATAAATTGAGAGGAGATATTGTTAAACTGGTGTTGGTGAATTTATACTGGCAGGACATGAAATTTAAAATGGTTTAATACAATCAACTGCAAACCTTAAGAGTCGCTCTGACAGATTCCCCCTCTGTAGCAGTGGATACAACTTCCTTGCTGATTACATTGAAGCCAGGACTTGTAGATTTGTCTTCTAACATGAGTTTCATGAGAGGTTTCCAAAGTGCATAAAATTGGCAGATTCATTTTTGTTTCTTTGTTTGGTTTGGTTTTTCATTATGGAATCAGCAAAATATTATCCAGTTGAGATTCGGATAAAGGAAAGATAAAAAATTGTATTACCATTTTCGGCTTATTCTCTTATCTGAATCTTATCGAAAGGGAAAACTGTTCAGGTTTTTTTTTTGTGCAATTCGTGAGAGTTCAAGTTACGTTTTTACTGGGCTGAAAGCCTATACAAACTTACCAAAATATTTATATCTCATATTCAAAAATATATTAATTTAATCAGAAACCCCAAATAAGACTCCCTTCAGTCATTATTCAACTCCGTCCGGTAAATCCTTTTCGGTATTTTTGGCCGATAATAGTGTAAACAATGAGATTAACTTTTTTCAAAGAATTCAATACTAACTCATAATTAATGAAAAGAAATTTTCGAACAAGTTTTGAGATTTTTTTCTCCCTAGCGAAACCGAGAAAAAGCTCAAGAATTATTTGATCTAGTGTTTTTATAATAGGGGGCGAAGACTTTTCGGAAATGCACGTGTATGATAATTGATATATCTCTCAGCAAATCATCAACATTCGACAAATCGCAGCATAGTCGATAAAAATCTTGAAAGCCTACGAGAATTTACTTGAATACAGAAACATATCTATAAAAACGTGTAATCTAACCAGAAACTTTAAGACTCTCTTTGGTACATTAATCATCTCTGTTCGAATCAGTCCAATCCCGTTTGGATCCGTTCGTTAAATCCTTTCAGTCCGGGAGACCAATCGTTATATACATTCATAAGGGCTAAATTTTTCTAAGACAAATTCACTTGGTTCACCAGTTTGCGATCATAAACGATTCATATTTTCAATGATCTTAATTCACATCGATAACACAAAGATTACTACGTTAAAATTGATAAATCATAAGTTTCGGACTGTTTTTCCTCGACACATTTTGAATTTTTTTTTATTTTAAGAAAAGCAACGAAATCTTAATTCCATCGTAGTAGGTGTGATTTTCTCGAATTTCTCATCCAGAATAACAAGCATTCTAAAACAACGCTTTGACTGCGGCGTCCACGAAAGGGTCGTTGAATGAATCCAGTGTTTATTACAATTTTTTTAAATTTTCGACAAAATTGTGGGGTCCTATATTTGTTTATTGGATTTTGTGGCCAGTAACATTCATTGGGTTAGTTTATATTTGCATAAATATTTTTTTCTTACCGCTGATTGGAAAATTTCTGTGTTAGGGAAAGAAAAACAAAAATGTCACACTGCTCATTATGCAAGTATATAAACTTACAATTGAGTTGGCATCAGACCATCTATACTTTTTGTTTTGTTTTGTTTTGTTTGTTTTTTTTAGAAAAATATTACTGAATCTGTTTATCGGGTAGAGTTCATAGTTTAAAACGGTGTGTAGGAAGTGTTTTATCAGCAAAAAGTTAACATCTAAGTGGAAGAGATGAGTGTTACGGACAGCGAACCAAGAAAATCACGTTGTTCATAATCAGAATAGATAACTTATGCCCTTATGTATGTCAGAAAAGGACTTGAGATTCTAATCATGCACAAACAAAAGTACGAGATGGTGATGATTGTCAGGGTATGGGTGGATGGTATTTAATGCATCATGTGACCGAGGGTCTTCCTTTTGCCTTGGGCGCCCCTTATTTAATGACGTGTCCAACAGGCGCCCTGCGTCTGAATGCTTGCCATCCATCTCTGTCATTCTGCGCATAGAACTCGTTATCAGGCCAGTTGTTCACACGAGCACTCCCTTTTTCATTCGCTTTACACTAATCCCCATACACGATACATAAGGCCTCCCAACGACTTTTTTCGCATTAAAAAAATCCATTTATATCAATATCTGTGTTTCATCCCTAACACCCCTTTTCTCTCACGCTCGCTCTCTCTTTCAAATATATTATATCTATACAAATCTGTTTCATATCCGTTGATCTTCACACCATCTTTTCTCTCCTCTCCCTAATATATATATATATATATATATATATATATATATATAATATTCTATCCTATAATCAGAAATCAACATCTATCTTGGAAGATTTAGATTTATTCGTGTTTCATTTCTCCTGAGATAGATAGATGGATATGCACATGTCTCTTTTTACCTTCATCTCCTGATACATATCTTCCTATTTTTTTTTTTATTTGATGCATTTGTATGCATTTAAGTATGTAATCCTGGTACAAGCTTACAGACACGCACAAGCGTGTTCGTGTTAACATAGAGCGGTGCTTGCTTCTTAAACGAATACCACAGTGCTAACATTGGTTCTGCAGAGCCATGTGATGAACGCCATTGAAATGTGTTGCGAGCTCACTCTGCTAGGCATTCAAAAGCATTTTTATGGAGCTACAAATCTGATCATTCTTGCAAGAGATTTTGTCGATTTATTCTCACTCGCATGACCTAAGATTGTCTGGTGGCTGGAAACGATACTTTGGATAAAGGAGGTTTTTTATATGTTTATGTCTTTTAACCGCGTATACTACCGTGGAGCAGTGGTTGGCATTATTATCTCGCACATTATTATTGCAACTGTGAGTTTGATTTGTTGTGTCAGTTTAAACCAAGTATACTAAACTCAATTCATCGACTTGTTCCAGTGATGCTTATGCTTCAATATTTAGAGTGTGAAAAAATGGTGTTTTTAACGTTAGGGGTTCGATTTTGAGTGTCAGTTGTAGCTGAATGCATACGTATTTGTACGTATCTATACATCCATGTCTATCTCTCAGTCTAGTTATATTGTTCACAAATCAATATCAGACGTCAGAGTCACAATATACCTGATCTTTGCGGATCAAATCAATTTATTGAAAAATGTTCATGCTTATCCTCAACATATCCAAATGATGTATACGAGAAACAATTGCTGGCTTGCTGGCTATCTATGAAGATACTCCCTTAGAAGTGTGGGGGATCGACTCTGATAGAAATTAATTCAATATATCTTTTAAAAGATACGAAACGAATGAAACTAAAAAAAAATGCATAATTGAAAATATCATCAATAAGCACATGGATGACGAATTTGTAAATACTTGTACACTTTCTTATTAATCTTTGGGGCGTATGAATAGAGATAAATCATTTTGAATTCTAGTAAAAAAGTTTTAAAAAGTAACGAAAGCTCATTGGCAACAATGGCCAAATTTTTTGATAAGAAAATATGCCAAATAAATATCCATGTCCCCTTGAGTGTGACAAAAGGGGTCAGTAATGAACCCAGAAAAAAAGATGTTTGAATAAAGCACGAAAATTATTAGACATGCTCAATGAAATTCGAAACTTGGAACTTAAATCCCTAGGAGTTATTCGAAAGTCTAAAATGCTTGACTAACCTTCGATGCATTAACTTTATGCTTCAGACTAATTTCAACTACATGCTTGATACACTGATAGAAACTATCCCGTTCCAAAAAATTTTCCTCAAAAAAGAAAAAGATATTTTACCAACTAATTCTTCTTAACTACAGTAGGTCCTGAAGTTGACAATAGAGTTCAAACAGAGCTCATAACTCCCCAGACCATGACGTTTCTATCACCATATTTAAGTGGTCATACGAAACTTTTTTCCTGATACGCTTCGCCAAAAAGATGCCGAAGTCGATGGATGCCATCAGACCCAAATAAGGTGATTTTTGTTTTATCTGATCGCAGTTAAGTTTTAACAGAATAAAAATGATAATTTAACGTTTTAGGATGACGAATTTTGCATCGACATGGCAAATCTTTGACATCAACTGTTGGAATGCATGTCATTCATGGAATCATTAATGCTGGAGGTTACATCAATACACTGAAAGAGTACAAGGGGCTTTCACTCAGATGACCGAGGAAAAGAGCTGTGTTTCAACATGAAAATGATCCAAAACACTCCCATAAAAAAAAGAAAACAGTGTCTGGAAAAGGAAAAGGTAAACGTGTTTGCTTGGTCTAATATGTGGCCGGATTTAAATTCAATTGATCACTTGTGAAATGTACTTGAATGAAAAATAGAAAAAAAACGACGGCTATCCAACAAGACAGAATTGAAAGAATGCATACTGGAAAAACATTCCATTGACTGTTTGTGCAAATCTAGTGAATTCAATTTCATCAAGCCTACAAACAGCAGTGACGGCCATGCCAAAATATTGGTTCTAAATATCTTTCGCAGGGGTGTACTTATTTTTGTACTGCTACACATTGATATTTTTGGTAATACCTAATAATATCTGTTTTGATTGCATAATCCTCCTCTGGGAATAATAGAATCCTGGTATGTTTGGTTTAGAAGGAAATTAACTTTTATGAACAATTGCAAGGGTGTACCTATTTTATGGACGATACCGTACAGAGGAAAAACCTCTTCCTATATGAATGTTTTTATAAGTACAAATAAAACTTATTACCACGTATCTGTCGAGGGTGGCTACCATGAAGCGAAATTCAGCGAACTTGTGTTGCAGGTAAATTCGCCAGAGTAATGGCGTAGATCCTCATTGTACGCCACTCTATCGTGGTTAATCACAAATCTTGCTAATATAACTCTTCATACATGTATATAAATTTGCACACACACACACACACATACATAATGAATTCCCTGACGCTGTAAGTTCACCTCGAAATTTCAGAGAAAAAGATTATGCAAATGAAAGTATAGACCAATTTATACTTGAATAAGAATTCGTTTTTCAATCAATCCTCTTATGATTAAATATTCTAAATGTTCTGTTTATCAAAATATTACGAAGTGGCATATTAAAGGGATTTTTTTTTATTTAACATTATTTTGTCACTGCTGAATAGTGCAGGCCATCAGAGTACAGAGCATTGCGAAATTTGGGAGGTAACTTCAGGAAAAAATGTTGAATGAGAAAATCTGGGTCAATAAATAGATCTTCTCAATAGCGGAAAAGAAAAATAAATAAAAGAAATTTTTAAACCAATGACAGAAATAATTTTTTTTTTAACTAAGAAAAGAATTCACGAACAATCGTCGAGATGAATGCACAAAATATGAACGAAAAAGAATTTCTTGAAAGAAGCAGAAAGGAGTTTTAAAAAAGATGACGGTAGCTTTTCAAATATGTATTTCTCTCACTGTTTTTTGCTAGTTCCATTTTTTTCATTGTATTGTCTGCATTCTGTTTGTTAATGAAGTTATTATCCCCTTTGGGCTGATCCAACTCTATCTGTCATTGCTGCCCAACTTGATGATTGAATGTCTGACCGACATTTTGACATTAGACATTCCGTTCGTCAATTGGCATTGTTGCCAGTCGACTCGTTGAGGAGGCACTGTCGTTCCAATAACAGATAACATCGCCACAATTACTGCTAATCATTACCGTCACGATTGCTGCTGTTCTTGTTGTCCAATAGAGAATGCTCCTACGACTAGTAATACTACTACTATTTATGGAGGCCGCCAGTATATAATCGTTTTGATAATGGGATAAAAGCAATTGTGAAAATCAGAGCCATCTTAATTAGTTTCTGTGGGTTCCAACTTTAACAGACTCGTCTGGCACAGCACCAAATCAAATCACACTTTCTGCATACGAGAGTCCAAATACGTGTAGCCCTGCGTTGTTGCGAAGGCTAATATAGTCACCTTGGCAAATGATATATCATCGATCCCAAATAATAGTGTTTTTCGAAAGTACACATCTTCATTTTATAATTCTGGAATCAATAAACTCGTTGATGAATAATCAAATATAAACACACAACAAAATACGGCAAAACAAGGCGCGAACTATCGGAGGCTCGCTTCTCGCTTACTGGAGCTGCTACTGGATTTTATCTACTCCATTTTTGTTAGGCTCTTGCTGTTCTACCTGTTGGTAGGCTTACACCCATTTCCATCATTGTATCCGTCTCAAAATGTATGTCTGTACGTGAAGGTAAGGAAATAAGCGAAAAATAACCTACACCTCACAAAACACCCACCATTAATTTTGAAGGTTTGGCTTTCCTTACAAAGCTCCCGCGAAGCATTTTTTTTAAAGATTTGTTGATCAAATCTAAAAATTTTCACCATCAAAAGATTTTTTAATCTATCCCTAAACAAGTATAAGAAAACCTTTTTTTTATTCCTTGAATTGAATATTTCAAAGAAATTCGGCGACTGTGTTGAATAAAAATGTTAAATTGCGAAGTACTTTGTCCAGATTTATTTATTCCAGCTATTTTTCTGGAATCTAATTGTTAGTAGCTGATTGCAATAAACATCAACCAGTGGTCATCCCTGATTGTTAGCATTATAATTTTTTTCCTAATAATCTGCAAACAAAGTGGGGATTATCAGTAGAATCGGCATTGTATAACAGCAAGAAAATACCTTAGCAAATATTCGTGCGTTTGTTTGTGTAACGCAAGAGAAATCAAAGAAGTTTGTAGTAATTGCAACCAACTAAATGCAACTCGAGTCTTTTGTAGTTGTTTGGGTGTGTTAGAGGCCTCCAATACTAACGCAAGATTTTCTCACTGGTTATCTTCCTTTTGAATTATAAGTACTGGCAGTTGCAATAGAACTAAACGGTGTGTCTTCTCTCTCAGATTAACTTTCCTTCCCCATAAAGCCAGAGCAATTAGCTGGTTAGTAGTAAGGTCATGTAAGCAACAAATAAGGTTAAACACTTGGTAAAATGATAAACAAAATACCTTTATCTTCGAATTAGAAAAGATTTTCTTAGCGAGGTTTCAACAAGTCAAGATGCATAAGAATGTAACGAAGCATCTTTTGACGAAAGTTTTAGAGTTTTTTAAAGCAAATACAATCATACTGTCGTTGTAGGTAATAGAGTTCATGGAAACTATTGTCCATTGGAAAACTATACTCGCAATAATAAATGTTCTTTCACTGATGTAGAAGGCATTATTGAGTAGGCTGTACCTTAATCATATAGTAATGCTTATAAGATTTCATTCCGTATGGGCAAATATGTGTACGCTCGTTTTAAGTAACGTGGACTCGGGTTGAATCTCAACATTCACTGCTTCAGTTGATACATTCATAGCCGTAGCAACTACCCTCCATTTGGCGGTGGAGAGTGAATCACAGAAAGGTCTCAACAGACAAAGGATTTCACCGATTATCTGTAAAAATATCCCAGGCAAACTATAGTATAGATTGGAAATAAAAACTTTTTTTCTCCACAAAGCATTTCTATGAAGTCTTCTGAACACCATACAATATAATCTCAGTTGAAAATCCATTTTTCAAGGTGGCTGTTAATTGACTTCACTGAGCTGTTTGGGGCCAAAAAAAACTCATAAAAGCGGAAAAATCTGTTCAAAAAGATGCTTCACACTGAATAAACCGATGCCCCATGAGGGTTCAAACAGAAGAGTTTTTTAGCGCAAAATGATATAACAGATTTTAAATTTCAAACATTGACTAATGAAAAAAACCTTCATTATGTATTCTTTTCTGAACGAGGTAAAAAGACATTTTGAACGTAAAAATGGAAGTATCTTTCAAGTCAAAATGCACAACCAATTGAAATCTCAATTGCAACTACCTTGGAATACTCGAAATACTTAGTATCTACGACACATTTCTAGCTTAACATACCCGAAAGGTAAAGGGACACAGGTTTTATCTTATTGCAGGTCAAAAGGTATTGTTGATGACATCAAATCACCAAAGTACTTCCCTATATTTGTAGACTGAAGTCATGCGCGTGGATTTGCTAATACTTATTGTCTGCTATGTTCTACAATATGGACTTGTTGAACGATTCATAAAGTTTCTCTCGCTGAATCAGAAATCGCCAGAGTTACGATTAATTTCTTGGAGAAAAAAATGACGTAAACTTTCAAAATCGCAGTGGTCAGTCATACGACTATCCTACGAATATGAGCGGGAAGTACAATGGCGGCCAGGCAATCATTCGTGAGAAGTGATGTGTACACGGTGCATTCCCTTAATTTGGTGGCAGAAAATACAACGGGAGGTTATCCTGATGCAGCCGGAATTTTTATCTGCAAATCCTTTCTGCTTGGCTTGGTCGCATCAATCCATCGTTGTTAGGTACATCTGCTAGACTAACCGGTTAACAAGGCTTTGTTTGACACAAAATGCTCATCCCGACATAATGCCGAGAGGTTTGTAAATAAAGGATACTATGGTTCCAGTGCTGGAAGAATTGGCGTATGATAAAAATTGGAGCAGATTCATTCATTTTTCCTCTGAAAGTTATTTTTTCTGAAGAAAAAAAAAAGAAAGAAACGAATCTCGGAAAGAAACGAAAATCAAGATCACTCAAAGCAAATCATGCTACAGAGGATAGCTATTTTTTCATATCTATAAACTGAAATTTTGCCGAGGCTTGCTTTAATATTCTCAAAGCCAGTTTCGGTTAAATTTCATCAATTTGGATAAATACATTTTTTTTTATTTCGAATTAAGTTTAATAGAGAATTTACAGTCAGATTCCCATTCTGATACCATAAACTCGAAATCCCTTTAAAATTGATATCAGATCAGTTACAGATATGTGCAAAAAAAAATCTGTGTATATTATAAATGGCTCCAATGGCCAAAAATTTGTTTTAAATCCCTTTCTCTGATAAAATTCCAGTGTTCAATGGCCTAATCTTATCCATTTGTATCGACAAAAAGTGCGGACAAGTTCTTTCAGCAGCATGTATTACTCCCACCCCACAAACACACCAAAAACATGTTGTACAAAACATATGTAGATGTGCTTCTCTGAAACTGAGCCTAGAATTGAACTACTTGTTGGGAAGTGTCAAGCTCATCAAACTCATTAAAAAATGGGACTTTAAATTGAAAATACTAACAATACCTCATTTCAATGTCTGTTCCACGATATTTCTTAATCACGTTATATTCTGCACAATAGGTACGCTATCGCTGCCATGCATAAGAACACCCAACATTTTATTTACGCACATAAAATATACAAAGAAATTGCCAAGCAAAACAATAGCAAATTATTTATAGCCAGTCATATCAACAGATATCGGGTCATGTCTACTCCATGTTTTTGCTTCTATAAAAAAAAAAAAAAAGCGGTAGTCACTGGCTTGGCAAATTAATATGCCTTCGATTTTTAAAAACTTTCATTTTTGCAAATGTACACTAATTATTTTTTAAAACTATGATATTCTCCTTATTGATTTTGATGATTCAGGTCGAGTTTGAGTTTGTTGATGAAAAAATTAAAAAGAAAGCAGTGATCCCAACGATATGGATTGACAATTTTTTTTGTTGGGAGGATTCAAAGCTTATTTCGTCACAAGGCCAAAGGGAGTTTTTAACAAAGATTATGTTGTGCTGATGTTCCAAGTGGGGAGGACCTACTTTGAAAATCAGCATTTGTAATTTTGGCTTTTATGATTTCATTGATCACTGCCACCAGTAAGAAAACAGATTTACATATGTAAACTAAAATCCAAAAAATGCATGAAGATTTTTTTCCAAAATTTTGCATGTAACTCCTGGAAAAAGGGAGATGATGGTAAGTCAGATTTTGAAACTTTACAAACTTCATTCCATTAGGTACGTGAAGAGTCTGTCAGACCGGATGTGTCATAGAAGTCAGGTTTCTTTTACTTGCAAGGCTTTCATGGATGACCTATTAAGTTTCTCTGTCTCTACTCTATCGGAAACGCTGTTTAAGCCAGGATATTAACAATGCAGCTTGTTGAGGGAAACCCAAATTTTCAGCTAACGATGCTTGGTGGGTTGATTGAACAGAAATATGTCTGCCTAAAGAAATTAAAGAATAAATTCCTTAAATGAAGAATCCCAGGAGATGAAATATTTTGAATTTCAACAAAGTCCTCTGTTGAGGCCTTGGCAATCCAAAAGGGACTGAGTGGCTCCATTCTCCTGGTTGTAGAATCTGCTTGCTTCCTGATCGGTTTGCAGCTTAGTCCTTTGAGGAGTCAGTATGGCGCCGTGTATCACTAAATACAGGGCCTACGAGTAGCGCATTAAGCTAAAAAAAAAGTACATGATTACCATAAAAAATGTAAAATAATAAGATTCCGCCGAGATTTGAATTTGCCTTATCTTTGGGAGCTTGTCTTACATTAACACTGCCATTAAGTAGTCCCATCTATAGCCCTTTGTCTACCAATCTCTACTAAGGTACCACATTGCTTTAATTTTTGTCTGGTATTTCTGCTGTTGCTTTTTATCGCAATTCTCAGGTCGCTCTTCCATTGATTATGCAACCATTAATCCGTTTGGTGATACCATGAAAGATTATCTTCATTGTCAGAGGAAAGAACCCATTTACAAAAGAGCATTCGGTAAAAAGAAAACGTATTCAGCTCCTTCTTGAAAAAACAAAAACTTTTTATCTTGATAGAAACTACCTTTATTTCTTCCCCCAACAACTTGCATAACTTGTTGTAAGACTAAGAAAAAAGCATTATATGTTGTATGTACCACACCTGTCAGTGCAGAAGATGGGTTACGTACGAACTCTAGCATGTGGGCGTGTCTTAATTGGAAACGGAAAACTCAAAACAATCACTGTATTTTTCTAATCCAGACGTAACTTTAAAAATCATTTCCATGTCCACTCAGTTACTGGCTACATATTTTACTTGACTTTTTTCATGTAAGCTATCTTTAATGATTACTTTATTCTAACAAAATACTATGATGTTGCCATCAGAATGTTATTTGTTGAATGCATTTAAGATATTTTAGTAACCGAGTTCCACAAATGAGATACTACTCGTATTGTCCAGCCGTGAATATAAACATTTTAAGTTTTCCTTTAGCCATAAAGGAGCCTCTATTTCTATTGGATATTGTTACCACAGTTTTGAGGTTGGAGTATAAGCACTACATTATAAAGCAAATTTTATACATTTCTCGACTTTTTGTGTTTTAATTGTTATTTTAGGTGTCAGGCTCATCACTGTCTTCGTTCAACCCGTTACACTGATGACCAGTTCAGCAAATATTCCTTTGAATAGTGCAAAATATTGTGAGCTTGGAGAATTTTGATTTGAGATGAATTATTGGCTTAAAAGCAAACAGAAGAATATTCTCCTTTCTGAAATGATGCAAGCCAGCTCTGTTCATGTAGATAAAATGACTGCTATCTGTTTGCAGAGTCTAATTGAACCACTGTAGCCATCAAAGATGGCAAAAGATTCTACCCCTCTTTTTTTTTTTTTAAATATTGTGCGTGATTCTGTGGTTTCCAACGCTTCTAGCCATACCTATTTGTCTATAGACTTGAAAATTTGCGTCAATACTCTCTTAGACCCCTTTTAGAAATGTTTTTGTTTTCTATTTTAGGGGGAAAATATTTTATGACCTTTTGGGACCTTATTCTGACGAGTTTATTGATCACATAGAGTCTCCAGAATTAAAATATTTCTAGATGTTTTTTTAACTCTATTTTAGATGTTTTCCTGTGGAATGATATCATAAGTAGAATTTATTCTGATCATATTCATTCTTTGATTGTATTTATTTTACATGACTTGAAATATGATTTGTTATTGTATTTATCTACTGAATACTGTTCGTAGAATGCTCAGTACAGCATACATTGATATTGTATGCAGCTTGGTTGTAACAATACATAGCATCGATACCTATGAAATGCGACAGTGAATTATATCTAATCAAAAACAAACAATTAATTTGGATCATAATTTGTTGATTTATATCGTCATTAGTTATATGTGTGTGTGCGCGTGTGTGTGTGTGTGAGAGAGAGGTTTATATTTTTCATACAAAAATACTCTATTTCAACATATTCCTGAGTGAATAGAATCTTCATCTGTATATATGTGAAAGGCGTCATACCGTCTGTCTATCTCTTTATTTATCAAGCTACAGAAACTACCTAAACATGAATGCAGCCCGACCAAATTTGGTATGCCGACAGAGGAGAAAGTTTTAAAGTAAAGAAAATACTAATAAAAGATTTTGTAACGGTCTCAGAGGAGGTTTCTATTTGCAATGATAAACTGAACCCTTATGTTCTGTTCAATATACATATACATATCTTATTTTATGTTTATATATCATTCAAGTGAAAGGGAATCTTTTCCTCATTTTGGGGGTCAAGGTGGGGGAATTTTTTCTCCTGTAAGGGGTAGAATTGTTCCAACTCCAAGAGGTCAAAAGTGAAAGTAAACTCTTCTCACCCTTCTGGGGGTAAAAAGTGAATGGAAAATTTTTACCCCTTCAAAGGATCAAACGTGAAAGAAACTATTTTGCAAGTCTGAAAGACTTTATCCATTTTTTTCCTCAAATATTTAACTCTGTGTAGACGGGTACTTCAGCTAGTGTGATAAAGGTTTTTTTTCTTTTTAATTCATATTGACTCAATTTCTAAAATTTTTTTGTGAGCAATTCCTCTGAGATGTATTCTCACGTTTCTATATTGCAGCATTTCTTCTAGAAAGGTTGATAACAAAATTACCTAATTTCAAAATATTTTTGGAACTCATCTGCCAGGAATTGAAACCAGAACCCTTGACAGCTCCATGTGTGCATTGGGGTAATCCAGTTCGGTAGTACGTGCACTTTCAAATATTACTTGAATTGAATGAAATAAATTAGTACCAAGTGGTTTGTATTTTGGATCTAACATAAGCAACTCTCAAATTCCAATGTGGACGTGACATTGTGGCCTTTTGGACGTACTTAATTTTTCATATAGAATATTGAACAGTCACTGTTTTCGCTATAAGGATTGGAATTTGAGAAGTTGAATAATCGAAGTGGACAACTTGATTTGAGAATTTTATTGGGTGGAACAACAATCTTAGGATCACTGGGTCCACTTTACGGGTGATTTACGTTCTTAAGTCTTTTTTTTTTTCACCGAACAAAAGATTCATCTCCCTAAAATAGTTTTGTTTAGTCTTCTTACTCGGCTCTGGAGGTTAAAGTATTGAGTTTTTAACACTGTTGACTTCAGTTTTAACACTGTTAACTTTGCATTGAGGTTATATACGAGTAAATCATATCGAAGTCAACAATGAAAATCAAAACTCATTTGTTTAAAACATCAGTTGCGATCAAAATCCACTATGGCATCACTTTGGAACTGGGTTCAGTCACGCGAAAATGAAATAAATGCACCTTATCTCTAGACGTATAGTCAGATGAGCCATTGTGGTAGTCCTACATCCTATTCCTTCAAGATACTTGGAGCGCAGTGATTAGTTGGCAGCCGGCCAACCAGCGCAATATTTTCGTTATTTTTAGAACAACATTTTTTAAACTTGACCACTCTGCATTATGATTCTGATTCATATTACAATCTTAAATACTTAGTTACTTAGTTACACATGCATAAAGTAAAATTTAGCCTATTTTTTCTTAATTAAAGCACATAATTCGAAAGATTTTGTGCGGGCATACTCGCACGCACACCCACATAGAACTTGTTTATCAAATAATTGTTACTTTTTTTTTCAAACAAAAAATTTCTTTAAAAAAGATCAGGTTCAATCAAAGAAGTTCATGCTATTTTATTACATGTACTGGTTGGTTAAAGACAGGTTTGGGCGCCGATTAGGGTTATAAGTATGAAACTTCAAGATATGCGTTTGAAATACCCTTCTGATCATTTTAGATATGGTGCACCCTGATGGCTTTTATTTGAGAGTTTTTTTTCTTCAAAATGTCTGACTTGTTCATAAAAATGCCCATTTTGGCAACTAATTACATGGATTTAAGATCATTAATGTCACTAGATAAAGGGAAAGCACATTGAATATTCATGTAAATAACATAATCAAATCATTAGTCTTATCTATTGAATAAGTAGTGACTACTTCCCTCATGAAGAAAGCTTAACATATACGTAAATATCATGTATTCAAAAAAAAAATTATCATATATCCTTTAGTAAGCACACGTAGTATGTTTTGGAAGCAGTTGTCTTCACACTAGCAGAAAGTTGTGCATTGGAAACTGGCTTTGTAATGCCTGCACACTTTTTTGAATGCTTTTTCGCAGCTGCACTGTATCAGCTCATAGCATGTGTGCTGGGTTTGTCCAGTAGTTTTCCACTTTGGTTTCCATGAGCCATCATCTTTAGTTAAGCTACAAACTACAGAACTTGGGTGTCTGGGCTCCTTTTTGAATACTTGTCCTCATTGGTAGATTGCTCTCAGCAGATGCTGTTGAAGAGCTGCTCATGTTCGTGGAATATTCTCCAAAGCTCGGAATTTTCTAACAAAGAGATGCAGCCTTGCTCTCGGACTGTCCACTCTCAATACTTTGGTCAAATGCAAATAGAATCCGCTGGCTTTCTTTGTGGAATTCGGTGTATTCGAACAGCAGTTATTTTTGCCATCAGCTATCAGAAAGTCCTGTGGCATTCTTACTTCCAAGTCAACGTTAAATGAGGTGACCTTATAGAGTCCATTACGTCCAGCAGGATTGTCGCAGAAGATGCACAGATTTGGTTCTTTATTATGTACAGGATATTCTTGTTTTCACATGACATTGCTCTCTTGATTCTACAGTTTCTGTTTTGCATGCTAGGTTGAATTTTTCATCACTAACTTTATTCCTGAATGTCATGCATTATATTTTTTTAATGTGTCTGCTAAATCTATGCACTTGCACCATCAGCAATGGCATTATGTTCCTTCCATTTCAGAATATTTTATTACCAAGGACCAACAGCTTTAAGTGTGGACTTGAGGATCCTGCAATAGCTCTGAAGTTAGTTTTTTTCTGCTAATATTTACATACCTTCTTGTCAGACGCTTTGTTGGCTTTCATCTGGGGTGATTGACCCGAACAACTAAATATTGATATTGTAAATTAGCCCTTATTTGCTTTCCACATCACTATCACTCTTACAATATTATATATATATATATATATATATATATATATATATATATATATATATATATATATAATATTAACTGTAAAGAGTGAGACGGACCCAGGAGTAGTGTTTTGAAGTAAGGTTTATTTATCCGTAGATGTTTCGTTTTTTGTTTTTTGATAATGGCCCAGACATGTTTCGGTATGTATTCCCATCTTCAGTAGTGTGTGCTGAGTGAATATGTGCTTTTAGGGGTTGAAGGTTTGATATGGACCTGAGTCCACCATCAGGAGCTTTGCCTTGTGAGTAAAAAACTATATCCAGGCTGCCTAGAGAGAAAGTCCAACCAGTGATGAAGTCTATGGTTAAGCAGCAGCAGTTAGTCTTGGTGAGGGCAAAATGTGTCAGGGTAGAAGGGAAGTGATGTGCAGTTAGATTTTCGGGGTATGTTAGGGATAGTGTAAATGGAGGGTTGATGAGGTTAAGGAACTACATAGGTTTCAACCTTACAAGTCATCAGAAATATGTTGGCTATGATTTGGACAGGTGATGAGACTGGCTATGGTGGACTTTGCTATGGGTCTGAGTGACTTTGAAGTTCCCAGTATTGAATGTATCTGGGGTGGGGAAGATGTGGGTGTGAGGTTATTGATAGTAGGAGTTTTGTGAATTAGGGATCTGTGTGATTAGGGTTATTAAGTTAGGTGTTTTTGAGTTTGTTGATCTACATATCCTCATGTCTTTCTAGAACTTTAGTTATGTCGACGGGAGTATTTTTTCTATTTTTTCAATGATAGTAAAACTAGTGTCCGTGGCAAAATTGTAGCCGGATGTGCGAAAGCGTAGTTCTGAGGGAAGTGGGCTGCGATTGTTTTGTGATTTGATTCAGTGTCTGTAAATCTAATGTTAAATTTCCACTTAGACTTGCGTATGTATTGTAACTTGCATCTATTGCACTCTAGAAGGTATATAATGTTTTCACTACGACAGTCAGTGCTATGGTATATGTGGTAACTCTCTTTTGTGGTAGTGCTTGTGAATGTGTTGGTGTACTTAAGTTGGTGGCAACATAGACTATTTCTTAAGTCGCAAGGTTTAGAGAATTTAGCGGTTCTAGGGATATTTTGGTGTAAGACTTCATTATTTATGATATTGTTATTGCTAATCATGTCTTCGATATTTTGGGGCCTGTGGTAAGCGATGACACATGGGTATGTGAATGTTTCTCTTAGATCTATTTCAATGGTGAGGATGTTCCATCTTCTATTGATAATGTGTTCTAAGAGTGTGTTGTTGAAAGTGGTTATAAGTGTTATGCAGTCAGGTTTATCATTGTAGGAGAGCTTAAGGGTTTCAGATTATGGTAGGCTTCTTTTTAAGTATTGGGGATGGGATGACTTAGAGTGGAGGTAATTGTGGGTGTCTGTGGCTTTAGTGTAGAGGGTAGTTTGGAGGTTTCTGTTGTTGTCTATGTATATGCAGGTGTCTAGGAAGGCTATGGAGTCAGAGGATCTCCCGAAGTCAAACTCGACTGGATCGTGTGCAGAGTTTATATGTGTACAGAAATTCTCTAATTTGGCTTCATCTCCTATGTACATGAAAAAAATGTCGTCTATATATCTGCCATAAAAAATTGAATCGTTATATATCTCTGGGTAAATGTGGGTTTCTTCAAATTCACCCTTGAAGATATTAGCATAGGATGGGGCCGCTACTGTGCCCATGGCGCAGCCTTTCACTTGGAGGAAGTGTCTATTGTTAAAGTTAAAGCTATTTAGGGTTAAAATGTGGTGCATAAGGGTGGTAATTGTTACAGTACTTGGTTCTTTACTAGTTCTATTGTTTAGGGCTTCTGTAAGCGCTAGAATGCCTTCATCATGTTTAACATCCATAGTGACTAGAAGTGCTTGTTTGGGATTGTTGTAATGTGTTTGATTTTGTTAAGAAGGTCTGTGGTGTCTTGTATGTAGGATTTAATTTGCATTGCTAAGTGTTGGATGTAGTGATCGACATATTTAGATAGTTTGGTAGTGTGGCAGTTACTGGAGGAGATGACTGGTCTACCAGGGTTATTTGGTTTGTGGATTTCGGGAAGTAGGTAGAACCTAGCAGGTTTTGTGGAAGTGGATTTAAGTATATTTTGTGTTCTTTTATCTATCATGTTGCTGTTGTATAATTCTGTTAGGGATCGGGTTCTTATGTTTGTGTAATCGTTGAAGGGATCTTTAGTGAGTTCTTCGTAAAATTCAGTGTTGCTTGATTATTTTTTTGCTTCTACGAGGTATTCATCTAACCCTAGATGACTATGGCCCCACCCTTATCTGTTCTCGTGATTATTAAGTTAGTATTGTTTTGAGTTATTTAAGGGCCTTTTGTTCTTTAGTAGTAAGGTTATCATGTGGTAGGGATTGTTGAATATTATTGTTCATGTAGGCTTTTATGTCTTCTCTAACTGCTTGTTCAAAAGTTTGAATGGTAATGTCTATATTTTTGGGGATGAAACATTTGTTGGGGTCTTTTTGTCTATCGAGGTTGTTGCTATCATGGCGTATTTTTCTGAAGTGGGCACTAAGTGAAATTCTTCTGAAGATGTCATTAAAATCTTTGTTGAAGATGTAATTGCTGAAGTGTGAGGGTCGGGGATAGAAATTAATGCCCCTGTTTAGGAGTTTAAAGGTATGCCTAGTAAATCTGATTTACTCAGGTTAATTATTTTGCCTTCTGGATCTTCCTTGATTCTAACGATGTGTGGAAATTTTTTACTGTTTTCTAAAATTCTTATTAGAGATGGGATTAAGTTTTCTGACCCCCTTCCATACTTAATGGTGAAGGGTTTCCTCGTTTTTTGGTAGTGTGTGTGTTAGATGATGGAAGGGTTACCTGCAAGTCAGGATGTTGGATTGAGTCTTCTGAATGCCTTGGATTAGTCAAAATGCTGGAATGAGGTGGGATGCTTTTCTTAAGGCTTTCTTATACATTATATATATACATACTTATTTCATATACATATATATACATATATATGCATATAGTTATAGATATATATCTATAACTATATGCATATATATGTATATATATGTATAAGTTCATTTATAAATGTGAATATATATACGTATATATCTGTTTATATATATATATATATATGTGTGTGTGTGTGTGTGTGTGTGTAAACATATATACGTATATATATATGTGTATAAATGTAAGTTAGTATATGTACATATATATCTGATGTATAATGGTTCATTTCATAGAGTGCACAATACATTTAACTGTAAATGTCAATTTGATTCAGAATAGAACTGTAGATGTATATATGTATGCAAGTATATATATGTATATACGTAGGTATGTATGCATGTACATATATGAATGTATATATGTATACATTTGCGTAACTATATTCATGAGAACTTACATATATTAAAATACATATTGATGCATACATGTGAGTGTATAT
>OY735214.1:26985313-27051934 GCA_963457665.1 Thysanoteuthis rhombus
GTTTAACGAATTTAATAGTATGAGATATTCTTGTTTGACTTTCATTACACTCACTTTTTCTTGTTCACTTGCCTATATTTCTTTGTTGCCGTGGTAGACACAACAAAGGCGAAACATACCGGCTTGTGAAGAAGAAAGCCCTTATGGGATGGTGTACAAATTATTGACGAGAATAGCAAGTGGCGAAAACGACGACTGAAGGAAGCGGCACTCATACAAGTCGAACTAATCAGCCGACCGATCGTCTATATCAATAGCATCTGAGGGGCCTCTCATAGTGATTATAGACTTCTCGAGAAAGCAAAACAGGTTACCCGATGGAAGGGAGGAAATTCGGGAGTACTTTGATAACACAACCAAGATATACAAAAAATTGGATGTGCTCTGATTGGAGTAGTGATTCCACATTTACAGAAGGTACAGGGCCGAAATGTTATGAATAAAATGAACACATACACCCAGGAAATAGTCCGACCATATCACACATAATGATTAATATACTAATAAAATTCAGACAAGAATTGTCAGAACGGTTCAGTCCCGCTATGACACAAGAATGGGGACGGATGGAAAGATCATGCAAATAATTAGCATGAACATCCAATCATTCTCATGTAAATATAGAGATCAAAATCTCATTCCAACTGATCTAAGGTTAAATACAACTACACACATCAAAAAGACATATACTATTGCATTAAGAGCGAGGCTGGTCTCAGTGGGGAAAATCATCTACTGTACCTGCCGGATGAAACAACAACTATAGGAAACTATCCAAAAATATAAAGAATCATCCCTGATCTGAGTCATGTGAGACAAAAAAAAACAAAAAACAAAGGAGCTGGAAGAATCTTACCCGAAAAAAAATGAAGTACTAAAACACAACATATGAATAAATCATAGAAATTGCGTGATTATTGCGACCAGCTGGGCCACGTCAACACTCTTATCAACATTAGTAAATGCCAACTATCATGATCAGAGGAGGCAGTATTGAACAAAGGTCTTAATTTTGCTACCATCACTGATCGTATGTGCATGTTAGACATAATAGCACCAGTCGCAGATGCTACTACGAAAATTCGAAAACTATTGGTAGACGAATCGAGGTGGAAGGCGAGTCAAACAATGGACAAGGCCAAACACCTGAAACCAAATATTTACTGAACTTATCACACTTCGTGGAAATAATCAAGAACGCCCCATCCAGTCTACGTACGGTTAACTTTGACATAAGTTTCACTAAAGTCCATGCAGTGGTCCACGTGAAACTGGGAACCAACCCAACACTCGGAGAATGGACTAACATCCATATTGACAATATAATAGGAATGCTTACCTCTAACCACCAAACAACACAAACAGGCGTAATAAGATACCTACAACATCAGGTGAAACAAATATGCAGCAACTCACATACACACAAACAAATGTTTAGTATGAAAAAACATTCTCCCGAAAAAACATTTCCCGACCGATCTGATAACAGCCAACGAATGCAGATAATGCAGTACAACTGAACCAAAACTCAACTCAATAGTCGTCCTCCCATAAATCAGTGTATTTCCGAGAAAATTCCAAGATTATGCCATCATTTCAACATACGGTTGGTGTCCCGAATTGGGACCAACCTACGCCCATACCTTTTCAAAACTAAACCACCAACCAAAAACATAACCAGAAATTGCAGCTGTGGTAAACTCAACAAAGGTAAAACATACCGGCCTGTAAAAATGAGAATTGAAGAGCATTGGAAAGCTGGACAAATCTCCGAGGCGAGCTGTACTTGAAGAGAGCGGAATGGGGCGCAGGCCCTGCTGGGATGAGGAACAAATTATTGACAGAGAGAGCAATTGTCGAATATAACAACTGGTGGAAGCGGCATACATATTTCCTTCTGTCGAACCAATTATCCGATGGAGCATTAATATCTGGGAGCCTCTCATCATGAGTTACATCTCGAAAAAAGCAAAACACATTAAGCAATGTATGGGAGAAAACTATAACACAGCCCGGATGCAGAAAAACAGATAAGACATGTCCTGTCCAAGTGAGCATGTACTCTGAGTAGTGATTCCACATTCTAGAACAAAGAACACTCGACCAATGCTAGAGAGTACGCAGCTGAAACGTTGTAAAAATAAAATGAGTAAAATTGTCCGACCATGTAATTCATAATTATTATGTGATATCTTTTTTTTTTAATTTTTTGATGCGTAAAAAGAGGTTTAAAATATATGTTCTAAATAAAACGGAGTTGCTAGAAAAAACTACACCAAACTCGTGTTTCGATTAAATGTGCCACTTTTCTAGTTTTCCATTTGCGCAATTTTTAGTGGTGCCTATTTTTCCGTATCATTTTTTACTGATATATATGTACACACACATACACATACACACACATATATATACATATATATTTGAATTTGGTTATGATAAAAAGCACCAATTATTCTTCATTTCGACCAATGGTGTTAATTAATTAATCATTGCTGAAGGCTGTTTGGTCGCGATAGATAAAATAATAACAACAATAGGTAAGAAGGTGAATCTTAGCAAAAAAGTGACAACAATGATTTACTATACTTCATTTGGTGGAATGGATAAAAATGAAATTGAAAATATTTATATAATTAACAACTGCATCATCCACACACTGCTGTTTTGTCGTATCACAACTCTTCAATGTGGCTATATATATATATATATATATATATATATATATATATATATATATATATATATATATATGTATGTATGTATATATATATATATGTATATATATATATGTATATATATATATATATGTATATATATATATATATATATATGTATGTATGTATATATATATATGTATATATATATATGTATATATATATATGTATATATATATATATATATGTATGTATGTATATATATATATGTATATACATATATGTATATATATATATATGTATATATATATATATGTATATATATATGTATGTATATATATATATATATGTATGTATGTATATATATATATATGTATATATATATATGTATATATATATATATGTATATATATATGTATATATATATATATATATGTATATATATATATATGTATATATATATGTATATATATATATATATATGTATGTATATATATATATATATATATATATGCATATATATATATATATATATATATATATATATGTACATATGTATATGTATATGTATATATATAGTGGTGACTAATAACTGTCTTACATATGAAAAGCGCCAAGTTGTCTGAGAACTTGGTCAAAAGTGTGTGAGGAGAATTTTTATGTTTGGGAAAAAGGTGATAACTTGGCGCCTCTCATAATTTGAAAGGAAACTTTTTGCAGCCATTTGTTTTATTTCTTTGACTCAACCGTTCTTTTCTTTTATTGTCATGAAATTTTATACGACTCTATATTTCTAAAATACTTTTATTAAAATCTCAGGGGTATCAGTAGTCTTTCCAGAAGTTAATGATAATTCAACATATTTCCAATGCAACGTATCGTTTTGAGAAAATGCATACTGTTTAGATTTTTTTCATTTAGAGTTTCATGCTTTCTTTTAATTTGATTTAGATATCTTCACTAACACTAAATGTATTTTTTATTCAAGTTTTAGGCTGTAAAGATCATACATAATGCCAAATGTTCTGAATATTTGTTTGCAGTCAATATATGACTATGATATAAAACGATACCTCTGACTATACATATATATATACATATATACATATATATATATATATATATATATATATATATATATATATATATATATATATATATATATATGAAATAACAAACTACATGTATGACATAAGGTATATATTAAAACATAGCTGAAAGAGAGGCAGCGTTAGACCAACACTGCTAGGTGCCATGCTAATATAACTGTTTTGTTTTCAAAAAACCTGGAGCAGTTACATGATGGACAACTGATGATTCCATTTACAGATTGTTCATACATAGTACCATAATAACAAAGTATATTCAAAACAGGGAAAAAACTGAAGAAAATTAATTACATTGACAGATAATAGGAAATAAGTGACTGAAGTGACACGAAAAAAGTTTTTTTAAGTTTTTCAATGTTTAGTGCTTAAAGCAGTAAAGCTTTCTAGACTATATATATATATATATATATATATATATATATATATATATATATATATATATATATATATATATATATATATGTGTATATATATATATATATATATATATATGTGTGTGTGTGTGTGTGTATGTGTATGTGTGTGTCTGTGAGTCTGTGTGTGTGTGTTGAAAAAATATTAGGATGCAATCGTGATTTTTTTCTTGAAAGGATACGAATAAAAAATCATTAATTCTACTATTTTCCCGTTGGCGAATATTAGTTTCGATTATTGAAAGACAAATATGAAGAAAAGAAAAGACATTTCCCAATTTATGGTTAAAGATACCGCGGAATATCCCCTTGCAAAATATCATCCGAAAAAAAAATTGGACTATATTTCTGATTTTAAATGGGATTATTTACGACGAATTTGCGTTTAATTAATTTATTTATGTTACTTGAAACTCTTCTTCTTCATCTGAATATATAAACATTCTCTCTCATATGCAGTCCTAACACAAAATATTAAGTGCATGCAATCAGGCAGTCATTATTCAAGCTCAGTGATAATGATTAAGGTAACCAAGTCTTCATTAGAAGGAGCTGTGGAGTAGCTCAGAGTGAGTCCCCAGACACTCTGAATACTTTCACACTGTCAGGCCTTCATTCATAATGGATACCCGCCATATTTTATCCTATTTGAGACTCTGGACCATACCGGCTGACATAGTTGGTTACCTTTGTTCCGTCGATTTTGTCAGGAGAAAGAACACAGTTTATTCATTATTTGTTTTCAGACCTGATATAAAACAGCAGTATCAGTTGGTTTCTTCTCCATTTCCGAAAGGGGAAAGTATACCTGTAGATATATTTATGTGAAATGAAAAAAATGAATACATTAGAAAATGTGCAAATGAAGTGTGGTGGATCCAAGGGTGAGAAAAAACAGGATATCCAAAAGGAGCTGAGAACAAAATTTAGAAAACTTGCGTACTTCGACTTGAAATAAAATAAAATGAATTGACTTTCGTGTTCGTGTTTACCAAGGAGCAGTGAAATGAATGGCATCTGAAAGGAGACCAAATAAAAGCCATCCCAGTTGGCATCTGAGAAGAGTGAAAAATGTGGAACTTGGCGTCCTTTTTAGATGGCTTCTCTAATAATAACTACCAAGAAATTCTGCAGTGTAAAAATAATGATAATGATGAAATTGATAACAATATTATAGAATAGCAGACATAACACTTTTTTGTGTATCCTTCACAACCACATATGTGATTGTGTGTAGATGCATGCGTCGTGTACGCACGTCTATGTGAGATTGCTATTTTGTATGCATTTCCTACCAAAAGATACAACAGACATTTTCATTTTTCATCAATACCCTAATTTATTAGTTTTCCTTGATTGCCTGGCTTGTCGTTGGACGGATGAATAAAAAGTGATTTTTTAAAAACAAAAGATAAATAGATAGAATTTTATATTATCGAAAGTAAGTCAAGTAGAAATTAAGAAAGTACAGTGGCGGCAGTCGGAGTAGACATCTACGTGAGAATTCGTCGAATTGGAAGAAGGCGTTAAAGCATAAAAAGTCGTCGCCACCGTAGTGGTCTGCTGCCTAGGTATTTAAATGTCCACCCACATCCTGACTGGGTGCACTAGAGTATTACACCTGGGACCTTCAGTCTCTAATTACCTGTTATTGGCCAACACCGGGTGCAGGGAACCTAATTTAAAGAGTACTTAGAC
Organism: Thysanoteuthis rhombus; assembly: GCA_963457665.1. Classification (NCBI taxonomy): domain Eukaryota; kingdom Metazoa; phylum Mollusca; class Cephalopoda; order Oegopsida; family Thysanoteuthidae; genus Thysanoteuthis; species Thysanoteuthis major. Next base: position 26,991,188 of record OY735214.1, read on the forward strand.
GGGCCGGTGTCACCTGAAAACAATGCCATGCAAATAAGACTACCGGATAGCCGTCGCAGGTCTGTTATTAAGTGAAGGACATGTTTGTTTACTTTGATGATTGATTTTCTTTTCTTTTTTGTTTTGTTATTTAGGCGGATGCAGTGGGAAGGTTGAGGATTTGTGCCATTGTTATTGTTGTTGATACCTGCCAGAGGGCTATAGTCTGCTTCTGGAAAAAAAGTTTACTTATGTGAGTTCTGTTTGAATGATATTTATTTACTTACTTTGCCTAGTCTGGTTCAAGGCGACAACAGTAAGGCACTTAGTGAGAAAGATACGCTAACTAGGGATTGCATGAATGTGTATGCATGTTCAACTATACGTATATGTGACTACGTGAGTTTTTACGATTTGTCTTCTCCACTTATTGTTTGAATTTGCCGACAAAAAAGAGTTTGGTATTGAGAACTGTTTTTACGGTCCAATTTTGAAGTGTCCCCCCAATTTTTTGTGAGACCAACAACATGGACATGTTTTTAGGTTATCATGTCGAAAAAAAATTAATAGTGATCTTTATTAATTGATAATTATCAAAATGTTGGACCCGAATAACTAGAACCAATGTAAATTGTGAACCTATAATTTATGATTAAATCGGTCACCTTCATGCTATATCCAATACAATCTCTAGCAAACAGCTCTATTTCTTAGATTCGTCCCTGTGCAGTCTCTACAACGAATCCAAAAGCTACCCGATCCCAAAGTATGGGGATCGAAACAATCTGGTGGTCAATATGAAACACTGCCTAAGGCATCATCCACACAGGATCAGTGTGCTAAACGGTTGTCACGATGATTATTATGTCTGTCCCGCTTCCATCACTCAGATGCCAATCTAGTGGTTTTGCCAGTCTAATAATTTTTTGAGATCTGGATCTTTTTATCGATAGAAAGGAAAAGGGTGTTGAGTACGCATATCAGTCTGCTGATATAAGTTTTGTTCTTAGACTACTGGAATATTTATATTTGATTCATTTCATTTTAACGGTTGTTATGCCACGGAAGTCAAGTATATTTCTTTTCGTGATTTGATTCAGACAAACGTCTCCAAAATTGCTTAGGGAACTGATTAGTACATCCACAGGTAATTTCTACTCTTACTAAATTATGAATAATCAATATTCATCGACCATATACTTTACCAATCTTTCTCTCTCTCTCTCTCTCTCTCTCTCTCTCTCTCTCTCTCTCTCTCTCTCTCTCTCTCTTCATATATTAACATGCATATTTCTATGTCGGTGAGAAAGATACATATATATAATTAATGCTCCTCTATTCAGGGTTGAGCACTCTCTAAGTGAGGTAACTCATCCATTGTAAGCTTATAGGAATATAGCACTCTGGTGGATAGGGAATTTATCTGTAAATAAATATCTTGCTTAGATTCAGCCTTACTGACCGTCCAGTTCCGTAGCTCAGAGGTGGAATATCGGCCTCTGGGTCTGAAGGGAAGGTTTCAATCCTGCCTCGCGGTACTGGATGGGATAATGGAAAGTCTATAGCCACACTGTAGAGTTGTAATACATCGAAACAGCTGTCTGTGGATGACACAATAATATACATATATATAGAGGGAGGGGGGATCGAACAGCTTCATACGACGTCGTGAAATGAAATCGAAGGAACTGTTTGAAAATTTGCATGTTTCCCGCAGAATTCATTTCCTTGTAAATCTCAAAGAAAAGAAAAGGAATCTCAATTAGTCTGCGACACATACGATTGAAACACCATGAATGGTGTTTTGTTTTATTATTTGCATGGAAAAGTAAAATTAAATAGAATGGAATAGAGATACGCGTGCATGCGCGTAAGTTTCCTGTCATCGTTTTTTTGTTTACTGTTTTTTCTAGACGTGTTCACACATTTCTATTAAATGCTATTCGGTCAGTGTGTCGGTCCCACTCATGTTAAAAAACACATACAGGAAGGAAGAGGCGTGACGTCTTCAAAAGGTATGATGACATTCAAAGGCGTGATGTGCTTAAAAGGTGTAATACATTATATGAAAATCCATTTTTACTACTTGCTGATGATCTCAGAATAGAAATTGCCAAAAATTGCCACTTACGATTTTTATTGAAAATAATACTTGCAGAATATCGCAACATTTTACAATCAACTAAATCAAGGAAAGACTACTTGCCCTTCTTCTTCTTCTTCTTCCTCCTCCTCCTCTTCTTCTTCTTCTTCTTCTTCTTCTTCTTCTTCTTCTTCTTCTTCTTCTTCTTTCACCCCCTTTTGCTGCTACTATGGATGGTGGATGCATCGTTGAACTTATGGTTCTCGTAATTTCTGAAGTTTCAAATAATCTATTTACAGAGTGAATAAAGAGCGAATTGTCCGAAACGATTCGTCCATAATGAAAACATTCGGGAGCGTTTAAGGTGATGTAATGGGACTTTTGAACAAACTGAGCAAAGAATGATTACTTTGTGAAGGATAGGCTAAACAAAGAAACTCAAGTGGGTGTGGTCAGCATCAAATATATGAGCACGTTGCATATGCAAACACACATCAAGAGAGAAAATAGACTAATTCAAACAGAAAACACCAACATAGATACAATGTGAATATTTTTATAGATTCGAATGACTATATACATATGTGTGCTAAATGCTCGCCCGCACGTGTGTGTGTGTGACAGAGAGAGAGAGAGAGAGAGAGAGAGAGAGAGAGAGAGACACACACACACACACACACACACACACACACAGGTTGCAGAGATAGAATGTTCGGGATGTATATGAAATGAAAGACAGTCAAGGTTAGTGTGAAAGGAGGCTAAATGTATTAGGTTTGAGCTCATTGGCTTTCAAGACCAGTTTGTTAATCGCAAAAAGATGGTTGCTTAAAGGTATATAGATACCATGAATCTTTGAAGAATATGCAGGGAATACGAAAAGAATCGATCTGCTATTTAAATTGATCTGCTTTGTTTACCAGGTTTCGATCCTCGGCTACTGACTTTGGGGACAAAAACACAACTGTCCCAACGACCGAGTAGGCCTTTACATTCGTCAAAATCAATTTTGGCACCTACCCAGATTCAAAAAAACATCCATTGAGTAACAAACTCACTAGCAATAAGGTGGAAGACCAGGATGCTAAGATCTATACTGCTGTAAACACATGTAAATGTATGCTTCCATGCGGATAGATTCAATTTGCCTTTATAGATTGATGTTATTATCAATACATGATGGTTGGCAGAATTTGTACGTAGTCAATAGAATAATGTTGATGCGAAAGAGGAGTTAAAAAAAAAAAAAAAAAAGACCAAAGACATGTTTTCTTCTAACAGAATTTTTTCAGTGTTCATATTGGTCTGGCTGATTAGGCTGCACCTATGGGGCTGAGGGTGTGAAAATGAAAATAAAAACATTTACTCCTTATGTTTAGAAGAATACTTTTTTTGTTTCTTCAAATCTCCCCTAAAAACTTTTTGAAGGGGATTCAGTTTGCAATGTAACTTTATGCTGAATTGACCCCTTAGTTTGTGTCCCCTTTTCGGTTATCACTGTCCAACAAATAGTGAGAGAAATAACATTCGTTTATCACCCCCTTTTCCAATGTTTCTAAATGATTACCCCCAACACAGCATGCTGCAAAGCGATGTTGATTATATGACAGTTTCTGTTGTGTGAATAACTAGACCTGTTAGCAAATAAGTTGACTGAATCCAGTTTTTATGAACTGTGCAAAGTTGATGGTATTTATGCTTCTGGATCGTTGGTCTGAGTGCTCCCAAAATGTTGTTATTTTCTGTATCCATGTTAGTATTTGTTAAGACCGTTATAGTTTTTTCTTAATTGAGCATTCGACCGGCCCACTCCTGGATCAAGAGATAGTTTGTCGCAGTATTTGTAAACGCAGCCACTCGAAAGAAACTGTCATTAAAAACCAACATCTTTAGGCAGCATGCCGTTGTAGGATGATCAGTTGACAAATTAGAAACAGGGGTGATCAATGAATACGCCTTTTGTCACTTAGAGGTCCGAATTTTAAAAAAAGAACGCTGCAGGACAAAACTTATGGGGAGGGGATAAAAAAAAACTTATGTTCTAGGCATGATAAGGGGTAAATGTTTAAATTTTGTCCCCTTAGCAACAGATCAGACCGATATATCTTGTCTGGAGCAAAGGATTGGTACAAATTTAACGGGGGATTGAACAGAGCTGAGAGTATTCATACTAGATGACAAGAGACCAAACAACCCAGGAAAATCCTTGATTCCATGCTGTCCCAGATTCAGCCTTCTCGTCTTACCCTCGAGGTTCTGTCTACTCTCATGGCGGTAGTGCCAGGCCACTGGCAACCATATCAAAGGATTGGAACGGATTCCTTTCTCATCCCAACCACGATTCTTACTCAGTAAATCTGCAATCCTTATCCTCCTTAGGGTTGCTTCATCGGTCATTATTTAAAGTATCTATGTATAATGGATACTTAAAATAGTGATGTTTTTATTAGTGCATGTTTTTATGTAGTTTAGTTAAGATACACCTTTCTAAAACACGATACGTGAGGATTGGGGTTAATGATGATCACATAGTGAGAACTTTCATTTTTCACATTTAAGGGTCGAAATCTAGGGGGAAATTTCTATTCCTCTCTAAGGCTCAAAATCGGAGAAAGAGATTTTTTTCTTTTTCACTTACTTTTTTTTTTCGAGGGGTATTTTTCTTTTATTTTTAGGGGTCAAGGAGTAAGAGAAAAAGAAAGACAGCTAAAGAAAGAAAATGTAAGAAAGAGTTTCTTTCTTTCGTTTTCTTTCTTTAGAGAAAATGAAAAGCACAGACAGGGGGCGAGAGAGGAGAGAGAGAGAGAGAGAGAGACGAAAACAGAGACCGACTGACAGAAATAGACACAGACTGACAGAAACAGACACAGACAGACATTATATTTCTCACGTCATCAATATTTCAACTGATGTCGTTAATATTGATAAATTTGAAGCAACCATTTTTCAATGATGAGTTCAGTTGACCACTTATGAGAAAGAATTATTTCATTCATAATACGTACGACTAAATATTTTTTACTATCACTATTTTCCACTTATATCTGTCAAAATGAAGGGGAAAATATCTTCCACCCTATTAAGGTTCAAAATCGAATAGAATTCTTTCTTTTAGGAATGAAATCGAAGGGAAAATTCCGTTTTTGTTTCCACTTTTAGGGACCGGAAGAATTTTTTTTCTTCTAAGGCTCAACATCGAGTGGGAGATTTTTTTCACTTCCAAGGTTTAAAATTGAGGGGATTTTTTTTTCCAATTTCAAGGGTAATTTTTCTTTTACTTTTACAGATCATAATCCAAGAGAAGATTTTTTTTTTCAGTTTTAGGTGTCAAAATCGTGAAGAAGATTTTTTTCTCTATTTTTAGGGATCGAAAACGAAGGGGAAGATTTTTTTTTCCACTTTTAGGTGTCTAAATCGGGGAGGAGATTGTTATCTCATTTTAGAGTTCGATATCTATGAAAATGTTTCATTTCATTTTCAGCGATCAAAATCCAGGGAAAGATTTTTTCTACTTCTAGGTGTCGAAATCAAAGGGTATGCTTTTCTTTCTTAGGGGTCCAAATCGAGTAGGAGATTATTTTTTTTTTCACTTTTAGGGGTCAAAATTTAGATTTTTATGTGGTCGAAATCCAAGGGAATTTTTTTTAACTTTTAGAAATGGGGGTGGTCCCACTTTTAGGGGTTCAAATTGTGAGTTTATGGATATTTTTTTTCCTTTTTTAGGTGTCAAAACTGAGGGGAAGTCTTTTTTTTTTTCAATTTTAGAGGTCAGAATCCAGGAAAATTTATTTTCACTTTGGACCCAAAATGGGTAAGTAGTTTTTTTGAAATTTTTCTTTCAATTTACAACAACAATGAATTTAATTTATTGTTATCACACAAAAGCATGTGACCTAGTATTCCAGTTTTCAATTTTTATCATCATCATCATTAGCCACAATAAATCAACTGCTGGATAAAGGCCCTTCTCATCTCCTTCCATGGCGACCATGATTGTGCTAACTTTTGCTCTTTTACTATCGAACCAATCTAATCCCTCTATCTTGCGTCTGGTCTTTTACTATTGTGCTTACTGTCCTATGGGCACCAATCAGTTATTCTAATCCGTGGAAATTAGTGAATAATTCCCACTGGGCCACCTCACCCAAATGGGAACTGGAATCGATAAATTCATATAGTCAAGGATTAGGTTCTCCATAATCATATTACGAAAAAATGTTAGGAAATCTGCTTAAATTTGTTTTAGCACAACAGAGAATATTTTATAATAATTAGTTATTTTTTTATGTATTGAATAAATATTCTTTATTTTATCAGAATATATATTTTTCACTACGAACTTCAGTTAGATTAATAAAAGGGTAAAAAGAGGGAAGAAAATGGTGTTAGGTAGTTTATTGAAATAGGAAGAGAGCTGGGAAGGGGTGTATGGTAATTTGATAAGAGGGTAAGAAAAGAGGGTGAAAAGAAAGATAGTTTACGGGGGAAATAGAAACAGAAAATAAGAAGTGAAGAAATGAGACGGGGGAATACGAGATCAGGTGATAACAGGGTACCTAAAGAAAATTGGGTAGTTTAATAAAAGGATGGGGAAAGAGGGCAAGGAAGAAAGTTTCGTAGTCACTGAGTGGGTGGAAGCAGAGAGAGGTTGTGATAAACAGCAATAAAAATTGGGATGGAGGTAAATAGTGGGCATAAAATAATTTATAAGAATTGAAAGTGCTTCATCTGAAATAATTAAATGAATAAATTTGATTGCCGATATTAAACAAGCAGTTAATAACAAATATTGTGCAGTCTTCTAATTTTTTTTATTTGGACTCGCGCAAGCTACTGATATTGGTTGTTCACTAGCAAGAGTGGTCGGGCATTAATCTAGCCATCCACCTGCAAAGAGTGTCTTGAGTTCGATTTTTTTTTACTCTCAGAGGTCAAAATTGGAGGGGGAAGTTTTTTCTTCACTTTTAGGGGTCAAAATCGAGGGGAAGATTTCTTTTTCACTTTTAGAGATTGAAATCCGGGGCGATTCACTTTCTTACATATAGAAGTCATCCGAGAGAATTTTACATTTAGAGGTCAAAATCGAGCAGTGATATTTTTCATTTTGGGGGAAAAAATTGAAAGAGGACTTTTTTTTTTCTATGTTGAATTTTTTCATGGGTTGGGATTCATTTATAAGGGGCAAAATCGAGGGGAAGATTTTCATCGCACACCAAGTGGTCCAAATTGAGAGGTAATATATTCCACGATTAGGCGTTAAGACGCAAGAGAATTTTTTTCACTTTTAGGTGTTGGAAAAAATGGTGTAAACTACAAAAAATTCCGGATGGTAATTGGGTAAAGAAATTGTTGGAGGAAGGTGTGTTTTTGTTACTGTATATTAGAGGGAAAAGGTTTTTGATATATGTGAATAGGGTCTCTAGACAAGTGGATTCCCTTTTTAGTAGATAAGGTTGTTTTGGGGAGGGATTTGATTATATCGATCAGCACTGCGATCATCCAACATCTTGGTAATTTACTATTGTCCCACACCATCAAAATAAGCAAACAGCGGTGTCATATTTGATGCTGGCTTAACACACACACTTTTTTCCTCTTTTGCACACATTTTATAGACCCCTTTAACACCCCATGATTTTCCTAATTTCCTAAAAAAACCTTAACCCTTCCGGCACTACCAGGACACTCTCATCCTCTCCTGCAAAAACAACCAAATCTACCAATTAGAATATCCACTTGTATAGAGCGTTGGCATCTATTTCCCCGAATCTGTTTTCACCGACAATGGATTTGATGCACTTCCATTGGCTGACTTATCATTTCCCCTTGTCATCACGTTGCAAAGTCAATTCGATGGGCTTCCTTTAATGTTCTATTGTGTATCTGAAAACATCAATTGACTTTTCATTTTTCATAATTAGTGCAATGAGGTTATTCTTATGGGACCCTGTTTCACAATTTATGAAAAAAAAGCATCTATTATAAAACTTATTGGCTATGTTCTCTTTATTTGCAATACGATTTGGTATCTAAAATATATATTAGACACATTATATGATAGGCATGAACAATTTTGAACAAAACTTTTCAACGTGGGGTATGCATAAACAATTTCGAACAAAAACTTTTTACGTAAAATCAATACCTGATGTTTAAAACGTGATAATCTTCTTTAAATCCGTTCTCGATATAATCAGAGTATGTATGTATATATATCGAGTAAATCAGCCAATATTTTTGTCTAAACAAATCATCTATTATAACGTAGATTTTGACTGTTATAAATCCGATGTTTCCCACATTCAGCTAAAAATCAATGATTACACTACTATTGATGACAGTAACAATTATTTGCAGAAATTCAAGATTTTAAAAAACTGAAAATGTTTTTGTCATGTTCAAATGGTTTGTTTTTTTTTGCAAAAATACTTGGTTTTATCATTGACCAAATAAACTGCGCTATAATGTACACTATTTTGTACATTTTTAAAATGACAAAACACTTTCAATACTACACTAGCATGTTTTGAAGGACGTTATTGATATTCATGATCCATGTTGATACACGGAGCATTTTCTGATGAGTACTAAAAACACGTTGTGGAATTTACAACGGTGGAATTACAACATGGACACAGCTGTACCGTGCAAAAAAATCGTGTTATATCGTAAGCATCAATTTGCAATCTCCTTCAATTTGGAATACCAGTCAATCTATAGAAAAAAAAAAGAAAAAGAAAAGAAAAAATATAATGAATATGCCGGAAAATGTTTTTTTTATTTCGTTTTATATAATCATTCGTCCTTTTTATAATTTTTTCATTCAAGTTTCAGTCCAAACCAGATTTAGAAAGAACAAATAATATCATTTGAAAAATATCGGGTTAGGTTGAATAATAAAGAGAAATTATGAAAAATCTACTTTTTTTTTTAAATGCGTGAATTTTTTTTCTCCCAGATTGAAAGCCTGAATTATAATCAATGGAATGAACTAAAAAAAAAGCTGAAAAGAATGATATTTTTTTTAATTTTCCGATTTTTTGTAAAACTCCGAGTTTGAGAAGTGCTGGAGCATCCATATTCAAGCCTAGATTTATATCATTTTTGAATAATATCTATAATGTAATTAATAATAATAGAGTCAACTACAATAATTGGGAGTGCCAATTGTACGTTTCTTATATTTTCTTCTATTTTTTGATTCATGTAAATCTGGTATATCAAATTATGAATGCTGCAAATCCTTAATGCAGATTTCAGACGACAGAGCGTTCTTTTCCACAAAACTCTCGGTGAATATTAATCTTGGTTTATTTTCCCTACCCACAGACATTTTTACAATAATAGAGATTATGTCCTGTTTGTCTCCACATCCTGTTGAAAATGATGTCTGTCGGGCAATTATAGATATCAAAATCTTTGAAACACACTGATCGATAGTATTACTTATTTTTCAAGTGGGAAATGCAGGATGTATTACGATGAAAGTAAAAACATCTATAATGACTAAATCGTATGTTAGCGTCCCAAATTATTGCGCCTGCTTTCTCGTTCGTCTTGAGGGTCCTACAAAAATGGAATTATTTTGATAAAAATACTGCATCATGTTCTACAGTGATGATGAAAACATTATTGTAAATTGTTTGGAATTTATATGTACTTGCTATTTATGAAAACTTCTGTTTTTAATTCTTACTTGCATGATATTATGTGGAGAGAAAATCTATACGTCACCTCTGTTTCTAATCACAGAAACATCTGATGTAAATCAAAATCCAGTTGAACATTTAAAAATTAAGTTAAAAATCGAAATGAACCCCAAATACTAACCCCTTTTCATTTCAATTTCAAAATCTGTTGGGAAAAGATACGATAGTGCAGCAAAATCCAAGGTAACAATCGTTTAAAATTATTTGTTTCGTTTAATCAGTATTCGTGCCCTCTTGTAAATTAAGATTTCCATTCGACCGATTCGACTAAGATAAGAAATTTTTCTATTTTGACACATTATCTATACTTGTGCTGTAAAATAGATTGTAATTCTTTATTTGTAATTGCAATGTCCTTACAATAACCGCGATAATTTGGGACACTAAACATCCCTCACATTCTAGATGTTTTTAGATGTTTTTGAAACTGTAGCTCTACTTAAGGATGTCCAGTAATTCTACTTTTGGTACAATTTTAATTACAGAATTTTTAATTTCATTCTTTTTAAATCTGTCATAGAAAATGACGTCCTTATCGATTTCTTGCAGAATGATTGCCCTTATCATAGTGTAATTGTACACCTCTTCTTCTGGGGATTTATAAATATGTATTTATATAATCAGTAATGATGCTTGAGATGCTGGGAGTCATCATTCTTCATTCATTAAGCCGTTTCTATACATGATATTTGGTGGACTTTGACTGATTTTTTGTATCAAGCATGTGTATGTGTGTGTGCGTGTGTGTATGTGTGCGTGTGCACTCGCACGTTTGTGTGTGTGGTCATTTTCTTCACTCTTAAGAATGAACTTAAATAGAAAATACTCTTAACAAGAATCTAACATTGTAAGAAGGAGACAACTTGTTTACAATTGAATTTCTTCTTTTATTGGTTTAGGGTTTCAATTTTAACGGTAGAAGATTTAATAAACCCGCCCTATCTGTATATGTGTGCATGCGCGCTAATGTGAGCAAGCATCCGCATTCGGCAAACACTAAATATTTGACTTGCCTCGTCTCAAATACGAGCTGCCACTGGAATCCCAATTATGGGACAGTTGAGAAAAAGTAATGAAGCTCCCCGACCCCTTATTTCCTTCATGGAAAAGAAAACAGTGGAGATTCGTGAGACCAAATCAGGGGTTTCGACCACACCAGGTCATGTCCATTTAAATAAAAATAGAATTGGAGGGAACATTACGAAGTTTTGGTTGGGAATACGACGCTGACACGTTAATCCGAAACAATGGGAAAGTTCGTCATGACTTTGGCCCACACTAGATGTCTGCCCTAAAACAGGGAAGAATGTGACGTGAGGGAAAGTATAGAGAAGGGGGAGGTCAGAGAGGATGTCAGATATGACACGACTGTCGGCCGTAAAATGGCGCCACCGGCAGATCTGGAAACTGTGATACGCTAGTGATGCCCCTCTCATTTTGCTAGCTTTCTCTCTATCAAACCTCACTTCTTAAATTATCTATCAGTCTGTAGAGGGTAAATATTGAAGGCATTTTCAGATCCCTAATTAGCGTCCCGGCGACTTTCCACTCATTATTTCTTTTGCTTTCTCTCTTTATCTCTTCTCATAAAACTCTTTAAATGTCTATAGAGTCTCATATTCTTTCTCACATAGGTTACTGTTTTCTTGTTACCTTCTCTATGTGTTTGTTCTTTCTCTGCTCCCTCATCCTGAACTCACATCAATAATTTTATAGTCTCTCTCTCTCTCTCTCTCTCTCTCTCTCTCTCTCTCTCTCTCTCTCTTTCCTATCCTCTCTCTACATTCCATGTATGTGATGTCACCGCCTTTAATCGAACGTTCCTTTTTACCAATACTCCTATATCTCCCTCTCTCTATCTACTTTTTATTTTTCCAATCTTTTCTCATTTCAATCGTGTAAACATTCCCTATTTTATTCATATGAGCGGTCTGCTATTCCCTTTTAACAGATTACTTGTTCTTTTTCCTTTCTCTCTTTCTTCTCCGAATTTTACCTCCCTCTAACCATTTGGTTTTCTCTCTTTCACTTTCTTTCTCTCTAGATGTCTATCTTGTTCAACAATCTATTCGCCAAATCGTACATCTTTGCCTGATAAAAAGCACACTTCATAAAAGTAGTGTTAGCACGTCAAAGGTGAAATCAAAGAGAGAAAGAATCAGCACATCAATTACAGGTCTTGCTGTTGCATGCACTGTCCTCCTCTTTCAGAGCTCAATTTTAGCTCTTTCCCATTGCTCACTGTTATGGTACTGCTTTTCATTATCGCACTAGTCTCCGACCTTCATTTTCGGGAAGACAGTGTGGGTGTTATTGGAAATAGATAGAAAATAGAAGTTGTATAATTAAAGAGAATAAAAATGGTACCAGATATCTCTGGGAAAAATGTTTTGTGGTCTTTCCATGTGAGGCCCAGCATAATTCTTTCATGTGCACGTTGCATAGTTCTCAGCTTGCAGATCTGTCTCTTGGTTAGGTTCCATGTTTCAGCTCCGTAAGTGACTATTGGGAGGATGCATTGGTTATACACCCTTCTTTTCAGGATTAATGGGATTTTCTTATTTTTGAAGGTTGAGCTTGCTCTGCCAAAGGTTTGTCATCCTAGTGTGATTCTTCGCTTGATTTCTTTTTTTGAGGGTCTCATGGAGATTTGTTGACCTTGGTAGATGTAGTAATCTACTTTCTCCAGTTCTGTGCCCTCGATTTTGATCACAGTGTTTTTAACTCCATGTACCAGCCATTAAAGATTACTTGAACCGTTTCCCTTCAGAGGATATCTGCGTATTTTGTTCTCTTCCAAACTTTTATATAAAATGTACTTACGGAACGTTTCTACTTTCAAGATATCCCGATGATAATGTGATTAGCATCGAAATATAAAAATCACATCCTTTGTATTTACTATTCATTTGCAGTTTTTGTTTGTTGTTATCTTTTAAGAATTATTTTCATCTATTTTTGATGTGGCATGCGTAATAATACATTTGTGCTTTAGAATATTAAATTCGTTCCGTGTGAATGAGCGACAACTGAGCGGGGACGACATGAGCGCGAGAAAATTGGGCGTGAAACAATTAAGCGTGGAGACAATTGATCGGAGGACATTTGACGGATCTATATTACATTGTATTTAAAAATGGAGATGAATGAGGTCTATCGAGGTTTCGTTCATTTTCTCGGAATATAGTCACTTCAATTTTTTATCTTCGACTTTCGGGACACAAACAGGAAGCATTTACTTACATTATTTTGTTACCACAATACATAGAATGATTCACACCAGTAAAAAGTTGAAAAATTTTATTCCAAATATTTGACAAAATAGAAAAACATTTCTTCCGAAAGTAATTTTGATTGCTCTCATTATGCACCGGAGTTGGGCAGTATGATCAAATTTTAAATTCAACAAGTCCTAACTAGTTCTAATAATAGCTGTTGTCAAAATTGTAAAAAAATGGGGAAGTTGCGATCATAATATATAAGAAGACATTATATACAGAGGCGGTGTATGGGACCCACAAGTCAGGCCAAGCGCCATCAGTGCCAAAGTAAAAGATGGCAGAATCTAAAGTAATACGTTGAATAAATGTTTCTACATTTTGCTAGTGATGTTGAAAACTGAGAAAAGATAGAAAGAAATAATAACGTTAGTAAAAAAAAAACAGAATTATTGTTATTGCTTTGAATGAATTAAATTGTTAGAAATGAATTGTTATCATTTATGCACTATTTTCTTTCCTGCATTTTACTGTAACACAACATCAAATCTATAACTGATAGTTATAATGCCTCAAAATAAGCACTTCAAATAAAGTTTACAAAATCATGTATTTACAGAATATAACATTTATCGAAATATCCAACTATATACCGAAATACCGCGAAATGCCCCAGCAATAAATTATTATCGAAACACCATCGGTATAGGCCATAACTAAAGGGAATGCTCCACAAAAATCAATATTTATGACCATACAAGTCATAATAACAAAAAAACAACACATCTTTTATTTTTTTGACGGTGCCATTTATCGCAACCAGTTACGACCTGCTAATTTTGAAATAATCACCCCGCTTTTCTCCACTATACAATAAGAGCACGAAAATTCCTATTTCTATTTTGTCAAAGGCTGTGTATCATTTTCTGTACTGCATTGAAAAATAATTAATGTAAGTCCATGTATATGTCCTGAATGGGAAGTTTCAAGTTGAAGATATAAAATTGAATAGACTTTATTTATCTTGTCATATGTTTAAAACTGTTATATATTGTTATGAATACAATTAACAACTGGTTCAAGTGGAACAGTATTTCATTTTTTTAAGATAGCAATAAAATTTTCAGCCCCCCCCCCAATAATTCTTCTCCACATTAGGGCTCGAAATTGTAGGGGGTAATCTTTTTTTGCCATAAGGGATCAAAGTTGAGGAGGAACGATGGTTTCTTTTTATGGTTTTTAAAATCGAGGATGGAGATTTTTTCTCTTTTAGGGAAAATAAAAGTTCCCTCTCTGTTGTAACAATCGAGACGGAAGATTCATTATCATTTTATGTCCCCACTTTTTAACAATATTCCATCTCCTTTCCATCTACTTCCATCGCCCTATTTTACTTTTTGCCCAATTTTCGAACATTTACCCCATTATTTTTTTTTTTTTTTAACAATTATTAACCTTTGATTTCCCCTCTCCTTAACATCGCACCTTCATCTTTAACATTATACTTTTCCTTCTAGATTTTCTAACATCAGACCCCTTTCTCTTTTTACATCTGTCACCCCCATTTTTGGAGATAAGCCCTATTTTTACTAGCATTGACGAGTGCTTTAACTATTAATGGAGGATTTTTAGTCTAGTTATTATCGATTTGCCGGATTCTAAAACGGACTGATTTGGATGTTTTAACGATCGATGCTTCTCTTCCTGTCAGCGATTTTATCACTTATGCTATGATTGTTGTTTATCGAGATTAAAAATGAGAGGTTTTAAAATCTTGTGATTTGAAATTTCACCGAAGTAGCTGGCATAAAATGGCAATTACATCAAAATAGTAAATCAAATGATAGTTCAACTGAATTGTGAAAATTTAAATTATTTTCACAAAAAGAATGAACATTTTTTTAAAAATCTTTTTACGATACAAGTGTTTTTGCAAATGAGTGAAAACTTCTCCAATAGATGTCTTACTGGTCAATTTGTCTGTGTCTTATCGGATAGTTTGTTTATCAGCGAATGAGAAAATTTTGAGTGAGCATTCCGAAGGGCAAACGAGATATTAACATTCTTTAGGACTTCTTTAAATGCAGAATTATCGGATTAATTAAATAGAAATATATAGATATTGATTCCAGTGAATATTTGATAATCATTGATTTTTTTTAAATCATTATTCAAAAGTTACATTTTGTTTATGTTTCAAGTTCAAGCGAATGCAAAAAATTTTTTTATACTAGCAGTGCCCGAAGAAATTCCACGATTATTTTGAAAACTAAAAGATCGTTGGAAGATTATTTACTCTTTATCATAGATGTAGCGGATACTCCATTGCAACTCTGATTTATGATGTACGATCTCAGACAGAATAATGTACTGGTATATCACTGAATGTTCGTATTCGCAATATGACTGACTGAAAAATGTTTACATTGAATAATCTCTTTCTCCTCCTCCTTCCACGTAAAGTATTTCATTACTTACTCTCTCTCTCTCTCTCTCTCTCTCTCTCTCTCTCTCTCTCTCTCTCTCTCTCTCTCTCTCTCTATCTCTTCACACACTGTACCTTTCTTTTCTACTCCTCTACCCCGCCCTTTAATAAATAAAGAATTTTTATTATCTCTCCCAACCCTTTAAACTTACATTTGTCTCAGTTGAGGCGTTCAGATTTGTCTTCGAAGGCCTGGTCGCGTCACCATAACAACTACGTCTTTCCTCCGTTATACTCTTTCTTCCCTTGTGTTACATTTTCATTTATTTTGAAAACAGTGTTCGGAAAACAAAGATTACAAAATCCAAAACGAAATATTCCTGTTTCAAATTCCTTGAAGTCTTCTATCAATGTTCGGCTTGTTTAAGCAGCTCGTTCCCACGCTGTACGACGTCTTTCTTTGACCTGATATTGCGCTCAATTTGTTTCAGGCGCTTTTACGTGCGTTTAACGGTTGTGAAGTACTATTTAACCATTTTTGGTTGAATCGTTTTCAATTCGAAAGTCTCTCAACTGTTGTCTGTGATCCGTTTCCCGTGCTGATAACCTCTTTGCTTCTACCTGTTTTGAAATGATTGGTTCTCAACCAGACTTTGGCACCAACATGATAACTGTGAAAAACAAATGTTTTTATCGTATTATTTCTCCATTTGTTAAAGACGTAGAATTAATTGTTCAACAACTTAACAAACTGATAAACAAGATAAGCTTCAGCGAGATGGAGCTTTATTCACTGGCGGATTTAGAATGTTCACCGTAGTCTTTGAATACACAACAAAGCAATTATAAGTCTTGTAATATTACTAGTTTTCTGTCCTAAATTACGGAAAACGGCAAACACGTCGTTGCTGTCCATTCTGTCGTACTTAAAGCGAAAACTTTTTCTAGTCAATGAAATCAGAAGCGAAAATTCAGTTATAGGCTCCAGTGGAAGGACTAAATCTAACATGTTTTTCTTGTGCAGAATTTCATACTATCAGAAATGATGAGAAAGGTAGGTTACTTAGTGAAAATATGTTTGAAGTTGAGGCAAACTGCAATTTTTTGAAACTCATGAGTAATCCATGGTAAAGCTCTTCACCCATCAATTTTTGTCTTGCAAATGTATGATTGCTTTGAATTTTCAGAAATGATGATGTAATGGCTAAGTTTGAACTTTTCACTTGCTTCGTATCGACTAAAAGTAAGATTCTATATAATTTACATTACATTTTAAAACACAAAATCTACACTATATTTTGAAGAAACGAATATACATGTTCTCAGAAAATGACAATTCATCATCGTCATCATCATCATCATCATCATCATCATCGTCGTCGTCGTCGTCGTCGTCGTCGTCGGTAGACATAGACCTTCCCCAGGATCTGCCAAAATTCTCTACCCGCAAAGGAGCCAGAATGTTTTGAAAATCACAACTTGTTAGGTGCTAAGATCACGCTAAGAAATGAAAGAAAGACTATTTCCCCGTCGACTTACTACTCCCCAGCATGCAGGTACTGTTTACCATCAACTAAACTTCATACACACATGTAGGTTTCCGTACCTGCCCATCTTATGGACTTCTGTTTTCAACAAAAAAAAAATATTCGTGCAACTCAAAACATCCAGTTAACATTTGAACAGAAAAACATATCTGCAACAACGGATAGAATAGGTAGTAGAGAAGAGGCTCGATTATTGAATGCCTAATACACTGCACAAATGACCAATCACCTTCAATTAAACTAGAATATCAACAGTCGTGGTAAACGCTACATAAGGTTGCTAAAATTAGGAATCACTCAACTATCTTGCAACTGGCTGAAGATACTCTTGAGGATTCTATTCCATTGATATTCTATCACCGATCAAGTCAATAGATAAAGACGAAGCTAGTAAGAAGCTGACAAAACTGTCAAAGACGCTGCAAAGCAAAAGAATGACTAGCAAATGATGTCTATCATTGTCAATAAATTACATGCCAGTGAAGCCTTCTATCATCGGTCAAGAACTATACGAGCTTTCTTTATAAAGTGCATAAAGCAGATGACGAAAAAGATAATTGATGCAAACTTACTTTCTTTGAATAAAGTAAGGCGTATGTAAAAAGCTTGATGAGCAAAAAACAATGGTGTTTTCGACTGAGCTGATGTTGATGCATCTTCAATACGGACAGCTCTGCTGACCATGATCTAGGACCTGAACAAGCCAGAATCAGCCGAAGCCTTCATCTATTTCTCACTGTCCTTCTAACAGGATACAAGGAAAGCAGTATTAGTCCAAGAGTCAATCGAATGAAGAATTCTGATGCCCAAGATGTTATCTACGACTTTTCAAATGATAAAAGTAAAACTTCGAAAATTATACTTTTGCCATCGGGTGTTAAGAAGTTGATGAATCCAACTGAAGCCATCAAATTCCTTTTCAAATATGGACATGGTGTTACCTACAGCATATTTGAAGAACAAAACACTGAGTTGCCATCAACTTAATCAAAGATATTGAAAACCTTTTTTATATACCTGAACAGATTTCTGCTTGAATTGTCTTAGTTACCGTATGGGATAACATTGATAATATTGGAGGAAATCTGTGTCATACAGGCAAGCCAAAGAATGCAGAAAATCACTACCATCCCGATATTTTGGTTCATTAGTGTGCAAAGCAATTTGACGTTCCCGTCTGTAACAGATAGTTCCAACATCTTCAAGCATCAATCTATGAAGTATCTAGTGTGCCTATGTGTGCATTGATCAAATCACCAGAAGCAAATTATTTCAAATTGGACCGTTCTTTATTCCTGCGTCGTCATCATTCAAAGCAATTTTGGCTACTTTGAACGTATCAATGCACCAACCACGGATATGTCGATAATGTTTGAGATTCTGAAGAGATTATACCACATCAAAGAGAGGCTAAATATTCCATCTATTGTTCAAATTTTCGACTAAGCGATTTATATAAAGACCTGTCAAATAGTTTGCAAGGGAAAATAACGTATTTCAGGATTTGGTATTAATGCTCATTTAGTCATTATGTTATGGAAACTGGTCGAAAATCTCTATCGAGACATGTTCGATGATTCATTTGACGGAGAGAACAAAGTTCATTAGAAGGAAAACGGCTTGCTATCATGAAGTTGGAGAATTGCAAAGCACCCAATATGAAGGCGGGCACTAGACCGTTTCTTCATATAGAGCATGTAGAACGAAGAGGCTATTCTAAATTTGTACTGAATTTTACAGTATATGATGGCTATCGCATTTTTCTCTGGGCTACGATGGCATTTGCTGTTCAAGACAGGGACTGGAAGCAAATCTAGAATAGTTTGTATTGTTGACACTACAGATACATTAAACCACCGGCATGTGTATTCTTGGTGTGTACTGTTTCATGCTGTACGTGTATTTGCTTGGAAAGTTAAATCAAAAGCTCTTGAATACATGCAATAAGAGAGAGAATTTTTTAATGCATTTGTCGAACTTGGTGCGAGCTGGGCTATTGACCAGAGTCTAATAGATGATCAGAGTGAATTTGTTGGCGTTTTGGCCATAAACAGTCAAATGTCAACGAGCTGCTCTTTGAGATTTATTGTAGCCAGAAAGGACAAATACGAGCAACTACCTCTTGTCAGAATGCTTTTCAACAACACATTCTATGCTGTAACTGTCAAGTGAGAAAAAAAGCAACCCGTTTTATCCTCAAATTCAAAATAACGGATGGTACTTGAAGAGCGAAGCGATCAAAATTGAATGGACTTGCCAACCAGCCCCAAAATTTAGTTTTGTATTTGTTGTCCTGCACTTCCAAAAGAAAATGTAACCCAGCAGGATGCAGGTGCACAATGAACTCTTGTCTTATGCAGACTTGTTTACTTGTAAAAAGTGTGACAATTACAGTCTCATAAAAATAAATCGATTTGGTCAACGTGGTTCAGAAATGATCGAGTCTCTCATTTTCCTTTTTCTTTTTTTTTTTAATTTGAGACAAGACTCAACCTACGGTGAAATTATTGGCATTTGCTTCAGCAGTAAATGCTTCTCCGCATCATAAGAAATCCTAGAGCGTAAACAGAGATTAGAAAATACTTCGTCGCATATTTTATCCCATTTCTATACAACTTGAACATTGGTGAGTCGATTCAACAGTACTGCTAATCTTTGCAAAATCCTTGATGAGCTTTCTGTAAATTCCTGTGGGCCTTAGGAATCGTTTCAGCTACTGCTTTGAATTTGGTCTGGGAAATTCTCCAATAAAAAAAAAGTCTCTCTTTTAGCTTAATTCCTGCAGATGATGATTCATATCTTGGGAATTCTACTTTTCATCTGACAATAGTATATTTTGATCCCTTCCATGTGAATCCTACATACCAAAGACGTTGGAAAACTGAAGTCGGATTATGTAAATGCTCGTCGAAATTAGTACTAAGATCGCAACATCGTCCATGTGTGCAAGAACTATGTCGGCAGGAAGTCTCACAAAGCATAAATCCACGAAACGCCAATACTAATGCACCTGCATTTTACAATCCGTACGGCGTTACGTTGAAATCATATTTTCTACATGAGATTAATAAGGAAGCTTATAACGCAATTTTCTAATTTTATCATATTTACAATTAAGTCGCAGTTCTAATATTCGCAAGTAACCAAGCAAAAGATATTTTGTTTTGAGGACTCTTTACGTAACATTGCTGGAACTGAATACAAAATATGGGGTTCAAATTCACGTTCGATGGTGCTGAGACATACGAACATTCCCGATGTGGATTTATGTTCACGATTCATTTAAAGGTTACACTGAGTAGAAGGGAGCCAAAGTTCTAGCCTGGCTTTGATGTTCATTTGGGACCAACCAGTGACGATCGAAAGGATATCGAGAGAGTGAAAGAACTCCTTAAAGAATACGAACAAGCAAAGAGAAACAGGGAGGAAGCCCTCGACGAACTCGAAAAGGGAAGGAGACAAATTGATGAAAGCACAGAAACCTGCGTATAGATTGGAAGAATTGATCAAGGTTGCTTACCGTACTTTTGAAAATAAAATGCAAGACTCAATTGCAAAGGATTACTTCATACATGGAATTCATACAGAAATGCAGGTAGCCCTGAAATCTTCGGAAAAAAATAATGAAAAAAATTTAGATGAGGTCGCTGGCGAAACTACATGTCTTGAATCAGGTGGAATTTGTCAAGCAATCACCAAGGTCAAGGATCAACACTGGTTGTGGTGATATGTGATCATGTTTATCCCCCTTGTTTGAACTCTGTAGCAGTATCAGACTTTAAATTCTTTCCTCTTAGGCAAGTACATATCCTTAGCTCAGATCTTTATTCATTATCATTATCAATTTATTTCATTTTACCATTGATCGACTTCTCAGGCTAGAGTAGTTAGGCTGCGACTTCAGTTCGAGAAATTATGAACGAGTGGGTGCATTATTTAATACTTTTCTCGCACCCGCTTCTAGTGGTGATTTAGACAAATAGATTCCGCCTCACGAATCTTGTGTCGACCAGGATTTATGGCACCACATCAGAATGTACACCATATGGCGAGATTGTCGGTGTACAAGAGTCACAATTCCCTAGATGAATACTTCCAGGTACTGAAAGCCTTAAGTAGTGACTGTACCTTCCGTCCAATGACTGCAGAGGATCCGAGGGACAAACACTTAGTCTACAAAACGTTCAGGTAGTAAAATAGTCATTCACTCAGAGAACCACCCACAAACAACCTTAAACATTTGAGATTGCCAAGAAGCTGTCTGGTTCCTATTTTCAGTCCGAGATGATAGGTGCAACTCCGCCCAATTGTGTTTCTGCATCCTTCATGTCCGATGTCTTCATAGTCTGATGGACGCCTCTTCTGTGAATTTCTCCTCTCTTGTTCAGAATGCTCGAGCTTATTCGTTGAACCCCCTCAAACAGTCCGTCACTACCGCTTAGGCAGGTAATACATGTTTCTTTTGTGGTCTCAGCTTACATTCTCGACACTCCTGTCCAACTTGAGATGCAAGGTACCACAAATGCAAGAAATTGGGACATTTTTCAAAATATTGCCGGTCTACGAAAAATACCTCTTCAAAAGTAGGCCATCATGTTTCTTCAGCAACTTCTATAACGAAAACAACTAAAAGAAGTTTACGCTATAGTTGAAGCATTGGGAAAGTGGGGGTCCGGACTCATTACCGACTAAAGGTCCGTTACATTCAAGCTCAACCTCAAAATTACGAGTGAAATTAAAAACAGAAACAGTGAAGTGAAGAGTTGAACTATCCTGTTTTATTTTTATGTCACCTATCGCCCCGATAGAAAGAATGCGGTGACTGACACACAGTCGAAGGTGTGCAACTCTATTTAAGTACAGAAGATCTCCAGATACGACAAAATGACATCAAGCATCATGAGAACGGTATAGGTGGCACGAAGCTAAAATCTACCGTTTTCCGTTGAGGATGTCAAAGGAATAACTAACTCTCGTCGGACTTGCGCTGAAATCAAACCAAAGTTCTATAAACCCAAACGTGGGACCCTCATAGAAGACTCAAACTGGATTTGATGGGTCCTTTACCATTACAAGCGCCAAATTGATACATGTTTACCGTAATCGATGAGTATTCACGGTTTCCTTTCGTCTTTTTCTGCCCGGATATAACGGCAACAATGGTCATACGATGCCCCTGCTCTCTGTTCGCCATTTTGTACCTGCTTTGATCCATTCAGACCACAGAGCTTCCTTCATGTCAGAACAACCCAAACAATTGCCACAGGAACGAAGAGTGGCTATAAGCTGAACAACCTCCTACAATAGAAAATGGCATTGTTTGGAAAACACTAAAATTGACTGCCTTAACTCGCAAATGTTCAATTGCTCATTGGGAAAATCTCTGATCACGCACGACAACCAACGCCACCCAACATGAGAGGTTCCTCCCCTTTCTGGCACTTCACCGTCAACCTGCGACAGTTCTTCTAAGACGCCATGTTCGTTACATCGAATGTAGCGAAGTTGGATTTTGCTTTTACATTGCACATATCAATCTCTCTATAGGCTAGTATACAATTCCTCAAATGAAATAATAATGTTAGAAAGAATATACTAAAGCCCTAAAGGACAGCAGTTTTACCGAGATAAACTTTAAATACGATGGAAAAGTGAACACCAATAGAGTAAAACACAGCAATAACCAAAAGTCGAGATAAAAAAAAATAACCGCTATTTAATCTACTAGTAAAAACCAACATAGAAGAAATCTTCTAATAGAAAACAAGACACCCCCCTACCTGAGCAACCCAATGGGTGAAATATTTATCAAGGATAAACTCAAAATTAGTTACTCTTGTTTAGACAGTTTATAAAAAATCATAAAAAGTGTAGCAATAAAATGATAAAGAGTAACGCTAGTAGAAAAAATACAAATAAACCAGACTCCAATTGTATAAATAGTAAGAAGTGCTCTTTGCAAAACAAATGTCTTAAATCGAATATCATATATCAAGCTGAAATAAAAACCCTAGAGATACCCTAGAAACAAAGTATCGTACAGGAATATCAAAAACCCCCATTAAATTATGATTAGTCAATCATAAACCATCCTTCTCAAACGAAAATACAGAAACAATGCATCACTATCCACACATTACTGGGACCTAAAAAACAACAATCTCACAACCACAGTAAAATGGAAAATATTAAAACACTCATATGCCAGAAGATTGAAGCCCGATGCCTAACTGAGAAATTAGAGATTGTCACCTTCACTGAAAAAAAGTCTTACTAAATAGATGAAGCAGCTTTGAAGTGTCGGTACCACTCAAACCGTCTATTAGAAAACATAATTTAATATCCCGCTTCACAGGTATACAAGAATTAACCACCATAGCTATCTTCTTCTAGTTATCATTATTATTATTAGTAGTAACCGTAGTAGTAATAATATCATTGGTATCATTACACCCTCAGCCACTAAAGCACAACCTAATCATCTTCTCAGAATTATATAGATGCTAATACATAAGAATATCAAGAGAATTGAACATAAGCAACTACAGTTATGTAAAAGTGAGGGCACCACATAAACCGATAGATTAACAACACTCTGATACAAACATTCCAAGTAATTTATATCAACCAGTCAGGAATTTAATTTCTCTGTGGAAAATAAATAAAATAGAGAATTTCAAAAAATACAAACAGATATCAACAGCTAAACAAAAGAATTATGAATAGAATTAGAGATTTTTCCACCTAGAAAATAGATGCACCCCCAATAGCGTCCTAAATGGAGATCCGAATAAATCGAATCATTCGCCCGAAGAAACCCCAAGGAGCAGGAATATAAGCGAGTTTGAGTAGGGAACCTATAATATATATATATATATATGCAAAAAATGAAATAGATCCAACAACAAAAAAAGAAAATGAATATCTAGATAAGAGGGCATTCTGCAAATGTATCATTATTTTTAATACTGCAACATGTGTTTCGACAGCCAAGAGCTTGTTCGAGTAATTTTCCTTTGAATGTTTGCATTTTTCTTCCAATTTTTAGTTACGTTCATATTTATTGGAGTACATACATGCATCGTGACCATTGATATTGTAGCAGTAGTGATGCTGTTTGCGAGTTATGATGTCATCACCTTGAGGGAGTTTTTTATTTTCAGGATGTCTGGGGCTGTTATCATATAAGGATATATTTTGCTGTATTTTTCATGGTTAAAAGTTTTATATATTATGACTGTTGTTGTCTTTGGTGATTAGCGGAGATGGTTTGGTTTGGTTTGTCTTATCACACTGAATGATTGTTTCAATCCTAGTACATATACACTTCTATTTTGATATCCTAAAAGGAAAACTTTTTCTAAATATAAAGTTTTACAACTTAATGATAAATGAGAATAAGATCATTGAATAAAAAATATTGAATGGAAAAGCCTGTTTAGCAATGGTTTGTATTCGTCGATTAAATTTTGTTCTTGAATTCCTACTACTGTATAGTCGTCAATTTGATAAATTGGCATTATTTCCATGTGTTCATCATTACACTGGAAGATATGTTTTGAATTATAAAAATTCCTGTTTTCAGGGATATCTATATTGCTTTTGTTGAGGGGTGTTCTATTATTCAATGATTAAGTGCAGCTGTATAATTCTCATCACAATTTGTGTATTCAGTTAGATAGATAACATTTTCTCTTTATTTCGAAGTGCCGATAATGGTTCGTATTGCCGCCAAATATGCTGACAGAGGAAGAAAATGCAACATGTACATCATCAGTCTTCCTTTTAAAATCATACTGTACGAACTTTTACAGATTCCTACTTCCACAGAAACTTCAGGGGCAGTTAGACTAAAGGTTTTTTTGTCTATCGTACAAACCCACAGCTTCGAAATACTGTGATTAGCTCAGCTCCTTTGACTTCATTGAGAAATCATTATTCCACACTGCGTATTTCTGGGGATTGGGTTCTGTATATCATGAAACAATGTGGCAAAAATGGACCTGCTCTTTCCGTCCATTCCGTCAAACTATGCCTCTGGAGTATTTTTATTTCTATTTTATTCTATTTTGAGTTGTATATATGTATATATGGACAGTAATTTTTCATCCATACATGACTGGTTAGATACGACGGACAACGAACATTTTCCCGATTTTTCAAATGTTTTTTGCTTCCCCCCAAAAGATCGTATACTTGGATTCATAGAGTGTAATAGTTATCCAAAGATGTAATCATTCTTAGCACTTTCGATTAAGCACCCAGCCATTTTCATGATCTTTGACCATTCCATAATTATTTTAACCACGGTGTATTTGACTTGATCATTAGAATGTTGCTAATATACGACCTACACGAGTAGCCAATTAAGTCATAATGAACTAAAGCAAATAAGACATTTTAAAATATCCATTTAATGTCAAAGATGAAAAAGAATGATTACCATCATCTATAGTTCTATTTGTGAAAGTTTATGATTATGTTTGCTTCCTCCCCCTAAACTATACATAGTAGCTGAAGATAATCATTTAAGGTACTCCTAAAATGTTCAGGATCAGAACGTGCGAAAAATCCTGGGTGATTTGTGACATTTTATGAGGTTTTGCAGATGTATTTACTACATGACTATAATGCTGAACCGGATCCCAACTTGGAGTTTCAAATTCGAAAACGCTGTGATGCATTTAGAACACTTATACCGTTCGCATTAATTCTTTGAAAGCTTTTTTTTACATGACTTAAGGTTCAGATGAAACTTTTTTGTATCTTATTTTTTTTTTACTTGTTAATCATTTTTCCAAAACGCATAATTTTGGAGGAAGGTAAAAGGGTGCAACTATGTTACTTGACTCTTTACTTCATTGATGAATAATTTTTCAAAAAAATGAAATTTGGGAAGTAGAGGTTATGCAGATAATATGTAGGGAACATTTGTTTTTCACATTTAGCAATCAAAATCAAGATTTTTCTCCAATTACAGAGGTCAAAATGTTAGGAAAATTTGTTCTCTCTCTCTTTCAGCGGTCGAATCGAGGGAAAGATTTCTTCAATTTTAGGGTTCAAAATCGAAGAAAGATTTTTTCCATTTGAGTAAATCAGAATCGAAGTAAAGGTTTTTCTAGACTCTATAAGAGTTTATGTTGGGGAGCCAGTCCCCATTTTAAATAATTCAAAATTAATTTTTCCGGCTGTTTCGAGTCTGATTTACTTGAAACTTGATAAAAACATCTTAGTTGATAATATGCTTCTCACATAAACTTACAAAAGTCAATAATGACTTTTAAACTTCATTATGAACGTTCGGTTTTCGATTATGCTAAAAGTCGAAGGTTTTGTTTTTCTTCTAGGGATCAAATCGAGGGATGATTTTTTCCAATATTATGGATTAAAATCTGGAAGGGGGTCTTTTTCACTTTTAGGGGTAAAAATCGTGGGGAATTTTTTTTATTTCTATTTCAAGGGTTAATTTTGAGCGAAACTTTCTTTTTCACTTTTAGGAGCTAAATTCAAGGGGGAACATTTTTTTCGAAATCGAGATGGAAAAGCTTTTATTTCACTCTCAGGGGTAAAATTTGAGCGGGAATATTTTTCCCTGTTAGGTGAATTGTTTGTCTCTTTCAGCAGTGAAAGTGAGGAGGGCTTTTTTAACAATAATTTCTTTTTTAGGGGTCTAAGGCAAGGGGAAATAGTGTTGTGATATTTGCAGTTATTTCCCCCTGGTATTATTGCTAGTAGACGATAAAGAGTATTCACTACTTCATATTGACATATGATATAGAATATATCTTCAATTAAAATTTCAAAACATAGATTGTTGTAACTAGTAATCTCTTGCATACATATTTTAAGAAAAGGAACAAAATATTATTTGACAACTTTCCATGCCCTGACTACTGTTTTCCTTGTTGATCCCTCTCTAACTAGCATCACTATCTCTCATTTACACCCCCCTCTCTCTTTCTCTCTTTTGATCCCCCCCTCTCTCTCTCTCTCTCTCTCTCTCTCTCTCTCTCTCTCTCTCTCTCTCTCTCTCTCTCAGTTTATATATAAAGGACAAAAGTTTTTTGCTTTTTAAACAAGTAACAAACATTTAATCACTTTTATGTATACTTATTATAACATTCTATGGAATAAAATTTACTGAACTAGTCTATCATTGGTTAAATTTATCAATTAAAAGATAACCCAGTAACAAAATGTTGAGGAAATATCTTGGACAAAAAACTGCCTTCAATCAATTTCATAGACTCACTAATTAATTATGTATCCGAATCATGATGAAATAATTCCAGGGGAAAATAAATTCTTCACATTAGCAAAAGAGCTACGAACAAATAGTGTAACTGCTTCACATTTGATATTCAAAACAAGCAAAAAAAAAAAAATTCTGCTTTTCCCAGCTAATTTCAAGTTTTATTTCTTGAATTAGTCTTTGGTCTTGAAGGAATAAGAAGAAATATATTTCACCGTTTCGTGAAGAATTATAGGAAGACTTGAATATCAAATAAAAATCTTGTTTGATTCTGTTGTTGTCCATTAAAATGTTGCATTTAATAACAATTGCACACAATAATCAAAATAAAAACTTTGGAACCATCAAATATCTACCGAAGGTATTTTCTTGATTAGAAACCGCCAACAAAATCTGTCATCAAAACATGGGTATCTTCAGTCTTTGAATTGGTTTGGTCTGCTGGCTGACTGGTTAGGTAGGTATTTATGTTTGCTGATCATCAGAATGGTAGTAATTTGACATTTGGAAGTTGAAGTGGAAAACAGGTATTAATCAAAATTCCTTTTCAAAAAGAATGTGGTGGTTGCAGAGAAATAGTATGTTGTTTGTATGTTTGAGACAGAGGAATCAAATAAGCTATCAAGTTGTGTGTTGTCTGGTTTTTCAGTAAGAGTGGAGGGGGATGTATATCGTGCGTATTATCTGTGTCTATGAGGAACAGGTTGGTCGAAATATGATGGGTCTGAGAGGAGGGATCAAAATGAGAATGGTCAGGGAATATTTGTGTGGCTGTAGAGGTTTTTATAATGTAGGGATTGTGTCCTGTATTTAATTGATAGGTGTTGGCATATAAAGGGGAGTGATGGATGTAGGGTGTGTTCTTTTTTTGAATCGTTTTAGCTGATGGGTAAAAACTAAGTGTGGGCACCCATGTGTTGACGTTTCCTCAAAGAGGGTATGTGTATACTCATACTTCCTTAAAGGGTTTATATTGTGTTCACCGATACTTTATACGCTAATGTTGGAATGTGTTGTTTTTAGGTGATTCTGTTTCAAAATTAATGCATTTAAAGGGTTTGCAATCTGGAAATGCCTACAAATCTGGGTAATCATACTGCTTTGGGATATAAGGGATGCTTCAATTCACCTGTGAGTCGAGGAATCGTATATATATATATATATATATATATATATATATATATGATGAAATGGGCTTTGTGGTCGTGTGTGCTTCTGTGCTTGACTTGGGCATTCGTATGTTCTTCCAGTTTTAGGTCTTGTTTGTGCTCGTATATTCTTTTTTGTGAGGTCTCGACGTCTCTCCAATGTACATCGTGTCACAGTCCTTGCACGGTATTGTGTAAGCGCCAGCTTCGGGTGGAGGGAGTGTATCGTGGTTCATGAAATCTTTGATGGTTATTGAGGTGTTAAAAAAAAGGAAACCCGAAAGACCTCAACAACTATAGGCCTATAAGCCTACTCAACTGTGCATACAAACTTTTCACAAAGATCATCACCAACCCAATCACAAAAACACTTGATGAAAACCAGCCACATGAGCAGGCTGGCTTTAGAAGAAGCTACTAGACCATGGACCACCTGCACTCGATAAATCAACTGAAAGAAAAAGCAACAGAATATAAACTACCACTTGCCGTAGCATTTATCGACTTCAAAAAGGCCTTCGACTCAGTAGAAATCCCTGAGGTCATCGAGGCCATCACTCAACAAGGTGTAGATCCAGTATATGTTGAAGTGCTGAAACATATATACAATCACGGCAGCTCATTTATCAGGCTACATAAAGACTCGGACCCCTTCCAGCTCCAGAAAGGAGTAAGACAAGGTGATACCAGCTCACCTAAACTCTTCACAGTCTGCCTTGAGATGATCTTCAGAAGGCTAGACTGGGAGAGTAAAGGAATTAGAATAGACGGCGAGTATCTGAGCAACTTCAGATTCGCAGACGACACAGCCCTTTTCGCAGAGAACCTACACGACCTCCAACTAATGACAGATGAACTAAATGAAGAGAGCAAGAAAGTCGGCCTACACATGAACTTCAGCAAGACGAAGATCATGTGCAACAACCACATTGGAGATAAAAACACTAAGATCGAAATCGAGGACACAGAACTGGAGAAAGTAGACCACTACATCTACCTAGGGCAACGAATCTCCATGAGACTCTCAAAGGAAGAAGAGATCAAGCGAAGAATCACACTAGGATGGCAAGCCTTCGGCAGAGCTAGCTCAACCTTCAAAAATAATAAGATCCCATTAATCCTAAAGAGAAGAGTGTATAACCAATGCATCCTCCCAATAGTCACTTATGGAGCTGAAACATGGAATTTAACCAAGAGACAGACCCGTAAGCTGAGAACCATGCAACGTGCACATGAAAGAATAATGCTGGGCCTCACATGGAAAGACCGCAAAACAGCACAGTACATCCGGGAAAAGACAAGAGTTAGAGACATCATAGAATCCATAAAAAATCTTAAATGGCGGTGGGCTGGCCATGTTGCAAGAATGGCAGACAATCGATGGACATCACGACTCACAACATGGATTCCCTGAGACCACATGCGAACCGAGGCCGGCAAAATTTTAGATAGAGAGACGAGCTAGACAGGTTCAGGAAGTACTGGCTCCGTGACGCCCATGATAGAGAAGTGCAACAAATCCTGGGGAAGGTCTATGTCCAACGATGGACGCTAAAAGACTGATGATGATGATGATGACGATGAGGTGTTGGTAATGTGTATTTCAAGCTTGCTCAGGTTGGAGCTAGGATTGATCGTAGTCAAGTTGGTGGGTAATTTAATGCGTGTAATCGTGGTGTTATCGTTTTTATTTAGTTTTGTATCAACTGAATGGATCTTATATGCCTTTCTTCTTAGATTGTATGTGGAGTGTTGCAGGTATTCGGGGCTATTCATTCTGAGGGCTCATAGGTAGAAACCTATGATGAATCCTGATTTATTTTTAGAGTGCGGTGGAAGTGTACGTAGTATTTCCGTTAGTGGCTTTGCAGAAGATGCTATGTTTGATGTTTTTGTTGGATCTGTGTTGTAAGATGCCAAGGGAAGGTAGTGTGTTATGTACGTATCCCTTATACAGGCCGAACCAAACAGCAAGCTTGCATGTTCAGCATTTATTCCTAATTATGTATTGAGGAATGTCCTCCGGATAGCTTTCAGTGATGGGTTCAATTTGCAATGTAATTCAATGGTAAAGTTGTCCCTTAGTTTGTGTCCGACAGCATCCAGGTATGCTTTTTTGAAGATTCGGACTTTTTTTAGTGAATACTGCCCAAAATGATCAGCGTTGACGTTAAGTGTTGCGAAAGAATTTTTTGGTAATGTTCAGTTCTATGGGGGTTAATCTAAACAGTTTAAGACACATTTAATCACTATGGGAATAGCCCTTTTTATAAAGATCATGAGCATAAGGAACGGAAGAAATACATTCTTCTTCAGATATAAATTCAGCAAACTTTCTCATCAAATGATACAAATAGAGAATGCTCCAACTACCTCCAAAGGGAAATATCTAATTCTCGATGAGCATCATGTTTAAATAAGTTTTGAAGATGTAGATGAATTAACAGTGGCATGTTCAATGAAAAGGAGTCACTCGAATCACCTTCTGTGATAGTTGCAACTGATACCTGTTTTCCCATTTCTATGATTCTGATAAGGAGGATATAACGATGTTTTGGGAACAAAAGAGTCGGATGTGCCTCAAATCATTCATCTGGGAAACAGCGAAACATTTTAAACTAGCTATGTTGGAAAATAACATTGTCATTCATTTTTGGGGAGGTTGCGATTGAAGAAAAATCGGCATAGTCTAACTAATTCAGCCATCAGAGGAGCTGCAGCGTATGATAGGGATTACTGTCAGACAAAAATTCATTAAGCGAAAATATCACAACTGCAGCGATTATAGTCATCGTTCTTACGTATGGAGGAAAGCCTTATGATTCAAGTTCGAGGTTCGCAAGCTTCATGATGGCTACAAATGTTGGAAAATGAATAGGAACCTATCATGAAGGATGAATTTCCTTTTCCTACTTGCAGAGGTCAAAATTGAGAGGGCAGTCTCCCTTCTACTTCTTGGGATCAAAACTGGGGGAGGATTCTTTTGGGAATTCTTCTTTTCCACTTTTGGGGGTCAGATTCAAGGAGGATGTGTTTTTGTTTTGTTTTTCCTTCAGTGGTTGAAATAAAGAGGAATTCTTTTTCCTTTTCTTAGGTTTCAAAATCGAGAGGGAATTCTTTTTCCGACGTTTAGTGGTCAAAATCGGAAGGGAATTCTTTCCATTTTTAGGAGTCAAAATCAAAAAGCAATTCTTGGTTCTACATTTAGGGATCAAAAGAGTGTGAAGATTCGTTTGTCAACTTTTAGTGGTCAAAATCGAAGAGAATTTCTCTTCCCCACGCCGAGGAGTCAAAATCGAGTAGAGTCTGTTTCTTCCACTCTTAGGGTTCAGAAGAGAGAAGGAAGTATTTTCTACTTTGAGGGGTACAATCCGGAGGGACTCCTGTTGTCTACTTTTAGGGGTCAAAATCATGAGGAATTTCGTATTTCCCCTTTTAAGGTTAAAAAAAAATGGGAAAGAATTTTTTTTTCTCTTAGAGGTCAAAATCAAGTGGGAATTCTTTTTTCAACAAAAAAATGGAAAAAAATAATTTTGACCAATCCAGATGATATTTTTTCCATTTAAGGGTCAAAATCAACGGAAAAGTCCCCCTTTAAAAAGTCAACATTAACAGGTAACTTTTTACCCTTCAAGATGTCAAAAGTTTGTGAAACATTTATTTTGTGTATTTATAGGATTCCCAGGTATGTTTTCTGAAATTTTCAAGTTTTTAACGATAGGTTCAATTCAAAATGTAAATTTGATCCTGAACTTGGCCCTTATTTTGTGTCCTTTTTAAAATTCTTATTATGGGTTATTCGTTTGATAATAATGATCCATCAATCTATATATTCAATTTTGATCACTTTCCCAGCGTAGACAGACACTTAATCTATCATAATCTATTTCTTATTTAGATTATTCCATTTTTCATGATTGAAAGAATAGGGAGAACGGAGGTTAAGTACTTTACTGATGGTATAGGAAAAGAGAGAAGAGGAGTAACCCAATAGTGCATCAGATTGCAGTTTAGGTCAGAGTCTTTCCGTTGGAGAGGCACTAAAGTAGACGAATAAACCCGAAAGTCTGTTGTTATTGGTAATAAGTCAATACAGATTTAGCTCAAGTTTTAGTTGAGTTTTGACCTGCTGAAGTGCAATTACAGGCTTGTATGGCATTTTCTTGTGTTTAGAGAGTTCTCCACGCAGAGAAAGTCCCGTTATCGATTATTTTAAGCTCAAATCATGTTCTTAACCTTATTCATCTGAATGTAGCTGGATTTTTTTCAATGTTTATAGCAGCTAACTGAATACACCCTAAGGTGGAATAAATTGGGGTTACACCCTCCCCTATTCGATTGGATAGTTGTGAACGAAAGAGAATTCCTTGGGTTCATATATATATATATATATATATATATATATATATATATATATTAGAAGGTATGTCAATCAGAAGACGAGATATGAAGATCTGGATTCTTTTGGTGAGTGCTGGCGGACATTTTGTTTTTATGCGAATGAGGTAGTTCATCTCAACTTGTTTCTTGGGATACATCTTTTTATCTGAAAGACACATCCTAAGACATATTTTAGTAACATATTCATAGCTTTTAGAGGTGGGATGCACAGTAGAACCTGTTTGCCCCGATCACTAATACTTTCTATCAGAACGAAGAAGTATGCTCAGTAGAGGAACAAACGTAGTTTATTTCATTTCAATCAACCAATAAAAGACACATCGATATCACAAATAAGGGAAAGGAATTCCCACACCATTCCTCCAACATCTTTCGTTTTCTGTCTTGGCGATTTACTTTCATACTTATAAATTCAACGCATTACTCGTTTTTCTTCGTTTCATTTTTTTTAATTATTGTATTAATCATCTAAGATTTCATTAATCATCTGAAATTAATTGATAAAATTTCATGCTAGTTTTGTTTTGATTTAATAGTAATAGTTCAAGTGATAAACTATCATCTAAAAAGTGTTCACTTTCCATTGGTGCCTGAATATGAATATATCTAACAAGGTCAGAGATCAAGAGATCAATTAAAACATTTAGTGGAACGCATTTCCAAAATATTTTCAATCAAAACTTACCTAAACATTGAGACAACGGATTCAAAAGCTGGTAAGATCAAGGATTTTGAAAATACAATTTATTTATTTATAGTCCTAACGCTGTAATTGGGCTCCATAGGAATCATTTAGTTGACTAATGAAACAAATGCTAGTGAGACTCTTTCTGAGTAAAAATAACTAGGGTAGATATTCCAGATCAGTTCCTCAAATATTTCAGTGTCATTTTTCTTAATGATGGATTTCCGCTGTGGAGCCCTAGTAATTTTCGAATATGATCATATCATACGAGAGTTCTTTCACAAGAGAACCAACCAATTTTGAGCTACTTGAAATCAAATGTCATAAACCCTTGTTTTGAAATATTACACCTGTGTGGACTAATAGCTATGACCTAAGCTAAGCTAGTTGTACCGTGCCAAAATTTTATCTCTAATTTCATAGTCGATTTCCAACCATTTCAAAAGATTTCATTGAAATTTGTTGATAACATTTGGAGATATCGTGTCAACAGACAGAGACCCTTTGGCGATGCTATATGGTATGGAAGATTAGCTAAGACATATGGAATTAATTTTTGATGGATGGAAGTTTTCTGGCTTCTTCCATAGTCTATTGCCCTCCGTTCCATAAAATACCATTGAAAACATTTGAAGATGCCATGTGAACAAACTGGAAGTTTTGAAGATATTTGAGATATTTTGTGGTTGCTAACAAACAACTAGGACGTAGGGGATACAATCATGCATGGTTCTGCTGCAAACTTCTTTGACCTCTATTGTAGCCTATTTCTTACTCTTTTGTAAGGCTTGTAAATCTCTCTCTTTACTGCACCTCTGGAGAGATTGACAGGGCTAAAGCTTAAATTTCTCATCGTATATAATTGTAAATTTGGAAAAAGAAGAAGGAGAAAAAGAAAAACAAGATCTATCCAGAACATATATGTCCACAGACCCCTCTTCCCAACAGAATTGACCAAATAGATAAATAACTAGGGACAGCAAATAAAAAACCCACGATCCTCCGATCAAACCGGTAGGGTTGAAAGAAATGGCAAAATTCTTTAACGAATGGTCGAGTCCCAGCAACTTGACCAGCTGTGACTGTTGGAAAATCATCCCTCCTTCAACCCGAAAACCTAGTCTGATGCTTATAAGTACTACTTGATCTTTATTTTATTTTCAAATTATATTTTACTGAATCTTGCTAAAATTTAGCTCTAAATTCTGTGGGTAACGATCTCTTCCTGTCTTTCTATCTGAGTCCCCCCCCTCTCTCTCTCTCTCTCTCTCTCTCTCTCAGCAATGCTAAAGCTTAGATTTCTTAAAATGCAGCCTCTGGACTCTAACAAGTTAAAAACTTTGAAAAATAAGGGAGAGGTATGATTAAACACAAACTATGCAAATATACGTAGTACACACCGGTTGGGCCAATAAAAAGGTCATTCTCTAAAAAAAAAAAGATATACCCAAATACCATATCCCGTATCTTTTTTCTCTTCAGCGCTGAGAACACCCATACCTACCTCCCAAGATCAGATAGGAAGGTTGCCAAGGGTTGCTGGAGCTATAAGGTCACTTTGAACGACATCATCAGGGACCAATCCACCAGACTCCATTTCAACACGACATGGGCCAGCGTGGCAGGGCATGACCCAACAACCCCTATGGTTCACACAAAGAAAATTACAACGGCCATTCTTGCTGGGTCCTTGGTCCCAAAACGTCCGGCCACATCGCTTGTTTTGGGTGGGGATGATGTGCTCCAAAAGCAACTACCCAAACACTTCACAAAGAAAAGACCCGTTTCTACTGGGTCGTTAGTCCAACAGAAAGTACCAAAATAAAACCTCAAAACCATCACCAAAATAACAACGTTATATATTGAAACCTATAATGTCAGAACACTGTCAACTGACATGCACCTAACCGATCTAGAAAATGAAATAAAAAATGTCAAATGGGACATCATAGGCATTAGCGAGATGAGAAGACCCAGAAAAGAACTAATCGATTTGAAGAGCAAAGATCTTCTTCACAGCTACGGAAAAAAGAAACTAAAACCCCAAATCAACATAAACAACAATAGAGGAGATAGAGGCAACATAGCTAAGCAAAACCACCCAAAAGAAATGAAGCGAGGACAATATACGCGGCAACAGCCATTGAAGGATTCTTGAAAAAAAAATGAGGATATTCAAAAGAATTAGAAAATCTCTCAATGCAGGAAGAAAGCTAACAAGTGCTCGAAACAAATGGAAAACTGACAACAGATAGAGACGAAATTGTCGAACAGATCTAGGAATTCAAAAAAATATCTCTATTCCACTAAACAAAGAACGCAGAAACATGAGCCGAGAGTAATCAATTCGAGATTTCCCAGAAATTACTCCACAGGTTGGGAAGCGATCGAACAAACGAAGGAAAGGCCCCTGGACTCAATAACATCAACATTGACCATTTCAAAAGAGTTTGAAAAGTTATCACTAGGAAACTAGTCATCCTATTCAACTTAAGCGTCAAACAATGTATAGTCCCAGAAGTGTGGAACTTCTCAATCATAATGCTGTGATACAAAAAAGTAAAACCCAAAAAACCTCAATAACTACAGGCCAATAAGCCTACTCAACTTCATCTACAAACGTGATCACCAAGCAAATCACCAAAGAGAAAGCATTAGAATATAGAACGCCACTAGCTGTGGGATTTGTTGGTTTTGAAAAGGCCTTCAATTCAGTGGAAATCCCCAAAGTCATTGACACAATAATACAAAAAGACTCCGTATATGTCAGAGTATAACAACAGTCTACATAGTTCCTTCGCCAGTCTACATAGAGATTTTGAGTCCCTTCAACTAGGAAAAGGAATGAGACAAGGTGATACCAGCTAAGCCCAAACTCTCCACGGCCTGCCATGAGACGACCCTCGGGAATTCTGAATGGGAATACAAAGGAATCAGAATAGACAAAGAATACCTAAGTAACCTCAAATTTGCTGGCGACATCGTTCTCTTTACATATGTATATATATACAGATAGATGTCAATATATATATATATACACATATGTAAAAATCAACAACACAAAATAATATAATACAATACCCAATGTGTAATGTTTGTTTTATAAAGTGCTTCATATATTAAACATTAAACATTTAGTTGAGTTAGAGCAGAGCTTAAAATATAATGAAGTGAAGAATTTGTTTAACAAAGATGTTTATGTTTCTGTCTTATTTGGGCTTCTTTAGGCAAATGATTCAGTTCATTTTGGATCCCTGTTTAGGACTTTTTGCGGGGGTGTCTATTCTTCTAGGGTGCACGATCTTCGTTTAACTACGTATATCTTTTCTTTTTCTTTGTTTGGTGGTTGGTCATTGCTTGTTATGCTTTTCAGTTTCATAGTGTTGGGATTTTCTTTATCAGTATTTTGTTGAACCATCAGCTCTTCGTTATGTTTCCTCTCTAAGAGTATTTTCTAACTCAAACTATGTAGCATCATTTAGATAGGCATACTTTAAGACTCCAAGAAACCTTTCAATCTTAAGGACACAGACATCACTATTCAAACATTTGGACTAACAGTTAAAGAAGACATTGAAGGCAATATTAACAATCACAATAATCAGCTCCAACCACTCGATAACCTCACTTTTAAAGAACGAGAGTCCCTTGAGATACGGGAAAACAATACAGGCTTAATCATCACTAAAGTAAATAAAGGAGGAGCTATAGTGACTTGGGTTGTTGATGAATGCCTCTTAAAAGCCATCACTCAATTAAACAACATAGAATTTTACAAAGAACTCCTTTATGATCCCTTCACTGAATACCACTGCATAATAACTCGATCCCTAAGAAAGATCTACATTAACAACATCATAGATAGAAGAACACTAAATATACTTGAACCCACCTCCACAAAACGGGTTAGGTTCTACCTACTTCCGAAAATCTACAAATTGAATAACCCCGGTAGACCAGCCATTTCCTTTACTAATTGCCACACCGCAAAACTATCAAATATGTAGATCATCATATCCATCATTTAACAACGCAAGTTAAATCCTACATACAAAACATCACTGACCTTTTGAACAGTCAAACACATGTAGAAGATCCCAGAAAAAGAACTTCTAGTCACTATGGATGTCAAATGTCTATTCTCTAATATTAAACCTGAAGGGGGCATTCTGGCCCTCAAACAAGCCCTTAATAGAGAACACAAAAAATAAAAACCATTACCACCCTTATGCAAAACAATCTAACACTCAATAATTTTAACTTAGATAATCGACAGTCCTTCCAGATGAAAGGCAGTGGCAGCGCTCTCCTATGCTAATATTTCATGGGAAAAATCAGAGAGACTTATATCTACCGTGATATCAACAAAGACTGCTTCTTCTTTATCATACATATAGTTCTTTTTATTTACACAGGAAATGAAGCCGAATAAGAAATTTTTCTCACGTAGAATCTACACACGACTCAATCAAATTTGACTACGAGAAATCCACGGACGCCATACCCTTCCTAGACAGCTGTATATACTTCCAAACCACTCTCTATACTAAGCATACACATACTTAAAACTACCTTCACACGAAATCGACCCACCTCAAACACCTAAAAAACTACCATTTTACGAACAGGGAAAATTAGGAGAATTTGCTCTACAAATAGTGAACTTAACAAACACAACTATAACCTATTACAACATTTCACTAAATGAGAATATTCACGAGAAGATACATATAACCAAATTAAAAAAGGCCACCACAATACAATGAGAAGAAACCCATAAACTCTTTAATAAAAATAAACCCAACAGAATATCACTCATAACCACCTTCCACATCACACTACGACCTCTGTCACAAATGGTTAATAAGAGATGTGATATACAAAATTGAACTCTAAGAAATATTCGTAGAACCGTATGTCATCGCCAACTGCAGACCCAAAGACATGACGAGCCGTAACACTACAACAAATTTTTTAAAAAACTGTCCCACGTAACAGCATCTCTAGAACCGTTGAATTCTTCAAACCCTACAACAAAAGAAATAATCTATACTGCACCACCTTTAGCATACCAATACCTTCACTAGCTCTACCACTAACAAGACTTTCTACGTCTACCGTAATTCTAACTCCCAAGCCAAAAATGTCATCTACCGTCGAGAATATAATAGGTGCAAATTACAATACTGGGACAATTATATATATATATATATATATATATATATATATATATATATATATATATATATTTGGTCAAACAGAATAAATTATAAATTGCATTACATTATACAGAAAATTATTTGAAATGATTTCCCGTTGTTAGACGGCAAATGCATCACTCACCAAGAAAACGTAAATACAATAAACAATTAAGCTGAAATACATGTTTTCACATTAATTCCCGTTTCGTTTATTCAAATAATAGGGTTCGATTCCTGCAGCAGTAAATATTCTCCAAATGTTTATCCAATTTACATTGTGTAGGGTGAGTGTTATAACGAGAGATCCTTTCAAATGAGTTTCTATGTAATATAATGCAATTTATAATCGTTTTATTGGATCATATATATCTATTTCTCCATACGTATACATATATCTGCATATCAACATAACCTTATATATCCTTAAATACATATCTTAATATCTTAATATATGTTCATATTTATGATTTATATATATATATATATATATATATATATATATATATATATGTGTGTGTGTGTGTGTGTATATATATATATATATATATATATATGCATGCATATACATGGATGATTGTATTGTGAATGTGAAGTGATCCGACAGAATGTAGATGAAAATGACAATTGGAAAGTGAAATGAAAACTCAAGGGATACGTGTTACATCTCAATTTTTTTCTATCATTATTCTGTAGGCACAGTTTGGTACATTTCAACTGGGGTCAGCCATCATTTTGAGAGAAAAATATTCGTGACAGCTTTAAAGAGAAAATATGCTGTTTACATTTCGACGCAGAAGAGGTGAATATCAAAAATCTGCATCGAAATGTAAAAAGCATATCTTTCACAGTGAAACCGCTGCAAATGCGTCGAACTCTGCATACGGAATAATAATAAAATATTTTGAGATGTAACACCTATCTATTGAGATTTTCACTTCACCTTCCAATCGGTATTACTTTTTAATTTGGGTCCCTGCTTAACTGCACCTGATTTTGCCTAACTGGATATTTTTGTTTTGCTACACGGTAATATCAGCTTTCCTTACCCACGAAACGATTTTATTGATACTGCTAACTCTAAGTGGTAAACACTATATAAACAGTGATTGCTATTGACGTACCAGGCTAAAAAAAATGCCGAAGTTGCTCTCGCAGAACTTCTATTAATATGACTGCTTCACAAATATTAAGAGAAAGAACTTGGTCCCTGATTGGAACATTAAAATCTTCACTCAGCCTCTCAATGTTTTAAAGCAAATGTAGTTCCCAACTAAAATATTAACATCCCGCTCCGTCGATATATAAAGGTAACAAACAAATTTTTTTTTTTTAAATTCAAGTTAAATAAAAACGCTTTTATGAATGAGTTTGTTTGTTTTTTTTTTGTTCTGGCTGAAAACGGATATACACAAGTTTCTCACGGCAAAGATCTGGTGCATAATTTCAAGATCAGCACATGCTCTCACTCGGGGTTTCGGAACCGACACAAAAATGAATTGAGAAAATAGAATCATTACATTAAATGAAATGGAAACAATTTTCTGATTAGGAAATGTTTTGATTGAAAA
Organism: Thysanoteuthis rhombus; assembly: GCA_963457665.1. Lineage (NCBI taxonomy): Eukaryota > Metazoa > Mollusca > Cephalopoda > Oegopsida > Thysanoteuthidae > Thysanoteuthis > Thysanoteuthis major. Next base: position 27,031,404 of record OY735214.1, read on the forward strand.
CAGAAATGATTGAATTTCTTTCAAGAAATGTAGGTCTGGTTACCGAATTGAATTCAACTACCACATGCACTCGAAGTGTTCAAACAACACAAAGCTGATGCTCTACTCTGCTTATACAATAGCATTAAATACTAAACCCTGTCAGTCTGTATTTAATGTTGGCCAAAATATGTTTACATGGGAATTAACCGTACATATCACTTCACATGACGGGCTAAGACTGTCTGGCCCTGGAAAGTCGGCTAACAGATGTTTACCCCGGGTCAAAACTGTTGCTTTCCTAACGGGTTAACACAACTCTTGATCGCCTCTGGGGTCACGATCATGCTAAAAATAAACCGTAAAAATTCTTATACTTGACCGTGCCCGCAGTCTGCCTGACGGACTAAAACGATTGTTGCTCGCCGTCTAATGGATAGACACATATGTAAATAAACGATCTATGACCGTGCTCGTTAGTTTCCCTAACGGATTCACACGACCAGAAAATTATTCGTATAACTGACCATGCCTGTCCTTTAAGATTGATATGTTGGTAATTAAACGATACCTGACCGTAAGCACTAGTTTCCCTGACGGACTCACACGACTGGCACTTGGCTGGCAAGCCAAAACATTTCTATAACGGACCATAACTGTCCCTTGCTTGACAGGCGGAAAATCCGGTGTTACTTTAACTGACAGACTGAAACGATTGTTGCTCACCTCTGCTGACATGCTCGAATTGAGAAATGAACTTTACCCGTCTATGTTCGATTGTAATGGATAAATATATAACCAAATAAACGATACCTGACCGTACTCGTTAGTTTGTATGACGGACTCATCCAACTTGTACCTGATCGGCAAGCCAAAACATTGTAATAACTGACCGTGCCTGTCCTTTGCAAGACAGGCTAAAAAAATCCCGTGTTTCTGACGGACTGAAACGGCTGTTGCTCGCCTCTGCTGACACGCTCGAATTGCAAAATTAACTCTTTCCGTCCATGTTCGATTTGAATGGATAGATAAATATGTTTATTTAAACGATAACTGGCAGTATTCATTAGTTTTACCCGACGGACTTACACTGCCATCACTTGGCTATCAAGACAAAACATTCATTTACCTGACCGTACCTATCGTTTGCCTGACGGCTATAAATCTTGTGTTACTTTGCCTGACGGACTAAAACAGTTGTGGCTCGCCTCTGCTGACACGCTCACATTGAGAAATGTACTCTTTTTGTCTACCTTCGACCCTAACAGATACATATAAATATAAATAAACGATACTTGACCGTTTGCCTGAACGGGCTAAAAATCCTGTGCTACTCTGCCTTACAGGTTGAAAGTGATATTGCCCCGTTCTGCCTACCTGCCCTCGTTAAAGAATCACTTGTTTCCCTCTATATTCCATACAAACAGATGTCTACGTATATAAACGATACTTTGCCGTAATTGTTTGATTGCCTGACAGGCTATCACTGCCAACACACTCACACATGCCCATTCCTGTCGTTTTCCTGACGGGCACAGGTTTAAACTGCTGTGCACCTTTGCCTGACAGGCTAAAAACGGCTGTTGCTCAGCTCTAATGACAAGAACTCTCCCAACAAATAAACCTTCTGTCTATATTAGACACAATTTCAGACGAGATTTGCGCAGATATTGTGCCCTGGCCGATCAAAGTTTTATCTATTGAGACTTGATGCTGCTATTTTAAGTGTAAATGGACCTAAAGACCTAAGCTCTCACTACTATATTTGCGAGGACTAAAGGGGACTTTTTGGTTTATAGCCTATTTGTGCTTTCGAGTCTGTTCCTATTGGGGATTGGATAGATGAGCTAGCCAATAGATGATCATATGGAAAACCATACCTGACCGTACTTGTCCTATTACCTGACCGGCTAACTCGTCAGACCCCGGCCGTTTCTCTGTCTGACCAGTTAAAACGGTTATGTCACCAGTTTCAAGAATTGCACTCTTTCATGCATGCGCCCGAGACAGTGCGATGAAGGCAAGTTTCATGCATGACCTCCAGCAAGAAAATTCCGGCTTGCCATGTGTAAAAGATCACCCTTTGGTTCATCTGTCTCAGGAAGAAGAGGCAACACCTACCTGCAAGGGGAAGAAGTTTATGGTTTGACTTCCACCTACGAAAGGGAACGAGTCGCGATGATAGACCGGAAGGGAAGTACATCCGGGTGTAAGATAAGGTAAACGCTTCGTTTTTAGAGACGATGACGGAGGAGTCGATCCGTCCGTCAGCGACACGAGCGCAAAAGCATATCTTCGAAAGGATCGTCGTCCACCTGGCCCCAGAACAACGGCGATGGCCCCTTAATTGCCCAACACAAATCTACTCGTGCAGCACTGGACTGAATGCTTGGAACGGCCCCGCCTGTTTACTCCTAGGTGGCTTCACGTTCTCTTGAACTCATTCTTCTTGTCACGTCACTTGTCGACTATAGGCCCCGACTGAAGAAACTCTGGAATACGGAAGACGAAACAAATCGCTACTTTAAACCCCTACGTCACACGCCCCAAAGCGTTTTCCTTGCGATAGGATTTGGCATTTACTCGCCGTTGCTAAGCGAATCTCGGTTGGTTTCATTTCCTCCGCTTAGCTGTTGAGGTGAACAACGGCAGCTTGTACTTACTACAGCAGAAGCTGAACCATGAGCCTTTGCACTCTGTCATCACTGCAGACGAATTGGGCAAATGAAAGCCCCTTCTACTCCTGTCCCTAGGTCCCCGAGTCAACAGCCAGCTACATAGTTGGCGATGTTGCTCCAGATCGATCTCTCTTCCGCTTTTCAGAGTTCATATCGCCAGGGTCGACCGACAGCAAAACATTTCAGGTCAACAACAACAAACTGCAATGATTCTTCCGGAAATTCGCTTGAGGAAGCCTTTTTACGTCTTTTACTTCCTCTGAAGGTCATTGTGTTGGTGGGATGCGCTATAACAATGTCCCAATCGATCGATCCCAACTTTTTAATCCCTGCTTCCCTCTAGCAGTGTTCGTGTATGCTTCCAGTTAGACAATCAGCTGTGCCTCCCCAGCCTAGCAGAAAGTTAGAAACATTTCGCAAGTCTTCCCCAGGCAGCAAAGAGCACAGCTGCTTTTTCAGGGAGTTGAACTCAAACTTGTGTGGTTAGATTTACGTGGTTACGATGTCTTTTACGAGTTCATCTATGTAAAGGACATCTTGGGCATCTGCCTCAAATGAGAACCACGGTAGAGTTGTGATGCACGCCCTGCATCCCCTGAATCATTTCGATGCACATTCTGCCATCAAAGAATGAGGGGTTTTCGCCAACATTACAGATGTTCCCACCAGAAGTTGGTTCGCTTGACTATGCCAATGATCTTACCTTATTCACCTAGATCGAAGAATCAAGCTTGGGGCGATTTCCAAAGCCCGCTCTGAGGGTCAATGCCTGTGAATGTTGCTTGGTCATCTCTTGAACTATCAGCAAGCTCAAAACAGTCACCCTTGACGATGCTGAACTGGAGGTAAGCAGTAAGTGCGGGAGGCCCATCGGGGTCAACGACTATCAGATACTTCGGTGTACGTTCTGGAAGGGTGTGGCCATCCTCCTGTATCGTCAAGTTTGGATACAAAGCTCAAAATGAAAGAAGTGGCGATCACATCAATTTTGCAATGGCAAACAGCTTCAAAATCATGGACAACTTCTTCAAGAAACCCAACAGAAAATGCACTTGCAGGAGCCCCCATCATGGAACAAAATCTACTACATCTTAGTAGACAAAAGCAACACAGAATGAGACTTCAGGTCCTTGATCAAATCAATGTAGGAAGCCACAACTGAATTATAAAATGTAAAATTCAAATTAATACCAAGAAAGAGAACAGAAAATGTTTTCACAAAACTGCAACCACGTACTGTACAAAATGCCTTCAAGCTAGAACTGAAAAACAGGTATTAACTTCTCAACTTACCAGAGGAGAACATCAACGACAACAAAATAACGACCTATTTGATTGGAGACAATATGTTTAAGTCAAGGAGCAATCAAACCATCAGTGAAATCTCAGAAAAACAAGAATCTCGTGGAAAACGCAGAAATCTCAAGCCACCGACAACAACAAAAGAAAGGATTGAAGCAACTGTGTTAAACAAAACCGTCTAAAAGAAACGAAAAGAAGATAAAAGGAGAGACACAACAGCAGTCATGGAAAGAATTCTTGAAAAGGTAGGAGCTTTAAAAGTATTGAAAGGGTACAAGAAAATTCAAATAACTTGTGTTCGAAGAAAATGGAGATCTATCAACTGATAGAGACTGTACTGTCGAGCGCGCTCAGGAATTCTACTAACTAATCTATTTCTCTAAACGAGGGTCACGAGACAATAATCTGGATTTACAAGTTACAATGGCCAGTTTGAAGAATTTCCAAAAGTTACTCCGTGGGAGGTGAAACAAGCCATTAAACAGACGAAAGGAAGAACCATCCCTAGACCAGATAACTTCACCATCGATCCACTCAAAAATTGATGAAGTCATCGCCAGGAAACTAGCCATCTTGCTAATCAACCTGTGCCAAAGAAGGAGTGAAGTCTCAGAAGATTGGAACACTGCAATCATAATGCTATTTCACGGGAAAAAGAACCTGGAAGATCTGAACAACAACCGGTCAATAAGCCTAATCAACCTCATCTACAAACTTCTCACCAAAATGATCATCAACCGAATCACTAAAACGCAAAATGAAAACCGACCACAATAACAAACTGAGTTCAGAAAATGCTAATCGACCATTGACCATTGACCATCTCCATTCAGAAAATCAACTAGAAAGAAAGCTACAGAATATAAAATACCGCTCGCTGTAGAATTTGTCGACTTCAAGAAGGCTAGGTCATCGATGCAATCATACAAGGTGTATACCCGGTGTATGTCAGATATAACGACACAGCAGTTCATTTATTATATTTACAGAAATACTCTGGACTATTTCAGATCAAAAAGGAGGTAAGACAACGTGATACTAACTCAACCAAACTCTTCACAGCTTGCTTCTAGTAACCTTAACTGGAAAGATAGCAAGAAAGTTGGACTACACATGAACGTTAGTAAAACAAATGTTATGTTCAGGACAAAAACACAAAAATTCCCAACAATAAATGCAGACCTAAAAAAGATTGACCACTCCATTCACTTATGACAACGAATCTCTATGAAACCTTCAAAAGAAGAGAAAATAAAGCGAAGAATCTCTCCAAGATAGCAAGTTCTCGGTAGCACAAGGAACAAGGAAATCCCATTAGTTTAAAAAAGAAGAATCTTCCACCAATCCTCCCATAGTCATCTATGAGGCTAAAACCCAGTAGCTAAACAAAAGACTGACATTCAAACTGAGAACCACGCCACATGCACACGAGAGAATCATATTAAACATCACATGAGGAGATTACAAAACAACACAGTATATTAGAGTAAAACTGGAGTCAGTGATATCATAGAATGCATTAGAATGGCAATGGGCTGATCATGTTGCAAGAGTGGTTGACAACCAATGGACATGACTCATGACACGGATCCCTAGAGATAATCTGCAAAACTGTGGTCGGCAAAATCTAAGACAGCATGATGAACAAGACAAGTTCAGAAGGTATTGACTCCGCGATGATGATGATAAATACTTCCTGTGAGCTTTGGTGACAAGATTCCAGCCTAGACCCTTGCAGACTAGTCAATTAATGGCTCTTGCTAGTTTAGTGGTGGAGATTGCTTTTTCAGAGTTTACTTGCACCATGGCTGAGTATGAATCGGATGTTTCGCTGCCGAGCCCGGAGTCAAAGCTTGGTAGAAGCCCCCCGGCCTCAGGCTATTCGGTTATATTGTCTTGACTGGGAATCTCATAGGCGAGTAAGGATAAAAAAAAATATTCTAAGAACTAAAACAAGAAGGAAAACGGCAAGTGGTCGAGCTTTCCGAGCGGATGAAAACTTTTTCCAGTCAACTAAAGGTCCAGTAATCTTTCTGGAGTCTGGCTTGTCAACGTGTGTCACCTGGAAGCACGTACCAGCAGCGGCCGGTGAACCGTTGGTAGTTCACGGTGGGTAATCGGTGAGAGTAATTATAAATGATCATTTCTGATCGTCATTCGTTTTCAGGTCGGATTCTCATGTATTTCTTAAAGAAACGAGCGGTAAAAAGACATTTAGAGGAAGTAAGAGTCGTAAAAAGGTTTCCTTTAGCAAATATACGGGAGAATCATCACAGTTTGTCCTTGTTGACCCAAAACGTTTTGTTGTCGGTCGACCCAGGCGATATTAACCTCGAAAAGCAAAAGAGAGATCGATCAAGTGCGACATCGCCAAGTATGGAGCTGGCTGTTAAATTGGGGCAGGAGTAGAAAGGGCACTCATTTGTTCATTTTGTCGTCTGTAGCGACGAGGTGCATTATCCTGCGGTTGTGCTTCTGTTGTAATAAGTATAAGCCACTGTTGTTCACGTCTAAAGTAAAAAGTTTATATACATGGATACCAGTTAGAATCGGAAATAGGGGGATGAAGTAGATTTTTCAACGTTGGTATGTAGGCAGAGGGGAGCAACCTTTTCAGCTCATCAGGCATAGTAGCACGGGAGTTTTAGCACGTCAGCCAAATGACAGGCATATTTTGGCCAACCGGCAGTGTTAGGCCATCTAACATGTACGGTCAGGTATCGTTTATTTACATGGATATCCATCGGTTAGAGTCGATTATTGACGGATTAAGTTCATTGTTCAGTTTGTCAGTAGAAGCAACAACAAACATTCTATTAGTCAGGCAAAGTAAAACTGCAATTTTAGCCCGTTAGGCGAACGATGGGTATGAATGGGTATGAACATATTTTGGTTACCTGGCAAAGTTTTGGTGGTATTAGTCCGGCAGTTTAATTTATATGGTCGGATATCGTGTATTTACTTTCATGTCTACCAGTTATAGTCGAGTATAGACTGACAGAGTACATTTTTCAACGTCCCGTCAGGCAAACATGCATGATCAGGTATAAACATATTGTGACCGGCTGCCCAAGTGTCATCACTGTTGGCCCGTTAGTCAATGCGCAAAGTACGGTCAGGTATCGTTTATTTACATGGATATATATCGGTTATTGTAGACAGAGAATTGATTTTCCATATTGGGCGTATCAGCAGAGGCGAGCAACAACCTTTTTAGCCCGTCAGGCAAATTAGTAATACAGTTTTAGCCCATCAAGGAAACGACTGGGATGATCAGGTATAAACGTTTTTTGCCGGCTGACCGAGTGTCAGTTGTGTTAGCCTGTCATTCAATGAAACCACTACGGTCAGGTATCGTATTTTTACATGGACATCTCTTGGTTAGAGTCAAATATGGACGGATAGTGTTTATTTTTAGATGTGACCATGTCAGCTGAGGCGAGCAACAACCGTTTCAGTCCGTCAGGAAAGCAACACATGACTAGGTATAAACATCTCTTAACTAACTGTCCAGGGCCAAACAGTGTCAGCTAATTCCAACATAAACATATTTTGGCCAGCATCAAATACAGACAGACAGGGTTCACTATTCAACTCAATCGTATCAGCAGAGAAGAGCATTAGCCTCTTGTGTTTTAAAAACCTCCAGTACGCGTGGCCTCGGTTCGAAGGGGGCATTATTACGGGTAGCACTTTTTCTGTGGGACTATTTCAGTCATGAATATACTAGTGAAGTCTGCAGAGGTTGATAGCAGAGGGCCAAGGTCTCAATATGGCAAGAGACCCGATTAGAGTCTTCATAGATGACCTGACTATCACTTCATCAGTGACTGGATGCGGGTGGCTCCTTCGTGGTCTCATGGACTAAATGAGCTTTAAGCCAGGAAAATCCAGATCTCTGGTCCTCAGTGGAGTGATTGGATCTTGTTCTACAGGGATATATCTAACATCAAAGTTTCCTCGACTGGTATAGAAGTTAGAACGAAAGAAGTGGTGTGCGCAAGAGACAATGTGGCGGGCTAGAGCAAGGTCGCAGCTATAAATCCTGCTGGGCATCGTAGCAACAGATCAGGTAGGGGTTAGCAGCAAAACAAACCCAAACTATTGTGTTTGTATTGCTTCCCGAGGAAAAGACAAGAGGAAAATAATCCAGGTGGAAATACGTGCAGAGGAGGAAGAGGCTTGCTACATTAAAATGGTTGGAAAGGGCAACAGCCGAACGAAAAATATTCTGGCAGGACATCTGGGAAACAGAACCCCAACAATTCAAATTTTTAGTAGTCGGTATATGATACCCTTTCAATCTATTTAGCCGGGATTTGGCAGACATGCCAACTTGCCCACTTTACCAGAAAACAGCATCCCTAGAACACGTCCTTGTTTTTGCCTAAGAGCCTTGGTGGATGGGTGTTATCGTTGGCAACATGACCAAGTTCTCTGGGCGGTATCGGCAACGATTTGCGCTGAAATCAACGGCATCAGGAATCAAAATCCAGCGAAGTGGTCCAAAGCATTTATTAGAGAAAAAGGAAAAGCCAAAAGTCCAAGGTGAACTGCTTTCAAGAGCTGGAGATTGGAACTGCCAGGCCGACTTGAGTCGACAATGAAAGTTCCTAGAAATCATCGTATTGCAAACCAGACATGATTTTGATGTCTGTGGCAACGAAGCAGGTGGTTTTAGTGGCTCTTACAGTCCCCTGGGAAGACTACATAGAAGAGGCTCAAGAAAGATAAAAAGCCAAGTATGAGAAACTGGTGTCAGAGTGTTGGAGAAAGGAGGAGAAGCTTACTGCAGGCCCCTGGATGTTGGCTGCCGAGGCTTTGCAGGTTAACCTCTTCAAAAGTCCGAAAACTCTTGGGAATATATGGACTGCACGGTAGAAGAGCAATCAGGAAAATCTTGGGAGTTGCTGAGAGAGCTTCACGAGACTAGTGTAGGGATTGATTAACCTCGGGATGTGATTAAGACCCAAAACAACTGACGACTCCGGTATCATCATTGACGATGTGTCCAGGTTGCACCGAACAGCGTAGAAAAATGATAAGGTGTTCCATAAACGAACATTTAGTTAGAGTATAGCTTCAAATATGGTGAAATAATGGACTCACTACACAAACACGTTTATGTTTCTGCATTTTGTGGCTTCTTCAGGTGAATGATATATGTATTTGGATCCCTATTGAGGACATTTTTTGGAGGTGTGTTCATTTTTTTCTTGTTAATGACAGTGCTATACGCAGCATATTGATATTCTTAATCTGTTGCATCGTAAGTTTTTTGTTTGTTACCTTAGGTCTTTTTCTGTTATTTTTTTTTCACCTTACTTATTGCAATATTCTTATTGTTATGTTATTGGTTTGTAGGTTCTAAAATTGTTTTAGATATTATATCTTTGATTATATGTTTGATCGGTCTGTAGGTGATTTGTGCAGGCTTTTTCCCTATTAATTCTTTTTGTATTCATTTCAAGTGAGCTTGTGGCCGCTTGTTATAAATTATCTTGGTTGTATTTAGAATGTTGCAGACATTTTTTATGTGTGTTGTTGATCCATCAGTTAATATTGATGGCTTTAGATACAGGTAATGCATCATATAATCCTATCTGTTTACTATTTTGGGGGGGTTCACTTTTCAGGTTTGGCGGTTGATTCTGTATAGAATTATGTGGAGTGTTAATTAATGTATTTTGGTAGAAAATTTTGAGCGATGCCGACACTTGACAGCTATTTTTCTATTTGGTAAGTCAGTCTTTTTATTGGTGGAGACGATTTCTATTTTTTTCACTTTGGTATCGGTGGCATGTGGTTTAAATATTCTGGCATTTAATATTTTCGATTTTACTGGGATGCGAAATTGCCATCTTTAAGGCTCCAGTAATATTTGGTTAGTGATTTGTTATTCTTGTATTTTCTGTTTGAAAAGGATGAGCTATGGTTGGCTAAATATAATTTGGAAGGTGTTTTTGATATTCCTAGGCAATATTTCTTTTCTAAGGATTTCTCTTGGGTTGATATTTCAGTTTGGCATACAATACTTGATTTATGACGTTTGTTCTGTAAAAGGCACCCGTTGCTATTTGTAAAATTGCAGTCAGGTCTATTTATATTTTCCTCACTCGTGTTATTCTTTATTACTTAGTCGTTATGCTTTTCATTGATTTTTAGTTTGTATCGAATATTTTACCCTGTGGGTTGCTTGAGGGAAGTTTTTTTCAATCAATTTGAGAGAGATTATCCCTATGTTACTTTTGACTTGTACATTAAATGATGGTGTGTACCAGACAATTTTCCTACCCTAACATTTTGTTGTTGCTGCATTCTACTCAATCAGTTTAATTTTTTTATCGCATTCAAAACTAATGTCGGAATACGCTGTCTTTTAGGCTTTAGCATATTTTTTCTAAGATTTTTTTGTTAGCGGAATTGTATATTAGCCTAGTTTCTATCTATTCAGGGATTTTTATGACTGTATTTGTATTTTGGACTATGGTTTGGATTAAAAGTAATATCTACAAAATACAGAATTTTTATGATAGCCTTAATTTCAACTTTAAAGTTCATTTTTCCATAATATATTTTTAAATTCTTTTGCATCTTAGTGCACTGCTATTTTCGACGATTAGCTAACCATCGTCTCGATAAAGTCCTATATTTCAAGAGGTGAGGTTGTATATAATGTACAAACGGATCCAGTTCGACATCTTGGTTGAATCCAGACTTCCCATTGAAACATCATATCTGTGAATGTCAGTTTTTTTCAGTCTTTTGTTTTTGGTTATTGAACAGTCTGTTTCTGTGTTTGATTATTCTATTTCGATTTTGTTGATGTAGGTATAGATCTTTGCAATCCAGGTTTTGGAAGATCATATCGAGTTTGGTTGAGCTAGTATCACCTTGCCTTACTCCTTTTCGGAGATGGAAGGGTTCAGAGTCCTTATGTAGCCTGATAAAGGAGTTGCTGTGATTGTATATATGTTGCAGTACACTGACGTATTCAGGGTCGACACCTTGTAAGAGTGATGGTCTTCATGAGTCGAATGTCTTCTTGAAGTCTATAAATGCTACAGCGAGTAGCAGTTTATATTCTGCAGCTTTTTTTCAACATTTATTGAATGGAGATGGTCCATAGTCGAGTAACTAAATCCAGCCTGTTCCCGTAGTTGGTTTTCATCTAGTAAAACACTAGATGAAAACCAACTACGGGAACAGGCCGGATTTAGTTACTCGACTATGGACCATCTCCATTCAATAAATAAAATCATCACCAACTCGATCACTAAAACAGTGAACGAGTTGGTGATGATTTTTGTGAAAATTTTGTATATGCAGGCTTATAAGTCTGTATTTGTTAAGGTCTTTGGGGTTTCCTTTTTTACGTAAAAATATTATGATTGCAGTGTTCCAGTCTTTTGGGGATTTACTCTGTTTTAGACACAAGTTGAAAAGAATAGCTAACTTTTTGTTGAAACTCTTACCAGCTTTTTTAAGTAGATTGATGGTGATGTTATCTGGTCCAGGGGCTTTCCTTTTTCTTGTTTGTTTGATGGCTTGCTTTACCTCCCATCGTGTAACTTCTGAGAAACTGATTATAAGTATCTGGTTGTTGTTTTGCTACCCGTGTTTAGAAGAGTAGAGCTCCTGGTAAAATTCTTGGGCACGGTCGACAATTCTGTCTGTCTGTTGTTAAGTCTTCGTTTTCTTCGAGTCTGCGTTATTTGTTTCAGTCCTTTTTTTATTGCTTTAAAGCCCCGACATTTTTCTAGAGAGGTTTCGATGATAGCTGCTGCATGCCTTCTTTTGTCTTCTCTTAGTTTCTTTTTTATTGTTTTGTTTATTTCGGTTTCTTCTATTTTTTCGCTTGTGGTTGTTGGTGGTTTTAGGTTCCTGTGCTTATCAATAAGTTTCCTGGTTTCCTGGTTTCATCTGAGATTTTGATAATGGTCTGTGTGTTTCTTGTTTTAAACATATCATAATATAACATATGTACGCACATATACAAGAAATATCTCCTTCCTCACTCGTACACATGGACCCATCCAATATGTTCTAAGAATACAGACAAACATCCTTACCTGAAGGAAAACCTTTTCCCCCACAAATATCTTAAATAGCAGAGCACACTTTGTCAAATCTAACTACGATAATGACATTTTACACCAACTCAAAGACCTGAAAAATCATTAATCACTAAGTACATAGACATTACTATCCAAACATTTGAAGAGGCAGTTAGGATATTAAAACCTACATCAACATCACTAAACACACGAGAACCTTGCCGTTAGAGAACGAAAGTCCCACGACAAAAATCATCACTAGAGAAGATAAGTGAGGAGTCATTTGATGTGTTGATAAATATTTCATAGAAAATACATAGCAAATACTCTAGTTAATATCACAGAATTCTACAAAGGCCTCTCTAATGGCCCTCCACTGGATACCAAAACAAAATAACACACTCCCCAAAAAGGGATGCACAACAAAAACCTCATTGATAAAAGAGCATCTTAATGTCTCACATTACATCATCCCTAAAACTGTCGAATTCTGACAACCGACAGCAATTGAGATAGTCGATGCTGCAACCACATTAATCATACCAACACCTTCACAAACTCTAACAGTAAAGAGACTTTCTACATCTACCATAATTCCAGCTGCAGATGATATAATGTCACTTACCTCCTAGAAAGTAATGAATGCAAACTGCAATATATGAGCAAATCGGGATAGCAGTTCAACGTTAGTCTTAATAATTATAGGTACAGAATTAAATCAACCAATCATCCCAACTTACCCAGAGTAAAACAAAAATTCCATACATCTGGCTACCATTATGGCACAGACACAATATTTACCATCATTAAAAAGATAGAAAAAATACACCACTCAACACGACTAAGATTTGAAACTTCATGGAGATATGTGGATCAATAAACTTGAAACACTCTCTCCAAACAGACTCAAAGATAAACTCAAAAACCCTTACTGGACCTAGCAATAACCACATAATCCTTTCACTCCCAATTACTCTTTGCGTACCCAGGCCCATGTATGTTCACTATGGTACCCCATAATATACATATACTCCACAACAACCAAATCTATATAATCTGGACCTCACTTACATATATTTAATCTTACACTCTCTCCAAACAGACTCAAAGATAAACTCAAAAACCCTTACTGGACCTAGCAATAACCACATAATCCTTTCACTCCCAATTACTCTTTGCGTACCCAGGCCCATGTATGTTCACTATGGTACCCCATAATATACATATACTCCACAACAACCAAATCTATATAATCTGGACCTCACTTACATATATTTAATCTTACACTCTCTCCAAACAGACTCAAAGATAAACTCAAAAACCCTTACTGGACCTAGCAATAACCACATAATCCTTTCACTCCCAATTACTCTTTGCGTACCCAGGCCCATGTATGTTCACTATGGTACCCCATAATATACATATACTCCACAACAACCAAATCTATATAATCTGGACCTCACTTACATATATTTAATCTTACGGTCTTACTCTATCTACACCTAACTCTAATCTAAAGTATATCGAATATTTGGAACGTCTCACACTCACCCAGATCCCCTACCTATATACACCTATGTATAGTCCATCTTACGTTTAGGTTATATAACATGAATTTCCCAACTGATACTCGATCATAAATAACGAGAACTCTATCTCACCTAAATCCAACCACCTTGATTACTACTAAAGATAGCCTCGACCCCCTTAGCCCACCATCAGAATACCCCAAAATGATTTCCAATTCGTCGCCCACATTATCACAGAACCCCACTCGACACACGGACATACTATTAACCTATCTACAATTCTACCCCATTACTGATATGCATCAAATAATAAATCTATTTTAGGTTTTATTTCGTTTTTTCAGCAGAATTGAGTATTTTGAATTTCTCATTCAGACAGAGGTAACATGGATTTTCCATATTTTGGCCAATATAAAATTCTCTTGAAATTTCCATTTTACAGTTGGTTTGTAAAACTCCTCCTACCATAGCCACATCCACAAAAATTTCCCGAATTCCCCAAACAAGAATCTAAAACATACATAATCATTAGCTTGAAAAAGCCCAAACAGGTCAGAAACTTAAACGTGTTTGTGTAGCGAATCTACTCTCTCCTATATTTCCAGCTCTACTCTAAACCAACTTGACGATTCAAATTTGAAATTGAATTTACCTAGCACTCCACGGAATAAATTCATCACGTATCAGGCACTGCTATATATTATATCATATATCTATATTATAATGTTATATTGCAAACCTGAGTATGTACTATACATATATACATAATAATACGTATATAGAGATAGAGAAAAAGGGAGAGAGAGAGAATTGTACTGAATATAGTTGAGACAAAGCCAGAGTGAGTTGTATGTATTCAGTTGTTTATTCTCATAGGGAAAGCTTCATCTCCAGCAGGAAGGTCCGAAATCTCCAGGGTCGTTCATTATGTAATATCAGTAATATGACACATTTCATTTCAAGTCCGTCCTGCTTACTGTGGGTCAGCAAGATGGATAGGTGGTAGTAAGGGTCGAAAATTTGTTACTGACTTGTCAGGTCTCCAAGAGATAGGTTCTTATCTGAACATTCAGAGTGGGGGAGAGAAAATACATCGATAAAGGTAGCTAAACTGAATAAAATGAAATAAATGCATCTTGATACGATAGAGCCAACTGACAAATGGAAAATTAAAGATTTTAGAGGAAGAAATTGAATGTTGAGAGAGAGAGAGAGAGAGAGAGAGAGAGAGAGAGAGAAGTGAAGTGAAAGATGAAATAATGTAATTGTAAACTTACCAAAAAAGTCCAGGAAGAAATAGTGCCAAAGGTATACATATATCATATATATGCATAAATATATTACGTATATATATGATATACATAAATGTACAATATATATATATATATATATATATATATATATATATATATATATATATATATATATACATTATGAATGCGTATATTAAGAATATATATAATATACATTACATAAATAACATATATATATGATATATATATATATAATATACATATAACATATATTCATATATTATTCTATCAACACATATTACATATCGGAGTTCGATTCCTGCAGCCGGCTTATTTTCTTTGTTTGTCTATTGTATTTACGTTGTCTAAATTGAGTGATAACAACGGGAGATCATTTCAAATGAGTATCTTCATAATATAACGCAGTTTACAATTCATCTGCTGAACCAAATATGTCTATTTCTTGAATCAATTGGCTGTGACTGTATATAATTTGCAGTACTCTTAAGTATACAGGGTCTGCACCACGTACAGTGATGGCCTTTATGACTATGAATATAACTACATATCTATCTTAAAGTCTATCAATATTGCAGCAAGTGGCATTTTATATTCTGCCGCTCTTTCCTCCAGCTTACGCTAACATGTTCCCGTTGTTGGTTTTCATCTCGTGTTTTTGTGATCCGGTTGGTGATGATTTTTGTGAAAATTTTCTGGATGCAATTAGTAAGCTTATAGATCAGTAGTTCTTGAGGTCTTTGGTATTTCCGGTTTTTTTTTTATATAAGAGCATCATGATTGCTGTGTTCCAGTCTTCCAGGACTTTACTTTTTTTAGGTTGAATAGAATAGCTAGTTTAGTATTGGCGATCTTACCAGCTTTTTTGACTAGATCGATAATGATATTATTTGGTCCAGGAGTTTTCTTTTCTTTCTTTGTTTGATAGTTTGCTTTACTTCCTGTATGGTGTAACTTCTTGGAAATCCTCAAACTGATTGCTTGAATCTTGTGTATCCACTTCGTTGTTTTGTAGTCTTTGTCTTCAAGAGTAGAGTTCTTGGTAGAATTTTTGGATGCCTTAGACAATTTTGTCTCTGCCAGTTGTTAGGTTTCAAGAATGCTTGTAATTTGTTTCTGTCCTATACAGCTTTGTTTATAGTTTTGAAGCCCCTACCTCTTTCGATGATTGCTATCGTGTAACTTCTTTTATCTTCTCATCGTTTTTTTTAATTGTTTTATCCACTTTGATCTCCTCAATTTTCTCTTTTGTAGTTGTATATTCTATCAGAGATGTTATTTTGTTATGAAGTTTATCAATGTTAGTATTGGTGTCGTTCTCTTATTCGATGAGAATTCTGTATTTGTTTTCCAATTCAAGCTTGAACGATTGGGTGAGTTTTTCTGGTACGTTTAGTGGTAGCAGTTTTGGTGCAAAACATTTTTCTGTGTTCTCCATTAGTGTTTATTCGAATTTTACATCTTACCATTCGGCGGTTGCTTTCTATGCTTTAGGACTTGAATGACTTTGATGTCGTCGCTTTTGTTCGTTAGGATGTAGTCTATTCTGTTCTTGGTTTTGTGGTTGGGATTTGTCCGAGTCCATTTTCTATTAATTTTTTTTCTTGAAGAACGTATTCATGATTTTGAAATCTTTCGCAGTTGCTAAGTTTACAAGATCTTCACGTATCTCGATCTGTACTTTATATCAGAACTTTCTAATGCAATGTTCATCTCCTTGTTCTACCTGTACGTTTAAGTCTCCCATGATGACTTTGAAGTATTTTCTGGTGTCGTGGAGTAGGGAGTTCAAGTCATCATAAAAGTTGTCTATTTCTTCTTGGGTTGATTGGAAAGTGGGAGCGTAGATTTGGACCATATTCAGTTTGTACTTCTTTGAAAGTTGTATCGTAATGCTGGTTATTCGGTCCAAGACGTCTTCGAAGCCTGTTGCGTTGCCTTTGAGGCTTTCATTGATGAGAAAGCCCACTCAACTTTGTTTTACTTTCACTCTTCCGTAGTGGTTAAGATGTTTGCTCTTCTCCGGGTCTTCTCTTTTCGCTGATGCCAGCTATGTCCCATTTTATGTTTCTGATTCCATTCTATAGATCGGTTAGGTGCATGTCTGTTGAGCGTGATCTGACGTTTTAGATGCCAATGTATAACGTTGTTCTCTTGGTGATGGTTTTGGGGTTTTGTTTGAGTAATCGCTGTTGGAGCACATTGCCCCCCTCCACCGAGCAGAATGGCCGGTATAATTTTCATTGTGCGAACCGCGTGGAGTGTTGGATAATATCCTGCCACGTTGGCCCATAGTGTGTTGAAAGAGGATCACAATGGTCACTACTGGTGTCATTCAGAATGGCCTTAGAGCTCCACCGGCTCTTACCACCCATTTTACCGGCTCCTGGTAGAGAGTCAGGCATGGGTGTTCGCAGTGCTGTAGAAGATAAAAAGGGTAAAAGATATGGAATATGGTACATTAATGATTTTTCTTTCTTTACCCTGTATACCTATGTTATCCACGTTGTCAATTCGGATGTATTTGGACAACTCAGCCTTTTTAAGTTCACATAAGGAACGAGCTTTATTATGTGAGTGAATCACTTACTGGCCCCTTGAATTTATATTATTATTTTAGGTTTAGCCAGATGGGTTCAATCATACCCTTCCCTTATGTTTCAAGTTTTTAACTTAGTAAGAGTCCACAGAATTGACAATCAACAATTGAAAGTTTTACCCTTGCAAACTCTTTTGGTGAAAGTTCGAGAGAGAGGGAAACAAAAAGAGCACACTTCCCACATAATTTACAGTAAGATTGAAGATTAGAGAAAATGAAACAGAACAAATGTTACATAAAAACAGTAGAACTTATCTGAATCAGACTGGGACTTTTTTGGTTAAAAGTGATAATTTAGAGAGATGAGCTGTATTTTCTTTGGTTAAAAAGTTTAGATTCGAACCTCAGACTTATGCCCTGAGAACAATGAAATTTTACTACTTGGATCATTATCTCTTTGACAGTATGTCAGTGATTTGTTTTTACGGCCAGCTCTGCCGAGGTGGGGCACAAGCTGTGGCCTCAAAAAAAGAAAAGGATGTTTCACCCATCATCAACCAAAAAGATTAAATGAAAAACTACACACAGCTTGCCCCACATATTAACACCCGTACATTGGATGCTACACACCACTTCTCCATTCAATGAATAAAAAAATGAACACTTTCCTGAGAACTGACCATTTTAGTCCCGATCCCCCCTCTCACTACCTCTTCTCATTCCAAACTTAATGGTATTTATATATATATTTATATATATGTTAAATATAAATTCATTCATATGATTTATATGTATATACTATATCTATCTAAGCCATTGGGATTATTTTTCTGATTGCTTTCCTACCATGTGTCCTGCATATTCTCAAGAGTCTTAGGGTCCGGTGAAGAAATTGACCGCCAGAGCCCCTGCAGTCAACTTCTATGACACTCAGCCACCAGTTCCTCGTACCTGGATCTTTTCCTTCTTGAGCCTTCTCTATGCAGTCTTCCCCAGAGACTGTAAAAGGAATTGAATAAGTTTTTTGATGCTCAGTGTTCAAAGCAGTAGAGCTTCCTAGACAATATTTATACAGGATTATCAATTGCATTATATTATGTTGAAACACTAATTTGAAATGATGTTCCGGAGAATGCATCTCTTGGCGTAGACAATGGAAATAGGATAAACAATTAGAAAATGGGGCTGCTGCAGGGAATTTTCTTCGATCGTTTTTCTATTTACGTTGTCTGGGTCAGTTGAAACATTTTTGGTGTCAGAACGGAAGATTATTTCAAATACGCATATCATAATCATTCTGACGGATCATATACATTCATTTCGTAATAACATATATATATATATATATATATATATATATATATATATATATATATATATATATATATACTTTAACACAATAAGGAATCCCAAAAGTTCGAATCGTATTTATTTCCATTTCATGTTTCGATTGACTGTTTTCTATCGTTGTCAAACATCAAGCTCTGAGAGGAATAGAAATTCATGTCCATGGTCACGTACAATGAATGAAAAGTGAGGATACAGTTTAGCATTACGTTTACATTGTAAACTTCTCTAATAAGACTTTTAAATATTTCCTTTCTCAAAACTGATGGATTTCCAGAAGATCTGTTCCGTACTCGGTCCATCGATTGTATTCACTGCGTTTCTAATCACCGGTAATTGTTTCTCTCACAGATTTCTTCATTTATAAAATTAATTTTGTTTTTTTTTCTTCATGCGAGTGCGAACTGATAGTAATTGACAAATTATTTTCCCTAAAAATTGACTTTAAAATGTGGGTCGTGGGTAAATTGTGACAGGCTGATTCCAGATATACCTTCGTTTTTTTCTCTGTGATCCCTCTCCGGTTGTGTGATAGACATATTCCAATGCAGACCCATCCATACCAGCGTGCAACCCCGGGCAAACTGACTTAAGCACTGAGAGGAAAACAAATTCAAATCCATGGTCATATATGACCAATGGAAACCAAGGTTTTCATTCAAGATTTGTAGCTTGTAGATAGAACCCTCTCTTTCAAAACCATTATTTACTTTCTCACACCTGATACATTTCCAGAAGGTTCAATGGCCTAATAAATTGAAATAAAATGAATTTTTTTTAAACTAAAAATTTTTGCTTTATACGATATAAACACATTAATAATTAGATAAGCAATGACACTGAATATGAGTGTCCAGTTCATCCTTATAATACATTGTTAATAGAACTCCTCTTTAAAATAAAATCTGAAATGATTATTTTGCGAAAACTTACAAATATCTGTGTTGCAGTTTGAACTTGGTCCGCCTATTCTCAGCAATCGAGATGAAATTTAACATCACTTCGGTCTATGAAATCTTATTTGTGCCTTTTATGTGTGCCGCCATTTGCAAAGTACGTAAGGTGATAGTGCGCACAAGGAATCTTTTTAGATCAATGAATATGCATGAGTTTCGACTTTCTCAAGGATACAAAAGAGGAAGCCAGGCAGTTGACTGCTCGCTATTTCAGACCTCATTAATTGTTTATTTTGACGAGTTCGGACTAACGACGGACGCGTTTACCTCTGCAGTGTCATAGTGAATAGTTCCAGTTGACAAAAAAAATGAATGAATAAACCCATCGTAAGTCAGAAACCGAAAGGAAAAAATAAGACCCCCATCGATTGGGGGGAAAATGAAGAGAGAAAAATAATAAATTTGGACAAAAAGAAAATGAAAAATGAAAAAAAAATTGAAAAACCTACCAATAAGAGGCAAATAGGAAATGCTGAAAAAATACATACTGGGAAAATAGAAAAATAGCTTTCCCTAGATACATCGATGGCGTATTCCATAATGTGACCATCAAAACTGAGATGGCCCTAGATCCCAGGTATGTTCTCAACACCAATTCCGGTTCTCAACACCAATTGACTGATAATGGCATTTCTTTTTGTATCGTTGAATGATCGAGGACTGAGAAATGAGTCTAAAAATGCTGGACTCATTCGTACCCTTCAGCACCTCAATTTGAGCATGTGTTGTGTACAAGAAACACACTTTATCCCGAATGACTATGTAGGTGTACTGACTATGAGGTTTCATCTCGCCTCAGCATAATTCAAAAACCACTCTAGGGTTGGTTTTTCATTTACTAATGAGCCATCTCTTGAATGCACGTGTATAAAC
>OY735214.1:27052134-27224634 GCA_963457665.1 Thysanoteuthis rhombus
TCAAAAACAGGAACTGGATATTGCACGCTTTCTCCAAAGAACCACTACTTCTAACATATTACTGTTAACTATGACATTTTATTTTGAACATTACTCGAGTTCAAAATCCCTGATGATTTTCACGAAATAGGTCGAGGAATAAATGACAAAAATATTGTCTCTTCCTTTTGTTTTTCTCATTTTATCAAACACAATCCATAGAATTATATTCTCCAGTTTTTACTTAATTACAAATGCTGACCTATCATCTCGATCGAAATTCAGACAGATATTTTCTGCACTATTGAGCGATAACATTTCAGAGCCCTAACTATTTGGTTCTAGCAGCACTCGCAAACCAATTGTTTTAGGTCCTTCCTTGTCACTTGCATGATTGGGAAAAACCCAGCACCAACCCGGTATAATGTATTCTCTAAAACCGCTTCCCCCCTGCTCGTTAACTAAGCAAATCGTTAATCTTATCCTCAAAAGTAACCAGAAAAAATGATTAGTTCTCTCTTGATCAGTGTTATATTCACAACAATTTTTCTTTGTATATCATGTACTATTTTTATGCCGTAATCAATGAAGCATTCATATTCTTTCAATCAAATATAAATTTAACCATGTACATTTACATTCACTTGCATGTACGTACGTCTAAGTAGGTGTCCATGAAGTTCACAAAGAAAAACATTTCCTTGATAACAGTTCTCGTGGGTCGTGCTGTTTTAATGTTCAATCAACAGCTTTCCCGACTTTAGTTCTCTATGCCAAGATTGACTGTGGCCTTTGCAGTTGTGGCAATGTATTAGAGAAAATGGCTTTTCTCTCACAACTGTAAAGACATTGTCAATCGAGCTGTAAATATGAACATTTAGTCTCTACTGTAAAACATCTTTTTAACCACCACAAGATTTGGATCTAGGAAAGGGGTTCAATTTTTAATGTAACTTTATGCAAAATTGACCCCTTAGCTTGCGTACAGTAACATTCACGCTTGCTGTTTGAAAACTCTTATTTTTTCAGTGTTCACAAAAACAACAGTGAAGTAACTTGTTTATCGATCACCCTTTTTCCAATAACGGATTGATCGGCCCACATGGCATGGCACCAAACAAATTTGGTCATATGACGATTTTTATTGAGTGACTGACTGGACCTGCTTCGTTTGTTTGGGTTTTTTTCCATACAAAAAATGTAAAGTTTTGAATAATATGTGAAGAATAGTGAATTTTTGAATATGTTAGAAAAAAAACATTTATTTCAGAATAAACCAAGTAGAAGAAACTGCCACCAATTCTGAATTATTTATCATGATTTATGGAAGTTCTGTCCGTATGGGGTGAGTTATGATGGCGTATGACCCCCCCCCCTCGATCACAAAACCACCAAAGTTTCCTCGGACAAAACCTTTACTCTCAAAGTGAACAGAGAAAAGCTATAATGTAGCGTTACCGTGCGCTACCTAAAACAAAAATGGACGAAGAGTCACATTTTTTGTCTCTGGGTAGGAAAAATTCATATGAAATGTTTTTAAATAAAATAGTGCTATCTTAATTTATTTAGTCATGACCTAAGTAATATAATATTTGTTTTTTCGTGACTTTCCTATAACATATTCCAGTCACTAAAACCCGACAAAGAGTGTAAACACTAGTTTTTTCTTCATTATGTATGACATCGAACTATTTTTCTCGTCTGTGTTCATTTTTTCACTAAGTTCTGGTCATATATTCTCCGGCCTACTTCGGGAGTTGTTGGTTCTAGAATGTTGAATCATTATTCAGAGCGCGGGCACATCATATCCATTTTTCATTTATTTGGGTCGTGTTATCACACTAGCACAGATGAGCTTCAATCCACTAGGCAAGACACCAACCAGTGAAGAACAACAATCAGACACTACCACCACTGACTTGCTAGAACTACATTAACATACAAGAACAGTCCAGGATATATATATATATATATATATGTGTGTGTGTGTGTGTGTGTGTGTGTGTGTGTGTGTGTGTGTGTTCGGTTGACTGGCTGAGACGTTTCTGTCTCATATCAACCACCAGTACCAGTTTGCATCAGTGCTTCCTGCGTTGGTTTCTCAGTTCTAGTATTATGTTCTTTCGTGCGTTTACTTGGGCCTGTAATGGTGTCATCGTCACTTGTACTGCTAGATTTCTATAGAGCTTTCCTCGGTCCCTTGAACCTTTGTATTGTTGAAGGCCAGTCTGAACAATTGATATCACCGAGCTTAGTTAACAAACAGAGCAGCAGCAAGCGCCCTTACTTCATTTAGTTTCTCTATCTGTATATTTCTGGGTATATAGACAATATTTTGGACCAATGAAAAAACAATACCCTCCCGAAAGGTTTGCCCAAGAGACCTTTGTGTGCTGGAGTAATACTCAGTGACTGCTTTTACTGATTCATGATACTATATGATAAAATCATGACATAATGAAATAATCACTTTACTGTGTGGTTCCAATAAAATAGGAAATTTTGACCAACCGCTGGTGGACATTTTGAATAATTGTGCGAAAAAGCTACATGGGAATCGATTTGGCTTCTTCTATCTGTTAAACATCATTGACGAAATAGAAAAATTGACGTTCATATCGACTTCAAATTTCTTTGGAGGCTAATTCCTTACTTCCGATTCAAGCTTTTAATGTATTTAGGACATTTCGGAAGATGGCTCCCAAGGCTACAAGAGGAGAGCTAGAGTTTGAAGTATCCGCTTTTATTCATAATATATATATATATATATATATATATATATATATATATATATATATATATATATATATATATATATCACAAAATGAACAATTACTATGCCGCCCCACTATATGTAGTGAATGATTGTGGAAAAAAACTACATGGATATGGATTCAACTTTTAATTTATCAACCAAATCATAAATAAAAAGCAACAATAAAGATAAACCAGATACAGAAACGACACAAAAATTTGAAATGAAAATGCCTCATCAAAGAATTCAGGTATTGTAACATCAATGTAACAGATTCTTTAATGTGTAGAGCGTTGAGATATTCTATTTGGCTCATAGCTCTGTGGTCATTTTATTGGGGGGGGGTTCAGATTTAGTACCAGTTGCCATAATTAAATTTTGCTTTTCCATTATTGAACTTGGGAGATTTTGCTGCTGTTTTGTTTTTGTTTTTTCTGGAAATTACATACACATATATCCCCAACATTGTAGCTATTGTCCCAAAAATTGATAACTCAGAAACCATCCGGCCAATATGGACAAAATCATGCAGGGATGCAAAGCATCACTCTGGGATCTCAATTATAAATTTTGGGGCTGTTCCACGTGCAGTTGATTTATCTTGAGCACATGCATTTGTCCCTGAAGTTCATAACTCAGAAACTACTCGGACAATTTTAACCAAAATCGGTAGTGATATGAAGTATCATGAGGATTTAAAATGCAATGAGGGACAGATCCTCCAGTTACCTCCATACATCGTAGCGATTTGTCCCAAGTATCCATAACTCAAGAACCACAAAGCAAATTTGAATCAAACTTGGCATGGATTCAAAATATCATTCAGGAATCTTAAATATATTTGAGGCTTGCATGCTTACCTCCCCTACATCACAACTAATTTTTCCCCAAAACTGGTAACTTAGAAACTGGCCAGTTGATCTGTACCAAACTGCATGGATTTCAAGTATACAAAATTGGCGTAGATCTATATACAATTAACTATCCTACATCGTAGCAATTCGTTCGCACGTCACAACTTTTCCAAAAGTTAAAAATTAATTCCTATGAAATCTTGTGGACGCAGAGGCAATGAGCAACAGAAGACATGATTAGAATTAGGGACAGATTTATGAAACTTCCACATGTACATCCTCTGAATCATAACTACATGTAGACACAATTTTCAAGAAAGGTTCTTAGTGAAATTCAAGGATGAAAAGTATGGCATGAGCTGGAGAAAATTGATCTAATTCTGAGTTAAATTCACGAATATTTACAATTACTTTCCTTGCAACGTAACTATTTGTGAACAGATTTTCAGTTTTCAATGGAAATGGGGTTATCAGACGTATGCGCTTTCTGAGTGCTTTCTAGTTTTCAATGCATTATGAAAAAGTAAACTGATTTTGGATTCTATGTTTTTCTTCTAACCTTCTTGTCATTCAAAACTGGATTATTATGCAACAAAATGATTCATTTTTTCAGTTTCCACGCTATTTCCTCTCCCCACCAAGATTCTATAGCTGTATACTTTGGTAAATTTTTATCCCATGATCAGTTCCTTTGTCACCGAATTTCATTATTATCCCCAAGCACAGCGCTTCGGTTCTCAGTAGATATACTTAAATTCACAAAAAAAAGTAAATTCTGATTTTAGGCAAAATCAAAAGCGATCTCTTGTAATTGAGAATTTGCGAAATCAAGAGTTGCCTTCATTCATAAAAGATGTTTGTCGAAATCAAACATCGATAGGATGCCATGGGTGGAAAGCACCTACACATTTAAATCAATGCTCTGCATTTTGCTTCCTGCAGAGTGGGCTGAGGAATGATTAGACACACAAGTCACGTGATTGTTTCATCATTACAGAACAATATTACGACCGTCATAAATGGTCGGCGGGCAACCTGTCAACGGTTTATCACGCCAAAGACGTCATCAGTTCACGAATTACGCAGAAGAGGTAAGGAATGTCGGAAAAGGGCGGGTAGAAAGTTCATGAGAATTTAGAAGAAAGGCTAATTTAAGAAGACATGGAAAATGGGAGAGAAGAATAAGTCTTGAGAGAGAAGATCAATTGACTTTCCCAACTGATTTCATTTGGCTGATCTATTTGCCTTTACCGTTCATCTGTCTTTGTCGATTCTTATCAACTTCTATTTTTATCAGTCTGTTCCAATCCAGTCTTTTTCACTTTTTCTTTTACTTTATTATATATTTTGATTTTTACCTCAGTGAGCAAATTTGAAAAGAGGTATTTGTATTTGGTCGTGTTTGTTCGTCTTTTCGTTTGTCTGTCCACACGATTTCTCCGAAAGTACCGAATGGATTCCAATGAAATCCTGTAGAAGGGTGGACAATCATGCCAGAAACAGGCAGTGCAATTTTTGGGTGATTTGAGAATTATTTACCCGATTGGGAGATATTTTCCCGTTTTTTTTTTTTACTAGTACATCCTCTAAACTAAATACCCACCGAGGGGCAGAAGGTTAAAAACGGCCGTTAATGCATGGAAAAACGTACGGCTGATCTCAAAAAAGAGGTGGGTAAAAAAAGGGGGGTCTGATATCTAGGAGAGGTATAATGCTGAAAATGGGAGTTTAATGTTAAGAAAAAATGACTTATGTTAAAAGGGTGGCTAATGTTTAAAAATTGGGCAAATAGTAAAAAGATAAGCGTTGGGGATGTTAAAAGTGGGGTAGGGTTATGTTGAAAAGGAGGAAGAGTTCCCCCACGGTTTTGACAAATACAAGAGAAAAATTTCACGCTTTCGAGCACTTGAAATGAAAAAATAAATTCACTCTCGATTTTAAAGTGTAAAAAATTCCGCTTTGAAGACAAACCCTCAAAATGAAAGATAATTTCCCCGATTTGACCCCCTTGAGTGAAAAAAAGAATTCTCCAGAAAGGTGAAAAACCTCGAAAAAAAGAAGAAAAAAGAAATGAAAAAATCTCCCTCCCGATTCTGACCCTTAGAAGTGAGAAATGAAAGTTCTTTATTGATTTCAATTACTAAAAAGCTCCTACCATGTGATCGACATAACCTCCGATCCAAAAATTTCGGAGTTTGGAATAATGTACCTTAACCGTACTACATCTAAACGCCCACCAATCAAAACACCACTATTCAAGATAACTATGTACAACCAATAAACATAGTGATGTTTTTGCTTCTTTCTGAATAAAGAACGCAATCTACGTTACATTTTGATATTCGTGGATTTACTTGAGAAGGATATTTTTAATATGAGAGCTACTTTGATTTTGATGAACGATCATGTCAATAGACCCCCATCATGAATTGAAACTCTCTAAAACCCGTACACACGGATTTAAATCACGAATTTATATCAAGTAGTTCTTTGTGGAAGTGAGAAAAGACGTTTTGGAGATGTATAGGAATACTAACTTTTTTTCTCAAAAAGGTTCTTCATGATTGTCTATGGAATTCTATGCAAGGTTCGGGAATGGATTATGGAAGAACTGATCAAATTTTGGAGCGGGGTCATGCACGATTATCTCCTCTACACCGTACTTATATATCCAAACCACATGATATCGTCAGAATTTTTTTTTTGTCCATACTATGTCTCAAAAACTTACGGAGGAAATGATTGATATCTCTGAAAGTACCGAATTGATTTATATGACAATTTGTGATAGAAAGGGCGATCGGCCATGGAAGAAGTGATTTAATCCTGGGGCAAATCCATTCACAATTACTCTTGTCACCAGAGGTAAGCAGTCCCCGGGTGCTTCCTAGCTTTATTATTCTTTCATTTTGATATATTCTAATTTTTCTTCCTCATCTAAAGAAAAATATATTTGTTCAATTGTTCCACATTGAGAACTTTTTTGAGATAAAAGTAGACATTCCTATATATCTTGTTCTATTGGTTTCAATTGTGTCTTTCTCAGGTCGAAATCGTGATCCATTTTGTTCTGATGATTAACGAGGGCATCAAGGCTGTAATGAAAACGGTAGTTGGGTAGAGTTCTTAGAGTTCGTTCAATTTCAGCGTAACATGCGAGCATTCTTGCTTATTCAGGGTCATTCGTGCAACGCGGTACAAATCTCAAATAGTTGTTGAATGGTCAACGTTTAGTTTCTCTGCAACCTCTGGAATTGTTTTTCATGACTCTACCTCATTAATTGCCCTCTATTGGGTGCCATCAATCACAGAAGGACGTCCATATCTTCAAGGCTGTCGTCTCTGTTTCTAAATTTTTGAAAGCGATAAAAAGCCGTACGTTCGTTGGCGTTCCTATGGACGAATATTTGATTGATATTGCGAGTATTTTCATCAAATTTACGTCCCATTTTGAACTAATTCAGTAAATTTTCTCGATTTTGCTTTTTTTCCATCTCAAATAAACCAGAATGAATAGTAGAAAGAAGACGTTCTACTTAAATGAATAGAGCAACATTCATGCTTTTATCATTTAACTATGTTCACGAAAATGTAATTGTTACGCTCTCAAATAATAGACTTATATAATCCAGTCAGTTTTGGATAACTCGTATCTCGTTGATCATTACTTATATAAATCTCATTGCTTATGATCATTCAAACGTAAACATAATTAGATGATAACTTATTCAAAGAATGAGCACCAAAGTTTAAAATAACAAAACTGGAATAGGTAACTGAAATATGCCTTTTAAAATTATCTTCCATTTAAATCACCCAATATTCATTATTATGCAAGGATCCAACTTTCTAAGGTACACCATTTTCGTAAGTAAGAACATGAGAAATGCTTGAAATTAAGAACCCCATCTCGTTAAAACTGCTTTTTAGACAGTTATGCCACCGAAATTTCTGTCAGTTATGGTTATGTTATGTGCAGTTATCAACACTTGAATGTTCGTAAGCAATAAGATTTGTGTGTGATAATCAACGAGATACAAGTTATCCAAAACTGACTGGTTTATATAAGTCTAGTATTTGAGAGTGTAACAATCACATTTTCAGAAACAAACTCCAGTTATCCGGATAGAAAAATATCTTTCAATGTTTTTTCGATTTCATAAGCTGATTCCAACAAAAATTGTATTATGGATAGCGACAACAAGTTTGTGCCTGCTAGAAATATGGGTGCATCACTAAAGTAGTAAGGCACCAAGTAAAGGTTGGATCCACTATACTAGCCAATTGAACATTTATATATATATGATTAAACAGATACACGGTCACTTCCTGATTGCAAACCCTCTAAATGCATTTATTTTTAAATAGAATCACATCGATACGACACATTACAACACAAAAATACATGGAATTGGCTAACAACCAACGTTCCATTTAAGAAATACTTCAAGCACACACATCCCACCCCTCTAAGAAAAGAAAGAGAAATCTCATTCATTATCAAACAAAAATATTGAAATGAAAATCAACATACGCTTCTTCGGCCCTGCCCCTCATGTATCATTAAATGCTAGATACCACCTCTCCATTTGGAAAAATACTTTCCTGAAAACTGAATATTTCAGTCCCAACCCCTCCTCTAACTGTCCTTCGTATCTGAGACAAGCCAAACGCCCACCAAGATAGGAAACAAACACCCTATGGCCCCTCTTATTGCAGACTTGACTCTCACCTACACAGATACAGGCTATGATGTATATCCCACTCCCACTAAACAACCAGAAACATCCCTATTTCTTTCCCCAACCTCAAAAGGTAAACAGCAATTTTTTTCTCTGTGCCGCTGCAAGTTTTTTTCTCTGATCAAAATCGCTGGCACCTACCAAAATGCATTGAAACATGCCAACGTGATAGAACTTTATTTTCCGGGTGTAACACCAGCTTTCTCTCTTCCAATTGTTTCTTTTATCAACAAACACACACACACACACACACACACACACACACACACACACACACACACACACACACACATATATATATATATATATATATATATATATATATATATATATATATATATATATATATATATATATATATATATATATATATATGAAACAGGCCGTCCGGGTAGACAAAGTAGTCTATCTTGAGCAAAATCATAATGATTAATCATCAAATATAATAAGTAGTAGATTTCCACTGCATAGTAATTGCATAAACTCCCATGTATTATTTTTTCCATATATTAATTTGAAAATCTATTAAGATTCCACTAATTAATAGAACATGAAATTTTCGGTATCTACTAATTGATTACTGAAGCTATACATAAAAAAGATACCCTGTAAAGATAATTTGAGATAATGTATATTTTTTACGTGAGACTCCCTATGTGATGAAAACCCAATAAATATCGAATAGAACCAAAAGGTGTTCGGATTTTGAAAAAGATGAATTCTTAAATGATTTCATTCAATTTAGATTTTTGTTTAAAAGTAGTTCAAAGCCATAACTGTAAAATATTTAAAGCTGCTATATAAAGTAAAGTGATGGACTGGTTTTATTTGTTGTGCATAAAGGTTTTTTTGTTGACAATTTAATCAAACTCAACCGACTGCCGACCCGTTCACTGCCTCTCGCGACACAGGCCAAATTCATTTATTCATTTTATTTTCACAAAATGTTTAACGTTATATTGGAAAACATTTGGTAAAAATAGAGGTATACGGAAAATCACTACGTCACTAAACTTAGAACGTGAATCTATGATGTATGGGTTGTAACCTCGAAATAAAAAAGAATCGCTTGGAAACCAACTCAAAGATCAATGGGAAGAGCGGTGCTATAAATAATTATGAAAGATTGATCGAAAATGGTCGCAAAGGATCCAAAAGTAAAACCAAAGTAAAATATATCATAAAAGAAGAAGGAAAGAGACAAATAGAGACACCAGAATACATAGAAAGAAGGCAGGATAATGAATGGACAGAAGATCAACATATGAGAACAAAAGGGTTGCTGGTAAGGCAGAGACCGTCACGGTCGAGTCTGTGAGAATTAGGCCCCAAATGTTGGTACAAATCGTATGACATAAAAATCTGTTATCTATTAATTCAACTTCAGCAAAAGTTTTTATTGCAGAAATAAAAGAAAATATGTATGTTTGGATTATTTCATATTATGGCATTCTATTTTACATTTTTTTAATATTTTTTCTTAATCCCTACCTATAAAACCACATTCAGTTAATGATGAATTATAACAATAAAACAGTCTGCATTCGATCCTTCTTGTCAGCAGACAAGGAAATAAATCCACTGAAAAGAACATGTGCGTGCGTGTGAATGGTAATAAATGAAAGAAGAGGAACATGTGTGACAAAGTACGTTGAAACACATGCATACTTATACCATGATGAAAGAAAAGAAGACATGTGTGAATATATATATATATATATATATATATATATATATATATATATATATATATATATATATTTATATATATATATATATATATATATATATATATATATATATATATATTCGCACACACACACACACACATATATATATATATATATATATATATATATATATATATATATATATATATATATAACTGAAAACTTACAAGTGTATTTGATTGCTTGGGTATGGAAACACTTGAATTGTCACGGTATTCGAGGAACACTTATCCTTCAAACACTTACGCAAATTGTGGGCGGTGCTACAAAATCAAGTATGCTTCAGTTCTGTGGAAGAATTACACATGCACACACACATACACACACATACTCATGAATGCATATATATTTGAGCGTGCGCACACACATTAAGAAGATCTTGTATGAAAGTTATTTTGAACCAATATGGATACATATAAATAGGGCATTTGTGTTTGTGCTGAGTGCGCATGTAGGTATATTTAGGGTACTTAAGCATGTACAATATATATATATATATATATATATATATATATATATATATATATATATATATATATATATATATTAGCTGAGGTACCTGGTGTTGCCCTAGGGATAATGTAATCAATACCGAAAGCTTCTCAAAGTAGGGATCACACGTGGGGCTCTATTGAGCGAGAGACTATACAGTGGTGACAACTGGGCGGGGACAACTGAACATGGGGACAATTGAGAGCGAGAGAATTGAACGTGAGACTATTGAATGTGGGTTCTATTGAGTGTATGACAATTGATTGGCAGATATTTTCCATCACACAAGGATAATGTCGAATATATGATTGTGAAAGTGTTTCATAGTAGACAGCCTATTATAACACAACAGTTTCACCCCTCTCCCGTCCTCTGTAAAAGTCAGAAAATTGTATTCATCCCAATTACTCAAATGTTCGTTAAAATAGATGTAAAGCACCAGAAATGAATAGCAAAAAAAATCAGCTACTTTTTTCCTCGAATTTAAAAATAAATTTATTAACTCCACCCTGCACAGAATGATGAAATCGGCCCTGACATGATCAAGGGCAAAGGAAATATATAAAGAAAAAACCAATAATGCTAATTTTTGAAAAGTACTATGAAAACAGAAGTGTATTAAATTTTGTTTTCACGTTAGTTAATGGTTCCTCTAAACACATTTGACGGGAAAGCAATATGTGGTAGAAGAACATACAGATCTTTTTATATCTCATTCCCATTCGTAAGGAGAGTGATCCGATGAAATTCTGATAGAATGATTATTTATATCCAGTGTTTAGAACCATACAATTTTGTCTTACCTTAGACAACTTGAATAGAATAAACAATTAAAGAATATGGAGCAGCTGCAGGGATCGAAAAGATCATTTCAAATGAGTTTCTATTTGATATAATGCCGTTTATAATTCATTCTCTCTGACCAATATGACCATTTTTTCATACATAACTGGTACGTTGAAAGAAACAAATAGACCAAGAATAAACGAGAAGAGAATTGGGGTTATTTCAGCTTTTGCATTACCGGTTGCTGTTTAGCTCAATGGCACGAGCATCGCTGTATTGAAGGTTTGATTCCTGCAGCAGCCCAGTTTTTCTTTAATTGAATTTCCGTCGGTCACGATTAGTTGTACTAGCTGCCTTCACAGTGACGGTCTGTTCAGTACAGATTGCATCAGTTTGAAATGTCACGAAAAAAATTTAACTCTTGCGTTCAAAAAAATTCAGTACATCACATCTTAAACCCCATCTTTTAACCACTTGAGACCGGGATATTTTTGTGTTGCGGCAAAACATCTCCTGCCTCATAAGTCATCTTCGCTACCTTTACCATCCACAATTTACCGTGAGAGTAAGAGAACTTTAGCAGAGAACTTCAAGGAGGAATAGGTATTCACACATATTCGTCTGTTTTCCTACACAATACATCCAAATGTTTTCACTAAGATTTCGTTGAATGGCGGATTGTGGACTAGGGGGGGGGGATTGATCAAATTTGAGCGTAGATCCATTTTTCGATTTTGAAATATTTTTCACATATTAAAACAATGAATCAAGATATGGAAAATCAAAACTTATACAGTTATCTCCTCTGCATCGAACCTATCAATGAACTAATTTTCATTTACTTAGTGTATGGCGTTAACAGAGGTAAGCACTCTCTGAGTACCTTCTATACCTTTTCCCAAGCGAGCAAATGAAAAAATGCGCGAACCAAATTGAAAAATACTCCAAATTATAAATTACCCCGGGATACAGCGACCAAATTTGAAAATACGGTAACCAATTTAAGAAATACAACATACAGATTAAAAATAAGACAACCAAATTAAAAAGCACACCCTGCCCAAAATGAAGCAATAATGATAATGTGATGCCGTTGCTCTGTTGCATTTTGTACTGGAGGCTTTAATCGTATCAAATAAATTATGAAATCAAAGGATTACCAAGGGATTTTAGAGCAAAATATACTACCCAGTGTAAGAAAATCCGGTTTCGTCCGAAGATCACGGGTGCTCCAGCAACATAAAAAAACACATTCAAGTATGTAAGAATGACTGACAAGGAAATTAACTGTTTTAAACTGACTAGCAATGAGTCCTAATTTCTATCCCTTTGAAAATCTTTGAAGAAATCGAAAATCTGGAGTCATGTTTTAAATGCGTACCAAACACAGCAGAAATGTTACAAATGTTTAAGAGCTTGAACAAATTAAAATGAAAGAGTGGAAGTAAATGCCAGCAATAAGCTCATAGATGGCTGTAAGAAATGTTTGGAGGCAGTCATTGTTGTCAAAAGAGGTGCATAACTAAACAATAAAGCAAAGGTGCTAATCTTGGTACAGGTCATATTTTCGATTTCAATTTTATGTAAGTGGGATTTTTTTTTCTTTGGTGAATCACTTTTGACCCCCAATTGAAATATTCTGATGGTGGAATTTCGTAGATTTCCTTTTATAAGACATTGTACAGGTAAGACAAAAACTCAAGAGTGCTCCAACACCATAGATAATCCTGAGCAGTACTGTGGTATATTCACATATTATGTAAGGGATGCTCGGAAATGTAAGGTCCTTATTGTCTGGAAGGAAATTCGATGAGAAAAACAACGGCCAAATTACAAAAAAATAAAAATAAAAAGGAAAGAATGCCAAAACGATATTCAAGATGGCAGTGTAAAATAGAAAGCCCTGCTTCTGCTTTTAGGAGCTCTCGGGTGTCGGAAGAAAAGCAGTGGTTTCGGGTGACAATGTTGTCATGGCCATTACGCTGTCAAAGGGTCTTATTAAGTGAGTCCCAGTCATATTTACACAACCTTTGGCGTCTGGATATAGACGTGCGACCGAAAATTCCGTGACCCACATACGAATCTATACCCTGATCCTGCTTACATACTATGTAGCGTTTGTAAAATGAATAAAATAAACTTAAGAATAGTGGGGAGAAAAGAAAATAAAGAAAATAACAGAGTAGAGGAGTTTGAAAGTGATAGAGAGGGGACAGAGTTAAAAATACAAAAACTGAAACACACACACACACAGTGAGGAAATCTGTGGAGAGGGGAAATCGTAGTCATCTTTTAGCTTTTGTTTAGTGTTCTTTCCCTGAGTTCTGCAAAGATTTATTTGATTAAGTATGTCTTGTTCTATTTCACTCATGGTATCTATTATTGTCACATTCAAGTCTGATTTGAAACTTGATAAGCAAATGCACTATAGCTACTAACCAAGTTTTTGCACAGGGACATAAGTATGGGGTACTCTAGTGAGACCGACTCCATCTCTCAGTCGTAATGATCAGCAAAAGCAGCTTGCTCATCATTTCACCGCAAGCTTCCCAAAAAATACATTATGACACAATGAAGCATATACAAAGAAAGGAGAATTTAAATCCTGATTTTAAGATAAGAAAGTACACACTAGTCAAAACCTGCGATGCTTTTTTTTTTTTTATGGCGGCATTTGGCAACATATGTCAACATTTGATTCTGTAATAAAAATATTTATCTCTAGTTGATTTTTCAAATCGATGCCCTTTAAAACGCCTTTAGCAAAAATTGATAACCATTACATGAAAGATATGATAAAACGAAAAATATCGTCCAAAATTGGGAGATGAAAAAGTTATATATATATATATATATATATATATATATATATATATATATATATATATATATATATATATTGTACAAATCAGAAATACAATGCAATGCAATATAACATAATGCAATCTCAGATGTGTTAAGAATCGCCTGAAGACCAAACAGCAGAAACATAAACGGGTTTATGTTGCAAATCTTTCGATATTCATAGAACTTTCAGCGTACGTTGAAAGTTTAATTGCAAATGATACATTCGTATGAATAGGAACATACCAGGTTTATCCGAAAAGTATCCAGCTATTTGATATAAACGAAAAATAACCTTCAATGACCCTGTAATCCTCTTGATGCCTCACCCACATAAAGAAAAAAAACAAAAAAAACATTCACTTTTCAAAACTGTCTGCGAAGTCCTCTTTAAAGATCGCCATCCACAGATCTGATACCCCTCCCCTTCCCTTTCAAAGGCGATTTTTTAGAAGTATGGAGCTACATCTGGACTGTAGGGATATTACGGCTGACAAACCTGGATGATGCGATGTTTTACCCCCACCCACTACCCGGAAAAAATAGTACGCTCGAATCAACATGGCTTAGACCTTTCAGAAGAAATCTTGGTCATTTTAGCGGTTTCTCGCAATCCTTGTTAAAATTGATTCCAAATTTTTTTTCTGCTCTTGTGACACCGGAGAAATGTCAAGATCCTCTGTTAAAATCTCTGAAACAATAGTCTGTGTAATCCCAAGATATTTTTCAATTTTTGTAGTGTCAATCACTGATTTTCTTTGACTGTCATACTTGCGTTGCAAGATCTCCTTGAATCTGTTGCCAAGTTTCATCAAGGCCGCGAAGACGTTTCTAGAGATATCATAACTGACGGAATAGTTTCCGGGAAGACCCTGTAGAAGCAAAAATTGTCAATGAATTACAATAAAAACCTGCCACAGAAATTTTCGGAAAGAGAAATATTAGATAAATGAATAATGTACCAGCAAAAATGCATGTATTTTGATCTCATATTGTTTTGAACAATAAAAAAAGATATTTCAAAAATACTTTGATCTTTTTAATGTTTAAAAGAGTAAAATAACTGACGTGATAATCTCTGTAGTTGCCTGAAAATTGATACGTACATTTTTGATTCAGAAACTTTTCTTGATTCATATTTGTATATTTTATGTTTTCAACGGTTTTTCATTATGCTCTTTTCCTGTCCATAGATGTTGGTGTTTGGGGCTTGCATTTCGTCCAGCCAGTGCCAAATGGGTTTTGGATGGGATGAATGATGGAAGAGATTTTTCGGAATGAGATAGAATTTAAAAAATGTAAGTGTAATGCTGAACTGGGTCTTTATTTTCCGTTCAATATACATATCTTTTTTTATTTTTATTGTTTGTATAAAATTCTTTAACTGGTCAAAAGTGAAGGGAGATTTCCTCTCCTTTAGGGGTTAAAGTGAAGGAGAACCTTTTCCCCATTAATAATAAAAAATGAAGGGAAACTTTTTTTTCCTTCGGAGGAGTAAAAAAATAAAGGGTTTAAAGTGAAGGTAAACGTTTCATGTATTGTAAGTGAAAGGAAACCTTTTTACAGTGTGCATACAGCAAACTCAAGTTTGCAGGAGCACTTACTCTGGTCCCGACAGCGTTCCCCACTGTCAGATTAAGCTAAGCATAGTAAATCTCTGTTTTTGCACAAAATCTTTTTACTACCCATTTTCCCCATTTGACTCGAAAAGTAAAAATCTATAAACAAAATTCTTCCTTTTCTCTATCTCCCCTTCTCTGTCTGTCTGTCTGTCTGTCTGTCTGTCTCTCTCTCTCTCTCTCTCCCCTCTTTCTCCTTCTCTCTCTAGAGACAGACAGACAGACCTCAAGTATGAAATCCTAAGACTGATTGAATCTATTTTTTAAGTATCAGAATTTTTGGAACGTTGTGTTGTGGATTAGTGTGAATCCTGTGATTATTCTATATAGAAATACTTTCAATCTAAATATAGTACGTCAACATTGTTTTTCTTTTCCGTCTTCACCAAACATATTTTCCCTCCTATACACCAATCCGTTTTTCCCTCATTATTTTGTCAGCGAAAACATCTTCAACACTTTTTCTCTTCAATCTTTATCATCAAAGAACGTATTTTTCTGCTTTTATCAAAAAAATCTACAAGTATATGTAAATTTGTCAGTTGCAGCAGTCACATATAGATCAACCTCACTTACTTCTCATCGTCCAAATGCAATCTCTCTTTCATCATTTGTTGACATTTCTTCAACATAGATCCTCATTGAATGAGAATGCACACAGGGACAGACACCGATTTTCATTTACGAGCAATTGCAGGTGAGGTTATATACACGTGTGTGTATGAGTTAATCTTTGTGTGGCAGGCTATACTTGTTTCACGCAAGACTACCTGGCGTACAAATGTGCATAAGTCATCAGTATTTTCATATGTATATAGATGGGATGTAAACATATTTATAAGATTCGGACGTATTGCTGAATATCCCCTGCTGCAAAAAGCATGGTCAAATTTTCATTAAATCCGAGTCTCAAAACCTCTCATACCCGAATGAATATACAGAGATCAGGCCACAGTCTTTTCCGCCTAACCAAGCCCAACTTCCTCACCACAAAAAATGAAAATCAGGGGGAAAAACAAGAAAAGGCGAGTAAAAACATCGTCTTGCTAGTCTATATCAATATTTTTCAACGCTACTATGATTCTACACTCGTTCCTTGTCCCAGAGTTTTGACAGGGCCCCACCAAGATGTTATACCTATTGGGTTCCAGCTCTTTGGAACCATTATAATTACATAGGTCTAAAACTTATACCAATGAACCACATTTAGGCACCTCAAAAAGAAACATCTGTATATGCTTCCGAATGCTCGCAAACGCATGCAGAAACATTTTTGCATATATATGTATATATATGTATATATTCAATTATGTAAGATTGATTTTATGTAAAAAAAAGTGACGCAAAAGAGGCAATATCGAAAAACGCACAAAAATCTGAACGCAAATCAACGCAGATACAGATGATAAAACGCCTTTGGGCTTTTTTGAACACTTCCATTTCAATCGAGGGAAGACAGGAAAGAGTTTTCTTTGCAGCTATTATTTAGGGATTTCAAAAACGTACGAGGATTATTTTCATGTGCATGCAATTAGTATTTTTTTTTCTAAAGTCAAGAACTTTCAAGTCCGTATGTTAAATTCTGAATTCAATTCTTTTTTTTATTTTTAGATGCAACGTAAGTCGAAGAGATCTAAAAACGAACAAACTCCATGTTAACACCAGATAGGTTAACGGCGTTTGTAAGAAATTAAATGGCCCAAAGAGAAAGTGGTTAGAGAGAAATAGACAACGTTTGCAACAAAGGAAAAAAAAGCTATTTCTTGATAAGAGGTTGGATGATAAGAAAGAGAGAGAGGGGAGACAGACAGAGACAGAGAGAAAGAGTTGGTAAAGAAAGATACGATATAAAGAGTGTGAAAAGAAAGAGGAAAATTTTTCTTTCTCAGTAATGATTTTTTTCTCAAAATAAAAAGAAAACAGAGAAAGAAAGGAAAAAAACAGGAAGAAAACAGACTATACAGTGTTAACATTTCATATATGAATATTTATAACTTTTCACAAAGACTTCAGTAGCATTTTTCGTTTTATTTCCGTTTTAATGCTGATTTATTTTAACAGGGATTATTGGAACATTGCTACCATAATGCTTTTATATAAAAAAGAAACCCGAAAGACCTCAACAACTACAGGTCTATAAGCCTACGCAGTTGCGTGAATAAACTTTTCACAAAAATCATCAGCAACCGAACCACAAAATACTTGATGAAAACCAACCACGAGAGCAAGCTGGCTTTAGAAGAAGATACTCGACCATGGACGACCTGCATTCGATAAATCAGCTGAAAGAAAAAGCTGCAAAATACCGTAGCATTTATCGACTTCAAAAAGGTGTTCGACTCAGTAGAAATCCTTAAGGTCATGGGGGCCATCACTCAACAAGTTGTAGATCCAGTATATGTCGAAGTGCTGTAACATATATACAATCACAGCAGCTCCTTCATCAGGCTACATAAAGACTTAGAGCCCATTCAGCTCCAGAAAGGGGTAAGACAAGGTGATACCAGCTCACCCAAACTCTTCACAGTCTGCTGAAAGATGATCTTCTGAACACTAGACTGGGAGAGTAGAGGAATTAGAATAGACGGTGAGTATCTGAGCAACCTCAGATTTGCGAACAACATTGCCCTTTTCGCAGACAACCTACACGACCTCCAACTAATGATAGATGAACCACATCGGAGATAAAATCACTAAGATCAAAATCGAGAACACAGAACAAGAGAAAGTAGATCACTACATCTACCTAGGACAACGAATCTCCATGACATCCTCAAAAGAAGAAGAAATCAAGCAAAGAATCACACTAGGATGGCACGCCTTTGTCAGAGCAAGCTCAACCTTCAAAAATAAGATCCCATTAATCCTAAAAGGAAGGGTGTGTAACCAATGCATCCTCCCAGTAGTCACTTATGGAGCTGGAACATGGAATCCAACCAAGAGACAGATCCGCAAACTGAGAACCATGCAACGTGCACATGAAAGAATTATGCTGGGCCTCACATGGAAAAACCACAAGACAGCACGGTACATCCTAGGAGAGACAAGAGTTAGGGACATCATAGAATCCATTAAAAATCTCAAATGGCAGTGAGATGGCCACGTTGCAAGAATGGGAGACAACCGATGGATATCGCAACTCACGACAGGGATCCCCCAAGATCACATGCGCAGCCGAGGCCGGCAGAATATTAGATGGAGAGACGAGCTAGACAAATTCAGAAAGTACTGGCTCTGCAACGCCCATGATAGAAGTGTGGCGAATCCTTGGGAAGGTCTATGTCCAACGACGGACGTTGAAAGTCTGATGATTATGATGATGATGAATTTGGAAACTCAAATGGAAAGAAATAGTTTTATTATAGAAACGTCGTAGAGCCAGCATTTTCTGAATTTGTGTAGTTCATCTCTCCATGTCGGCCTTGGTTTCGCTTGTGATCTCTGCAGATCCATGTTGTGAGTCATGATGTCCATTGGTTGTCTTCCATTCTTGCAACTTGACCCGTCCATTGCCATTAGAGTTTTCCCAATAGTTTCTATGATGTCTCGGACCTCCATTTCCTTCCTGATATACTGGGCCGTCTTGTGACCTCTCCATGTAAGGTTTAGCATGATTCTCTCATGGCTCTCAAAATTGTAGAAACAAATGTTGATAAATGTTGACAAATACTGTAAAAATTGTATGTATGTCACATTTTTTCAACAGAGTCTATTCTTTTTCTTGATTTCAGAATTTTCACTACCTCTTAAATGCCACCGAGAAATTAAAAAATGCTTATATGTTTTTAAAATGGGCAGTAAGAAGATAATATTGAAAGCAAACCTTGGTAGTTATAGGAATTATAATATACAGATTATTAGTTTCGCTAATATCTTTAGCGATGATTACTGTCACTGATTGACAAACAAGTCTTATTGGATATTTCGAATTATCCCACCAAAGCATTAATTCCAACTCTTCCAATGAAGTGAATGCTTGTATTTGATGGTGCTGATGTGTCGAAGTTGAAGAAGGAAAAAATGAAGTCATTGTAATTCCAGGAAAAGTTGGAACAAAGATACGTCTTAACATTCTCTTGAGTTGGTGCAAAAATAACTGTGGTTTTTGTTATTTTGAACTTTAATGTTTATTTTTGGAATAAACTAATATCTAGCCATATTCATTTCAAAGTGCAAATTTTGCTCCATTTAAGCTAAATGATTTGTTTTCACTATTCTCGTTTATTTGAGGCTGTCAAATCAAAGATAGGAAAAAAGCAAATTCGAGCAACATTGTTAAATTCAAAACTGCTCATTTAAAGAGTCTACTTGAATCTCAAATGTATGGTTCAATTGAAAGTTTGACCTTTTTGTAGAGAGGAAAAAGACCTGGTCACTCCAAAATGTTTTAAAATGTGAAAATATTGTCGAAGTGCAGGTAAATCTGTTACATACAGAAATTGCATTTTAGTAGAGAAAAAGTCTTCAAATGAGTTTTTGAAACGTGAGTTGTAAGAATACTTGCAAAAAAACAATAGGCCCGGTTTTGCTGAGTGTTTTGAAGATGGATAATGGCTGCAGGAATTACCGTACCTACACGACATTTTTTACTACACGAATCAGCTAAACCAGTCCAAGCAGGATCCCGGATAAAATATTTCAACTTAATTCTTTGATTTAAAAAGAAACTGAATCTATGAAAAGGAAATGAAAAAATGTTCAACGATGCGTCCACTATCCGTGGTATTAGTTGCAGAAAAAGGTAGGGGTATTATTAATTATTCAATAAAATCGTGAATAGCCAAATCTGGCGTTTTAGGGGCTGTTTTGGCTTCTTTTTTTTTCCAATACGAAAATGCGGAAGCGGTCTATTATATGTGGACACATCTGAAAATTGTCCACCTTTGAAAGGAAATTCATCGGAATTCCCTGAGTACTTTTGCAGATGTCTTGTAGACATACAGTCAGAGAGACAGGCGAAAGGCAGACAGATGGACGGAAAGACGTGAGGTGATTATGGATTTGAGACCACAAACTAACACCATAGAAGAAAAGGAAGGCTGATGTAGACTTTCTATTGTTTATGTCAAACAGTTTCAAAGGCCAACGCCATTGTGAAATTGCACTAGTGTTGAAAAACTTATGAATTCATGCAGTGACAGAATTACAGGGTGAAAACTCAAAAACAGATTTTTCGGTGATACAATGAGCTCTTGAAAGTCCATTTCCTGCAACAATTTATCGGAATCTGGTCGACTTAAATATCTAGATACAGGTATTCCTCTTAATCATGATGTGATCCTTCGTTCACGACGACTTGGGACTTTACCATATGAAAAGAAACAATGCATTATTTGTCAATTACCTGGTGGTAAATTGCACATAGTATGAAAAAAACTTTCGGAGAAGGAATGCTGGATGTTAGTTGAATGAAAAGAATATTTTGCTGCAATACAATTGGACGTGGACTGTACATGTTAATAGAATGCAAAATTGACTTCGTGGCAAATCTTAATTTATCAATTCCCTACAAGAAAGTGTGTGCAGTAAAGAATGACATCATAGTAAAAGCGAAGTTTGAAGATTGTGGTGTTTCTCCAACGCTCTCTCCTGACGAGAAGAGATGACTATATGGAACATCACAGTCGTGTCAGAGAAAATATATCAATAACAACGCCCAAACCATTGAAATCAAATGAAATAGTACTTGACTCCCTGATACTGGCACCACAACTTTTGATATTATTCAACACCCGGAGCTGCGTATAGTATGTGCATTCAATTACAAGCAAGTAATTCCATTTGGGCTAATATTGACTTTCGATGAGAGTTGCACATACTATTTACCATGCTAAAGGCAATGGGCAAAAATATGAATTGTAGTGGACGAGGCCTTGATCGAAGCTTGTATATATAGCCTGGTCATGATGGAACAAATCAAAGCAAAAAAGACGTACAAGAGGAGCTTTGAAGCATTCTCTACAACGTATTTGGATCTTTTCGCATAATATGTGAATGAATTCTATGATGGAAATGCAGATGGAAGCTAATTCAGTTTTTGCAGATGGATGGGAGATAAATCAGTTGATTAATGCACTTGATAATTTGAACCTATTGTCTGTCATGAAAGGGTTTGATGGAAATTAGGCAAATGGATGGAAGTTTTTGAGAAACTTCCTGCATTTAGAGAAAATTCTATAGCTGTTCGTAAGAGCCATTTGCCAAGGATTGTGGGAACTGCCTTCGCATATGAATTCATACAATACGAAAGACGATGATAAGGTTGTACAACTGACTAAGGATGAATAGGAAATAACCTAAATTCTCGTCTGTAAAACACACAGGTCACGTGACTTGATTTATCATGGTGCAAACGTTCTCTTATGGATTATACTACTCTACCTATTTATTTGTCTATCGCACATTTAGTTGATGAGATAAAAGCAAATTTATCAATTTACAGTAAAGTACGCACTGGTCACGTGATCAATACGAGATTTCAAAAATTGTAACCATATATCTCCTCAATCTACGTAAGGTAAGCTTTCCAAAAGAGCATGGTTTCAAACTTTAACAGTTAATTCCCACGGTATTCCTGCATTGAATATTTGACTTCTCACTACCCTACAAGGTGTTGATGCCCCACCAACACCGGGCTAGATAGATACCAGAAGGTGGTGAAAAAGTGCAATTTCATTTGTTACATCAACGGCTGTTTTTCTTTTAGGAAATTAGTGTTTGAACTTATTAGGCCTGATGCCGTGAAAAGGCTCTGTTGGAATGTTTTAGTTAACTGATGAAACCAACTGGACAATGCTAGAGTGAGTAAAAGTAACACCAGT
The DNA here is from genome assembly GCA_963457665.1 of Thysanoteuthis rhombus. NCBI lineage: Eukaryota > Metazoa > Mollusca > Cephalopoda > Oegopsida > Thysanoteuthidae > Thysanoteuthis > Thysanoteuthis major. The sequence goes on from OY735214.1 coordinate 27,074,757, forward strand.
AGATATGCCAGATCATTATTTCAAAATTTTAATTTGTCAAAATATTTTTCCAGAAATGTCAGAATAAAGATTTCAACAAATATGGGCATATATCAATATCGGTGAAAAGGACATTTCATGTTGTGTGAAGTTTCCACAAGAACCATATGCTACAGGGCAAGTTATTTTGAACGATTTACAATCAAATATAACACACTGGTTTTCAAATGAAACATCTGTATGCTGATAACAATGACATGGGGGAGCTATTTGAAAAATCAAAAAGATAATCTCCAAACTCGAACACTCTATATATAGTCAATTGCTCATCTTCCAACGAAATTTCATCGAAATTTATTTTGAACTTTTAGAAATATTGTGTGATCAGATAGATAGAAATGTTACTTCATTCACTGAGGGTCCATTTAGTATGTCCAATTAGTTTCATCGGTCAACTCAAAAATTCTAGAGAGCCCTACCAATGCCAACACCAATAGGTAGAAAAACAGGCGACTTGCAAAAAATGAAACTGGTGATCATTTGGAATGGCTATCAGGTATTATTTTACTTCTGTTTGTGTAACAAATAAAATAGCACCATTAATTTTTTGCTACGATTGGTGGTACGGATATCATGGACTAATTTGCGGTATTACGTGGTTTTGACATATAACAACGAGGTAAGAATGGTAATTCTGCAAAAATTCAATTATTTCTTCCGAAGCTAAATGTCTGCCCTTCCATATTTCTTCACAAATTCATGAAGAACTTAGTGGGTTATCGTGTGGGTAGGCATGAAATCTCCGTGATATTATATGTTGTGGACTATGATGTAGGGAGGTAATTGTGCATAGATCCACCACAAAATTATATCACCCCTTCCACTGTTACATAGAATTTCATAGAAATTTATTGAGAACTTTAGGGTATATCATGCGGACTGAGATTTTCATCGTTCTACACACCTGTTATAAGGCATGGGCATAAAATTTATGATATCTACCACTAAACAGCCACACTGAAAAAGCTATCATATCAAAATAGGCCACACACACACGGGAGATTATAACAATCATTACTAGACTTTTCCACCTCAGGTGGTACCAGTAAGTGATTTTCCTGGTTTGGGCCCATGGACAAATAATGCATATTTAAATCTTTAACAGTCTTTAGTCACTCAGACATTGAATTTATCACATATGCTTTTGGGGGATGAGACCCAGCTGATTTGACTACACAAAGCAAATATATTTGTAGAAGATTTTCATGACATTTTTCCTTATTTCACAGTCAAAAAAATCCCTCATGCGTTCCACCTTATTTACACCAACAGACAATTTTGCCCGTGAGAATCGCTTAATACCGCTTAAGATCTGCTATTTTCAAATCTTTTTTAATTTAAGGCACGAATCTCCATCGTCAATGGTAATGATGCTGTTTTTACAGAACAATTACGGATTACTAGAATTTTGAATTCTTCATTGTAGCCGAATCAACAAAACCGACAAAGTCTCTAGGAACCTACTTTGCATCGACCCCGTTCCACGCGGAGAGGACAGAGCCAAATGTGCGCGCGTGTGCGTGAGTGTATGTGTGTGTTCCATGCCCCGAGAATGAGTGGGAGATATTTGCAGCACAACTCGTCCAGGTCCAGGACCCCTGATATCTAAATCAAGTTCTTACTACAGGTATATGTTTTTCTTAATTAACTTTTCCCCATAACCCCAGAAGTTTTATTAACAGCGACCCTAATTACTCACTACATAGTATTTGTCATAACAATCAGTCAAGTGATAACTACTCGCAGGCGGTTTAAACGAAAGTCTTGCCTAACAATCTCCACACCCATACTTGCCCACTGGTCAAAAACTGAGCAAATGAAGATTCATCAGAAAAAATGATAATGCTAAAACTTCAAGGCTCTATTCATTACTTCAATTGGTCACTGATTCTTCTATAGAATGCTACCTAGTTTGAGAAATGACTCGAGCCACTTTGTCAAAATAACTGATGTGATAGGGATATCGTACTGAAGTTCTTCCATTGATTTTGACAACTTCCCCACATCTACCATTTTTGTATCCCCATCTCATCGCACGAAAGTACTTTTCTTATGATCTAAGCTGATAGAATTTTCTTATTAATGCTATTTGACATTGTTTTATTCTATTTTCCAATTCATCAAGAGTTTGCCTCTTTTCCAAGTCTGACAATCTCGCAATCAAGTATAAGGTATTTTTGATTTCTCTTGCGTTTTGATATTGAATTCAGTGAATGGTACTTAGTATGTTTTATAAACGTCAAAATTTTTAAAGTTAATATAAGTTAATTTGTAATATACCACTCTTCCTTCTCACGAAGAGAGAGGGGGAAGAGATCTCTAATTAATGCATTTTATTATTATTTCTACCATGGAATTTTTCACGTTGAACTTATAGATTTCATTACAAATTATAACTGAGCATTCTTGTTTGACCATTTCAAGAGCTGAGATATTGCATGACACTGATTTTTAAGAATTGCCCAAATAAGCTTTAAAGTAATATGATTTCCTTTCTTTACTTTGTAAAGAGGTACTGAATAGACTTTCTGCTTTCATCTTTGTTTTTTATAGATTAAAAAACTTTGAACAGAGTCCTTAAAGAATCGAATAACACTCTTCACTTATTTAATTCTTGATGTTTTAAAACTAAAATAATAAAGCAAAAGCCATAAGTTCAACGATGCGTCCATCATATGTGGTAGTGGTAGCAGACGGAATGGAGGGAAGAAAAATAGGTCTTTCTTTGAGTCAATTGATTCTAATATATGTAAAATATTGCGATAAGGAAATATCCTACAATTATCATTTTCGATAAAAATCGTAAATGTCCATTTGTGACGTTTTCTTTTTTCTATTTTTTGCTTTTTTAAGCACAAAAATACGGACCTTAGACATTCTATTATGATTTATTATTAGCAGCTGGTTGAAAAATTGATCGGGGTAGATTTCCTTGGATGACGACACGCTTTTAATGACATCGCATGTCTTCTTTCTCTCCTATTTATGTTGTTTAATGTAACTGTGACTAATCGATAGACCGACCGACCGAAGAGCGTCTAATAGAGATGTATGAACACATCCAAAAACTTGATGAAGATCTCGGTGACTAACTTAACCTGAATGACGTGTAATAACACTGCCAATGTTACGTTTTATAAATACAAGAATTCACGATCGCATAAGAAAGGAAAATTCAACGAATATATATGTAAATATAAATATATACATATATATATATATATATATATATATATATATATAGAGAGAGAGAGAGAGAGAGAGAGAGAGAGAGAGAGAGAGAGAGAGGGGGGAGCAATGAGGCAATTATGATAAAAATTATGATTTCATAATTTGTTACCGAGTTTTATTACAAGTATTTGACAGATGTTCTTTTCAAATCGAAATATTGTACACATTGCTTGAAATCATATCTTTGATCAAACGTTATGAGATTTGCTACTAAATGTATGCATAGACGTACAAAATAGTATTAACATGCACACCCATACATATAGATCTATGAATAGAGATAGAGGGATAGAAGTGCATGTACATGTTCACTCAAATTGTGAAGGAATGTTTAGGAGTCCCAGAAATCTGGAATTCATAATATTAAAATTTCATTTGATTTTCATTTGGTAACATCAATTTTTTTTATTTATTCATTTATTCATTTTGTTCTTGTGGAGTTAGCGTAAAATAGCTAACAAAGAGAATGTGTGTCACTAATGGTTGAGGGAGGTGGGGAGGGTATATAGAGTACATATGTCTGCAATTTGATGAATGAAAGAGAGCATGTAGTTATGTGTGTGTTGGGGATGTGACTTACCTCTTATAAATGTATATTTAGATGCTAGTCCGCCGGCTTGTAGGAAAACAAAAAATTTCAAGACCCAAGTTCTCTTCAAGAATCAGCTATGATATTAGCAATGATGGTGTCTTTATTACTAGGACATGCCCACTCAAGTCTCTTTAAAACTAGGACATGCCCATTCAAAAGGTGCATCCAGTTTATACTTTCGATGTCCATAATAGTAACAATCAAAACAGAGATATCACCGATAAGAGTAATAATAATAATGCCAAAAATCTCTAAAAATGCTGTTACCTCATCTAAGTATAATTAATTGAATCTCATTCAATAGAAAAGAAAACGCTATTTTTTATCTCTCTGTCTCTCAGTCTGTATGTCTGTCTGTCAGTCTCTCTCTATCTATCAATCTCTCACTCTCTCTCTCCCCCTCTCTCTCTCTCTCTCTCTCTCTCTATATATATATATATATATATATATATATATATATATATATATATATATATATATATATATACACAAATTGTAAAAAAAAGCAGTTTAATAAGTAGAAAATAGGAGAATAAAATTCCTCATATCGAGAACCGTAAATCCAAACGACTTGACACTGCAATGATCGGTGCACGAACCAACCTATCTGGCGAATATCAACTTCGTACAATGAATGATCAGATGTCGTGTTATCTCGTTGCACAAACACAGGGAGATTTCTCAAATTATAGTGAGATTCGTTCTTTGAATTATTTTCATGTATCGTCTTTCTGTACGTCGGCCTATCTTTAGGCATATTTGCATGAGGTTTTTGTGACTCCATTGTTCATAAACGGTTTCTGTGTGGGTTTATGATGACGGAATGTTATATTGTTTTTGTATGTTGCAAAAATCTTTATCTTGTACGCCATTGTGTGTATCAATTAGGTATTATCAAGTATCCACAAATCTGATCATTTACGCGTATCTTTATGTTTGTTTGTCTCCTATCTCCCTCGTTATATGGATGTATTCAACCCATTCAATTGCGCTTTTTGCATCATTCATGTTTGTAGTTATCACTCTCGTTAATTTATCTATTTAGTATCATCAAAAGCAAGCAGCGTTGGATTGGTTCAATTAAACTAATATTTGCTAATAAGATAATTATCGGTGAAGATTCATCTGAATCATCTGAAGATTCATCTGATTTCTTACGCACTATCTGGGAACTATCAATTGTACATTCCTTAATGCAATGTATGTGTGTGTGTGTGTGTGTGTGTGTGTGTGTGTGTGTGTGTGTGTGTGTGCAGGAACGTGAATGTGTATTAGATACATATTTGCTTTGATTTACCGAAAAGATTGTATACATTTCATGGGATTTGGTATGGAATTTAGGATTAGTTCTATCAAAGCATATTTTTAACTAATGAACAGAAACAATAATAACAGAACAAACTATTCATTTTAATTAAATGATGCTGGTATCATAAGATATAGAGCAATTCCTTGGAAATGCAGGTTTCATTTGCGGTTGCACTAGAAGTAAATTATACACACATATATATATATATGGTACACATCAGGTTAGCAATATAGTTTAATATAAAGCAATATAAGATGTGTGATGGATTTATTTCATAGAGTGTCCGATACATTCAAATTTATACTTCGAAAGTCAAGCTGTTTTAGAGTAGAGCTGTAAATATTGTGTAAATTGTGTAGCGAATCCACATCCTATCTATCTATCTATCTATCTATCTATCTATCTATATATATATATATATATATATATATATATATATATATATATATATATATATATATATATATATATATATATATATATGCAGCTCCTTTTTCTTTAACTGTTTATTCCATTTACGTTGTTTATGCTGTGATACACTAACCGCGTATTGATGGGAGATCATTTCAAATGTTCCTATATAATATTATGCAATTTGTAATTATTCATTACAAATTGCGTTATATCATATAGAAACTGTTTTTAACTAACTGTATGCTTTAGAGACACCACAAGGCATCAAATACGTGTACAAGGGTATTTGGGCTCCAAGAAGAACGTAGGATGGATGACGCTGACTTCCGAAAAACTGCAGATGTCGGTTTATTTTCGTCTATTGCTTTTTGGTTGTGAAAAAGTACCGTATGTCTGTAATGCCTAATTTTTTTGATGTCCCTGTTGTTTATGCTGGTAGAGGTTTTAGCAAATTCCATGGCCTCCTCGGTTCGGCTGAGATATTGGTCTTAATCGGTTTGTTCATGTTATATAATTTTACCCGCAAAATAGACGCAAAAATTGTAGGATTATACCGGAATGATGGCTCACTAATTGTAGAGAATAGTAACGCACAAAAAGCCAGTTATTTTCTGATTGTTGTTAACGTGTTTGATTTCATTACGATTATTTAAATTTGGATCCTAATGATGTACGTTTATTTTATTTTGGAAATCATCAGCTGTTTTACCATGAACCTGTTTCGAGGTTATTGCCAAATAGTACAAGTATTTTACAATGGTGTCTCCAAGGTGTATTGATCGGACGCGTGTATGTAGAAATTTATATAATTATCATAATTTGTGATACTTGAATTTACTGTTATTGATTTTTCCTAATCTTTCGTTATTTAGATAAGTATAATGTTCAATTTATCATTCAAATCCAGTGCACTATTATATCATATTCTAAATGGTTGTTATTTATTTTGTGAATGGATTAAATTGTGCTGTTAAATGTATCGGTGAATATTTGTTTTACGGAAAAAAGGGAAAATATATAAATACAAGTAAATAGATAAATAAAATCATTTTGTTTGTGTCTTTTTATATCTTCCTCTCGGTTATGTTAGCCTAGTGGAGGAAAATTTTGACTCATAGATATGGCTGTTCAGACAGACAGGCTAGAAACCCTAATTTAGGGAAACTAGGGATAGGTAGGATGATGATGATATAATTTGGTTTTACTCATCGGATCGTGTAATAAAGAAAAGGAAATCTTATGTAATTATTAGGCAGATAAATAACATGGATGAAAAAACAATTTGCATTCAAACTTTACCCTTATCCAAACGAAGGAAGATAACATGAGAAATTAGAACGTTAAATAGATTTTAAAATAAAATTTGTACTTAGATTTGTTGACCTCTTAGAGCGCCATTAGCCGTGACATTCTCGTCGGGAGTGAATGATTTTTAAAAGAACTTCTGACTTGACACGGTGATTCGAATTGTAACGCAAAGACAGAAAATATCCGTAAAAATCAGAACATTATTAGGCTGAAAATAACATGGAAATAAAGGCAACTTGGATTCAAATTTCACCCTTATCTAAACTAAAGAAGATTCAACCCGTCCTCGAAATTCGTACGTTCGACTTTCGCACACTTGGGGCATTCGGGCCCCATAGATTAAGACCCCTAATTCCATTTCTGTACCCTAAAAAATCGGGCATTCGTACATTTTTACTGAACAGCATTGGACCTCGGAAATTTATGCCTTCATTTCTTCATTTTACACGTAATTTTAAAACTTGTTCGAATGCAAATATTGCTTTTATATATTGCTGGTCTACCTAAAATAGGCTAGAGAGCCGTTTATTTACGAAAGTTGATGAACAGTTAAATCATCTACGTACACGGAATATGGTCTCTGTACATCGGTATCCACAGGCGAGCGCCATATTCCGCGAGGCTGATCCCACGAGAATCAATAAATCTCCTTTATTAAAAATACATACTACAAATAATGTTTTTCAAGTTTTTATGGGTTCGTTATAGGTGTTGCTTCCGTGTTTACCCAGGATTTTTTTCTGCTCGTTTGTGTTTATAGACAAACCGACGCCATGGCAGTTATTTGCTGCACGGTGTTATTTTACGCAAGCTGTGTCTGAATACCGTCTTAGAACGTATTTGAGACTCTTTATTTCATATTGTTTTAAAAAGGGGTAAAAACGTAAAAATGATAATGCTGACTCAAATGCAAAAAAAAATAGTCTCTATAAAAATAATACAATGGAGTAAAAGATTGATGTCAATAAACGTTCAGGAACTGGATAATTTCATTTTCCAATGAGAGGGACTTTTTGACCATAAGAAAATCAACCGTGTCTTCAATAATAAAGGATAAAAACAGAATCAAAAGTTCATACGAATCATCATCAGTCTTTTAACGTCCGTCGTTAGACATAGACCTTACCCAGGATTCGCCACAATTCTCCATCGTGGGCGTCGCTGAGCCAGTATTTCCTGAATTCGTCTAGTTCATCTCTCCATCTTGTGTTCTGTCGGCCTTGGTTTCTCATGTGATCACAGGAGATTCTTGTTGTGAGACATTTTATCCATCGGTTGTCTTTCATTCTTGCAACATGGCCTGCCCATGGCCATTTGAGATTTTTAATAGTTTCTATGATGTCACGAACTCCTGTTTTCTTCCTTATATACTGTGCTGTCTTGTGATCTCTCATGTGCATTTTGTATACATCTCAGTTTGTAGGTCTGTCTCTTGGTTAGGACCCATGTTTCAGCGCCATAAGTGACTACCAGGAGAATGCATTGGTTGTATACTCTTCTTTTTAGGATTATTGGGATCATCTGGTTTTTGAAAGTTGAACTTGCTCTGCCGAAGGCTTGCCATCCCAGAGAGATTCTTTGCTTAACCCCCCCCCCTCTTTTGAGGGTGTCATGGAGATTCGTTGTCCTAGGTAGATGTAGTGGTCTATCTTACCGAGTTTTGCGTCTTCTATCTTGATTCCATATCTTCTATGTTCTTATTCTCAACATGATTATTGCACATGATTTTCGTTTTACTGAAGTTCATGTGTAGCCCGACTATGAACTTCAGTAAAACGAAATACGTACGTATATGTCGCTACAATTATGTTCAATAAATAGGCGTATTGATGGAAAAATGGAGAGTTCATTAAATGATTGATGACCAACTCGGGAACAAAAACGATGGATTACTGCAGCCATGTTTTAAGATTGATTAAGAGTTCCTTTCGTTCCCACATTTAAAAAATATTGTCATTGGAATAATTTATTATTTAAGGCATTGATAGTTATTGATAATGCTCCTGCACATTCTAAAGTATAACAGGATCCTTATCCTGAAATCACAGTGATTTTTTTATACCTTCGAATGCCACAAGCTACATTCAGCCAATGGATCGAAGAGTAATATCAACCTTTGAGATGAATTACATGAGAGAAACTATTAAAAAGGCCATCAAGGCGACTGATAACGAAATAATGAGTTCTGGAAAGGATTCAGTATCTGGAATGCTATCCATTTGAGCTTTTTGGGACCAGATAAAATGATGTCCCCGAATCTGTCACTGTGGAAGTTGTTCATCTTATGGACTAACTTGATTTAGAAGTCATTTCTAAAGATATGAATGAACTAACTGCACCTAATTCAGAAGCTATGACCAATGGAACTTCGATTGATAGGCCAGAAAAAAATATTGATGACGACGACGACGACGATGACAACGACGATGAAGAAGAAGAAGAAGAAGAAGAAGAAGAAGAAGAAGAAGAAGAAGAAGAAGAAGAAGAAGAAGAAGAAGAAGAAGAAATCACCTCTATCAATGGTTTAACAGTGAAGGAAATGAATGAAGCTTTCTCACAGTTCTTGAATATATTGGGAGAATATGACAAATGCTGAAAGAAGTTTACGGGTTCCTAGGGCTATTGATGAAGATACAGCCTTTATCTAAAGAAGAAGCATGATGCCCAGCAAACTCTTGATAATTCTCTTTCAAAATTGATTAGTAATCTTAATAACACTACCGTATAATTATATAGATAAATACATTTATTGATAAATTTTCGTCATTCTGTGTCACGGGCCAGGAGCACCCATGTATTATATCATTGGGAATGATTCCAATGACTCTGTGGGGGCTATAAGGATTAGGATGATTGTATTTCTTATGTTTTGACTATCACAATACCCCAGAGAGACCTAGTAATTCACATGGGAATGGAACTTCCTAATTATTAAATAATTCAATGCATCTAGATATGGACATTTGTACATCTGTCGGAACTCATTAATTAATACGTAATTCAATGATTCAAGATTCGGAAATTCAACTTTCATACAGTTTTTCGGGAGCGCGACTGGAACGAAAATGGATCGCCTATGACATGAAAAACTGGTACGTTCAATAGATATCTAAAATGAACTGGTATTTAGATCTGATTACCTCTTGGAGAATGCCATCAAACATTGTCTTATCATAAGGAATGAATGTGCTCCTCCTGATTTTTATGGGAATTTTGGCTTGCTGACTCGAAGCCGTGACTGTGAGATGTGGAATAATGTGTACGACATTAATAATATCTTGTAATTTTACTTTTCGCGCCGTATCGTAAAAATAGAAAATATCCTGTGTAATAGAGTACTTTAGACAGAGAAATAACACGGAAAAATACGTCCTTACCCTGATGATTTTGATGGGACTGGCTTGTTGGTTGACTTGAAACATCGACTATGTGTGTGGGGGAAGGGGGTATGTAGGAAGATTATAATATACATATTGTATTCTTACTCATTGGATCGTATCGTAAAAGAAGAAAATATCCTTTGTGATTAACTGAGCATTATTAGGCAGTGAAATAACATGATGAAAAAAAATGATTTGCATTCGAAATTAACCCTTAATTGTACATAGAAAGATAACGTGACAAATTCGTCGGCAGCACTGATAACCGTTTCATACCCAACAATACCCGCCAACTATCATAAAAATAAAAATTACGCGTTTAAAGGACATGCTTTATATCATCATCATCATCATCATCATCATTATCATCATCAGTCTTTTAACGTCCGTCGTTAGACATAGACCTGACCCAGGATTTGCCACATTTCTCCACCATGGGCGTTGCGGAGCTAGTATTTTCTGAATTTGTCTAGTTCATCTCTCCATTTTGTATTTTGGTGGCCTCGGTTTTGCATGTGGTCTCCGGGGATACATATTGTGAGTCATGATGTCCATCGGTGGTCTTTCATTCTTGCAACATGACCAGCCCATTGCCATTTGTGTTTTCTGATAGAGTCTATGGTGTCTCAGATCCCTGTTTTCTTCCTGATATATTGTGCTGTCTTGTTATCTCCCCATGGGAGAATGAGTATGATTCTCTCATGTGCACACTGCATGCTTCTCAATTTGCAGGGTTATGTTTCATGTTTCAGCTCCATAAGTGACTATCAGGAGGATGCATTGGTTGTATACTCTTCTTTTTTGGATTATTGGGGTCTTGTTTTTGGAGGTTAAGCTTGCTCAGCCGAATGGCTTGCCATTCAAAAGTGATTTTCTGCTTGATTCCTTCTTCTTTTGTGGGTTTTATAGAGATTCGTTGTCCTATGTTGATGTAGTGGTCTACTTTCCCCAGTTTTGCATCTTCGATTTTGACAGTTATCCTTTTTCCCAGTATGATTGTTGCACATGATTTTTGTTTTACTGAAATTCAATTGTAAACCGACTCTTTTGCTTTCTTCGTTTAGTTCATCTAGCATTAGTTGGAGGTCCTATAGGTTCTCTGCAAAAAGGACGATATCGTCTGTAAATCTGAGGTTGCTCAGATATTCGCCGTCTATTTTGATTCCTCTATTCTCCCAGTCCATGTTTCGGGAGATCATCGTGAGGAAGGCTGTAAAGAGTTTGGGTGCGCTGGTATCATTTTGTCTTACTCCTTTTTGGAGTTGGGTTCAAAGTCTTTATGCAGCCTGATTAAGGAGTTGCTGTGATTGCATATATGTTGCAGTACTGTGACGTATACAGGGTATACACCTTCATGACCATGGGAATTTTTACAGAGTCGAATGCTTTCTAGAAGTCTATAAATGCTACGGCATTGTATTCTGCTGCTTTCTCTTTCAGCTGATTTATTGAATGGAGATGGTTCATGGTCGAGTAGCTTCTTCTAAATCCAGCCTGTTCCCGTGGTTGATTTTCATCTAGTATTTTAGTGATCTCGTTGGTGATGATTTTTGAGAACAGTTTATAAATGCAGTTGAGTAGGCTTATAGCTCCGTAGTTGTTGAGGTCTTTGGGGTTTTCTTTTTTATGTAGAAGCATTATAATTGCCGTATCCAGTCTTTAGGGACTCTACTCTGTTTTAGACACAAGTTGAACAGATTAGCTAGTTTTTTGTAGACGATCTTACCAGCTTTTTTGAGTAGATCGATGGTGATGTTATATGGTCTGGGGGCTTTTTCACTTTCTGTTTGTTTGATAGCTTGTTTTACCTCCCATTGTGTAACCTCCGGGAAGTCCTCGAACTGATTGTCAGTGTCTTGCGTATCCTGGTCGTTGCTTAGTTGCCCATGTCTTGAAGAGTAGAGTTCTTCGGCACGTTCGACAATTCTGTCTCTGTCTTTTGTTATGTCTCCGTTTTCTTCGAGTATGTTATTTGTTTCTGTCCAATAGTGCCAGCTTTGTTTATTGCTCTGAAGCCTCACTGTTTTTCGAGAGTGGTTTCGATGATTTCTGTTGTGTACGTGCAAACACCAAATAAACGTTTGGAACCGTCTGTGTAACATTTGACTGTTGGAATCTAATAGTACTTGTTTTTGCCTCAAAGTTTGTTTACTTTTGGAGAGCTGTTTGGGAACGGTTGTGCATCAACCTTACATGAACGTTCAAAAACATGTCTGTTCTGGGTGGGGATTACGTGCCATGCAAGTCACCCTCACTCCGATCATTGTTATTTCATTGTGTTTTCCCATAACTAGTTTTTAATCAATTTTTAGATCCTGGCACATGTGGTTTGTTTTCATTTTTTAATTTGATTTGATTTTGTTTTTTGGGGTTCATCAGTTGTTTTACCGGGGCCCTATTTCGGTAGTTTTGAAAAACTGTACAGATTTGTTGCCATGGCACCCTCAGCTATATTCATATATGTTTATTTGAATGTAACAATCCAATGTACGTCTTAATTTACGTTCATGTGAACCTAATGGTTCAACAATGTCCATCAACAGATTCAGATATATCTATATAAGTTTGTTTAAACATGGATTGCTTTATGAGGTTCATAAATAGACTCGTATTATATTTGATGCAAAGGCTCTTTCATACATTTTATATGCTGAAAATTCATGGTATATGTGTCTTCCCTAAGTTGACCTTTTTTTTAGTCCGTTCCTTCGAAGTAATTGAGTCTGACCGGCTCTGATACCTGATAAGTATTGGAAAACTATCGAGTTTAATGATCGCCAATATATCTATAAATACGACAGCCTTGACAACTGGCACACATATACACAAACTCACATTTATATACAAGTGTGTATTGCAAAAAATGCTATATTAGTCAGTATTCCTACATATATACATAAACTCACACAAATATAAATGTGTTGAGAGGGGTTGTCCAGTTCTTCGGCACGTTCATTAATTAATTACATGGATGTATAATAATGTATAATTATTCAGATTCAAACTGGTACATAATCACATCGATGTATATCTAAGTATAATTATTCTGATTCAAAAGAGTACATGCTTACTATATATGTATATTTGAATGTGATCTTCATTTCATATTACTGCTAATGCATTCATAATTTTTTGTAATTATGCCTCCTTGAATAAATATTAATTAATGGCGGCATAAGTTTGTATTCGTGTCTATGTGAGTATAGGTTTGCCCAAAATGATATTGGATAATTCTCATTGGTACCCCTATTTTTGTAATAGTATTTGGTTTCCTATTTTGAAGTAACTTTCTACGGTGACTACATCTTTTGGGGTAAATTTACAGAAGTATATTCTTTAATCATTTTTTCTCCGAGACAAGTCAGCCTTAGATTCCGTGACAGTAACATATGGGCTTTGGCTGTCTGCAAATGCTAAATCTAGGGTATCGTTTAATTCATTAATAAGGTCTGTGTCGTGAATAGTTGTATGTAGTGCACTAAAGTCATAGGTCGAAATGAATTTGGCTTTTTTTCGAGTATTTATGTTGTCTAGTTTCTTTCCAACAGGAATGGAATTGTTTACTATCCAGCAGAGATTTAAGTTACCCTAAAATATTAGAATACACATGTATAAGTGAACAATAAGCCATGAGACAAACTCAGAAGTGAAAGTATATGGAGATTTTATTTGTTGATTGATTAACTTGTAAGTGAATTAGTTATTATGCAATACATGTTTCAGAAAGGGTTCCCATCTACAGAAGTGGTCAAAAGGTTAAGTTTCCATAAAAAACAAATTTAGCATGTAATGCTTTTCCTTGAAAGCAAAAATGGAAATCTAAATTAAGGATTCGTGTGAGGCTGTGGTAGTGAGTCAAGACTGTTTTATGTCTGAGGAGGAATCTTTGCTGGTTTGATGAAATATTTTGTTGGAAGTAATTGCAGCAGTTATGTTTATTGGTTATACCGGTCAGAAGAGGTAGGCATTTTTGAGAATCTGTTGTCATAGATATGGAAGCGCTAGGGCAGTGTTATGCTGCTTTGGTACTTTGGTAAGGCAGGGTTGAGGCTATTCTTAGTAGTGATCAAGGCGGTAGGATATTGGTTAGAGGAGGTCCTTGTATGTATGATCGAATATCAGTTGGGAAATGCATATTTTGTATCCTTAATGGTCGTTGGAGATATTCTGAAAGGTCAGATGGCTTGGATCAGTACAAGTAAAATGTATCATACATACGTGTCTATTGGTCTGGGTGACTATTTGTCAAGTTCCAAGCGTTTGATATACATTAAAGGAGATTCAAGTATGGATAGGGTATGTTCATGATATCAATTATATGTAGGTGGCGGGGCCTTAATTGTATTGATGGAGTTGTGAGGTATAAGAGCACATGTATATCAAGGGTTGTTCGGACCTGGATAGAAGTGTAGTATTAGGTGCAGGTATGAAAATAGTGAGTTGGTAAGCATACTACAATTGGTAGTGAGAGGACTATGGGATTATAGATCATTGTGGTAACGATTGTTGAGTTTAGTGTTGAGTCTTTGTGGTAGAGCACGAAAAAACGTTGTTGTGCTTAAGGTGGTTGCAGCATAGACCAATTCTATAGTTACAGGGTTGGAAGAATTCAATGGTTTGGGGGATGGTGTTATGCGAGACTTATTTATTTTAGTGTTACTGCTAATCATGCCTTTACTGTTTTGGGGTCTGTGGTACGCGATGACACATGGTCCCTGGAATATTTCTTTGTTGTGATCTGAGTGTTCCATCTATCATTAATCATATGTGACTGGGGTGGGAGTGTGTTGTGGAAGGTGTTTACGGGTGGTACACAGTCGGGTTTGTTTTCATCAGAGGGTATTTTACTGGTTTTGCTTGTCAGAGGAGGTGAACATTCTCAAGAATCCGTTGTCATGGACATGGTGAGCTAAGTAATAGTCAAGTGTCAGTCTATTTGGGTACTTTGTTTGGTGGGGTTAAGGCTATCTGTAGAAGGTTTCTTCTCTGGGTATTGTAGTGCCCTTTTTATTTGGTAATTTGTATCTTCGTTCTGTGAAGTCTTGTAGCAAGTTATAGTTATGTTTGTTTAGTTCATTATCTATCGAGCAAACTCTTCTATGGAGGCTATGGAGTAAGTGAATGATTTATAGTCAAATTTAATAATCGTGTGTTGCGTTTTTGTTTAAGAGGTCAGTGGCGTCTTGTAAGTAGGATTTAACTTGTGTAGCTAGGGGTTGGATGTGATGGTCTACATATTTTGATATAGTGTGGCAGTTAGTGGAAGAAATAACTGGCCTACCTTGGTTATTTGATTTGTAGATAGAACCGAGCATGTTCCATGGAAGTGTGTTTAGGTACATTCAATATTCTTTTATTTATAAGGTTGTGCATTTTTATTAGAGAGTGAGTTATTGTCTTGGTACTCAGTGCCGGGGACACTCAGGAGAAAGATTCTGTGGTGTGTATTCATTAACATCCAAAATGACTATATCTCTCCCCTTGTCTGCTCTATTGATTATTAAGTTGGTAATATTTTTTAGTTTGTTAAGGGACTCCTGTTCTCTAACGATAAGGTTATCGTATGGAGCTGTTCATTGTGATTGTTGGTGTGGTCTCACTGTCTTCTCTAATTGCTAGTTCAAATGTTTGAATAGCAATGTCTATGTTCTTAGGGGTGGATGATTTGTTGGGGTCACTGAGTTGTTCTGAAATTTCGTTATCGTACTTCAATTTGCGAAAGTATGCTCATAGCTTAATTCTCCCAAAGAAGTCGTTAAGGTCATTATTTAGGATATTTTTGTTGAAGTGTGGGGTTGGGGGCGAGTTTTAGTCCTTTATAAGAAGTTATCTCTGGTGATCACTTTGCCGTCTGTGTCTTTGACTCTAACAATACGTTA
Source organism: Thysanoteuthis rhombus (assembly GCA_963457665.1). NCBI lineage: Eukaryota > Metazoa > Mollusca > Cephalopoda > Oegopsida > Thysanoteuthidae > Thysanoteuthis > Thysanoteuthis major. Next base: position 27,090,909 of record OY735214.1, read on the forward strand.
GAGCTGATGTTTAAGCTTTTTAAAGCTCTTATTAATGATCGTAATATGTTTTCTACTCTTTTCCGTTGGGAGAGGGAGTTTCAGATGTGCTAATACATATATTCTCATGTAGTTCTACAATTTTAGTCGTGTCTGGAGGAGTACTTTTTTCCAATTTTTTTCAATAATGGTGAATCTTGCGTCTGTATCGAAATTGTGATCGAAGTGTAGTTCTACAGGGAGTAGGTTGGGATGATTGAACTCCTATCCAGACTTGCCCATATATTGCAGATTCCATTTATTACATTCTAGAAGGTAAATGGCGATTTTGCTTCTGCAATTAGAATCATGGTAGATGTAGAAGGTCTTGTTAGTGGTAGAGCTAGTGAAGTTGTTGTTGTGCTCAAGGTAGTTGCAGCATACACTGTTTCTCTTATGGCACAGTTGGAAACATTTAGGGGTTTTAAGAATGGTACTATGTGAGACATGTTATTTATTATAATGTAACTGCAAATCATGTTTTTAATGTCGGTAGGCGATGACACATGGTTCCTGTTCTGAGTGTAAGTATATTCTATTATTAATGATATGTGATAGTGGCGGCCATGAGTGGTATGCGATCGGAACTAAAACCATGAATGTCGGCGAATCTTAACGCTCATTTGAACCGACTAAAAGAAACAACATCAGAAAACCGGAAAAAAATTGGAAAATAAACAGACTATGTATATATATGTGCGTGTGTGTGAGTGTGTGTGTGTGTGTGTGTGTGTTCATGTTTTTGTGGGGGGTTAACGGATGAATATAGCGATACGAATATATATGTATATATACATATAAAGGATGCATACTTGGTGTTCTCTTTAATGCACCTTACGGTAAATTTCATTATCTCCTTGTCCAAACAGGAATAGATGGATGCCTGTGGATACTATATTGACTATTATCCCGGAAAAATCGTTGCTTCGACGTTTATCATCTTAAAGGTCTGAAAGAGATTTCCATGCATCCCTACCAAAGCAGCTGGTTAAATCATTAGTCCGTGAACTAGACAAAGTAGCCAATTAGATCCTCAGCGCCTTCACCAAATTACTCATCTATAGCGCCCAATTGCGTAAAATGAGTCTCTTGAAGTTTTAAGCATGTCTGTCTTTCAGTCTCAAATTCAGGTTCAACGTAATTGCAAAGAATTTATATTTAGGCCTTTCGTTTTGAATGAAGCAATTAATGATAGATTTTGCATACCAGTAAAACTATAGTTCATATCTTGAATATTTCAAACACGAGCAACTTTCAAAAAATATGGTCATGTGAAAGTCGATACATTCACAGGGGGATATGATAGAAATCTTTAATTTTAAAAACTGATGAGTGTGGTTTATATTTGTGTTTAATGAATCAGGTTTTGATTTCGTAGACTTTAGAGAACAAAAATGAAAATACGAAAGAAAAGGACGTAGTGTTTTGATTAGACATCTTAAGCATTTTTTTAATTAGGAAAAATTTTAGGATCAATATTTTTTTTGCCCCAAGAGGAATTTCAAACAATAAGAGTAACACAAGGATTAATATTAGTATAAGTAAATTTTAGACAATGTTGCTATCATAAATTTAGGCTTTATTTTACAGAATTTTTACAGTTTTGATTTTACGTAGATTTTATAGTTTTGGTAGCTACACTGAAACAAATAATTAGATTTAAAGCATCAGCGTCTTTACTTGAATGATCATTGATGTAACCATTTTATGCAGCAACTTAATAAATTTTGAATCGAGGCCATTATTTAAGGACTCAAACCTATGCCATGTAAGATACAATATACATTCATTTATTATCTCAGAAGGATGACAGATTTTACTAATAAGCAAAAAAATTAATCAGAGAATACAGAAGATCTATCCTAAGTCGAAATGCATACTACATTTTTAAGCACTTTGTAAATTAGATTATCGGCGATTTACGTACTACTGTATTTAAAGTTATTCAGACGAACAAGGTGATGTTTATGGAGCGTTCAATAAGGGGTGAACCCAGTATTGAAGGCTTCCAATCTTTTGTATTACTCATACAGATTTTTATTTTAGTGCGATTTTACAAAAGTTACTGCGAGACGAATCCAATGAATATGGAGTACAAAAGATTTTCCAGAGTCTAAATGCCCGCTCTTGATTTTTCTTCGAAGCAGCTGATATCAGGTATTAAAGCTTTTAATTCTAAGAGCTATGATGGAAACCTTCAGTGCTTTTGGCCATATCCATATGTGAAATAGAAAGATTCAAAAGAGCTGTTATCCGGGAGAATTTAAGAAATCGAAAGATACAAGAAAAAAGAGAGAAAAAGAGTAAATAAGAAAAATAATGAGAGCGAGAAAAACTAACTTCGTTTTATGCACTGGTTTATACGAGTCTTCCACAGATATGTTCAATTACATAAATCACGTAATATTAATTGCGTATTTGATTTTTGATCAATGTATGTAAATCAATATTTGATTATTCATCAAATATTATGCACATCCACTAGATGTGTGGGAACATAACCATAGCAAACATGGATGTCAATGAACAATTGAAAACTAATCGAATATCCAGGTACATATAATTGTATATATATATATATATGTGTGTGTGTGTGTGTGTGTGTTTATATTTCCCGTGATTTCCCACAGTACACTAATACGTTGATAAAATAACTCGTGTGGAACTTATTTTACAATTATTCTTAACAGAAATCATTTACGAAGAGAAACCGGCCTGAATTAAGTTGTAAAAAAAATCAGCACAAATTGAGCTGAAGGTAAATATTAGAAAAAAATTTCATCTAATGAATTGAATGAATAAAATATGATTACCGACACTGAGCCAATTAATATGAAATATGGCGCAGACGAGATCGGGAAAGGAGATCAACTGCGATTGACGGAACCTCCATTTCAGTAACCAAATTTTGGCCTGTCATCGAACTTTTTTGAAAAGTCCTGATAGATAGAATCATGGGTAAGTTCGTAAATTTAAAGAAACACGAACCCTCCTCCTTTTGAACCCATAATATAATTATTCTTACGTAAGTCAAGTGATCGCAAAATTCTCTGTGCACTTACTGTACTTAGTATTTTGATGGTTCGTATAACTGATGCTAATGGTACAGTAGATATCTCTGAATTTTTGAGATGAGGTTTTATTATTATTTCTGTATTATTTGCTGTAACCACTGCGCTATGTTTCCATAGCGCAGTGGTTACAGCATCAGACAAATTACTGTAAAGTAATCTGATGGTTCTAGGTTCGATCCTAGTGCGAGACAGTATTACAATACTACTAATGCTAAGAGGGTTGTACGGTCAATATACCCCGTCGGATAAATAAAGGGTACGGTTCGTTACTTTTCCACATCTACCAGATGATACCTGAAGAAGGCTGTAGAGTGCAACAGCCAAAACGTTGTATGAAAAACAACCAAGATGGTCCGAATATCAATAGAAATAGTACAGTAAATGGTGGTGAATCGCGTTAGCTGTTCACTATAAACCCAGAAATTACTTTTTTTTTCTCTTTTTTTTATGTAGCTTTTCTTTCATACCAAATTCCCTCCTCCCACAATATAACTTCCATTGCTTGAATTCCATATTGTTTTTCATTCTGTTTTTACACCGGTTTGATTTACGCCAACTGGCAATAACATTTTCCCTTCCGCTATAGCAGAAGGATAAACGTTCTGCTCCTCCGGTTATATACTTTATCAAAATTCTGGTTTCGTGTGATTTATGCTGATTGACAATCGTGTTCCTGTAGGCAATAATTCGTTTCCGTTAACCCTACTTAATCCGATAACCTTTATAATCTGGCAACCCCTTTAATCCACAAACCAATCTCATCTGGCAACCCACTAATCAAGCAACGTCTTTAAAGAACAAATGATGATGATGATGATGGTGGTGGTGGTGGTGGTCGTCGTCGTCGTCGTCGTCGTCGTTCTTTATTATCATAATGATATATACTATCCCTGGCGAGAAGTATGAAATCAGCACACATAAAACAATCACAGAAATAACACAAAACATTTTTGTTTAATACTTTGATATTCTGGCTTCATGAAATATAGCTCAAACAAATTGAATAAAAATATTTGAATTATCGACATACTTTTTCAAGGTCAAGTAGAGGAAAAATAAGGAATCAGACAGTGCCGAAGAAAAATTATGGAATCATTCACAACAAAGAAATTTGCAATTTGATGCCCTTCCTTGGGCTCTCCTGATGGCCCACATCCTTGGAGACATGAACTTCATTCATAAGGAAAACAATATCATCCATCATGCTGGTTCCAACTTTCTCTTGTAGCGGTTGATAGATAAGCTTTGCAGGAAGGAGCCTCGTCAAACATTATTCTTCAAATATTTCCACCACAAATTTCCAATTCGGACAGTTTGCCAGGCTTCTCATTGAGTTGGTATGCTATCCTAGGAGAAAAATGTTCTTTGCTCGGAGGCAAAATGTATTATCATATTGAAAAATGACTCCATCATCATCTAACATATGGAATGGAAAAAGTGACCGAATTTCATTGTACACCAGTACATTGTCATTTCTCTTACTCATCTACGTGACATGAAACTCTGTTCCATGAATGAGTCAGAAATTGGCTTTTTTAAGGCAGTCATCTTCATATATTTCATTGGAATGGCAGAAACCGTAAGTGAATGCACCATTGGCCAATGTTGGTTGAAGATTAATAATCTGCATCGAATCATTGATCCTCTCTAACCTCATTTTCTTTTGGTTGAGTGTTAAGGCTGGTTTTCTTTTGGTTTTCCTGTATGTAAATTTTAAGTCATTCAACTGATTCCTCGTAGTTCTGTCACAAACATTGACTCGTGTTTCAACTCACTTGTGTTGTTGTACATTTTCAATTTTTGAAGCATATTCTCTTGAGTTTTTCATTTTCAAGGCATATTGTTTTGAGTTTTCCATTTCAATGGTATACTGCAACGAATTTTCAATTTTCCAGACATATTGCTTTGAGTTTTCAAATTTCAAGTCATATTGCTTTAAGTTTTCAAAATCAAGTCATATTGTTCTTAATTTTCTATTTTCAAGACACATTGTTTTGACTTTTCCAATTCCAGAGAATATTATTTTTAGTTTTCTATTTTCAAAATATTGTTTTGAGTTTTCCATTCCAGGGTCATTATGCCTTGAGTTCTCCATTTTCAGGGCATATTGCTTTGAGTTTTCCATTTTCAAGACATATTCCTTGAAATTTTCCATTTCCAAGTTATAATCCCTTCAGTTTTCCATTTTCAAGGGATATCGTGTTGAGTTTTTCATTTTCAAGGCATATTGTTTTGAGTTCTTCAATTCAAAGACATATTGCTTTGAGTTTTCGATTTTCAATTCATATTGTTTAGAGGCATTTCGAAGCACATTTTTTTGAATTTCCATTTTCATGGCATATTGCTTTAAAGTTTTCATTTTCAAGACATATTGTTTTCAGTTTTTCATTTTTATCTCATATTCTCTTTAGTTTTCCTCTTTCAAGGCATATTGTTTTGAGTTTTTTTTTAAATCATATCGTTTTGAGTTTTCAATTTTCAAACGTATTTTTTTTAATTCCCTTTTTCAAGGCATATTGCTTTGATGTTTTCATTTTCAAGGCATATTGTTTTTAGTTTTTTCATTTTCATCTCATATTCTTTGTAGGTTTCCCATTTCAAGGCATATTGTTTTGAATTTTCAAATTTCAAAGCCTATTTTTTTGAATTCCTATTTTCAAGGCATATTTACTGAGAGGTTTTCATTTTCATCTCATATTCGTTTTAGTTTTCCCCTTTCAAGACATATTGTTTTGAGTTTTCTTTTTTGAAATCATACAGTTTTCAGTTTTCAAATTTCAAAGCATATTTTTTTGAATTCCCATTTTCAAGGCATATTGCTGTAAACTTTTCATTTACGAGGCATATTGTTTTGAGTTTTCTTTTTTGAAATCATACAGTTTTCAGTTTTCAAATTTCAAAGAATATTTTTTTGAATTCCCATTTTCAAGGCATATTGCTGTAAAGTTTTCATTTTCAAAGCATATTATTTTTCGTTTTCCCTTCTAAAAGCATATTTTTGTGAGTTTTCTTCTTTGAAATAATATTGTTTTCAGTTTTTTAAATTTTTTTAGTTTTCCCCTTTCAAGGCATATTGTTTTGAGTTTTTTTTTTTGAAATCATACAGTTTTCAGTTTTCAAATTTCAAAGCATATTTTTTTGAATTTCCATTCCCAAGGCATATTGCTTTGAGTTTTTCATTTTTATCTCATATTCTTTTTAGTTTTCCCTCTTCAAGGTATATCATTTTGAGTTTCCCTATTTGAAACCATATTGTTTTGAATTTTCATTTTTGAAATCATGTTGTTTTCAGTTTTCAAATTTCAAAGCATATTTTTTTGAATTCCCATTTTAAAGGCATATTGCTGTAAAGTTTTCATTTTCAAGGCATATTGTTTTTCGTTTTCCCTTCTCAAAGCATATTGTTGTGAGTTTTCTTCTTTGAAATCATATTGTTTTCAGTTTTTTAAATTTGAAAACATATTTTTTTGAATTTCCATTTTCAAGGCATATTGTTGTTACTTTCCCATTTTTATCTCATATTTTTGTTATTTTCCCCCTTTCAAGGCATATTGTTTGAGTTTTCTGTTCTGAAATCATATAGTTCTGATTTTCAAATACGTATATTTTTTGAATTTCCATTTTCAAGGCATATAGCTTTGAGGTTTTCATTTTCGAAGCATATTGCTTTTAGTTTTTCATTTTTGTAAAATATTCTTTTTAGTTTTCCCTTTTCAAAGTATATTGTTTTCTGTTATCCTTTTTGAAGGCATATTGTTTTGAGTTTTCAAATTTCTAAGGATATTCTTTTGAATTTCCTTTTTCAAAGCATATTTACTTTGAGTTTTTACATTTTCAAAGCAAATTGTTATTAGTTTTTCATTTTTATTTCATATTCTTTTTAGTTTTCCCCTTTCAAGGCATATTGTTTCGAGTCTTCTGTTTTGAAATCATATAGTCTTGAGTTTTCAAATTTCTCAGCATATTTTTTTTAATTTCCATTTTCAAAGCATATTGCTTTAAGGGTTTTCATTTTCAAGTTATATTCTTTTTAGTTTTCCCTTTTCAAGGCATATTGTTTCAAGTTTTCTTTTTTTGAGGCATATTGTTTTGAGTTTTCTTTTTTGAAATTATATTGTTTTGAGTTTTCAAATTTCAAACATATTTTTTGGAATTCCTATTTTCAAGGCATATTGCTTTGAGGTTTCATTTTTAAGATATATTGTTTTTAGTTTTTCATTTTCAAGGCATGTTGTTTTGAGTTTTCCTCTTTTAAGGCATATTGTTGTGATTTTTTGGCTTTGAAATTATATTGTTTAGAGTTTTCAAATTTCAAAGCATAATTTTTTGAATTTCCATTTCCAAGGCATATTGCGTTGATGGTTTTCATTTTCAAGGCATATTGTTTTGAGTTTTCCTTTTTGAAGGCATATTGTTTTGAGTTTTCAAATTTCAAAGCAATTTTTGAATTCCTATTTTCCAGGCATATTGCTTTGAAGTTTTCATTTTCAAAGCACATTGTTATTAGTTTTTCATTTTTATTTCATATTCTTTTTAGTTTTCCCTCTTCAAGGTATATCGTTTTTAGTTACCCTATTTGAAACCATATTGTTTTGAATTTTCATTTTTGAAATCATATTGTTTTGAGTATTCAAATTCAAAGAATTTTTTTGAATGTTCATTTCCAAAGCATATCGCTTTCATTTTCCTTTTTCAAGACATATTACTTGAATTTTCAAAGCATATTGTGTTGATTTTGCATTTTCAAGGCAAATTGTTATGAGTTTTCCATTTTCAAGGCATTTTGTTTTGAGTTTCCCATTTTAAGTCATATTATTTTGAGCTTTCCATTTTCAAGTAATATCATTTTGAGTTTTTCATTTTCAAAGCATATTGCTTTGAGTTATACATTTCCAAGGTATACTACATCGAGTTTCAAATTTTCCCGAAAAATTGCTTTGAGTTTTCCATTTCCGAGAAATATTGCTTTGAGTATTCAATTTTCAAGGCATATTGTTTTGAGTTTTCAATTTTCAAAGCATATTGTTTTGAGTTTTCAATTTTCAAGGCATTTTGTTTTAAGTATTCAATTTTCAAGGCATTTTGTTTTGAGTTCTCCCTCTTCAAGGCACTTTGTTTTGAGTTTTCAATTTTCAGGGCATATTGTTTCGAGTTTTCAATTTTCAAGTCATATTGTTTTGTGTTTTCAATTTTTAAAGCATTTTGTTTTGAGTTTTCAATTTTCAAGGCATTTTGTTTTGAGTTTTCAATTTTCAAGGCATTTTGTTTTGAGTTCTCCCTCTTCAAGGCACTTTGTTTTGAGTTTTCAATTTTCAAGGCATTCTGTTTTGAGTATTCAATTTTCAAGGCATTTTGTTTCGAGCATTCAATTTTCAAGTCATATTATTTTGTGTTTTCAATTTTTAAGGCATTTTGTTTTGAGTATTCAATTTTCAAGGCATTTTGTTTTGAGTTTTCAATTTTCAAGGCATTTTGTTTTGAGTTCTCTCTCTTCAAGGCATATTGTTTTGAGTTTTCAATTTTCAAGTCATATTGTTTTGAGTTTTCAATTTTCAAGGCATTTTGTTCTGAGTTTTCAATTTCCAAGGCATTTTGTTTTAAGTATTCAATTTTCAAGGCATTTTGTTTTGAGTTTTCAATTTTCAGGGCGTATTGTTTTGAGTTTTCAATTTTCAAGGCATTTTGTTTTGAGTATTCAATTTTCAAGGCATTTTGTTTTGAGTTTTCAATTTTCAAGGCATTTTGTTTTTAGTTTTCAATTTTCAAGGCATTTTGTTTTGAGTTCTCAATTTTCAAGGCATTTTGTTTTGAGTTCTCAATTTTCTGGGCATATTGTTTTGAGTTTTCAATTTTCAAGTCATATTGTTCTGAGTATTCAATTTTCAAGGTATTTGGTTCTAAGTTTTCAATTTTCAGGGCATATTGTTTTAAGTGTTTAATTTTCAAGTCATATTGTTTTGAGTATTCAATTTTCAAGGTATTTTGTTTTGAGTTTTCAATTTTTAAGGCATTTTGTTTTGAGTATTCAATTTTCAAGGCATTTTGTTTTGAGTATTCAATTTTCAAGGCATTTTATTTTGAGTTTTAATTTTCAAGGCATATTGTTTTTAGTTTTCAAATTTCAAGGTATTTTCTCTTAATTTGTCAATTTTCAAGGCATTTTGTTTTGAGTATTCAATTTTCAAGGCATTTCGTTTTGAGTTTACAATTTTCATGGCATTTTGTTTTGAATTTTCAATTTTCAAGGCATATTGTTTTGAGTATTCAATTTTCAAGGCATTTCATTTTGAGTTTTAATTTTCAAGGCATATTGTTTTTTAGTTTTCAAATTTCAAGGCATTTTGTTTTGAGTTTTCAATTTTCAAGGCATTTTGTTTTGAGTTTTCAATTTTCATGGCATTTTGTTTTGAGTATTCAATTTTCAAGGCATTTTGTTTTGAGTTTTCCCTTTTCAAAGCATATTGTTTTTAGTTTTCAATTTTCAAGGCATTCTGTTTTGAGTATTCAATTTTGAAGGCATTTTGTATTGAGTTTTCAATTTTCAAGGCATATTGTTTTGAGTTTTCAATTTTCAGGGCATATTGTTTTGAGTATTCAATTTTCAAGGCATTTTGTTTTGAGTTCTCCCACTTCAAGGAATATTGTTTTGAGTTTTCAATTTTCAAGGCATTTTGTTTTGAGTATTCAATTTTCAAGGCATTTTGTTTTGAGTTTTCCCTTTTCAAGGCATTTTGTTTTGAGTATTCAATTTTCAAGGCATTTTGTTTTGAGTTTTCAATTTTAAGGCATTTTGTTTTGAATCCTCCCACTTCAAGGAATTGTTTTGAGTTTTCCCTTTTCAAGGCATATTGTTTTGAGTTTTCAATTTTCAAGGCATTTTGTTTTGAGTATTCAATTTTCAAGGCATTTTGGTTTGAATATTCAATTTTCAAGGCATATTGTTTTGAGTTTTCAATTTTCAGGGCATATTGTTTTGAGTTTTCAATTTTCATGGCATTTTGTTTTGAGTTCCCCCTCTTCAAGGCATATTGTTTTGAGTTTTTAATTTTCAGGGCATATTGTTTTGAGTTTTCAATTTTCAAGGCATATCGTTTTGAGTTTTCAATTTTCAAAGCATTTTGTTTTGAGTTTTCAATTTTCAAGTCATATTGTTTTGAGTTTTCAATTTTCAAGGCATGTTGTTTTGAGTTTTCAATTTTCAAGGTATTTGGTTTTAAGTTTTCAATTTTCAGGGCATATTGTTTTGAGTGTTTAATTTTCAAGTCATATTGTTTTGAGTTTTCAATTTTCAAGGCATTTTGTTTTAAGTTTTCAATTTTCAAAGCATATTGTTTTGAGTTTTCAATTTTCAAGGTATTTTGTTTTAAGTTTTCAATTGTCAGGGCATATTGCTTTGAGTTTTCAATTTTCAAGGCATTTCTGTTTTGAGTTTTCAATTTTCAAGGCATTTTGTTTTGAGTTTTCAATTTTCAAGGCATTTTGTTTTGAGTTTTCAATTTTCAAGTCATATTGTATTGAGTTTTTAATTTTCAATTCATATTGTTTTGATTTTTCAATTTTCAAGGCATTTTGTTTCCAGTATTCAATTTTCAAGGCATTTTGTTTTGAGTTTTCAATCTTCAAGGCATATTGTTTTTAGTTTTCCATTTTCAAGGCATTTTGTTTTGAGTTTTCCATTTTCAAGGCATTTTGTTTTGAGTTTTCCATTTTCAAGGCATATTGTTTTTAGTTTTCCATTTTCAAGGCATTTTGTTTTGAGTTTTCCATTTTCAAGGCATTTTGTTTTGAGTTTTCAATTTTCAAGGCATATTGTTTTTAGTTTTCCATTTTCAAGGCATTTTGTTTTGAGTATTCAATTTTCTAGGCATTTTGTTTTGAGTTTTCAATTTTCAAGGCATTTTGTTTTAAGTATTCAATTTTTAAGGCATTCTGTTTTGAGTATTCCATTTTCAAGGCATTTTGTTTTGAGTTTTCAATTTTCAAGGCATATTGTTTTGAGTATTCAATTTTCAAGGCATTTCATTTTGAGTTTTCAATTTTCAAGGCATATTGTTTTTAGTTTTCAAATTTCAAGGCATTTTGTTTTGAGTTTTCAATTTTCAAGCCATTTTGTTTTGAGTTTTCAATTTTTAAGTCATATTGTTTTGAATATTCAATTTTCAAGGCGTTTTCTTTTGAGTATTCAATTTTCAAGGCATTTTGTTTTGAATATTCAATTTTCAAGGCATATTGTTTTGAGTTTTCAATTTTCCGGGCATATTGTTTTGAATATTCAATTTTCAAGTCATATTGTTTTGAATATTCAATTTTCAAGGCATTTTGTTTTGAGTATTCAATTTTCAAGGCCTTTTGTTTTGAGTATTCAATTTTCAAGGGGTTTTCTTTTGAGTATTCAATTTTCAAGGCATTTTGTTTTGAATATTCAATTTTCAAGGCATTTTGTTTTGAGTTTTCAATTTTCAAGGCATTTTGTTTTGAGTATTCAATTTTCAAGGCATTTTGTTTTGAGTATTCAATTTTCAAGGCATTTTGTTTTGAATATTCAATTTTCAAGGCATATTGTTTGGAGTTTTCAATTTTCAGGGCATTTTGTTTGGAGTTTTCAATTTTCATGGCATTTTGTTTTGAGTTCCCCCTCTTCAAGGCATATTCTTTGAGTTTTTAATTTTCAGGGCATATTGTTTTGAGTTCTCAATTTTCAAGGCATATCGTTTTGAGTTTTCAATTTTCAAGGCATTTTGTTTTGAGTTTTCAATTTTCAAGTCATATTGTATTGAGTTTTTAATTTTCAAGTCATATTGTTTTGATTTTTCAATTTTCAAGGCATTTTGTTTCCAGTATTCAATTTTCAAGGCATTTTGTTTTGAGTTTTCAATCTTCAAGGCATATTGTTTTTAGTTTTCCATTTTCAAGGCATTTTGTTTTGAGTTTTCCATTTTCAAGGCATTTTGTTTTGAGTTTTCCATTTTCAAGGCATATTGTTTTTAGTTTTCCATTTTCAAGGCATTTTGTTTTGAGTTTTCCATTTTCAAGGCATTTTGTTTTGAGTTTTCCATTTTCAAGGCATATTGTTTTTAGTTTTCCATTTTCAAGGCATTTTGTTTTGAGTATTCAATTTTCTAGGCATTTTGTTTTGAGTTTTCAATTTTCAAGGCATTTTGTTTTAAGTATTCAATTTTTAAGGCATTCTGTTTTGAGTATTCCATTTTCAAGGCATTTTGTTTTGAGTTTTCAATTTTCAAGGCATATTGTTTTGAGTATTCAATTTTCAAGGCATTTCATTTTGAGTTTTCAATTTTTAAGGCATATTGTTTTTAGTTTTCAAATTTCAAGGCATTTTGTTTTGAGTTTTCAATTTTCAAGCCATTTTGTTTTGAGTTTTCAATTTTTAAGTCATATTGTTTTGAATATTCAATTTTCAAGGCGTTTTCTTTTGAGTATTCAATTTTCAAGGCATTTTGTTTTGAATATTCAATTTTCAAGGCATATTGTTTTGAGTTTTCAATTTTCCGGGCATATTGTTTTGAATATTCAATTTTCAAGTCATATTGTTTTGAATATTCAATTTTCAAGGCATTTTGTTTTGAGTATTCAATTTTCAAGGCCTTTTGTTTTGAGTATTCAATTTTCAAGGGGTTTTCTTTTGAGTATTCAATTTTCAAGGCATTTTGTTTTGAATATTCAATTTTCAAGGCATTTTGTTTTAAGTTTTCAATTTTCAAGGCATTTTGTTTTGAGTATTCAATTTTCAAGGCATTTTGTTTTGAGTATTCAATTTTCAAGGCATTTTGTTTTGAATATTCAATTTTCAAGGCATATTGTTTTGAGTTTTCAATTTTCAGGGCATTTTGTTTTGAGTTTTCAATTTTCATGGCATTTTGTTTTGAGTTCCCCCTCTTCAAGGCATATTCTTTGAGTTTTTAATTTTCAGGGCATATTGTTTTGAGTTCTCAATTTTCAAGGCATATCGTTTTGAGTTTTCAATTTTCAAGGCATTTTGTTTTGAGTTTTCAATTTTCAAGTCATATTGTTTTGAGTTTTCAATTTTCAAGGCATGTTGTTTTGAGTTTTCAATTTTCAAGGTATTTGGTTTTAAGTTTTCAATTTTCAGGGCATATTGTTTTGAGTGTTTAATTTTCAAGTCATATTGTTTTGAGTTTCCAATTTTCAAGGCATTTTGTTTTAATTTTTCAATTTTCAAAGCATATTGTTTTGAGTTTTCAATTTTCAAGGTATTTTGTTTTAAGTTTTCAATTGTCAGGGCATATTGCTTTGAGTTTTCAATTTTCAAGGCATTTCAGTTTTGAGTTTTCAATTTTCAAGGCATTTTGTTTTGAGTATTCAATTTTCAAGGCATTTTGTTTTGAATTTTCAATTTTCAAGTCATATTGTATTGAGTTTTCAATTTTCAAGTCATATTGTTTTGATTTTTCAATTTTCAAGGCATTTTGTTTCCAGTATTCAATTTTCAAGGCATTTTGTTTTGAGTATTCAATTTTCAAGGCATATTGTTTTTAGTTTTCCATTTTCAAGGCATTTTGTTTTGAGTTTTCAATTTTCAAGGAATTTTGTTTTGAGTTTTCAATTTTCAAAGCATTTCGTTTTGAGTGTTTAATTTTCAAGGCATTTTGTTTTGAGTTTTCCCTTTTCAAGGCATATTGTTTTTAGTTTTCCATTTTCAAGGCATTTCGTTTTGAGTTTTCCATTTTCAAGGCATTTTGTTTTGAGTTTTCCATTTTCAAGGCATATTGTTTTTAGTTTTCCATTTTCAAGGCATTTTGTTTTGAGTATTCAATTTTCTAGGCATTTTGTTTTGAGTTTTCAATTTTCAAGGCATTTTGTTTTAAGTATTCAATTTTCAAGGCATTCTGTTTTGAGTATTCCATTTTCAAGGCATTTTGTTTCGAGATTTCAATTTTCAAGGCATATTGTTTTGAGTATTCAATTTTCAAGGCATTTCATTTTGAGTTTTCAATTTTCAAGGCATATTGTTTTTAGTTTTCAAATTTCAAGGCATTTTATTTTGAGTTTTCAATTTTCAAGGCATTTTGTTTTGAGTTTTCAATTTTCAAATCATATTGTTTTGAGTATTCAATTTTCAAGGCATTTTGTTTTGAGTTTTCCCTTTTCAAGGCATATTGTTTTTAGTTTTCAATTTTCAAGGCATTTTGTTTTGAGTATTCAATTTTGAAGGCATTTTGTATTGAGTTTTCAATTTTCAAGCCATTTTGTTTTGAGTTTTCAATTTTTAAGTCATATTGTTTTGAATATTCAATTTTCAAGGCGTTTTCTTTTGAGTATTCAATTTTCAAGGCATTTTGTTTTGAATATTCAATTTTCAAGGCATATTGTTTTGAGTTTTCAATTTTCCGGGCATATTGTTTTGAGTTTTCAATTTTCATGGCATTTTGTTTTGAGTTCCCCCTCTTCAAGGCATATTGTTTTGAGTTTTTAATTTTCAGGGCATATTGTTTTGAGTTCTCAATTTTCAAGGCATATCGTTTTCAGTTTTCAATTTTCAAGTCATATTGTTTTGAGTTTTCAATTTTTAAGGCATTTTGATTTGAGTATTCAATTTTCAAGGCATTTTGTTTTGAGTTTTCGAATTACAAGTTATATCGTTTTGAGTATTGAATTTTCAAGTCATATTGTTTTGAGTATTAAATTTTTAAGGCATTTTGTTATGAGTTTTATATTTTCAAGTCATATTGTTCTGAGTTTTCAATTTTCAAGGCCTTTTGTTTTGAGTATTCAATTTTCAAGTCATATTGTTTTCAGTTTTCAATTTTCAAGTCATATAATTTTGAGTTTTCAATTTTCAAGGCATTTTTTTTGAGTAATCAATTTTCAAGGCATTTTGTTTTGAGTTCTCCCTCTTCAAGGCATATTGTTTCAAGTTTTCAATTTTCAAGGCATTTTGTTTTGAGTTTTCAATTTTCAAGGCATTTTGTTTTGGGTAAACAATTTTCAAGGCATTTTGTTTTGAGTATTCAATTTTCAAGGCATTTTGTTTTGAGTATTCAATTTTCAAGGCATTTTGTTTTGAGTTTTCCCTTTTCAAGGCATATTGTTTTGAGTATTCAATTTTCAAGGCATTTTGTTTTGAGTATTCAATTTTCAAGGCATTTTGTTTTGAGTTCTCCCACTTCAAGGCATTTTGTTTTGAGTTTTCAATTTTCAAGGCATATTGTTTTGAGTTTTCAATTTTCAAGGCATTTTGTTTTGAGTATTCAATTTTCAAGGCATTTTGTTTTGAGTTTTCCCTTTTCAAGGCATATTGTTGTGAGTATTCAATTTTCAAGGCATGTTGTTTTGAGTTTTCAATTTTCAGGGCATATTGTTTTGAGTTTTCAATTCTCATGGCATTTTGTTTTGAGTTCCCCCTCTTCAAGGCATATTGTTTTGAGTTTTCAATTTTCAGGGCATATTGTTTTGAGTATTCAGTTTTCAAGGCATTTTTGTTTGAGTTTTCCCTTTCCAAGGCATTTTGTTTTGAGTTTTCAATTTTCAAGGCATTTTGTTTTGAGTATTCAATTTTCAAGGCATTTTGTTTTGAGTTTTATATTTTGAAGGCATTTTGTTTTGAGTAAACAATTTTCAAGGCATTTTGTTTTGAGTTCTCCCTCTTCAAGGCACTTTGTTTTGAGTTTTCAATTTTCAGGGCATATTGTTTCGAGTATTCAATTTTAAGGCATTTTTGTTTGAGTTTTCCCTTTTCAAGGCATTTTGTTTTGAGTTTTCAATTTTCAAGGCATTTTGTTTTGAGTATTCAATTTTCAAGGCATTTTGTTTTGAGTTTTCCCTTTTCAAGGCATTTTGTTTTGAGTATTCAATTTTAAGGCATTTTGTTTTGAGTTTTCAATTTTCAAGGCATTTTGTTTTGAGTTCTCCCACTTCAAGGAATATTGTTTTGAGTTTTCAATTTTCAAGACATATTGTTTTGAGTTTTCCCTTTTTAAGGCATTTTGTTTTGAGTATTCAATTTTCAAAGTATTTTGTTTTGAGTATTCAATTTTCAAGGCATTTTGTTTTGAGTTCTCCCACTTCATGGCATTTTGTTTTGAGTATTCAATTTTCAAGGCATATTGTTTTGAGTTTTCAATTTTCAGGGCATATTGTTTTGAGTATTCAATATTCAAGGCATTTTGTTTTGAGTTCTCCCACTTCAGGGAATATTGTTTTGAGTTTTCCCTTTTCAAGGCATATTGTTTTGAGTAATCAATTTTCAAGGCATTTTGTTTTGAGTATTCAATTTTCAAGGCATTTTGTTTTGAGTTTTCCCTTTTCAAGGCATTTTGTTTTGAGTATTCAATTTTCAAGGCATTTTGTTTTGAGTATTCAATTTTCAAGGCATTTTGTTTTGAGTTCTCCCACTTCAAGGAATATTGTTTTGAGTTTTCCCTTTTAAAGGCATATTGTTTTGAGTTTTCAATTTTCAAGGCATTTTGTTTTGAGTATTCAATTTTCAAGGCATTTTGTTTTGAGTTTTCCCTTTTCAAGGCATATTGTTGTGAGTATTCAATTTTCAAGGCCTTTTGTTTTGAGTATTCAATTTTCAAGGCGTTTTCTTTTGAGTATTCAATTTTCAAGGCATTTTGTTTTGAATATTCAATTTTCAAGGCATATTGTTTTGAGTATTCAATTTTCAGGGCATATTGTTTTGAGTTTTTAATTTTCATGGCATTTTGTTTTGAGTTCCCCCTCTTCAAGGCATATTGTTTTGAGTTTTTAATTTTCAGGGCATATTGTTTTGAGTTTTCAATTTTCAAGGCATATCGTTTTGAGTTTTCAATTTTCAAGGCATGTTGTTTTGAGTTTTCAATTTTCAAGGTATTTGGTTTTAAGTTTTCAATTTTCAGGGCATGTTGTTTTGAGTGTTTGATTTTCAAGTCATATTGTTTTGAGTTTTCAATTTTCAAGGCATTTTGTTTTAAGTTTTCAATTTTCAAAGCATATTGTTTTGAGTTTTCAATTTTCAAGGTATTTTGTTTCAAGTTTTCAATTGTCAGGGCATATTGCTTTGAGTTTTCAATTTTCAAGGCATTTCTGTTTTGAGTTTTCAATTTTCAAGGCATTTTGTTTTGAGTATTCAATTTTCAAGGCATTTTGTTTTGAGTTTTCAATTTTCAAGTCATATTGTTTTGATTTTTCAATTTTCAAGGCATTTTGTTTCCAGTATTCAATTTTCAAGGAATTTTGTTTTGAGTTTTTAATTTTCGAGGCATATTGTTTTTAGTTTTCCATTTTCAAGGCATTTTGTTTTGAGTATTCAATTTTCTAGGCATTTTGTTTTGAGTTTTCATTTTTCAAGGCATTTTGTTTTAAATATCCAATTTTCAAGGCATTCTGTTTTGAGTATTCAATTTTCAAGGCATTTTGTTTTGAGTTTTCAATTTTCAAGGCATATTGTTTTGAGTATTCAATTTTCAAAGCATTTCATTTTGAGTTATCAATTTTCAAGGCATATTGTTTTTAGTTTTCAAATTTCAAGGCATATTGTTTTGAGTTTTCAATTTTCAAGGCATATCGTTTTGAGTTTTCAATTTTCAGGGCATGTTGTTTTGAGTTTTCAATTTTCAAGGTATTTGGTTTTAAGTTTTCAATTTTCAGGGCATGTTGTTTTGAGTGTTTAATTTTCAAGTCATATTGTTTTGAGTTTTCAATTTTCAAGGCATTTTGTTTTAAGTTTTCAATTTTCAAAGCATATTGTTTTGAGTTTTCAATTTTCAAGGTATTTTGTTTCAAGTTTTCAATTGTCAGGGCATATTGCTTTGAGTTTTCAATTTTCAAGGCATTTCTGTTTTGAGTTTTCAATTTTCAAGGCATTTTGTTTTGAGTATTCAATTTTCAAGGCATTTTGTTTTGAGTTTTCAATTTTCAAGTCATATTGTTTTGATTTTTCAATTTTCAAGGCATTTTGTTTCCAGTATTCAATTTTCAAGGAATTTTGTTTTGAGTTTTTAATTTTCGAGGCATATTGTTTTTAGTTTTCCATTTTCAAGGCATTTTGTTTTGAGTATTCAATTTTCTAGGCATTTTGTTTTGAGTTTTCATTTTTCAAGGCATTTTGTTTTAAATATCCAATTTTCAAGGCATTCTGTTTTGAGTATTCCATTTTCAAGGCATTTTGTTTTGAGTTTTCAATTTTCAAGGCATATTGTTTTGAGTATTCAATTTTCAAAGCATTTCATTTTGAGTTATCAATTTTCAAGGCATATTGTTTTTAGTTTTCAAATTTCAAGGCATATTGTTTTGAATTTTCAATTTTCAAGTCATATTGTTTTGAGTATTTAATTTTCAAGGCATTTTGTTTTGAGTTTTCCCTTTTCAAGGCATATTGTTTTTAGTTTTCAATTTTCGAGGCATTTTGTTTTGAGTATTCAATTTTGAAGGCATTTTGTATTGAGTTTTCAATTTTCAAGGCATTTTGTTTTGAGTTTTCAATTTTTAAGTCCTATTGTTTTGAATATTCAATTTTCAAGGCGTTTTCTTTTGAGTATTCAATTTTCAAGGGATTTTGTTTTGAATATTCAATTTTCAAGGCATATTGTTTTGAGTTTTCAATTTTCAGGGCATATTGTTTTGAGTTTTCAATTTTCATGGCATTTTGTTTTGAGTTTTCCCTTTTCAAGGCATATTGTTTTGAGTTTTTAATTTTCAGGGCATATTGTTTTGAGTTTTCAATTTTCAAGGCATATCGTTTTGAGTATTCAATTTTCAAGTCGTATTGTTTTGAGTTTTCAATTTTTAAGGCATTTTGTTTTGAGTTTTCAATTTTCAAGTCATATTGTTCTGAGTTTTCAATTTTCAAGGCCTTTTGTTTTGAGTATTCAATTTTCAAGTCATATTGTTTTCAGTTTTCAATTTTCAAGTCATATAATTCTGAGTTTTCAATTTTCAAGGCATTTTGTTTTGAGTAATCAATTTTCAAGGCATTTTGTTTTGAGTTCCCCCTCTTCAAGGCATAGTGTTTTGAGTTTTCAATTTTCAAGGCATTTTGTTTTGAGTTTTCAATTTTCAAGGCATTTTGTTTTAGGTAAACAATTTTCAAGGCATTTTGTTTTGAGTATTCAATTTTCAAGGCATTTTGTTTTGAGTTTTCCCTTTTCAAAGCATTTTGTTTTGAGTATTCAATTTTCAAGGCATTTTGTTCTGAGTATTCAATTTTCAAGGCATTTTGTTTTGAGTTCTCCCACTTCAAGGAATATTGTTTTGAGTTTTCCCTTTTCAAGGCATATTGTTTTGAGTTTTCAATTTTCAAGGCATTTTGTTTTGAGTATTCAATTTTCAAGGCATTTTGTTTTGCGTTTTCCCTTTCAAGGCTTATTGTTGTGATTATTCAATTTTCAAGGCCTTTTGTTTTGAGTATTCAATTTTCAAGGGGTTTTCTTTTGAGTATTCAATTTTCAAGGCATTTTGTTTTGAGTTTTCAATTTTCAAGGCATTTTCTTTTGAGTTTTCGGATTACAAGTCATATCGTTTTGAGTATTCAATTTTCAAGTCATATTGTTTTGAGTATTAAATTTTTAAGGCATTATGTTTAGAGTTTTCAATTTTCAAGTCATATTGTTCTGAGTTTTCAATTTTCAAGGCATTTTGTTTTGAGTATTCAATTTTCAAGTCAAATTGTTTTCAGTTTTCAATTTTCAAGTCATATAATTTTGAGTTTTCAATTTTCAAGGCATTTTGTTTTAAGTAATCAATTTTCAAGGCATTTTGTTTTGAGTTCTCCCTCTTCAAGGCATATTGTTTTGAGTTTTCAATTTTCAAGGCATTTTGTTTTGAGTTTTCAATTTTCAAGGCATTTTGTTTTGAGTAAACAATTTTCAAGGTATTTTGTTTTGAGTATTCAATTTTCAAGGCATATTGTTGTGAGTATTCAATTTTCAAGGGCTTTTGTTTTGAGTATTCAATTTTCAAGGCGTTTTCTTTTGAGTATTCAATTTTCGAGGCATTTTGTTTTGAATATTCAATTTTCAAGGCATTTTGTTTTGAATATTCAATTTTCAAGGCATATTGTTTTGAGTTTTCAATTTTCAGGGCATATTATTTTGAGTTTTCAATTTTCATGGCATTTTGTTTCCAGTATTCAATTTTCAAGGAATTTTGTTTTGAGTTTTTAATTTTCAAGGCATATTGTTTTTAGTTTTCCATTTTCAAGGCATTTTGTTTTGAGTTTTCAATTTTCAAGGAATTTTGTTTTGAGTTTTTCATTTTCAAAGCATTTCGTTTTGAGTATTTAATTTTCGAGGCATTTTGATTTGAGTTTTCCATTTTCAAGGCATATTGTTTTTAGTTTTCCATTTTCAAAGCATCTTGTTTTGAGTTTTCCATTTTCAAGGCATTTTGTTTCAAGTTTTCCATTTTCAAGGCATATTGTTTTTAGTTTTCCATTTTCAAGGCATTTTGTTTTGAGTATTCAATTTTCTAGGCATTTTGTTTTGAGTTTTCAATTTTCAAGGCATTTTGTTTTAAGTATTCAATTTTCAAGGCATTCTGTTTTGACTTTTCAATTTTCAAGGCATATTGTTTTGAGTATTCAATTTTCAAGGCATTTCATTTTGAGTTTTCAATTTTCAAGGCATATTGTTTTTAGTTTTCAAATTTCAAGGCATTTTGTTTTGAGTTTTCAATTTTCAAGGCATTTTGTTTTGAGTTTTCAATTTTCAAGTCATATTGTTTTGAGTATTCAATTTTCAAGGCATTTTGTTTTGAGTTTTCCCTTTTCAAGGCATATTGTTTTTAGTTTTCAATTTTCAAGGCATTTTGTTTTGAGTATTCAATTTTGAAGGCATTTTGTATTGAGTTTTCAATTTTCAAGGCATTTTGTTTTGAGTTTTCAATTTTAAAGTCCTATTGTTTTTAATATTCAATTTTCAAGGCGTTTTCTTTTGAGTATTCAATTTTCAAGGCATTTTGTTTTGAATATTTAATTTTCAAGGCATATTGTTTTGAGTTTTCAATTTTCAGGGCATATTGTTTTGAGTTTTCAATTTTCATGGCATTTTGTTTTGAGTTCCCCCTCTTCAAGGCATATTGTTTTGAGTTTTTAATTTTCAGGGCATATTGTTTTGAGTTTTCAATTTTCAAGGCATATCGTTTTGAGTTTTCAATTTTCAAGACGTATTGTTTTGAGTTTTCAATTTTTAAGGCATTTTGTTCTGAGTTTTCAATTTTCAAGTCATATTGTTCTGAGTTTTCAATTTTCAAGGCCTTTTGTTTTGAGTATTCAATTTTCAAGTCATATTGTTTTCAGTTTCCAATTTTCAAGTCATATAATTTTGAGTTTTCAATTTTCAAGGCATTTTCTTTTGAGTAATCAATTTTCAAGGCATTTTGTTTTGAGTTCCCCCTCTTCAAGGCATATTGTTTTGAGTTTTCAATTTTCAAGGCATTTTGTTTTGAGTTTTCAATTTTCAAGGCATTTTGTTTTGGGTAAAAAATTTTCAAGGCATTTTGTTTTGAGTATTCAATTTTCAAGGCATTTTGTTTTGAGTATTCAATTTTCAAGGCATTTTGTTTTGAGTTTTCCCTTTTCAAAGCATTTTGTTTTGAGTATTCAATTTTCAAGGCATTTTGTTTTGAGTATTCAATTTTCAAGGCATTTTGTTTTGAGTTCTCCCACTTCAAAGAATATTGTTTTGAGTTTTCCCTTTTCAAGGCATATTGTTTTGAGTTTTCAATTTTCAAGGCATTTTGTTTTGAGTATTCAATTTTCAAGGCATTTTGTTTTGAGTTTTCCCTTTTCAAGGGATATTGTTGTGAGTATTCAATTTTCAAGGCCTTTTGTTTTGAGTATTCAATTTTCAAGGGGTTTTCTTTTGAGTATTCAATTTTCAAGGCATTTTGTTTTGAATATTCAATTTTCAAGGCATTTTGTTTTGAGTTTTCGGATTACAAGTCATATCGTTTTGAGTATTCAATTTTCAAGGCATTTTGTTTTGAGTATTAAATTTTTAAGGCATTTTGTTTTGAGTTTTCAATTTACAAGGCATTTTGTTTTGAGTATTCAATTTTCAAGTCAAATTGTTTTCAGTTTTCAATTTTCAAATCATATAATTTTGAGTTTTCAATTTTCAAGGCATTTTGTTTTAAGTCATCAATTTTCAGGGCATTTTGTTTTGAGTTCTCCCTCTTCAAGGCATATTGTTTTGAGTTTTTAAATTTTCAAGGCATTTTGTTTTGAGTTTTCAATTTTCAAGGCATTTTGTTTTGAGTAAACAATTTTCAAGGTATTTTGTTTTGAGTATTCATTTTCAAGGCATATTGTTGTGAGTATTCAATTTTCAAGGGCTTTTGTTTTGAGTATTCAATTTTCAAGGCGTTTTCTTTTGAGTATTCAATTTTCAAGGCATTTTGTTTCGAATATTCAATTTTCAAGGCATTTTGTTTTGAATATTCAATTTTCAAGGCATATTGTTTTGAGTTTTCAATTTTCAGGGCGTATTATTTTGAGTTTTCAATTTTCATGGCATTTTGTTTTGAGTTCCCCCTCTTCAAGGCATATTGTTTTTAGTTTTTAATTTTCAGGGCATATTGTTTTGAGTTTTCAATTTTATAGGCATATCGTTTTGAGTATTCAATTTTCAAGGCATTTTGTTTTGAGTATTCAATTTTCAAGGCATTTTGTTTTGAGTGTTCAATTTTCAAGGTATTTTGTTTTGAATATTTAATTTTCAAGGCATATTGTTTTGAGTTTTCAATTTTCAAGGCATTTTGTTTTGAGTTTTCAATTTTCAAGGCATTTTGTTTTGAGTTTTCAATTTTCAAAGCATATTGTTTTGAGTTTTCAATTTTCAAGGCATTTTGTTTTGAGTTTTCAATTTTCATGGCATTTTGTTTTGAGTTTTCAATTTTCAGGGCATATTGTTTCGAGTTTTCAATTTTCACGTCATATTGTTTTGAGTTTTCCCTTTTCAAGGCATTTTGTTTTGAGTTTTCAATTTTCAAGGCATTTTGTTTTGAGTTTTCAATTTTCAAGGCATTTTGTTATGAGTTCTCCCTCTTCAAGGCACTTTGTTTTGAGTTCTCCCTCTTCAAGGCACTGTGTTTTGAGTTTTCAATTTTCAAGGCATTTTGTTTTGAGTATTCAATTTTCAAGGCATTTTGTTTTGAGTTCTCCCACTTCAAGGAATATTGTTTTGAGTTTTCCCTTTTCAAGGCATATTGTTTTGAGTTTTCAATTTTCAAGTCATATTGTTTTGAGTTTTCAATTTTCAAGGCATTTTGTTTTGAGTTCTCCCTCTTCAAGGCACTTTGTTTTGAGTTTTCAATTTTCAAAGCATTTTGTTTTGAGTTCTCAATTTTCAAGTCATACTGTTTTGAGTATTCAATTTTCAAGGTATTTCGTTCTAAGTTTTCAATTTTCAGGGCATATTGTTTTAAGTGTTAAATTTTCAAGTCATATTGTTTTGAGTATTCAATTTTCAAGGTATTTTGTTTTGAATTTTCAATTTTTTAAAGCATATTGTTTTAAGTATTCAATTTTCAAGGCATTCTGTTTTGACTTTTCAATTTTCAAGGCATATTGTTTTGAGTATTCAATTTTCAAGGCATTTCATTTTGAGTTTTCAATTTTCAAGGCATATTGTTTTTAGTTTTCAAATTTCAAGGCATTTTGTTTTGAGTTTTCAATTTTCAAGGCATTTTGTTTTGAGTTTTCAATTTTCAAGTCATATTGTTTTGAGTATTCAATTTTCAAGGCATTTTGTTTTGAGTTTTCCCTTTTCAAGGCATATTGTTTTTAGTTTTCAATTTTCAAGGCATTTTGTTTTGAGTATTCAATTTTGAAGGCATTTTGTATTGAGTTTTCAATTTTCAAGGCATTTTGTTTTGAGTTTTCAATTTTAAAGTCCTATTGTTTTTAATATTCAATTTTCAAGGCGTTTTCTTTTGAGTATTCAATTTTCAAGGCATTTTGTTTTGAATATTTAATTTTCAAGGCATATTGTTTTGAGTTTTCAATTTTCAGGGCATATTGTTTTGAGTTTTCAATTTTCATGGCATTTTGTTTTGAGTTCCCCCTCTTCAAGGCATATTGTTTTGAGTTTTTAATTTTCAGGGCATATTGTTTTGAGTTTTCAATTTTCAAGGCATATCGTTTTGAGTTTTCAATTTTCAAGACGTATTGTTTTGAGTTTTCAATTTTTAAGGCATTTTGTTCTGAGTTTTCAATTTTCAAGTCATATTGTTCTGAGTTTTCAATTTTCAAGGCCTTTTGTTTCGAGTATTCAATTTTCAAGTCATATTGTTTTCAGTTTCCAATTTTCAAGTCATATAATTTTGAGTTTTCAATTTTCAAGGCATTTTGTTTTGAGTAATCAATTTTCAAGGCATTTTGTTTTGAGTTCCCCCTCTTCAAGGCATATTGTTTTGAGTTTTCAATTTTCAAGGCATTTTGTTTTGAGTTTTCAATTTTCAAGGCATTTTGTTTTGGGTAAAAAATTTTCAAGGCATTTTGTTTTGAGTATTCAATTTTCAAGGCATTTTGTTTTGAGTATTCAATTTTCAAGGCATTTTGTTTTGAGTTTTCCCTTTTCAAAGCATTTTGTTTTGAGTATTCAATTTTCAAGGCATTTTGTTTTGAGTATTCAATTTTCAAGGCATTTTGTTTTGAGTTCTCCCACTTCAAAGAATATTGTTTTGAGTTTTCCCTTTTCAAGGCATATTGTTTTGAGTTTTCAATTTTCAAGGCATTTTGTTTTGAGTATTCAATTTTCAAGGCATTTTGTTTTGAGTTTTCCCTTTTCAAGGGATATTGTTGTGAGTATTCAATTTTCAAGGCCTTTTGTTTTGAGTATTCAATTTTCAAGGGGTTTTCTTTTGAGTATTCAATTTTCAAGGCATTTTGTTTTGAATATTCAATTTTCAAGGCATTTTGTTTTGAGTTTTCGGATTACAAGTCATATCGTTTTGAGTATTCAATTTTCAAGGCATTTTGTTTTGAGTATTAAATTTTTAAGGCATTTTGTTTTGAGTTTTCAATTTACAAGGCATTTTGTTTTGAGTATTCAATTTTCAAGTCAAATTGTTTTCAGTTTTCAATTTTCAAATCATATAATTTTGAGTTTTCAATTTTCAAGGCATTTTGTTTTAAGTCATCAATTTTCAAGGCATTTTGTTTTGAGTTCTCCCTCTTCAAGGCATATTGTTTTGAGTTTTTAAATTTTCAAGGCATTTTGTTTTGAGTTTTCAATTTTCAAGGCATTTTGTTTTGAGTAAACAATTTTCAAGGTATTTTGTTTTGAGTATTCATTTTCAAGGCATATTGTTGTGAGTATTCAATTTTCAAGGGCTTTTGTTTTGAGTATTCAATTTTCAAGGCGTTTTCTTTTGAGTATTCAATTTTCAAGGCATTTTGTTTCGAATATTCAATTTTCAAGGCATTTTGTTTTGAATATTCAATTTTCAAGGCATATTGTTTTGAGTTTTCAATTTTCAGGGCGTATTATTTTGAGTTTTCAATTTTCATGGCATTTTGTTTTGAGTTCCCCCTCTTCAAGGCATATTGTTTTTAGTTTTTAATTTTCAGGGCATATTGTTTTGAGTTTTCAATTTTATAGGCATATCGTTTTGAGTATTCAATTTTCAAGGCATTTTGTTTTGAGTATTCAATTTTCAAGGCATTTTGTTTTGAGTGTTCAATTTTCAAGGTATTTTGTTTTGAATATTTAATTTTCAAGGCATATTGTTTTGAGTTTTCAATTTTCAAGGCATTTTGTTTTGAGTTTTCAATTTTCAAGGCATTTTGTTTTGAGTTTTCAATTTTCAAAGCATATTGTTTTGAGTTTTCAATTTTCAAGGCATTTTGTTTTGAGTTTTCAATTTTCATGGCATTTTGTTTTGAGTTTTCAATTTTCAGGGCATATTGTTTCGAGTTTTCAATTTTCACGTCATATTGTTTTGAGTTTTCCCTTTTCAAGGCATTTTGTTTTGAGTTTTCAATTTTCAAGGCATTTTGTTTTGAGTTTTCAATTTTCAAGGCATTTTGTTATGAGTTCTCCCTCTTCAAGGCACTTTGTTTTGAGTTCTCCCTCTTCAAGGCACTGTGTTTTGAGTTTTCAATTTTCAAGGCATTTTGTTTTGAGTATTCAATTTTCAAGGCATTTTGTTTTGAGTTCTCCCACTTCAAGGAATATTGTTTTGAGTTTTCCCTTTTCAAGGCATATTGTTTTGAGTTTTCAATTTTCAAGTCATATTGTTTTGAGTTTTCAATTTTCAAGGCATTTTGTTTTGAGTTCTCCCTCTTCAAGGCACTTTGTTTTGAGTTTTCAATTTTCAAAGCATTTTGTTTTGAGTTCTCAATTTTCAAGTCATACTGTTTTGAGTATTCAATTTTCAAGGTATTTCGTTCTAAGTTTTCAATTTTCAGGGCATATTGTTTTAAGTGTTAAATTTTCAAGTCATATTGTTTTGAGTATTCAATTTTCAAGGTATTTTGTTTTGAATTTTCAATTTTCAAAGCATATTGTTTTAAGTTTTCAATTTTCAAGGTATTTTGTTTTAATTTGTCAATTTTCAAGGCATTTTGTTTTGTGTATACAATTTTCAAGGCATTTCGTTCTGAGTTTACAATTTTCAAGGCATATTGTTTTGAGTTTTCAATTTTCAAAGCATTTTGTTTTGAGTATTCAATTTACAAGGCATTTTGTTTTGAGTTCTTCCTCTTCAAGGCATTTTGTTTTGAGTTTTCAATTTTCAGGGCATATTGTTTTGAGTTTTCAATTTTCAAGGCATTTTCTTTTGAGTTTTCAATTTTCAGGGCATATTGTTTTGAGTATTCAATTTTCAAGGCATTTTGTTTTAAATATCCAATTTTCAAGGCAGATTGTTTTGAGTTTCCAATTTTCAAGGCATATTGTTTTGAGTTTTCAATTTTCAAGGCATTTTGTTTCGAGTTTTCAATTTTCAGGGCATATTGTTTTGAGTTTTCAATTTTCAAGTCATATTGTTTTGAGTTTTCAATTTTCAAGGCATTTTGTTTTGAGTTTTCAATTTTCAGGGCATATTGTTTTGAGTTTTCAATTTTCAAGTCATTCTGTTTTGTGTTTTCAATTTTTAAGGCATTTTGTTTTGAGTTTTCAATTTTCAAGGCATTTTGTTTTGAGTTTTCAATTTTCAAGGCATTTTGTTTTGAGTTCTCCCTCTTCAAGGCACTTTGTTTTGAGTTTTCAATTTTCAAGGCATTTTTTTTTTAGTATTCAATTTTACAGGCATTTTGTTTTGAGTTTTATATTTTCAGGGCATATTGTTTTGAGTATTCAATTTTCAAGGCATTTTGTTTTGAGTTTTCCATTTTCAAGTCGTATCGTTTCGAGTTTTCAATTTTCAAGGCATTTTGTTTAGAGTTTTCAATTTTCAAGGCATTTTTTTTTGAGTTCTCCCTCTTCCAGGCCTTTTGGTTTGAGTTTTCAATTTTCAAGGCATTTTTTTTTCTGAGTATTCAATTTTACAGGCATTTTGTTTTGAGTTTTCAATTTTCAAAGCATATTGTTTTGAGTTTTCAATTTTCAAGGCATTTTGTTTTGAGTTTTCAATTTTCATGGCATTTTGTTTTGAGTTTTCAATTTTCAGGGCATATTGTTTCGAGTTTTCAATTTTCACGTCATATTGTTTTGAGTTTTCCCTTTTCAAGGCATTTTGTTTTGAGTTTTCAATTTTCAAGGCATTTTGTTTTGAGTTTTCAATTTTCAAGGCATTTTGTTATGAGTTCTCCCTCTTCAAGGCACTTTGTTTTGAGTTCTCCCTCTTCAAGGCACTGTGTTTTGAGTTTTCAATTTTCAAGGCATTTTGTTTTGAGTATTCAATTTTCAAGGCATTTTGTTTTGAGTTCTCCCACTTCAAGGAATATTGTTTTGAGTTTTCCCTTTTCAAGGCATATTGTTTTGAGTTTTCAATTTTCAAGTCATATTGTTTTGAGTTTTCAATTTTCAAGGCATTTTGTTTTGAGTTCTCCCACTTCAAGGCACTTTGTTTTGAGTTTTCAATTTTCAAAGCATTTTGTTTTGAGTTCTCAATTTTCAAGTCATACTGTTTTGAGTATTCAATTTTCAAGGTATTTCGTTCTAAGTTTTCAATTTTCAGGGCATATTGTTTTAAGTGTTAAATTTTCAAGTCATATTGTTTTGAGTATTCAATTTTCAAGGTATTTTGTTTTGAATTTTCAATTTTCAAAGCATATTGTTTTAAGTTTTCAATTTTCAAGGTATTTTGTTTTAATTTGTCAATTTTCAAGGCATTTTGTTTTGTGTATACAATTTTCAAGGCATTTCGTTCTGAGTTTACAATTTTCAAGGCATATTGTTTTGAGTTTTCAATTTTCAAAGCATTTTGTTTTGAGTATTCAATTTACAAGGCATTTTGTTTTGAGTTCTTCCTCTTCAAGGCATTTTGTTTTGAGTTTTCAATTTTCAGGGCATATTGTTTTGAGTTTTCAATTTTCAAGGCATTTTCTTTTGAGTTTTCAATTTTCAGGGCATATTGTTTTGAGTATTCAATTTTCAAGGCATTTTGTTTTAAATATCCAATTTTCAAGGCAGATTGTTTTGAGTTTCCAATTTTCAAGGCATATTGTTTTGAGTTTTCAATTTTCAAGGCATTTTGTTTCGAGTTTTCAATTTTCAGGGCATATTGTTTTGAGTTTTCAATTTTCAAGTCATATTGTTTTGAGTTTTCAATTTTCAAGGCATTTTGTTTTGAGTTTTCAATTTTCAGGGCATATTGTTTTGAGTTTTCAATTTTCAAGTCATTCTGTTTTGTGTTTTCAATTTTTAAGGCATTTTGTTTTGAGTTTTCAATTTTCAAGGCATTTTGTTTTGAGTTTTCAATTTTCAAGGCATTTTGTTTTGAGTTCTCCCTCTTCAAGGCACTTTGTTTTGAGTTTTCAATTTTCAAGGCATTTTTTTTTTAGTATTCAATTTTACAGGCATTTTGTTTTGAGTTTTATATTTTCAGGGCATATTGTTTTGAGTATTCAATTTTCAAGGCATTTTGTTTTGAGTTTTCCATTTTCAAGTCGTATCGTTTCGAATTTTCAATTTTCAAGGCATTTTGTTTAGAGTTTTCAATTTTCAAGGCATTTTTTTTTGAGTTCTCCCTCTTCCAGGCCTTTTGTTTTGAGTTTTCAATCTTCAAGGCATTTTTTTTTCTGAGTATTCAATTTTACAGGCATTTTGTTTTGAGTTTTCAATTTTCAGGGCATATTGTTTTGAGTATTCAATTTTACATGCATTTTGTTTTGAGTTTTCCATTTTCAAGTCGTATCGTTTCGAGTTTTCAATTTTCAAGGCATTTTGTTTAGAGTTTTCAATTTTGAAGGCATTTTTTTTTGAGTTCTCCCTCTTCCAGGTGTTTTGTTTTGAGTTTTCAATTTTCAAGGCATTTCTTTTCTGAGTATTCAATTTTACAGGCATTTTGTTTTGAGTTTTCAATTTTCATGGCATTTTGTTTTGAGTTCCCCCTCTTCAAGGCATATTCTTTGAGTTTTTAATTTTCAGGGCATATTGTTTTGAGTTCTCAATTTTCAAGGCATATCGTTTTGAGTTTTCAATTTTCAAGGCATTTTGTTTTGAGTTTTCAATTTTCAAGTCATATTGTTTTGAGTTTTCAATTTTCAAGGCATGTTGTTTTGAGTTTTCAATTTTCAAGGTATTTGGTTTTAAGTTTTCAATTTTCAGGGCATATTGTTTTGAGTGTTTAATTTTCAAGTCATATTGTTTTGAGTTTTCAATTTTCAAGGCATTTTGTTTTAAGTTTTCAATTTTCAAAGCATATTGTTTTGAGTTTTCAATTTTCAAGGTATTTTGTTTTAAGTTTTCAATTGTCAGGGCATATTGCTTTGAGTTTTCAATTTTCAAGGCATTTCAGTTTTGAGTTTTCAATTTTCAAGGCATTTTGTTTTGAGTATTCAATTTTCAAGGCATTTTGTTTTGAATTTTCAATTTTCAAGTCATATTGTATTGAGTTTTCAATTTTCAAGTCATATTGTTTTGATTTTTCAATTTTCAAGGCATTTTGTTTCCAGTATTCAATTTTCAAGGCATTTTGTTTTGAGTATTCAATTTTCAAGGCATATTGTTTTTAGTTTTCCATTTTCAAGGCATTTTGTTTTGAGTTTTCAATTTTCAAGGAATTTTGTTTTGAGTTTTCAATTTTCAAAGCATTTCGTTTTGAGTGTTTAATTTTCAAGGCATTTTGTTTTGAGTTTTCCCTTTTCAAGGCATATTGTTTTTAGTTTTCCATTTTCAAGGCATTTCGTTTTGAGTTTTCCATTTTCAAGGCATTTTGTTTTGAGTTTTCCATTTTCAAGGCATATTGTTTTTAGTTTTCCATTTTCAAGGCATTTTGTTTTGAGTATTCAATTTTCTAGGCATTTTGTTTTGAGTTTTCAATTTTCAAGGCATTTTGTTTTAAGTATTCAATTTTCAAGGCATTCTGTTTTGAGTATTCCATTTTCAAGGCATTTTGTTTTGAGATTTCAATTTTCAAGGCATATTGTTTTGAGTATTCAATTTTCAAGGCATTTCATTTTGAGTTTTCAATTTTCAAGGCATATTGTTTTTAGTTTTCAAATTTCAAGGCATTTTATTTTGAGTTTTCAATTTTCAAGGCATTTTGTTTTGAGTTTTCAATTTTCAAATCATATTGTTTTGAGTATTCAATTTTCAAGGCATTTTGTTTTGAGTTTTCCCTTTTCAAGGCATATTGTTTTTAGTTTTCAATTTTCAAGGCATTTTGTTTTGAGTATTCAATTTTGAAGGCATTTTGTATTGAGTTTTCAATTTTCAAGCCATTTTGTTTTGAGTTTTCAATTTTTAAGTCATATTGTTTTGAATATTCAATTTTCAAGGCGTTTTCTTTTGAGTATTCAATTTTCAAGGCATTTTGTTTTGAATATTCAATTTTCAAGGCATATTGTTTTGAGTTTTCAATTTTCCGGGCATATTGTTTTGAGTTTTCAATTTTCATGGCATTTTGTTTTGAGTTCCCCCTCTTCAAGGCATATTGTTTTGAGTTTTTAATTTTCAGGGCATATTGTTTTGAGTTCTCAATTTTCAAGGCATATCGTTTTCAGTTTTCAATTTTCAAGTCATATTGTTTTGAGTTTTCAATTTTTAAGGCATTTTGATTTGAGTATTCAATTTTCAAGGCATTTTGTTTTGAGTTTTCGAATTACAAGTTATATCGTTTTGAGTATTGAATTTTCAAGTCATATTGTTTTGAGTATTAAATTTTTAAGGCATTTTGTTATGAGTTTTATATTTTCAAGTCATATTGTTCTGAGTTTTCAATTTTCAAGGCCTTTTGTTTTGAGTATTCAATTTTCAAGTCATATTGTTTTCAGTTTTCAATTTTCAAGTCATATAATTTTGAGTTTTCAATTTTCAAGGCATTTTTTTTGAGTAATCAATTTTCAAGGCATTTTGTTTTGAGTTCTCCCTCTTCAAGGCATATTGTTTCAAGTTTTCAATTTTCAAGGCATTTTGTTTTGAGTTTTCAATTTTCAAGGCATTTTGTTTTGGGTAAACAATTTTCAAGGCATTTTGTTTTGAGTATTCAATTTTCAAGGCATTTTGTTTTGAGTATTCAATTTTCAAGGCATTTTGTTTTGAGTTTTCCCTTTTCAAGGCATATTGTTTTGAGTATTCAATTTTCAAGGCATTTTGTTTTGAGTATTCAATTTTCAAGGCATTTTGTTTTGAGTTCTCCCACTTCAAGGCATTTTGTTTTGAGTTTTCAATTTTCAAGGCATATTGTTTTGAGTTTTCAATTTTCAAGGCATTTTGTTTTGAGTATTCAATTTTCAAGGCATTTTGTTTTGAGTTTTCCCTTTTCAAGGCATATTGTTGTGAGTATTCAATTTTCAAGGCATGTTGTTTTGAGTTTTCAATTTTCAGGGCATATTGTTTTGAGTTTTCAATTCTCATGGCATTTTGTTTTGAGTTCCCCCTCTTCAAGGCATATTGTTTTGAGTTTTCAATTTTCAGGGCATATTGTTTTGAGTATTCAGTTTTCAAGGCATTTTTGTTTGAGTTTTCCCTTTCCAAGGCATTTTGTTTTGAGTTTTCAATTTTCAAGGCATTTTGTTTAGAGTATTCAATTTTCAAGGCATTTTGTTTTGAGTTTTATATTTTGAAGGCATTTTGTTTTGAGTAAACAATTTTCAAGGCATTTTGTTTTGAGTATTCAATTTTCAAGGCATATTGTTTTAAGTTTTCAATTTTCAGGGCATATTGTTTCGAGTATTCAATTTTAAGGCATTTTTGTTTGAGTTTTCCCTTTTCAAGGCATTTTGTTTTGAGTTTTCAATTTTCAAGGCATTTTGTTTTGAGTATTCAATTTTCAAGGCATTTTGTTTTGAGTTTTCCCTTTTCAAGGCATTTTGTTTTGAGTATTCAATTTTAAGGCATTTTGTTTTGAGTTTTCAATTTTCAAGGCATTTTGTTTTGAGTTCTCCCACTTCAAGGAATATTGTTTTGAGTTTTCAATTTTCAAGACATATTGTTTTGAGTTTTCCCTTTTTAAGGCATTTTGTTTTGAGTATTCAATTTTCAAAGTATTTTGTTTTGAGTATTCAATTTTCAAGGCATTTTGTTTTGAGTTCTCCCACTTCATGGCATTTTGTTTTGAGTATTCAATTTTCAAGGCATATTGTTTTGAGTTTTCAATTTTCAGGGCATATTGTTTTGAGTATTCAATATTCAAGGCATTTTGTTTTGAGTTCTCCCACTTCAGGGAATATTGTTTTGAGTTTTCCCTTTTCAAGGCATATTGTTTTGAGTAATCAATTTTCAAGGCATTTTGTTTTGAGTATTCAATTTTCAAGGCATTTTGTTTTGAGTTTTCCCTTTTCAAGGCATTTTGTTTTGAGTATTCAATTTTCAAGGCATTTTGTTTTGAGTATTCAATTTTCAAGGCATTTTGTTTTGAGTTCTCCCACTTCAAGGAATATTGTTTTGAGTTTTCCCTTTTAAAGGCATATTGTTTTGAGTTTTCAATTTTCAAGGCATTTTGTTTTGAGTATTCAATTTTCAAGGCATTTTGTTTTGAGTTTTCCCTTTTCAAGGCATATTGTTGTGAGTATTCAATTTTCAAGGCCTTTTGTTTTGAGTATTCAATTTTCAAGGCGTTTTCTTTTGAGTATTCAATTTTCAAGGCATTTTGTTTTGAATATTCAATTTTCAAGGCATATTGTTTTGAGTATTCAATTTTCAGGGCATATTGTTTTGAGTTTTTAATTTTCATGGCATTTTGTTTTGAGTTCCCCCTCTTCAAGGCATATTGTTTTGAGTTTTTAATTTTCAGGGCATATTGTTTTGAGTTTTCAATTTTCAAGGCATATCGTTTTGAGTTTTCAATTTTCAAGGCATGTTGTTTTGAGTTTTCAATTTTCAAGGTATTTGGTTTTAAGTTTTCAATTTTCAGGGCATGTTGTTTTGAGTGTTTAATTTTCAAGTCATATTGTTTTGAGTTTTCAATTTTCAAGGCATTTTGTTTTAAGTTTTCAATTTTCAAAGCATATTGTTTTGAGTTTTCAATTTTCAAGGTATTTTGTTTCAAGTTTTCAATTGTCAGGGCATATTGCTTTGAGTTTTCAATTTTCAAGGCATTTCTGTTTTGAGTTTTCAATTTTCAAGGCATTTTGTTTTGAGTATTCAATTTTCAAGGCATTTTGTTTTGAATTTTCAATTTTCAAGTCATATTGTTTTGATTTTTCAATTTTCAAGGCATTTTGTTTCCAGTATTCAATTTTCAAGGAATTTTGTTTTGAGTTTTTAATTTTCGAGGCATATTGTTTTTAGTTTTCCATTTTCAAGGCATTTTGTTTTGAGTATTCAATTTTCTAGGCATTTTGTTTTGAGTTTTCATTTTTCAAGGCATTTTGTTTTAAATATCCAATTTTCAAGGCATTCTGTTTTGAGTATTCCATTTTCAAGGCATTTTGTTTTGAGTTTTCAATTTTCAAGGCATATTGTTTTGAGTATTCAATTTTCAAAGCATTTCATTTTGAGTTATCAATTTTCAAGGCATATTGTTTTTAGTTTTCAAATTTCAAGGCATATTGTTTTGAGTTTTCAATTTTCAAGGCATATCGTTTTGAGTTTTCAATTTTCAAGGCATGTTGTTTTGAGTTTTCAATTTTCAAGGTATTTGGTTTTAAGTTTTCAATTTTCAGGGCATGTTGTTTTGAGTGTTTAATTTTCAAGTCATATTGTTTTGAGTTTTCAATTTTCAAGGCATTTTGTTTTGAGTATTCAATTTTGAAGGCATTTTGTATTGAGTTTTCAATTTTCAAGGCATTTTGTTTTGAGTTTTCAATTTTTAAGTCCTATTGTTTTGAATATTCAATTTTCAAGGCGTTTTCTTTTGAGTATTCAATTTTCAAGGGATTTTGTTTTGAATATTCAATTTTCAAGGCATATTGTTTTGAGTTTTCAATTTTCAGGGCATATTGTTTTGAGTTTTCAATTTTCATGGCATTTTGTTTTGAGTTTTCCCTTTTCAAGGCATATTGTTTTGAGTTTTTAATTTTCAGGGCATATTGTTTTGAGTTTTCAATTTTCAAGGCATATCGTTTTGAGTATTCAATTTTCAAGTCGTATTGTTTTGAGTTTTCAATTTTTAAGGCATTTTGTTTTGAGTTTTCAATTTTCAAGTCATATTGTCCTGAGTTTTCAATTTTCAAGGCCTTTTGTTTTGAGTATTCAATTTTCAAGTCATATTGTTTTCAGTTTTCAATTTTCAAGTCATATAATTCTGAGTTTTCAATTTTCAAGGCATTTTGTTTTGAGTAATCAATTTTCAAGGCATTTTGTTTTGAGTTCCCCCTCTTCAAGGCATAGTGTTTTGAGTTTTCAATTTTCAAGGCATTTTGTTTTGAGTTTTCAATTTTCAAGGCATTTTGTTTTAGGTAAACAATTTTCAAGGCATTTTGTTTTGAGTATTCAATTTTCAAGGCATTTTGTTTTGAGTTTTCCCTTTTCAAAGCATTTTGTTTTGAGTATTCAATTTTCAAGGCATTTTGTTCTGAGTATTCAATTTTCAAGGCATTTTGTTTTGAGTTCTCCCACTTCAAGGAATATTGTTTTGAGTTTTCCCTTTTCAAGGCATATTGTTTTGAGTTTTCAATTTTCAAGGCATTTTGTTTTGAGTATTCAATTTTCAAGGCATTTTGTTTTGCGTTTTCCCTTTCAAGGCTTATTGTTGTGATTATTCAATTTTCAAGGCCTTTTGTTTTGAGTATTCAATTTTCGAGGTATTTTGTTTTGAATATTCAATTTACAAGGCATTTTGTTTTGAGTTTTCAATTTTCAAGGCATTTTGTTTTGAGTTTTCAATTTTCAAGTCATATTGTTTTGAGTATTAAATTTTTAAGGCATTATGTTTAGAGTTTTCAATTTTCAAGTCATATTGTTCTGAGTTTTCAATTTTCAAGGCATTTTGTTTTGAGTATTCAATTTTCAAGTCAAATTGTTTTCAGTTTTCAATTTTCAAGTCATATAATTTTGAGTTTTCAATTTTCAAGGCATTTTGTTTTAAGTAATCAATTTTCAAGGCATTTTGTTTTGAGTTCTCCCTCTTCAAGGCATATTGTTTTGAGTTTTCAATTTTCAAGGCATTTTGTTTTGAGTTTTCAATTTTCAAGGCATTTTGTTTTGAGTAAACAATTTTCAAGGTATTTTGTTTTGAGTATTCAATTTTCAAGGCATATTGTTGTGAGTATTCAATTTTCAAGGGCTTTTGTTTTGAGTATTCAATTTTCAAGGCGTTTTCTTTTGAGTATTCAATTTTCGAGGCATTTTGTTTTGAATATTCAATTTTCAAGGCATTTTGTTTTGAATATTCAATTTTCAAGGCATATTGTTTTGAGTTTTCAATTTTCAGGGCATATTATTTTGAGTTTTCAATTTTCATGGCATTTTGTTTCCAGTATTCAATTTTCAAGGAATTTTGTTTTGAGTTTTTAATTTTCAAGGCATATTGTTTTTAGTTTTCCATTTTCAAGGCATTTTGTTTTGAGTTTTCAATTTTCAAGGAATTTTGTTTTGAGTTTTTCATTTTCAAAGCATTTCGTTTTGAGTATTTAATTTTCGAGGCATTTTGATTTGAGTTTTCCATTTTCAAGGCATATTGTTTTTAGTTTTCCATTTTCAAAGCATCTTGTTTTGAGTTTTCCATTTTCAAGGCATTTTGTTTCAAGTTTTCCATTTTCAAGGCATATTGTTTTTAATTTTCCATTTTCAAGGCATTTTGTTTTGAGTATTCCTTTTTCTAGGCATTTTGTTTTGAGTTTTCAATTTTCAAGGCATTTTGTTTTAAGTATTCAATTTTCAAGGCATTCTGTTTTGACTTTTCAATTTTCAAGGCATATTGTTTTGAGTATTCAATTTTCAAGGCATTTCATTTTGAGTTTTCAATTTTCAAGGCATATTGTTTTTAGTTTTCAAATTTCAAGGCATTTTGTTTCGAGTTTTCAATTTTCAAGGCATTTTGTTTTGAGTTTTCAATTTTCAAGTCATATTGTTTTGAGTATTCAATTTTCAAGGCATTTTGTTTTGAGTTTTCCCTTTTCAAGGCATATTGTTTTTAGTTTTCAATTTTCAAGGCATTTTGTTTTGAGTATTCAATTTTGAAGGCATTTTGTATTGAGTTTTCAATTTTCAAGGCATTTTGTTTTGAGTTTTCAATTTTAAAGTCCTATTGTTTTTAATATTCAATTTTCAAGGCGTTTTCTTTTGAGTATTCAATTTTCAAGGCATTTTGTTTTGAATATTTAATTTTCAAGGCATATTGTTTTGAGTTTTCAATTTTCAGGGCATATTGTTTTGAGTTTTCAATTTTCATGGCATTTTGTTTTGAGTTCCCCCTCTTCAAGGCATATTGTTTTGAGTTTTTAATTTTCAGGGCATATTGTTTTGAGTTTTCAATTTTCAAGGCATATCGTTTTGAGTTTTCAATTTTCAAGACGTATTGTTTTGAGTTTTCAATTTTTAAGGCATTTTGTTCTGAGTTTTCAATTTTCAAGTCATATTGTTCTGAGTTTTCAATTTTCAAGGCCTTTTGTTTTGAGTATTCAATTTTCAAGTCATATTGTTTTCAGTTTCCAATTTTCAAGTCATATAATTTTGAGTTTTCAATTTTCAAGGCATTTTGTTTTGAGTAATCAATTTTCAAGGCATTTTGTTTTGAGTTCCCCCTCTTCAAGGCATATTGTTTTGAGTTTTCAATTTTCAAGGCATTTTGTTTTGAGTTTTCAATTTTCAAGGCATTTTGTTTTGGGTAAAAAATTTTCAAGGCATTTTGTTTTGAGTATTCAATTTTCAAGGCATTTTGTTTTGAGTATTCAATTTTCAAGGCATTTTGTTTTGAGTTTTCCCTTTTCAAAGCATTTTGTTTTGAGTATTCAATTTTCAAGGCATTTTGTTTTGAGTATTCAATTTTCAAGGCATTTTGTTTTGAGTTCTCCCACTTCAAAGAATATTGTTTTGAGTTTTCCCTTTTCAAGGCATATTGTTTTGAGTTTTCAATTTTCAAGGCATTTTGTTTTGAGTATTCAATTTTCAAGGCATTTTGTTTTGAGTTTTCCCTTTTCAAGGGATATTGTTGTGAGTATTCAATTTTCAAGGCCTTTTGTTTTGAGTATTCAATTTTCAAGGGGTTTTCTTTTGAGTATTCAATTTTCAAGGCATTTTGTTTTGAATATTCAATTTTCAAGGCATTTTGTTTTGAGTTTTCGGATTACAAGTCATATCGTTTTGAGTATTCAATTTTCAAGGCATTTTGTTTTGAGTATTAAATTTTTAAGGCATTTTGTTTTGAGTTTTCAATTTACAAGGCATTTTGTTTTGAGTATTCAATTTTCAAGTCAAATTGTTTTCAGTTTTCAATTTTCAAATCATATAATTTTGAGTTTTCAATTTTCAAGGCATTTTGTTTTAAGTCATCAATTTTCAAGGCATTTTGTTTTGAGTTCTCCCTCTTCAAGGCATATTGTTTTGAGTTTTTAAATTTTCAAGGCATTTTGTTTTGAGTTTTCAATTTTCAAGGCATTTTGTTTTGAGTAAACAATTTTCAAGGTATTTTGTTTTGAGTATTCATTTTCAAGGCATATTGTTGTGAGTATTCAATTTTCAAGGGCTTTTGTTTTGAGTATTCAATTTTCAAGGCGTTTTCTTTTGAGTATTCAATTTTCAAGGCATTTTGTTTCGAATATTCAATTTTCAAGGCATTTTGTTTTGAATATTCAATTTTCAAGGCATATTGTTTTGAGTTTTCAATTTTCAGGGCGTATTATTTTGAGTTTTCAATTTTCATGGCATTTTGTTTTGAGTTCCCCCTCTTCAAGGCATATTGTTTTTAGTTTTTAATTTTCAGGGCATATTGTTTTGAGTTTTCAATTTTATAGGCATATCGTTTTGAGTATTCAATTTTCAAGGCATTTTGTTTTGAGTATTCAATTTTCAAGGCATTTTGTTTTGAGTGTTCAATTTTCAAGGTATTTTGTTTTGAATATTTAATTTTCAAGGCATATTGTTTTGAGTTTTCAATTTTCAAGGCATTTTGTTTTGAGTTTTCAATTTTCAAGGCATTTTGTTTTGAGTTTTCAATTTTCAAAGCATATTGTTTTGAGTTTTCAATTTTCAAGGCATTTTGTTTTGAGTTTTCAATTTTCATGGCATTTTGTTTTGAGTTTTCAATTTTCAGGGCATATTGTTTCGAGTTTTCAATTTTCACGTCATATTGTTTTGAGTTTTCCCTTTTCAAGGCATTTTGTTTTGAGTTTTCAATTTTCAAGGCATTTTGTTTTGAGTTTTCAATTTACAAGGCATTCTGTTTTGAGTTCTCCCTCTTCAAGGCACTTTGTTTTGAGTTCTCCCTCTTCAAGGCACTGTGTTTTGAGTTTTCAATTTTCAAGGCATTTTGTTTTGAGTATTCAATTTTCAAGGCATTTTGTTTTGAGTTCTCCCACTTCAAGGAATATTGTTTTGAGTTTTCCCTTTTCAAGGCATATTGTTTTGAGTTTTCAATTTTCAAGTCATATTGTTTTGAGTTTTCAATTTTCAAGGCATTTTGTTTTGAGTTCTCCCTCTTCAAGGCACTTTGTTTTGAGTTTTCAATTTTCAAAGCATTTTGTTTTGAGTTCTCAATTTTCAAGTCATACTGTTTTGAGTATTCAATTTTCAAGGTATTTCGTTCTAAGTTTTCAATTTTCAGGGCATATTGTTTTAAGTGTTAAATTTTCAAGTCATATTGTTTTGAGTATTCAATTTTCAAGGTATTTTGTTTTGAATTTTCAATTTTCAAAGCATATTGTTTTAAGTTTTCAATTTTCAAGGTATTTTGTTTTAATTTGTCAATTTTCAAGGCATTTTGTTTTGTGTATACAATTTTCAAGGCATTTCGTTCTGAGTTTACAATTTTCAAGGCATATTGTTTTGAGTTTTCAATTTTCAAAGCATTTTGTTTTGAGTATTCAATTTACAAGGCATTTTGTTTTGAGTTCTTCCTCTTCAAGGCATTTTGTTTTGAGTTTTCAATTTTCAGGGCATATTGTTTTGAGTTTTCAATTTTCAAGGCATTTTCTTTTGAGTTTTCAATTTTCAGGGCATATTGTTTTGAGTATTCAATTTTCAAGGCATTTTGTTTTAAATATCCAATTTTCAAGGCAGATTGTTTTGAGTTTCCAATTTTCAAGGCATATTGTTTTGAGTTTTCAATTTTCAAGGCATTTTGTTTCGAGTTTTCAATTTTCAGGGCATATTGTTTTGAGTTTTCAATTTTCAAGTCATATTGTTTTGAGTTTTCAATTTTCAAGGCATTTTGTTTTGAGTTTTCAATTTTCAGGGCATATTGTTTTGAGTTTTCAATTTTCAAGTCATTCTGTTTTGTGTTTTCAATTTTTAAGGCATTTTGTTTTGAGTTTTCAATTTTCAAGGCATTTTGTTTTGAGTTTTCAATTTTCAAGGCATTTTGTTTTGAGTTCTCCCTCTTCAAGGCACTTTGTTTTGAGTTTTCAATTTTCAAGGCATTTTTTTTTTAGTATTCAATTTTACAGGCATTTTGTTTTGAGTTTTATATTTTCAGGGCATATTGTTTTGAGTATTCAATTTTCAAGGCATTTTGTTTTGAGTTTTCCATTTTCAAGTCGTATCGTTTCGAGTTTTCAATTTTCAAGGCATTTTGTTTAGAGTTTTCAATTTTCAAGGCATTTTTTTTTTAGTTCTCCCTCTTCCAGGCCTTTTGTTTTGAGTTTTCAATTTTCAAGGCATTTTTTTTTCTGAGTATTCAATTTTACAGGCATTTTGTTTTGAGTTTTCAATTTTCAGGGCATATTGTTTTGAGTATTCAATTTTACATGCATTTTGTTTTGAGTTTTCCATTTTCAAGTCGTATCGTTTCGAGTTTTCAATTTTCAAGGCATTTTGTTTAGAGTTTTCAATTTTGAAGGCATTTTTTTTTGAGTTCTCCCTCTTCCAGGTGTTTTGTTTTGAGTTTTCAATTTTCAAGGCATTTTTTTTCTGAGTATTCAATTTTACAGGCATTTTGTTTTGAGTTTTCAATTTTCAAGGCATATTGTTTTGAGTATTCAATTTTACATGCATTTTATTTTGAGTTTTCAATTTTCAAGGCATTTTGTTTTAAGTATTCAATTTTCAATTGATATTGTTTTGAGTATTCAATTTTCAAGGCATTTTGTTTTGAGTATTCAATTTTCAAGTCATATAATTTTCAGTTTTCAATTTTCAAGGAATTTTGTTTAGAGTTTTCAATTTTCAAGGCATTTTGTCTTGAGTTCTCCCTCTTCCAGGCATTTTGTTTTGAGTTTTCAATTTTCAAGGCATTTTGTTTTGAGTATTCAATTTTCAAGTCATATTGTTTTGTGTTTTCAATTTTTAAGGCATTTTGTTTTGAGTTTTCAATTTTCAAGGCATTTTGTTTTGAATTTTCAATTTTCAAGGCATTTTGTTTTGATTTCTCTCTCTTCAAGGCATATTGTTTTGAGTTTTCAATTTTCAAGTCATATTGTTTTGAGTTTTCAATATTCAAGGAATTTTGTTTTGAGTTTTCAATTTTCAAGGCATTTTGTTTCAAATTTTCAATTTTCAAGGCATTTTGTTTTGAGTTCTCCTTCTTCAAGGCATTTTGTTTTGAATATTCAATTTTCAAGGCATTTTGTTTTGAATTTTCAATTTTCAAGGCATATTGTTCTGAGTGTTCAATTTTCGAGGTATTTTGTTTTGAGTATTTAATTTTCAAGGCATATTGTTTTGAGTTTTCAATTTTCAGGGCATATTGTTTTGAGTTTCCAATT
Source organism: Thysanoteuthis rhombus (assembly GCA_963457665.1). Classification (NCBI taxonomy): domain Eukaryota; kingdom Metazoa; phylum Mollusca; class Cephalopoda; order Oegopsida; family Thysanoteuthidae; genus Thysanoteuthis; species Thysanoteuthis major. Next base: position 27,132,312 of record OY735214.1, read on the forward strand.
TTGAAGGCATTTTGTTTTGAGTTTTCAATTTTCAGGGCATATTGTTTTGAGTTTCCAATTTTTAAGTCATATTGTTTTGAGTATTTAATTTTCTAGGCATATCGTTTTGAGTTTTCAATTTTCAGGGCATATTGTTTTGAGTTTTCAATTTTCAAGGCATTATGTTTTAAGTATTCAATTTTCAAGGCATTTTGTTTTGAGTTTTCAATTTTCAAGTCATATTGTTTTGAGTTTTCAATTCTCAAGGCATTTTGTTTTAAGTATTCAAATTTCAAGGCATTTTGTTTTGAGTTTTCAATTTTCAGGGCGTATTGTTTTGAGTTTTCAATTTTCAAGGCATTTTGTTTTGAGTATTCAATTTTCAAGGCATTTTGTTTTGAGTTTTCAATTTTCAAGGCATTTTGTTTTGAGTTTTCAATTTTCAAGGCATTTTGTTTTGAGTTCTCCCTCTTCAAGGCACTTTGTTTTGAGTTTTCAATTTTCAAAGCATTTTGTTTTGAGTTCTCAATTTTCTGGGCATATTGTTTTGAGTTTTTCAATTTTCAAGTCATATTGTTTTGAGTATTCAATTTTCAAGGTATTTCGTTCTAAGTTTTCAATTTTCAGGGCATATTGTTTTAAGTGTTTAATTTTCAAGTCATATTGTTTTGAGTATTCAATTTTCAAGGTATTTTGTTTTGAATTTTCAATTTTCAAAGCATTTTGTTTTGAGTATTCAATTTTCAAGGCATTTCGTTTTGAGTTTACAATTTTCAAGGCATATTGTTTTGAGTTTTCAATTTTCAAGTCATATTGTTTTGTGTTTTCAATTTTTAAGGCATTTTGTTTTGAGTTTTCAATTTTCAAGGCATTTTGTTTTGAGTTCTCCCTCTTCCAGGCATATTGTTTTGAGTTTTCAATTTCAAGGCATTTTGTTTTGCGTATTCAATTTTCAAGTCATATTGTTTTGTGTTTTCAATTTTTAAGGCATTTAGTTTTGAGTATTCAATTTTCAAGGCATTTTGTTTTGAGTTTTCAATTTTCAAGGCATTTTGTTTTGAGTTCTCTCTCTTCGAGGCATATTGTATCGAGTTTTCAATTTTGAAGTCATATTGTTTTGAGTTTTCAATTTTCAAGGCATTTTGTTCTGAGTTTTCAATTTTCAAGGCATTTTGTTTTAAGTATTCAATTTTCAAGTCATATTGTTTTGAGTTTTTAATTTTCAGGGCATATTGTTTTGAGTTTCCAATTTTCAAGGCATTTTGTTTTGAGTATTCAATTTTTAAGGCATTTTGTTTTGAGTTTTCAATTTTCAAGGCATTTTGTTTTGAGTTTTCAATTTTCAAGGCATTTTGTTTTGATATGTCTCTCTTCAAGGCATATTGTTTTGAGTTTTCAATTTTCAAGTCATATTGTTTTGAGTATTCAATTTTTGAGGCATTTTGTTTTGAGTTTTCAATTTTCAAGGCATTTTGTCTTGAGTTTTCAATTTTCAAAGCATTTAGTTTTGAGTTCTCAATTTTCTGGGCATTTTGTTTTGAGTTTTAAATTTTCAAGGTATTTTGTTCTAAGTTTTCAATTTTCAGGGCATATTGTTTTAAGTGTTTAATTTTTTAAGTCATATTGTTTTGAGTATTCAATTATCAAGGCATTTTGTTTTGAGTTTTCAATTTTTAAAGCATATTGTTTTAAGTTTTATATTTTGAAGGTATTTTGTTTTAAGTTTTTAATTTTCAAGGCATTTTGTTTTGAGTATTCAATTTTCAAGGCATTTCGTTTTGAGTTTACAATTTTCAAGGCATATTGTTTTGGGTTTCCAATTTTCAAGGCATTTTGTTTTGAGTATTCAATTTACAAGGCATTTTGTTTTGAGTTCTCCCTCTTCAAGGCATATTGTTTTGAGTTTTCAATTTTCAAGGCATTTTGTTTTGAGTTTTCAATTTTCAAGGCATTTTGTTTTGAGTTTTCAATTTTCAAGGCATTCTGTTTTGAGTTCTCCCTCTTCAAGGCATATTGTTTTGAGTTTTCAATTTTCAAGTCATATTGTTTTGAGTTTTCAATTTTCAAGGCATTTTTTTTTGAGTTTTCAATTTTCAAGGCATTTTGTTTTGAGTATTCAATTTTCAAGGCATTTTGTTTTGAGTTTTCAATTTTCAAGTCATTTTGTTTTGAGTATTCAATTTTCAAGGCATTTTGTTTTGAGTATCCAATTTTCAATTCATATTGTTTTGAGTTTTTAATTTTCAAGGCATATTGCTTTGAGTTTTCAATTTTCAAGGCATTTTGTTTTGAGTTCTCCTTCTTCAAGGCATTTTGTTTTGAGTATTCAATTTTCAAGGCATTTTGTTTTGAGTATTCAATTTTCAAGGCATTTTGTTTTGAGTGTTCAATTTTCAAAGTATTTTGTTTTGAGTATTTAATTTTCAAGGCATTTTGTTTTGAGTTTTCAATTTTCAAGGCATTCTGTTTTGAGTTCTCTCTCTTCGAGGCATATTGTTTTGAGTTTTCAATTTTCAAGTCATATTGTTTTGAGTTTTCAATTTTCAAGGCATTTTGTTTTAAATTTCCAATTTTCAAGGCATTTTTTTTCAAGTATTCAATTTTCAAGTCATATTGTTTTGAGTTTTCAATTTTCAAGTCATATTGTTTTGAGTTTTCAATTTTCAAGGCATTTTGTTTTGAGTTTTCAATTTTTAAGGCATTTTGTTTTGAGTTTTCAATTTTCAAAGCATTTTGTTTTGAGTTTTCAATTTTCAAGGCATTTAGTTTTGAGTTCTCTCTCTTCAAGGCATATTGTTTTGAGTTTTCAATTTTCAAGTCATATTGTTTTGAGTATTCAATTTTCAAGGCATTTTGTTTTGAATTTTCAATTTTCAAGGCATTTTGTTTTGAGTTTTCAATTTTCAAAGCATTTAGTTTTGAGTTCTCAATTTTCTGGGCATTTCGTTTTGAGTTTTCAATTTTCAAGGCATATTGTTTTGAGTATTCAATTTTCAAGGTATTTTGTTTTAAGTTTTCAATTTTCAGGGCATATTGTTTTAAGTGTTTAATTTTCAAGTCATATTGTTTTGAGTATTCAATCTTCAAGGCATTTTGTTTTCAGGTTTTCAATTTTCAAAGCATATTGTTTTAAGTTTTATATTTTGAAGGTATTTTGTTTTAAGTTTTTAATTTTCAAGGCATTTTGTTTTGAGTATTCAATTTTCAAGGCATTTCGTTTTGAGTTTACAATTTTCTAGGCATATTGTTTTGAGTTTTCAATTTTCAAGGCATTTTGTTTTGAATATTCAATTTACAAGGCATTCTGTTTTGAGTTCTCCCTCTTCAAGGCATATTGTTTTTAGTTTTCAATTTTCAAGGCATTTTGTTTTGAGTTTTCAATTTTCAAGGCATTTTGTTTTGAGTTTTCAATTTTCAAGGCATTCTGTTTTGAGTTCTCCCTCTTCAAGGCATTTTGTTTTGAGTTTTCAATTTTCAAAGCATTTTGTTTTGAGTTTTCAATTTTCAAGGCATTTTGTTTTGAGTGTTCAATTTTCAAGGTATTTTGTTTTGAGTATTTTATTTTCAAGGCATTTTGTTTTGAGTTTTCAATTTTCAAGGCATTCTGTTTTGAGTTCTCTCTCTTCGAGGCATATTGTTTTGAGTTTTCAATTTTCAAGTCATATTGTTTTGAGTTTTCAATTTTCAAGGCATTTTGTTTTAAATTTTCAATTTTCAAGGCATTTTGTTTCAAGTATTCAATTTTCAAGTCATATTGTTTTGAGTTTTCAATTTTCAAGTCATATTGTTTTGAGTTTTCAATTTTCAAGGCATTTTGTTTTGAGTTTTCAATTTTTAAGGCATTTTGTTTTGAGTTTTCAATTTTCAAAGCATTTTGTTTTGAGTTTTCAATTTTCAAGGCATTTAGTTTTGAGTTCTCTCTCTTCAAGGCATATTGTTTTGAGTTTTCAATTTTCAAGTCATATTGTTTTGAGTATTCAATTTTCAAGGCATTTTGTTTTGAGTTTTCAATTTTCAAGGCATTTTGTTTTGAGTTTTCAATTTTCAAAGCATTAAGTTTTGATTTCTCAATTTTCTGGGCATTTTGTTTTGAGTTTTCAATTTTCAAGGCATATTGTTTTGAGTATTCAATTTTCGAGGTATTTTGTTTTGAATATTCAATTTACAAGGCATTCTGTTTTGAGTTCTCCCTCTTCAAGGCATATTGTTTTGAGTTTTCAATTTTCAAGGCATTTTGTTTTGAGTTTTCAATTTTCAAGGCATTTTGTTTTGAGTATTCAATTTTCAGGGCATATTGTTCTGAGTTTTCAATTTTCAAGGCATTTTGTTTTAAGTATTCAATTTTCAAGGCATTTTGTTTTGAGTATCCAATTTTCCATTCATATTGTTTTGAGTTTTCAATTTTCAAGGCATATTGCTTTGAGTCTTCAATTTTCAAGGCATTTTGTTTTGAGTTTTCAATATTCAAGGCATTTTTTTTTGAGTTTTCAATTCTCAAGGCATTTTGTTTTAAATTTTCAATTTTCAAGGCATTTTGTTTTGAGTTTTCCTTCTTCAAGGCATTTTGTTTTGAGTATTCAATTTTCAAAGCATTTTCTTTTGAGTATTCAATTTTCAAGGAATTTTGTTCTGAGTATTTAATTGTCAAGGCATATTGTTTTGAGTTTTCAATTTTCAGGGCATATTCTTTTGAGTTTTCAATTTTCAAGGCATTTCGATTTGAGTATTCAATTTTCAAAGCATATTGTTTTGAGTTTTCAATTTTCAAGGCATTTTGTTTTGAGTATTCAATTTTCAAGGCATTTTGTTTTGAGTTTTCAATTTTCAGGGCATATTGTTTTGAGTTTTCAATTTTCAAGGCATTTTGTTTTGAGTTATCAATTTTCAAGGCATTTTGTTTTGAGTTTTCAATTTTCAAGTCATATTGTTTTGTGTTTTCAATTTCTAAGGTATTTTGTTTTGAATTTTCAATTTTCAAGGCATTTTGTTTTGAGTTTTCAATTTTCAAGGCATTCTGTTTTGAGTTCTCTCTCTTCGAGGCATATTGTTTTGAGTTTTCAATTTTCAAGTCATATTGTTTTGAGTTTTCAATTTTCAAGGCATTTTGTTTTAAATTTTCAATTTTCAAGGCATTTTGTTTCAAGTATTCAATTTTCAAGTCATATTGTTTTGAGTTTTCAATTTTCAAGTCATATTGTTTTGAGTTTTCAATTTTCAAGGCATTTTGTTTTGAGTTTTCAATTTTTAAGGCATTTTGTTTTGAGTTTTCAATTTTCAAAGCATTTTGTTTTGAGTTTTCAATTTTCAAGGCATTTAGTTTTGAGTTCTCTCTCTTCAAGGCATATTGTTTTGAGTTTTCAATTTTCAAGTCATATTGTTTTGAGTATTCAATTTTCAAGGCATTTTGTTTTGAGTTTTCAATTTTCAAGGCATTTTGTTTTGAGTTTTCAATTTTCAAAGCATTAAGTTTTGAGTTCTCAATTTTCTGGGCATTTTGTTTTGAGTTTTCAATTTTCAAGGCATATTGTTTTGAGTATTCAATTTTCAAGGTATTTTGTTTTGAATATTCAATTTACAAGGCATTCTGTTTTGAGTTCTCCCTCTTCAAGGCATATTGTTTTGAGTTTTCAATTTTCAAGGCATTTTGTTTTGAGTTTTCAATTTTCAAGGCATTTTGTTTTGAGTATTCAATTTTAAGGGCATATTGTTCTGAGTTTTCAATTTTCAAGGCATTTTGTTTTGAGTTTTCAATTTTCAAGGCATTTTGTTTTGAGTATCCAATTTTCCATTCATATTGTTTTGAGTTTTCAATTTCCAAGGCATATTGCTTTGAGTCTTCAATTTTCAAGGCATTTTGTTTTGAGTTTTCAATATTCAAGGCATTTTTTTTTGAGTTTTCAATTTTCAAGGCATTTTGTTTTAAATTTTCAATTTTCAAGGCATTTTGTTTTGAGTTTTCCTTCTTCAAGGCATTTTGTTTTGAGTATTCAATTTTCAAGGCATTTTCTTTTGAGTATTCAATTTTCAAGGAATTTTGTTCTGAGTATTTAATTGTCAAGGCATATTGTTTTGAGTTTTCAATTTTCAGGGCATATTGTTTTGAGTTTTCAATTTTCAAGGCATTTCAATTTGAGTATTCAATTTTCAAAGCATATTGTTTTGAGTTTTCAATTTTCAAGGCATTTTGTTTTGAGTATTCAATTTTCAAGGCATTTTGTTTTGAGTTTTCAATTTTCAGGGCATATTGTTTTGAGTTTTCAATTTTCAAGGCATTTTGTTTTGAGTTATCAATTTTCAAGGCATTTTGTTTTGAGTTTTCAATTTTCAAGTCATATTGTTTTGTGTTTTCAATTTCTAAGGCATTTTGTTTTGAGTTTTCAATTTTCAAGGCATTTTGTTTTGAGTTTTCAATTTTCAAGGCATTTTGTTTTGAGTTCTCCCTCTTCGAGGCACTTTGTTTTGAGTTTTCAATTTTCAAGGCATTTTGTTTTGAGTATTCAATTTTCAAGGCATTTTGTTTTGAGTTTTCAATTTTCAGGGCATATTGTTTTGAGTTTTCCCTTTTCAAGGCATTTTGTTTTGAGTTTTCAATTTTCAAGGCATTTTGTTTTGAGTTTTCAATTTTCAAGTCATATTGTTTTGTGTCTTCAATTTTTAAGGCATTTTGTTTTGAGTTTTCAATTTTCAAGGCATTTTGTTTTGAGTTTTCAATTTTCAAGGCATATTGTTTTGAGTTTTCAATTTTCAAGTCATATTGTTTTGTGTTTTCAATTTTTAAGGCATTTTGTTTTGAGTTTTCAATTTTCAAGGCAGTTTGTTTTGAGTTCTCCCTCTTCCAGGCATATTGTTTTGAGTATTCAATTTTCAAGGCATTTTGTTTTGAGTATTCAATTTTCAAGGCATTTTGTTTTGAGTTTTCAATTTTCAAGGCATTTTGTTTTGAGTTCTCCCTCTTCGAGGCACTTTGTTTTGAGTTTTCAATTTTCAAGGCATTTTGTTTAGAGTTTTCAATTTTCAAGGCATTTTGTTTTGATTTCTCCCTCTTCCAGGCATTTTGTTTTGAGTTTTCAATTTTCGAGGCATTTTGTTTCGAACATTCAATTTTCAAGTCATATTGTTTTGTGTTTTCAATTTTTAAGGCATTCTGTTTTGAGTTTTCAATTTTCAAGGCATTTTGTTTTGAGTTTTCAATTTTCAAGGCATTTTGTTTTGAGTTCTCTCTCTTCAAGGCATATTGATTTGAGTTTTCAATTTTCAAGTCATATTGTTTTGAGTTCTCAATTTTCAAGGCATTTTGTTCTGAGTTTTCAATTTTCAAGGCATTTTTTTTTAAATTTTCAATTTTCAAGGCATTTTGTTTTGAGTTTTCAATTTTCAAGGCATATTGTTTTGAGTTTTCAATTTTCAAGGCATTTTGTTTTGAGTTTTCAATTTTCAAAGCATATTGTTTTAAGTTTTCAATTTTCAAGGTATTTGGTTTCAAGTTTTTAATTTTCAAGGCATTTTGTTTTGAGTATTCAATTTTCAAGGCATTTCGTTTTGAGTTTACAATTTTCAAGGCATATTGTTTTGAGTTTTCAATCTTCAAGGCATTTTGTTTTGAGTATTCAATTTACAAGGCATTTTGTTTTGAGTTCTCCCTCTTCAAGGCATATTGTTTCGAGTTTTCAATTTTCAAGGCATTTTGTTTTGAGTTTTCAATTTTCAAGGCATTTTGTTTTGAGTTTTCAATTTTCAAGGCATTTTGTTTTGAGTTTTCAATTTTCAGGGCATATTGTTTTGAGTTTTCAATTTTCAAGTCATATTGTTTTGAGTTTTCAATTTTCAAGGCATTTTGTTTTGAGTTTTCAATTTTCAGGGCATATTGTTTTGAGTTTTCAATTTTCAAGGCATTTTGTTTTGAGTTTTCAATTTTCAAGGCATTTTGTTTTGAGTTTTCAATTTTCAAAGCATTTTGTTTTCAGTTTTCAATTTTCAGGGCATATTGTTTTGAGTTTTCAATTTTCAAGTCATATTGTTTTGAGTTTTCAATTTTCAAGGCATTTTGTTTTGAGTTTTCAATTTTCAAGTCATTTTGTTTTAAGTATTCAATTTCCAAGGCATTTTGTTTTGAGTTTTCAATTTTCAGGCCATATTGTTTTGAGTTTTCAATTTTCAAGTCATTCTGTTTTGTGTTTTCAATTTTCAAGGCATTTTGTTTTGAGTTCTCCCTCTTCAAGGCACTTTGTTTTGAGTTTTCAATTTTCAAGGCATTTTTTTTTCAGTATTCAATTTTCAAGGCATTTTGTTTTGAGTTTTCAATTTTCAGGGTATATTGTTTTGAGTATTCAATTTTACAGGCATTTTGTTTTGAGTTTTCAATTTTCAAGTCATATTGTTTTGAGTTTTCAATTTTCAAGTGATATTGTTTTGAGTTTTCAATTTTCAAGGCATTCTGTTTTGAGTTCTCCCTCTTCAATGCATTTTGTTTTGAGTTTTCAATTTTCAGGTCATTTTGTTTTGAGTGTTCAATTTTCAAGGCATTTTGTTTTGAGTATTCAATTTTCAAGGCATTTTGTTTTGAGTTTTCAATTTTCAGGGCATATTGTTTTGAGTTTTCAATTTTCAACGTATTTTTTTTTGAGTATCCAATTTTCAAGTCATTCTGTTTCGTGTTTTCAATTTTCAAGGCATTTTGTTTTGCGTATTCAATTTTACAGGCATTTTGTTTTGAGTTTTCAATTTTCAGGGCATATTGTTTTGAGTTTTCAATTTTCAAGTCATATTGTTTTGAGTTTTCAATTTTCAAGGCATTTTGTTTTGAGTATTCAATTTTCAAGGCATTTTGTTTTGAGTTTTCAATTTTCAGGGCATATTGTTTTGAGTTTTCAATTTTCAAGTCACATTGTTTTGTGTTTTCAATTTTTAAGGCATTTTGTTTTGAGTTTTCAATTTTCAAGGCATTTTGTTTTGAGTTTTCAATTTTCAAAGCATTTTGTTTTGAGTTCTCAATTTTCAGGGCATATTGTTTTGAGTTTTCAATTTTCAAGGTATTTTGTTTTAAGTTTTCAATTTTCAGGGCATATTGTTTTAAGTGTTTAATTTTCAAGTCATATTGTTTTGAGTATTCAATTTTCAAGTCATTTTGTTTTGAGTTTTCAATTTTCAAAGCATATTGTTTTAAGTTTTCAATTTTCAAGGTATTTTGTTTCAAGTTTCTAATTTTCAAGGCATTTTGTTTTGAGTATTCAATTTTCAAGGCATTTTGTTTTGAGTTTTCAATTTTCAGAGCATATTGTTTTGAGTTTTCAATTTTCAAGTCATTCTGTTTTGAGTTTTCAATTTTCAAGGCATTTTTTTTTCAGTATTCAATGTTCAAGGCATTTTGTTTTGAGTTTTCAATTTTCAGGGCATATTGTTTTGAGTATTCAATTTTACAGGCATTTTGTTTTGAGTTTTCAATTTTCAAGTGATATTGTTTTGAGTTTTTAATTTTCAAGGCATTCTGTTTTGAGTTCTCCCTCTTCAATGCATATTGTTTTGAGTTTTCAATTTTCAAGGCAATTTTTTTTCAGTATTCAATTTTCAAGGCATTTTGTTTTGAGTTTTCAATTTTCAGGGCATATTGTTTTGAGTATTCAATTTTACTGGCATTTTGTTTTGAGTTTTCAATTTTCAAGTCATATTGTTTTGAGTTTTCAATTTTCAAGTGATATTGTTTTGAGTTTTTAATTTTCAAGGCATTCTGTTTTGAGTTCTCCCTCTTCAATGCATTTTGTTTTGAGTTTTCAATTTTCAGGGCATATTGTTTTGAGTTTTCAATTTTCAAGGCATTTTGTTTTGAGTATTCAATTTTACAGGCATTTTCTTTTGAGTTTTCAATTTTCGAGTCATATTGTTTTGAGTTTTCAATTTTCAAGTGATATTGTTTTGAGTTTTCAATTTTCAAGGCATTTTGTTATGAGTTTTCAATTTACAAGGCATTTTGTTTTGAGTTTTCCCTCTTCAAGGCATTTTGTTTTGAGTATTCAATTTTCAAGGCATTATGTTTTGAGTTCTCCCTTTTCAAGGCATATTGCTTTGAGTTTTCAATTTTCAAGGCATTTTGTTTTGAGTTCTCCCTCTTCAAGGCATATTGTTTTGAGTTTTCGATATTCAAGGCATATTGTTTTGAGTTTCAATTTTTAAAGCATTTTGTTTTGAGTTTTCAATTTTCAAGGCATTTTGTTTTGAGTTTTCCCTTTTCAATGCATATTGTTTTGGGTTTTCAATTTTCAAGTCATATTGTTTTGAGTATTCAATTTTCAAGTCATATTGTTTTGAGTTTTCAATTTTCAAGGCATTTTGTTTTGAGTTTTCCTATTTTCAAGGCATATTGTTTTGAGTTTTCAATCTTCAAGGCATTTTGTTTTGAGTTTTCAATTTTCAAGGCATATTTTCCTATTTGAAGGCATATTGTTTTGAGTTTTCTTTTTTGAAATCATTTTGTTTCGAGTTCTCAAATTCCAAAGCATATTTTTTTTTAATTTTCATTTTCAAGGTATATTGCTTTGAGTTTTTTTTTTTCAAGGCATATTGTTTTTAGTTTTTCATTTTTATCTCATATTCTTTTTAGTTTTCCCTTTTCAAGGCATATTGTTTTCTGTTATCCTTTTTGACGGCATATTGTTTTGAGTTTTCAAATTTCCCAGCATATTTCTTTTGATTTCCATTTCCAAGGCATATTTACTTTGAGGTTTTCATTTTCAAGGCATATTGTTTTCAGGTTTTCATCTTTATCTCATATTCTTTTTAGTTTTCCCTTTTCAAGGCATATTGTTTCGAGTCTTCTGTTTTGAAATCATATAGTTTTGAGTTTTCAAATTTTAAAGCATATTTTTTGAATTCCTTTTTTCAAAGCATATTTACTTTGAGGTTTCCATTTTAAGGCATATTGTTATTAGTTTTTCTTTTTTATCTCATATTCTTTTTAGTTATCCCTTTTCAACGCATATTGTTTTGAGTTTTCCTATTTCAAGGCATATTGTTTTTAGTTTTCTTTTATTAGATCATATTGTTTTGAGTTTGAAATTTCAAAGCATATTTTTTTGAATTTCCATTTCCAAAGCATATTGCTTTGAGGTTTTCATTTTCAAGGCATATTGTTTAGAGTTTCTTATTCTGAAGGCACATTGTTTTAAGTTTCCCACTTCCAAGGCTTAATGCTTTGATTTTTCCAATTTCAATCACATTGTTTTAAGTTTTCCATTTTCGAGTCATATTGTTTTGAGTTTTCTTTTTTCAAGTTGTATTGTTTTGAGTTATCTTTATTCAGGATACATATCTTTGAGTTTTCCTTTTCGAAAGTATATTGTTCTGAGGTCATACATTTTCGAGGCATATTGTCTTGTTTTACATTTTTAATGCATATTGTTATGAGTTTTTCTTTTTTGAAGTAATATTGCTTCGAGTTGTCCTTTTTCAGATTATACTGCATCGAGTTTCAAAGAGTTTCACATTTTCCAGACATATTGCTATGAGTTTTTGATTTTTTAGTCATATTGTTCTGATTTTTTATTTTCAGGGCATATTGTTTCAAGTTATTCATTTTCAAGGTGTTGCTTTTCAAAGCATATCACTTTCATTTCTCCATTTTCAAGACATATTACCTGAATTTTCAAATTTTAAAGCATATTGTGTTGATTTTGCATTTTCAAAGCATTTTGTTTGGAGTTTTCCATTTTAAGTCATATTATTTTGAGCTTTCCATTTTCAAGTAATACTATTTTGAGTTTCAAATTTTCCAGAAATATTGCTTTGAGTTTTCCATTTTCATGGAATATTGTCTTGAGTATTCAATTTCAAGGCCTATTGTTTTTAGTTTTCAATTTCTAAGGCATATTGTTTTGAGTTTTCCTTTTTGAAGGCATATTGTTCTGTGTTTTCTTATTGAATTCAATTGTTGTGAGTTTCCAAATTTCGAAGCATTTCTTTTTTTAATTTTCATTTTCAAGGTGTTTTGCTTTCAGTTATTCACTTTCAAGGCATATTGTTTTTAGTTTTTCATTTTTATCTCATATTATTTTTAGTTTTCCCTTTTCGAGGCATATTGTTTTGAGTTATCCATTTTGAAGGCATATTGTTTTGAGTTTTCAAATTTCCCAGCATATTTTTTTTAATTTCCATTTTCAAGGCATATTTACTTTGAGGTTTTCATTTTCAAGGCATATTGTTTTCAGTTTTTCATTTTCATCTAATATTCTTTTAACTTTTCCCCTTTCAAGACACATTGTTTTGAGTTTTCTGTTTTGAAATCATATAGTTTTGAGTTTTCAAATTTCAAAGCATATTCTTTTGAATTTACTTTGAGGTTTTTCATTTCAAGGCATATTGTTATTAGTTTTTCATTTTTATCTCATATTCTTTTTAGTTATCCCTTTTCAACGCATATTGTTTTGAGTTTTCCCATTTCAAGGTATATTGCTTTTAGTTTTCTTTTATGAGATCATATCGTTTTGAGTTTTGAAATTTTAAAGCATATTTTTTTGAATTTCCATTTCCAAAGCATATTGCTTTGAGATTTTCATTTTCAAGGCATATTGCTTTGAGTTTCTCATTTTGAAGGCATATTGTTCTAATTTTCTTACTTCAAAGGCTCATTACTTTGATTTTTCCATTTTCAATGCACATAGCTTTGATTTTTCAATTTTCTAAGCATATTGTATTAAATTTTCCATTTTCGAGTCATATCGTTTTGAGTTTTCAAAGAGATTCAAGAGATATTTCTTTGAGTTTTCCATTTGAAAGTATATTGTTTTGAGCCATCCATTTTTGAAGCATATTGTCTCGTTTTCCATTTTCAACTCATATTATTATGAGTTTTTCATTTTGAAGTAATATTGCTTTGAGTTTTCCATTTTAAGTTATACTGCAATGAGTTTCAAAGAGTTTCACATTTTCCTGGCATATTGCTCTGGGTTATTGATTTTCTGGTCATATTGTTCTGATTTTTTCGAGACTTATTGTTCCAAGTTATTCATTTTCAAGGTATATTGCTTTGAAATTTCCATTCTCAAAGCATATCGCTTTCATTTTTCCATTGTTTAGAATTTTCGTTTTTAAGTCGTATTGTATTCAGATTTCCATTTTTAAGTCATATTGATTTTAGTTTTCCAATTTCAAGTCATATTGTTTTGAGTTTTTCATTTTCAATTCTTATTGCTTTCGGTTTTCCATTTTCAAGATATATTACTTCGAATTTTCAAATTTCAAAGCATATTGCGTGATTTCCCATTTTCAAGGCATATTGTTATGAGTTTTCCATTTTCAAAGCATTTTGTTTGGAGTTTTCCATTTTAAGTCATATTATTTTGAGCTTTCCATTTTCAAGTAATATTATTTTGAGTTTTTCATTTTCAAGGCATATTGTTTTGAGTTATACATTTCCAAGGTATACTGCATCGAGTTTCAAATTTCCAAGAAATATTGCTTTGAGTTTTCCATTTTCAAGGAATATTGCTTTAAATTTTCAATTTTATCTCATATTGTTTTGAGTTTCCCATTCTCACAGTGTATTGCTTTGATTTTCTGATTTTCAAGTCATATTGTTTTGAGTTTCCATTTTTAAGGCATATCGTTTTGAGTTTTCCAATTTGAAGTCAGAGTGCTCTGAGTTTCCCATTTCCAAGGCTTATTGCTTTGATTTTTCCATTTTCAAAGCATATTGTTTCCCATTTTCAAGGCATATTGTTTTGAGTTTTCAATTTCCAAGGCATATTGTTTTGCGCTTTTCATTTTTAAGTTATATTGTATTGGGTTTTTGATTTTCAAGTCATATTACATTGAGTTTTTTAATATCTAGGCATGTTGCTTCAAGTTTACCTCTTCCACGAAATATTATTTCCTATTTTCCATTTCCAAATCATATTGCTTTGAGTTTTTTTTAATTTCAAGTTCTATTGTTTTTAGTTGTCCATTTTCATGTCATATTATTTTTAGTTTTTCATTTCCAAAGGTTATTGCTTTGAGTTTTCGATATTGTCATATTGTTTTTAGTTTTCCACTTCCAAGTCATATTGTTTTAAGTTTTCCATTTTCAAGGCATATTCCTGTGAGTTTTTTATTTTCAATTTATATCTAATTGAGTTTTTGATATTAAAGCATCTTACGTTGAGTCTTCCCATTTCTATGCATATTGCCTCAAGTTTTCTATTTTCAAGTCATATTGCTTTGAGTTTTCCATTTTCAAGTCATATTGCTTTGAGTTTTCCATTTTCAATTCATTTTTTTTTTAATCACATTTTCAAAACATATTTCTATGAGTTTTCCATTTTCAGAGCATATTGCTTTGGGGTTTCCCTTTTCAAGGCATATTGTTTTTAGTTTTCCATTTTCAAGGCATATTGTTTTGAGTTTGACATTTTCAAGGCATATTGTTTTGAGTTTTCCATTTTCAAGACATATTGCTTTCAGTTTTGTTATTTCAATGTGTATTGTTTCAAATCTTCCATTTCTAAATCATATTGTTTTGAGTTTTCCATTTTCAAGTCATATTGCTTTGAGTTTTACATTCTCAAGACATATTGTTACGAGTATCCCATTTATTATTCATATTGTTTTGAGTTTTCTATTTTCAGTTGATATTGTTCTGAGTTTTTCATTTCTTTGTCATATTGCTTTGTGTTTTCCATTTTCAAGGCACATTGCTTTGAGTTTTTTATCCTATATGTTTTTTGGGGTGTACTATTATGTTTACATTTTAGATATATTTCATGAAGCCAAAATGTCAAGTTATTAAACAAAATCTCTCTCTGTGTCATAGATATTTGTTCATTTGCTGTGAAGTGAAAAAGAGGAAGAAAGCTTTCTGAATTTTATTTTTATCATTTCCTGTTCGGCACTCCTCTCATCCTTGCCTGGATCTTTTCATTTTCTCCCTTATCTATTTCAATCTTCATTTCCCATGAATTTTTTCGTCAAATGTTATACAAAGAACGATAAGTTTCATATGCAAAAATCGTCCTACCCCTTCAGTGAACAACCTAATTTTCTTTCCTCTTCTTTTTTTCCCCCTTCCTCTCTTATTGCATTGCCCAAATTCCTTGTATGTCCTCTCTCCTACTACTTTCCTCGTCTGTATTCTCTTTTCTTACCCTCTCATTAGACTACTTTTTTCCCGTCCTCTCTCTTGCAACATTTTTAAAAAACTGCCTAACCTCTCCTACATGTTATTACTGAAAGTGTAACCTTTGTAGGTTGGAACCAGCATGATCAAAGTATAACTTTTTCTGGATACTTCTTCTACTCCTCTCTTATTTTGACCTCCTCCTATTCATTCCTTTGTTTCATTATTCATCTTTTTGATTATCAAATTTCACTTCAATTTATGCACTTCTTCAAACATTTCTTTCATTTCTATTTCTCCTTCTATTTTTTCATAACATAAAGGATTATACAGGCAAAAATCCATGAGATGCAAATTAATTTCCAAATACCGATTTCTTATATGTTCAAGTCATGTGTTGTCGTGTGTAAATTTACTCATGCACATATACCTTTTCATCTAGCTATCACATATAGAGGCTTTTATGAGCGTGAATTATAATGTATATGTGTGGACACATGCATGTTAATTTAAATTACCGACAACATATTTAAATATATATATATATATATATATATATATATATATATATATATATATATATATATATATATATTTCTTGAAATTCATCCATTGCATGCATGTAATTTTGCATGTGTTTTTATGCATGAGTACATCTCTATATGCGGAATATATTGGCTAACATATATATAGGTGAGATAAACATCTGAGATGCTTTGCTAAAAAAACAGGGGAAAAAAGAACTAAATGCAGAATATATGTAGGCATCATGTTTTTTATGGAACATTTTTGCATTCTCTGTAAGTATCTCAGGATCAGCAGCTTTGCCAGAGTGGGAAAGCAAAAACTCAATTAGCTTTCACTTGCAGAAGAGTTACAATCGTGGCTTCTTATCAGCCACACCCATCCTGAGCTGCTTTCAGTTGCCATGGCAATCTCCCTGGTGACTTCCTTCAATTTGGGGGGTTCTAACCACAACCCCCAGTAAGAGATAGCTCACTGATGTTGTTGGGAAACTTTTATGGTGAGTACCATCCCTTGGCCATAGCCTCATCGATCAAATCCTGATACCTGACCGTCTTTAGTTGGTGGGAGATCGCCATCCCGTTATCCTAGGGTGCTGTCAGTTTGGCGATCAAGATGTTTTTATGCTCCTAATTAGAGGAAACATGTCTGATCGGAGAGAAATAACTGCGACATCATGTAGAAAAATGTCCCCTCTTTAGTTCCATTAGCATCTCAGTTCGTTGATGCAAAATGAGGTGGTGAATAAGTTAGAACGAAATAATCGATAGATACAGCAAAAAAAAAGAAAATTGGGTTCTTAGTGATAAAGCAATATTAAGATAATTAAATTGAAAAAATATCGTGCTTGTATAATTGAAAATCATACTGCATGTAAAATGAAAACTGTGAAATGTAAAATAAAAATCTATCAATATAAACAAATGATGTTTAGTTTAAGTTGTCCTTCCGACCAGGAAAATTTAGGTGTTAATCATAAACAATTTTAGACAGGAATTTCAAAATTGAAATGGAAAGTGAACAAATCATGGATGATGTGATTTTGCTTATGTGATGATTGAGGAGGTCACGTGAGGAATCATATGACCTGATGCCACATAAACACTAATGATGCAATTTTGTAAAATCCATGTTTTACTAAAAATCAGGTATCATCAGCAGCAGCAGCTTATTAGAGTCCATCTTTTGACATAGACCGTCCCCAAGATTCACCAGACCTCTTTATCATGGGTATCGCGGAACCAACACTTTCTGATTTCATCAAGCTCATCACACCATCTTACTTTCTGTCTGCCACAGCCTCACAAATGATCTCTGGGGATCCATGATGTGAGTTGTGATGTCCAGCAGTTGTCTGCCATTCTTGCAACATGTCCAACCCATTTGAGTTTTCTGTTTCTATGATGTCTCAGATTCCTGTTGTGTAAATAGAAAAGAAATAAAGTTAGAGATAGTCTTCAGCTGAATCTTTTCCCTAAGGTGCGTGCTATTAAGAGCTTCGCACGATCCCGCTTGTTGCGATGCCGCCTCAAAAGACCAAAACCAGGACATCCTGTACACACTGTGTTTGCATGTGACCTAGAGGAAATTTTCTGGCAAAACATGAAATTTACCATGGTTTAACACAATCAACAACATATCCTAAGCGTTACTCAGTTAGTTTACAAAATATTCCTTACAGATTGCCCCTCTGAAGCATGAGATACAACTGCCTTGCTGAATGCATTGAAGCCAGGACTGTTGGGTTCGTTTGTCAACATGACCTTAATCAGGTAGAAAACGACCTGCTCATACTCTAATTCGATCATATTTCTTTGAAAGTGAAACTTGAACAGTTTGTTTCAATCTTCACAGTACAAAGATAAGATTTTCAAAATGTAGAAAACTGACAGATTTCTGGTTGTTTCAGTTATAATCAGCTGAATATCATTCGTTATGAATATTTTTTTTTAAGAAATGGTTAGGGTTTGGATAATTGTATCACGATTTTCGGCTTTATCCCGTTATCTGCAAAAGATTACAAAAAACAATTACCTAAATTATTGCAATAAAATTTCAATATGAATAAATATCATTTGCTTAATAAAGCATTCTTTCGTTTTATGTCCTCGTGACCTTTAACGATTGTCAAAAGAGAACAGAAGAATTTCACATAGTCACATACTAACACCAGACTGCATGTCCACTTAATTAATTAGTATTATTTCTGATTTGTGAATCATTTATTCATTAATTAATATATTGATATTTCATATTTGACATTCTTCATGGTTACAGTGGATAATACTGCCAAAACCAAATCATGTTTTTTTCCATATATTGTCATTTGTTATCATTTGTGCTCCGTTTTTAACATCTTCTGATCAAAGGTGCAAAACTGTACAATTTTCAATCCGGACCGCTTTCCTGTATTGTGACGAAAGAGCTTTTACTGTTGGCTGCTTTTTTACAGTCACTAAAATGTTTTTGCTTTTTTGTATATTTGTAATTGATTTCAAAAATTGAAAAGTAATGAGGACAAAAAACGAAAGTTACGCAGTTGAATTATAAGATCTTTCTAAAAACAGAATTGACTTGATAGAAATTTTTTTAGAAGGAAAGTATTCAGTTAATTTAATGGTTAATTCGTAATATATTAACTATAAACCATACTTAATGAAATGTACTGTAAGAAATTTTTTTAAAATAATCGAAATTCTTTTAAAAAAGATAATCTCATCAAAATTTGTAAAACTTTACTTTTAACGAAATGTATAATGCTGTTCTTTCCAAACAGCAATTATTCGGAAGCATGCACGTGACACAAACATTAAGAATTTGAGGACAAAATCTTCCAATAGACATAAATTTCAACTTATTTTGGGGGTAAAACTAATTAGTCTATACTGAATTTTGCTTCTTTTTTTTTTAAGCAACAGAAATTTTTTTTTTTAAATATTTTTTTATTATTTTAATGCATTTCTTCGGGACCGATCTTCAGATTTATATTTTAAAATCTTTATATTTTGATTAAACATTGAAAATTTGTGAGAAAATTGGGCGAAATTTTCCTTACACAAATTCCCAATCTCGAAAAGATCGATAGGTTAGAAGTTTAAGAAGTTATGTTTTTTTCGACACATGTCATTTTCAGTCAAATGTGGTAGAAATCATTTTTATGGCTCGCTTGGTTTTGTTCTCAAATTATTAAACGCGTTCTGAAATAATGTTTTGACTGCAGCACCCGGAAGGGCCATTGAATGAATTCAGTGCTTATGATTTTAACTGTTTTTTTAGCGGGGGGGGGGGTAGATTCTATGAAATGGGAAGTTCTGTTTCTTTTCATATGGCCCATGGCCTTCATTGAGTTGTGTTATACTTGCATGAATATTTTTTAATTTCACTTCCGCAGTTTAGTTGTGCATAGACTTGCAATGAGCGTCAAAATTACAAAGGAGAGTTTAGACCCTGATCGTTACCCAAGTTCACTCGCTTGGATAAGAATTTACTCGTGAAATAGTGGTTAGTACGCCAGTTTCGCCGATCATAACAACGATTTCACTGAGTACTTTACAACAATTGCCTTGCATCATGACTGAGCGTACTAAATACTTACCTGATAATTGATATTTTGCACGGCTTGAATTTTATAAGTGGTTCTAAGAGAAGATATAAGGAATTTTTCAGTGGACCAAAATCTCACAGGAGCTCCGACATCAAATTCCTTTCTTTTTTCCTTTAATTTTATTTTATTTATTTATTTTTTTTTTTTTTTGTGAATCATCTACGTTGCGGTGGATCTATACGCAAAACCTAAATACATACACGCATAAATGGACTGCAATTTTGAAAATTAAAGGAAAGTGAAAACAGGTTTTAAAAAGGTACTCACCGTCGGAAGAAGGTGTGTCTTGCATTGTAGTTGGCGAAGCTAGTGATGATTCACCTTCCTAACCAAACCCCCATTATTTATCAATTCTTTGCGGGACAAGGCATTTGTTTAGCTAGGATTGTTTGGGAACTACTAAGATGAGGGCAAACGTTTACAGAAACCTTATCGCATTTGCAGGAAACAAATTCATAATATACACTAGCATCAGACCGCACGCATTCTTTTCCTGTGGCCAACAAAGCTTGGGTCAGTGTCACAGCCAACCAATGCATGCCATGTCATTCCTCTTCATCCCCTATCTCCATTGCATTTGACCCCTGGCAGAATGTTGTGCCTCTCTCTATGACAGAGTACTAGCGTTGGCCTTGAGTTTACCAGGTTTTGTTCAGTCTGTTGGTGTCTACCTTAAGATCCAGTCCTGCTCCATTCTTAGCACATGTCCCAGCCTCCTCAACTTAGTATTGGTGTAAACACTAGTGTCTGACCCAAGGTAACCCAAGAAAAATTCAGTGTCACAGCCTACCAATGCATGGAACAGTGGAAATGAACGTGCCTTCTCAGGGCTTAGTCTTGCAGTAATTCCGCTATATATTGAAAGCTCTTTGTAGTCTCAAATGTCAAAATCTCACAGGAATAAAAGCTTCGTAATCAAAAAATGATTTTATTGAAAAAAATGCAATAGAAGAAATATTATTTTCATGATTATCTTCTGGCTGTATACTGGCTACTAGTACATCTAGCACCACAACATCAGTATGGTAGCTTTAATCAGGATATTCTGGTGGCTATTTCTTGCTGCATTGGCCACGCATAATGATATACGACTATGCAGTTTCCTCGTACGTACGTGGAGCTATTGAAGACAGATGTAGAAGTGATGGCTTGCTGGGGACTTCGACATTATCTATGATAAGAAACTGTTTATCTTCTCTCACAAAGCATCTGAGCAAAGCATCTGAGAGCAAGGTGAGAAACCAAGTCATATTGCTGTTAACTCTGAGAAAGTTTTGCCCGTTCCTTGGAATGCTTGCAATACCTATCACACATCTCTGCACCCCTTTTCCTGCGTTCTACTCCAGTGGCATCTTTCAAAGACTGAGAAAACAAGCAGTCACATACCATATGCAGAAATAAACAAGGCAAGGTGGAAGATTTTGTGAAGAAACTTCTTTCAGGGATCATGTTGAGTGAGTTGTGTACCAATGAGATCATGTGTGGGGTCCCAAGATAGACGTCACAACTAGTGCACCGTAATGTATATATATATATTACAAAGTATAATCCAACAGAATAATCATAAAATCGTTATATTTATTTGAACCAATATCCCGTTTTTACTTGTTGAATATGCCAGTTGGCCTATGCAGAGTAGAACTGATGCAGGAGCCCTCTTTAAGCGACTCTACCGCTGTTACCATCTGACTGCTCCAACTTACCCGTCAAAATAAGAGAACAATTTATTTAGATTTAGCTTTTATTATCAATAGTTGCAACAAGCGCACTTGGTATATACCTCATGTATAAAAAAAAAAAGTTTTCATCGAAAGTGGTTATGGAAAAAACATTCAAGAAAGAATTTTCATTAAAAAATATATACAGTTGACAAAATATTATTTTCATGATAAAGTTTCTCCAAAAGGATCTTTCACTTATTTAGCAGTGTAGCCGGGAGCGTTGCTGAGCATAAAAGTGGCTGACTGATTTGGAGATGCTCGTAGAGAAGTGAGGGCATGTTGTTTAATAACACATTAGCATTTACATCCCCTTTAATTTTTACAATAGGTCTAACACCTTATGACGAAAACATCACTTATACTATGATATTTCTCCCTTCCAATTTAGCTGACTTTTTGACATACTTTGGTTAAAGTTAGTCGTCAGTATGTCGGTTGTCAGATCTAACTTAATTGAATTTACTTTCATCCTTGAAATGAATTTTAAATCAATCCACACCCTTCAAAACAGCGTGTTCTTTTGCAGCTTCAAATCTAAACTTCTTAATTTTTTCACTTATGATAAGTTTAGTAGCTGGTGAACAAGTTTTCAATCGAACTTCGTCCAGTTGTCGGACTATTTGTGTGGTGGCTTATAGAGATCAGGTATGATTTTGCCTTAAGATTCCTGCTACAGTGCTGAAGATAATTTCTGGCTTGTTGTTTAATCACCAAAGCTTCTCTTATGTGGCCGGCTGGCTTGTTTATGTGAAACAGAAGATTTATTTCATCATGTCTGACAGCTGATGTAACATTGAGAACATAGCTACTTATCATTTGTCATACTGCCATAAGCCTGAAAGAAATATCTAGGATGTGACAAAAAAGAAAACTGTTTTCTTATTTTATCAACTATATTTGTTCAAATGATGTTTTCCTCCATAACCACTTTCGATAGAAACTTTTTTTTCGAACATAAAGTATACACCAAGAACTACGATTTCTTTAAATTTCAAGATCCAGTGGTAATTGCAATTTATAAGAACTGCACTTGAATAAATTGGTAATATATATATGATTTGTGTGTTTATATATACATATATATATATATATATATACACACAAATCATATATATATATATATATATATATATAATGTGTACTTTAGAGAGTGAGACAGACTCGGGAGTGAAGTTTTTGGTGGTAAGGTTTATTAATCCTTATATGTCAATAGTCCATACATGTTTCGGGATTTCTCCCATCATCAGTGGTGCATGTTGTGTGAGTGTGGATTAAAATGTACCATGTGGAACCAGAGTCCACTGCCAGGGACTATGCATTGTGGGTAAGTTTTGTTGTCAGGGCTACTAGATGCCTCCTGCTGAATGTAAGAATGACCAGCAGGTATTGGGATTTTGGTAAAGCAGCAGCAGTTTGCCTTGGGGAGGGCAGAGTGTGTCAAGGTAGGGGGTAGTGTTGTAGAGGTGGATTTTCTGGTATGTTTGGGGTAGTGTAGGAGGGGTGGTGGGGTTATGGAGCTACATAGGTATCAACCTTAAAAGTTACTGAAAATGTTTTGGCTATGAATTGAACAAGGGTTATAACAAGCTAAGGTGAAGTTTTTCCTATGGGTCTAGGTGACTTTGAAGCTTCCATTATTGAATGTTTCTAAGATGTGGGTGTGAGGATATTAATGGTAGGAGTTGTGTGTATTAGTGTTCTGTGTGGTGAGGGTTGTTCAGTTTAGTATTTTGATGGTGTGTAGTAGTGTTTTAGTAAGTTTTCTAAACTGCTTACTAGTGTTGGAATCAGGTTTTCTAACTCCCCTTCCATATTTAGTGGTAGGGGGCTTTCCTCATTTTTTGGTAGAGTGTGTGTGTGAGTTGATGTAGGGGTTACCTGCTGGTCAGGGTGTTTGCTTGGGTCTTCAGGATGCTTTCCAAGGGTCAATGTGATGGGTTGAGGGAGGATGCTACTCTTAGGGCTTTCCTTTTGCAGGGTATGAGGGGTAGTAGGTCTGAGACCCTTATGGAGTCTAGTGTTCTTGTTTCTATTATCTGTATGCTGGTTTTTGTAGTTGTGTTTGTTCATATAGCTGTGTCTGTTCACAATATTGGTGTCAGTAATATTAGTATTTGTGTAGGTGTTTCTGTTATGTTTGTTCATATGTGTGTGTCTGTTATAGGTGTTAGTATTGTTAGTGCCAGTGTAGGTGTTTTTGTTTTGTTTGTTCGTATGCGTGTGTCTATTTCTATCGTTGTTCGTGTGGGTATCGATGATGTTTTTGTCAGTATTGGTGATTCTTGTTGGGTAGCCTGTGTCTGTGTGTCTAGTGTTAAATCTGTGTTTGGTGGGGGAATTAGTTTTTTTTGGGTATGTGGGTGGTAGGTTGGGGGTAGGTAACAGAGGCCTGGTGGCTCTTTTGGTGGGTTGTATCTTAATTTCTCTCATATTCTGTGGAATCGCAGATCTGTGTGTGATATTGTGTCTAAGTTTGTTGTATTTTTTAGTTTTGGTGAGGTTAAGTTGTTTTTTTCTTCCTCCTATGTTGATGTTGATCGCTTCCTGTATTTCATTATATTCATCTGTGTATGTGTGTTGCTGTAATTTTTGTTCCAATTCGCTGATATCTGTTAGAGTGTCTTTGATGGTTTTTTGGCAGAATTGGATGGTGTCATCTAAAAGGTCCATAGAAAGTGTGTGGATATATATATACATATACACACACACAAATTATGTATATATATATAAGTGAACAATAGGAAATGAGACAGGTTTAAAAGTGTATGGAAACTTTATTTGTAAATCAATTGATTCATAAATTAATAAGTATGCTATACGTGTGCCAGGAGAGGTTCCTATCTTCAGTAGCACGTGTGTATCTTTTACTGATTAGAAAATTATGTTTCATTGGTGAGCTAGGTAATGGTCAAGTGTTAGTTAATTTAGGTACTTTGTTTGGTGGGGTTGAGCCTACCTGTAGAAGGTTTCTTCTCTGGGTATTGTAGTGGCCTTTTTATTTGGTAATTTGTATCTTCTTGAAAATATCCTCGTCCAGTGAACTGTTGTAGCAAGTTATAGTTGTGTTTATCAAGTTCACTATCTGGAGGTTTCTATTCATATCTACATATATATGCTGGTGTCTAGGAAGGCTATGGAGTTAGTGGATGTTTTATAGTTAAATTTAACAGTCGTGAGTTGCATTTATGTGTCTAAAGAATTTCCTTGAATATCATCCATCTATTTAGCATAGAAGATGCTGTCTTTGTCGGTCTCTTGGTAGATGTAGGTCTCTCCGAATTTTCCATTGAAGATGTTGGCATAAGGGGGCGCAACTGCGCCCTTTACCCAGCCTTTCATCTGGAAGAGGTGTTTTTCATCAGAATTGAAACTATTGAGGGTGAAAGCATAAAGATGATTATCGTTTTTATTTTTGGTTCTTTATCGGTTCTATTTTTAAAGGCTTCTTTGAGGACTAAAATATCTTCATCATGTTTGATTCTAAAATATAGAGATTTGACGTTCATGGTAACGAGAAATGCTTTTTCTGGGGTTGTTTTGATGTTTGACTTTGTTTAATGTTTTGTGTATGTGAGATTTAACGTGTAACTGGGGGTTGGATGTGGTGGTCTACATATTTTGATGGTTTTGACCACTAATTGCCTCAAGGCAATTAGTGGTCAACCCGGTTTATTTAATTTCTGGATTTTTTCGAAGTAGATAGAACCTAGTATGTTCCATGGAGGTGTGCTTAGGTATATTTAATGTTCTTTTATTTATAAAGTTATTGTTGTGCATCTCTGTTGGGTAGTGAGTTATTGTCTTGGTATCCAGTATCTGGTTTCTATTTAGGATTTCTTTGTAGGATTCTGTGTTGTTAGGTCGAGTGTTTGCTTCTATGATTTATCCACATCCCAAAGGACTATAGCTCCTCCCTTATTTGCTCTATTCATTATCAAGGTATTATTTTCAAGTTTGTTGGGGGACTCTCACTGTAAGGTTATAGTGTAGAGCTGTTTGTTGCGATTGTTGATGTGGTTTCACTGCTTTCTCCAATTGCTGGTCGAAATGTTTGGGTAGCGGTGTCTGCTCTTAAAGGTGGATGATTTGTTAGGGTCTTGAGTAGTTCTAAAATGTCGCTATCGTAGTCGATTAGACAAAGCCTAATTCTCCTGAAATCGTTAAAGTAATTATTTAGGATATTTTTGTTGAAGCGTAGGGGTGGGGAAGAGTTATAGTCCTTTAGTGTAACTAAGGGTTGGATGTGGTGGTCTACGTATGGAGTTATCTCTGGTGAATCTAAATTCACTGGAGTTGATCACTTTTCCTTCTGCGTCTTGTAGCTAGTACGTTATAGCTGTTGTTCAAGCTTTTTAAAGCTCATAATAATGATAGTATTATGTTCTCTGCATCCCCCCCCCCTTCGTGTGTTGTGATTGGGGGGAGTCTTCGTTTTCTGATAGTTTGTATGTGAGAGATGGTAAAGAGGTTAACTTCGGGTCAGTGTGTTGGTTCAGGTTGTTCTTAGAACGTATCGGATGGGTCTATGTGTAGGAGTGAGGAGGGATATGTTTCTTGCTTCCGTTGTTTCTGGGACCTTGAGGAGTGTTAGGGAGATGGTTATTATTTATTTATATATATATATATATATATATATATATATATATATATATATATATATATATATATATATATGTGTGTGTGTGTGTGTGTGTGTGTGTGTGTGTGTGTGTGTGTAATTTGCTTCAGTTAGTTTTATTGGCACTTCTGTTACGCTACTTTGGAATTCCCTATGTTCTATATTTTTAAGATTAACTAAAATTGGTTGAATTATTGATTGTATCAC
Organism: Thysanoteuthis rhombus; assembly: GCA_963457665.1. Classification (NCBI taxonomy): domain Eukaryota; kingdom Metazoa; phylum Mollusca; class Cephalopoda; order Oegopsida; family Thysanoteuthidae; genus Thysanoteuthis; species Thysanoteuthis major. The sequence continues at coordinate 27,158,048 of OY735214.1, forward strand.
TTGACTCGCTCTGTCGTTGTTTGTTAGTACAGATTATAATCGTGGGTTCACAGCAGGTCATGGAAACATGATATGTATTATGTTTGAACGTTGCCAGTTGCAATAATAAATCCATTCTGTGTTCAACTTCCTAGTGTCTCATTTGTATGTTTGTGTCACATACTGTTTTCCATCCCTATTCGTCGTACAGCTATTTTGTATCCGCTTTAACGATGTTTACTGACTGCAACAACCACATCTTCACACATGAGATTTCCGTCGTTTCAAGAAATTATTGTGTCTTTTATACTCTTTTTTTCTATACGTTCTCTTCAACTTTTACATTTTATCTGTATTGCATTTGTATAACGTTTTAATCGAAATTCGATGACAATTTCGAATACATGGAACACAATTCATCAAATTGTAGTAAGTTATCAGACGCAGATATTTTGACATTATCGAGATATTGATAAATGAAAGTCAGACCATTGATGCACAAGTTCTCTCCTTTGCACTTTCAGACATATATATAGAAGGAGTGGTACAAACGAAAGCCGACAGGAGTATCAGCTTATCTGTCAGTCAATGATGGTCGTCGCTGCTAGCGATGTTTGTACGCCCAATAACAGCATCTTATTGCTTGTTACTTGATTTGCGATTACTATGTGTATGTTTTTTCATGGTTACTTTAGGTCTTTCTCAATACTGAACATGAATGATTTATTCAATATGATTTGAAATCTACGTATGTATATATGTATGTATCACGTACGTAAACATTCATACATGCATACATACATACATACATACATACATACATACATACATACATACATACATATTGTAATTTGTAGTGTACAACTCGACGTTGTGTTTATACACCTCGAAATTTTTTGCTCTAAATTTTTTGTAATATATTTTGCACGCATGGTAAGAGTCGTCCCCTAGTTTTCAGAAGATTTTTCAGGCTTGAGAAGTTCGACTTACACGGTCAAATAACAGGCGTATTTGATCCAAGACTTCTTTTTATCGTCTAGTCCAAGCAGGAATATACAGTGTATCGGCACAATGTATTCCTAAAGGGACCGAAATCAAGCGATTTGGCTTGGAAAAGAGACCATTAGAAGTAGTGGTGGCATCGTTTTGGACAGGCGATAAACAACAGCTGCAGTGGAAAATATATGAAGTCAGAACGAGATACTCAAACAATTATCGAAATATGGCTTTTCTCTGTCTGAACTGCTTCTTTTCAAAATAAAATGATGTATAATAATGAAATGTTATATATTGTCTATTGTGTCTTCACCAGACCATATCGCATGACATCCCAAAGTCATCAATGCTTGCATGTAAACAAACGTAGGATTCAACACAGACATACATAAATGCACGCGTGTATATACGAACTCCTCAATGATTCAATTATATTTACACACATGAGTAACATATTAGGTAAAGCATACACATGAAATAAAATTCTCACATTTTATACACCTAAGCTTGAGTCACAATTATAAACTTGAAAGAACAAGGAATGCGTATATCTGCCAATGACAATGTCACTCAGTGAGTGATGAGGGCATAGCTACAATGTAGGGGAGGTAATTTATATAGGTCGGCCAAGAAATTCAATCACTTCTTCCGTGGCCCATTGCAAGTACTCTCACCAAATTCCTTTTGAAAGGATTATGTGGTGTGGACATACAACTGCGATGCATGGGGGGGGGTAATTTCCAATGGATCCATTCTTCTGCCCACCCTTTCCACAAAATCTCTTTGAAATTCATTGAAACTTCTGAAGATATTGTGAGGACACACAACAAACTTTGGGGGATATCATATTGTTTAGATACATAACTATGACGTAGGGGAAGAAGTTGTCCATGGATCTATCTAAAAGTTCACACTCTTCCCACGAAATATAATTGAAATTCTTTGAAAACTTTTGGAGACATAATTTGGACGGACCTTTAGATGATATTGTGTGTTGTGGTCAGATGAATGAATTGTAGGTGAGGTGTAGGTGCATAGATCCACCCAAAGATTTTAACACTTTTTCCGTTGTCTATTGTTCACCCCCCTTCCACGAAAGACAAGTTTTGGAGATATCATGTGGACTGGTGGACATACACCTAGTAACACATGTATCTCTCCAAATATACGATGACTTTAATATGCAAAAACATTCTCACACAAGTTCACGCATGCATGCGTTAATCCGTAACCATTATTGCAAACCATTCACGAACTTCCCAAATCTTCTGAACGCACACACATACACAGTTGACAATAACAATCCACGCTAATGATCGCTCAACGCGCACCGAACAATATTTGCCACGTCAGCGAAAATACCCGGAACATGTAAACATATTTGTGACGCTGCTTGGTTGTTGAAAAAAGTGGGTCACAAGTATAAATGATGATGATAAAGGATTAGACAACCTCTTGGAGACGGCAATGATTTTTTCTCATTAGCCGATGGGGCTCCACTACTAATCACATGATTGTTTTAGCTGGATTCAATTTAGCACCTTACAAAATGTTTTTACTGTTTGTGCTTGTATCTGGTTGTATAGAAGTGTGCTTGAATGATTGAATATGATTGCCTCTTTCATCTTGCTTTTCATTTTCATCCACTATATATATTGATTTAATCTTAATTTCAATTGTAATTATTTATGCTTACATACCTATCAGAATCACTGAAGTTTAACTTCTTATTTTATATTTTTAGAATGTATTATTATTGTATTGAAGCTATAGAAGCTTAGTTGTAGTCTCTGTTGAATTGTGGTTGTAAGGCACTGAGGTGACTGTAGGTCGAGTAGTGATATACATACATATATATACTATTCTAGTTCCCTCACTTCTTTTTTCAGCACCATACACACACACACACACACACATATGTATGTGTGTGTGTATGTGTGCGTGTGTGTGCGTGTGTGTGTGTACGTACCTGAGTGGTGCTGGAAAAGAATGAGGGGACGAGAGTAGCCAGCGTTCAAATTCCGGGTTCGACGATCAAATTTTACAAGTTTTGATTGCCTACTAGAAATTTCCTACGCAATTTAAATGCATCACTTCTATATTGTCATCGAATATTTTCGATATTTTGAGAAATATCTCATTCATTACATAATTAAACATTTCCTCTTCCACAAAAGTCTCCGTGAAAAAAGTTATCTTTATAGATTAATAGTTGCTATTAGTGAAATCTCACATGAAAACAAGAATCTCATAGAAAAACGCAGAAACCGAACTGAGTGGAACAACCCAAAAGAGACAAAGAGACGACAAAAGAAGATACACGACAGCAATCATCAAAACCACTCTCGAAAAGAAAATGTAACGTGAGAAGCATGTAACGTGCACATGAAAGAACATGGAAAGATCACAAGACAGCACAATATATCATGGAAAAAACAGGAATCCGAGACTTCATAGAAACCATGAAGAAACATATGACAATGGGCTGGTCATATAGTAAGAGCAGATAACCGATGGGCATCACAACTCACAATATAGATCCCCAGAGATCACATGCGTAACCGAGGTCGGTATAATACAAGGAGAGACGAACGAGACAAATTCAGAAAGTATTGGCTCCACGATGCTTATGATGGAGAGGTCTGGCGAATCCTGGGGAAATTTTATGTCTAACAACGGACGATAAAAGGATGATGATGATGATGATGATGATGATGATGATGATGATGATGATGATGATGATGATGATGATTGAAACAAGAAAAATATTCAAGGTATGTAGATGTATAAATTCACATAGAACATACAGACACATAAAAAGAGAAATAAATGAAACTACATCATTTTCTCTTTCTTGGATTAATTTAGTATATATATATATATATATATATATATATATATATATATATATATATATATATATATATATATATACACATATATATATATATATATATATATATATATATATATATATATATATATATATATATATATATATAGGCGTACAAACTGCAGGACATGGGGAAACTGCCTCCTGAACTCGGCCAAAATAGTGATAAATTTTGGATAAATCAGCGTAATTCTGGCACAACCGTGTAAAATATATTTTTCCAGCTGGTGTATCTGGTTGCTTGAAGGTGGTAATCAATACGTAACGGTTATATAGTAAGTAGATTCCAAGACAGAGCTTTTCAAAGTAAAGATGGCAAATTGACGATTCTCAAATGTGCCAAAATTGATCTGATTTTGAAATGTCCTTGAGAGTTAAATACATCTATCCTATGTTCTTACGGGGTAAACTTACGCAATTCTAGAGCCCAAGGGGTGCAGCCGTTCCCTTTGATTTGAAAATGCTAAAATTAACCTTCTTTGAAAATGCCAAATTAAACTTCTTTTAGAATGCTAACATTGACTTGACCTTGAATCGACTATTAAGGGTCACCAGTGGTCATCTCCACCTATCGTATGTTCGAACTGGATCAACTTACACTTGGATACAAATTTGCCAGCCGTGGATTGCAGCTATTTCTGTTAGATTTGAAAGTGCCTACCAAAATTGCCCTTTAAGATTTACCACCAGAATCACTTATCCTACATTCATCCTCATGTGGAATTACTGCAAATTGCACAAAATTGCAGTCTTTAGGATGCATTCGTCTGCGTTCGATCCAGCCGTCTGTTTCGCTCAATGGTAAGAGCAACACTTCTTTAAAGCGGATACCCAATCGGTTGCACGTTCGATTCCTGCAGCTGCTCCATTTTCTTTGATTGTTTATTCTATAGATGCTGTTTAAGCAAATTAACACAATCTCCATGCAACAATGGGAGGTCGTTTCAAATAAAAATTATGAGTAACCAATTTGAAGATTTTCACAGAAATTACTCCTTTGTAGGTAAAGCAAGACATCAGACAGACAAAAAAAAGGGAAGGCCCCTAGGTCAGATAATATCATCATCGTCCAACTCAAAAAAACTGGTAAAGTCATCACTGAGAAATTAGCTATTCTAAGAACGTATGCCTCAAAAAAGTCTCAGAAGATTGGATCAACTAAAACGTAATGCTGTTATATAAAAGGAGAAAATGAAAGATCTGAACTGCCTGTCTTGAGAAGATCTCCCAAAATTGAGATGATAAAAGAATCAGAATAGACGTCGAATACCAAAGTGACAGCAGATTTGCTGACAATATTGCCCGTTTTACTTCAGTAAAACAAATGTCACGTACAATAAACATGGAGACAAAGACACAAAGATCAAAACTGCAGAACCGAAGAAAGTAGACCTCTACATATACTTAGGACAACGAATCTCCTTAAAATCCTTAAAAGAAGGTGAAATCAAGCGAAGAATCACACTGGTTTGGCAAGCTTTCAGTAAAGCAAGCTCAACTATCAAGAATAAGAAAACCCCATTAATCTTAAAAAGGTGAGTTCACAATCGATGTCACCTATGGAGCTGAAAAATGGAGCCTAACCAAAATATTGACCATCTAACCAAGAACCATGCACAGGAGAGAAACATGCTCAACATCACATAGTGAGATCACAAGAAAACAGATTATAGACAGAATATCAGGGAAAAACAGAAGTCAGAGATGTCATCGAATCTATGAGAAAAATTCAAATGGTAATAGGCTGTTAATGTTGCAAAAATGTCGGATAACTGCTGGACATCGCGACTCACAGCACGAATCCCCACCAACGAACGACATTAAAAGGATGACGATGATGATGATATCGATACTTTCATAACCATTTTGTTCATATACATACACACATAAACACACACATTTATGTGTCAACCTTTGCGTGTTTAGTAACAGAGAAACTAGATATATACACCAATACAAATACCAATATATATATATATATATATATATATATATATATATATATATATATATATATTTGATCTTTTATATCTCTTAGGGTTATTCCTAGCGTTGCTCTTTTCACCTCTCTCTTTACGATTCTAATTTGTTTCGCAGTTCGTTAATTTGTTAATTTCCATGTTTCGCATTTACAAGTCTCATGCATTGATTGTATACTTCATGCATTTAACACATTAGCAAAGTCTTTTTCAATATGTTTCTATTCATGCTAAATGATTTCCAGCCGATCGTTTTGCTGACCACAAAGTACTCAATAGATCAATGGTTATGAAAGTTTGAAGTTGCAATTTTTTTATACATGGACCAAAAGATGAAAAAATATGCAAAAAGGAAATTCATCAACTGCAAACTTCCTTGGATGAAATTTAGGGAAGCTATAAGGAATTCATATTTGTAATCTATATTTTCGTAAGACACACGTTCACATAGAAATCACTTTTTATAAGTTGGATTTTCAATTTTAAATTTTCAAATTTACTTAAAAGTAATAAAGAACGTCTGTACCTTCATCAGATTTATTCTTCCGGTTTTTATTTAAGTATTATTGTCCAACGAAGGACGCTAAAAAGCTACTGCTACTGCTGCTGCTGATGATGATGATGATGATGATGATGATGATGGCAAGTGGAATCCTGATGGGAATATACCTCTTGCAGCCTTTAGTTCAAGATCAGAGTGTAATATTTGTACTTCCCACATAATTGAAAAATAGCATCAACTTCTCATTCGCAGTTTTGAATGTTATCACGAATGCATTTCAATTGTTACCTTCATAAATTTTGATTCAATTGAAAACTTTCTTTCATGAATTTCATTTATTGCTCTCATTGGGGGGGTGCATGTGACATAGCATTACCGTTTTCAATTTTTCTCATCATCATCACCTACTATAAGTTCACTGTTAGACAAAGGCCTTCCTTTCTTATCTCCTTCCATGACAACCGTGATTATACTCACCTTTGTTATGTTTTACTGTCAAACCTTACAATCTCATCCTTCCATCTTGCGTCTGGCCTTTTCCTACGGTGTTTTCCTGTCCAATGGGCACCATTCAGTTATCATCTATTCTTGCTAGGTGTCAAGTATATCTCCATTTTTGTTGCATGATTATTTGAATACATTCCTTGACAGTAGTCTTTCCACTGATACATGTTGATCCTTCCCTATCTCTTGGAATCATCTCCAGTATTGCTCTTTCAATGGTTTTCTGTGCGATTCCAAGTTGGTTCTCAGCTCATTTTGTTAATTTCTATGTTTCAAATCCGTAATTCATAGATGCATTCATTGTATACTTCACACACACTGGTAAGGTTATCTTGAATATGTCTCTATTCATATTGGATGATTTCCAGCTGGTCAGTCTATCTCCAACTCTATTACCTGTCCTGGGTGAATTAATTCATTATACTCTTGCCCTGGCCCTCAATTCTTATGGTCTTTTTCGGAATTTTTTTTATAGATTATTAAGGTAGTTAGGTGGATAATTTAAAAGGTTGAAGGAGGAAAGAAAAGATGTTAGATTGTTTACTGAAAGAGTAGAAAGGGAGAAAGGGGAGTTAGGTAGTTCAGTAAGACAGTAAGGGTTATGAAAAGAGGGGATAGAAGAAAATTAGATAATTCATTGAGGGAATAGAAAGAAAAAAAGGAGACAAGAAGGAGTCATTATAATAAGCGGGGGAAAATGAGAGGGGAGGATTACGAGAGTAGACAATAATGAAGAACAAAAGAAAGCTTAGCTTGATAAGAGGAAGAGAAGGGAGGGAGGACAGTAGAAGTGTAGATAATAAGAGGGCACATGAGACAGGTAGTTTAATAAAAGGCTACGAAGAGAGGAGAAGAAAGTTTCGTAGTGTTTCAGTGGGTGGACGCAGAGAGGGGTTGTGATAGACAGCAATGGTATGAAGGTAAATCGTAGCGTGAAATTATCAATAATGACTGAAAATGCTTCGTCAAATAAAAATTATTTAAAATACTGAATTTGATAGCCGATACCGAAAAACCAGTTAATGACAAATATGTTGCAGAAGAGATCAGGATAAGGGATGAGTTAAATTTTTTTATGTGGACTTGCACTGGATGCTACAGCCGGTTACTCAGTGGCAAGAGCGGTCGGATATTAATCTAATCACCCTCCAGCATAGAAATCGTGAGTTATTGCAATCTATGCTGATTATTATTTCACTCACTGCTGTAATAAGAAGCCACAAAAAATGAAACGAAGGTAAATAGTTGCAAAAATTTATTAGTAGTAATTAACAATGCTTCATCTAATCAATTTAATAAATGAATGAATGAATAAATTGGATTACCCATACTGAACTACCAATTAATATGGAACTTGGCACAGAAGAAATCTGGATAGAGGAATATTTTAATGGTTGGTTAGACTAACGCTAAATCGCTCAGTGACAAGATTGCTCGGGCTGTACATGAGCCACACTCTAACATGGTGTCGTGAGTTCTATTTGCATCCAGGACTTATTCATTATTCTGATCTGCGATGATAATTTATTCGCTCACTGCCAAGCAGAAACCTGCCCGAGTTTAGTTGCAATAAAAAGCAATAAAATTGAGTGGATGATAAATAGTAGCGAAAAATCATTGAAGGATTACAACACTTAGTAAATGAATAAATAGGTTGTCCGAAACTGAACAACAAGTTAATAAGTAAAATGGTGCAGAAGAGATTGGGATAGGAAATGAGTTTGAGTGTTTGATTTGGATACGTGCTCCCATATCTACTTATACCTGTAGCGGTCAGTCGTTAACCGAGCCACCCTCCAACATAGAAGGTTGTGGTTTCGTTTGTCACCTAGAAATTATTCTATATTGCAACCTATGCTCTGACTACATTTGCTCACTGCCGAAGGGAAACTAGACTGAAATTAGTTGCAATAAAAGGGACAAAAATGAAAGTAAACAGTAACAAAATTTGTTAATGTTTTACAATACTTTTTCTGAAAATAATGATGAATAAACAAAATTGGATTACTAATACTTAACTACCAGTCAGGCATTGATCGAGTCCCCCACCTAGCATAATTTGTCGTGAGTTTGATTCTCATCCAGGAAATATTCTCACTTGCAATCCATGCGGTGAGTTCATCCAATCACTGCTGAAGAGAAACCCGCCTGAGTTTAGTTATGATAGATGGCATCAAAAATTGAGATGAAACAAAATCTAAAAAAATTGTGATGGTCGTAAACAGTAAAAAGAATATATATATATATATATATATATATATATATATATATATATATATATATATATATATATATATATATATACAATAATTTATAATACTCCATCGAATAGAATAAATAAAAAATAATTATTTTCATATTTTAATCTATTTTTCATGCAAGCTTGGTCAAATGATGGATGTTAAGATTATCTGGTACTTAAGCTGTTTATTTTGGACCAAATTTGGTCTTGAGTGGCAAAAGACATCTGGCAACCCTGTTTCTGGCTTTGATGTGAGGTGTTATTCCAACAACTGGCCAAAATTAGTCGTGGTTCAGGATCAGGTTTAAAAAAGATGAGATAAGATTGATAAGATTTTTAATCTTAGGGTAAAAAAGGGAGAGACTACATATAGAATCACACAGCCTACCAGCGTTGAAATTAGGTCCCCTAATATATGCATGATTCAGAATTAGTCTCTCTCCGAACCGAAAAATATGCACGTGGTGAGATTACAAAATTTGTAAAAAATCTTGGTAAAAATTTGAATGAATCTTGTAATGATAATGTATTACTACGTATTGAACAAATAAAAAATGTTATGTTTTATCTTTAGAATATATATTTTTCACTATGAACTTGTCTTATGTAGTTTCATCACAGGGTAGGAAGAGAGGAGACAAGATTGTTAAGTAGTTTACTGAAAGGATTGGATGAGAAGGGGAGAAAGGTGAGTTGAGTAGTTTAATAAGAGGGTAAAAGAAAGCGGGAGAAAAAGTGGGAAAGGAGATAAAGTCAATTTCATTAGAGGGAGCAGTGAAAGAGAAGATAATAAGAAGGTACATGAGAAAGTTTGGTAGTTCAATTTGTTTTCGTATTTTAATCTATTTTTCGTAAATGTAGGAAGAGATGGAAGGAAAGAAAGTTTCATTGTCTTGGAGTGGGTGGAAGCAGAGAGGTTTCGATAGACTGCAATAAAAATTGGGAAAAAGTTAAATAGTAGCATAAAATTATGAATAATGATTGATAATACTTAAAAATAATGAATAAGTAAGATTACCGGTACTGAACAACATTTGCTGATGGGCATTAGTTTAGCAAGCTCCATTGTCATGAGTTAGATTCTCAGTCGGAAAATATTCTTTATTGCAATCTACACTACTAATTTATTAACTCACTCAATTCGCAGTCTAGTTGCGAAAGAATGATAACAAAAATTGAGATGAAGTTAAATATTAGCTATTAGAACTAGTTGTTAATGATTTACAAAACTTTATCTTATAAAATAAGTAATTTTCAATACCAGTAATGATCTACCAGACAATAAGAAACATGGCTCAGAAGATCAAGCGTTCGATTTTAACTCGCACATACTACTGTTACCTGTAGCAATAACAATCAGGGATTAACTTAAATTGCAAGTTCGATTTTCATCCAGAAATTATTCTTTACTGCAATACGCACAATCAAGTAATTTACTCTCTGCTGGAAGGAAACCGGGCAGAATTCAGTTGCAATAAAAAGCAACAAAAATTGAGATGAATGAAAATAATAGCAAAATATTACACTGCTTCATTTAATAAATCAATCAATGAATTGGATTACCGATATTGAATTATTAGTTACTACGAATTATAGTACAGCTTATAAAAGGATAGTGGATGGGGTTAAATGTTGAATTGGGGCTCTAAAGTTGTTTAGTTACACTCACGCTTTCCATTGATTCCCGTAGGTCAGTAACAAGAGCGTCAGGTTAACTTTACCAGAACCTCTTACCAGCATAGTGTCGTCAGTATAGGTCTATCTTTTAATGAAACAAATGTATGCATCAAAAATAGGCCTGCTATTTTCATTTTATTTTGGTCACATTTTGTTTGCCATCTTGATTTGGGGTTCCCAAACAATTTTTGAGCTTTTCACCATTAATATTCATATTGCAAACATTATAACGAAGATATTGACACCAATCTCAAATTTGTATTATCAACATACCCATGGATCCTTATTCTTTGAATATTCGCCCCTTGTTTTTGTTACTCAATGCACTATATTCAATATACAATATATCTAATCATTATTGTTTGCAACTAGGATAGTTTTCAGCCATGTATTTCTACCTTGATTTATAAATAACGGATTATTCACTCAAGACAAATTTTATCAACGGATTTTTTGTGACAATAATTTTAGCCATTTAAAATAATGACGCAGATAAGCTGAATAAAATCATCCTCAAGCAATAATGTCGACTCAGTTACGCCGTAGATTGAAAATTTGGAAATAGACGTTTCTGCTACAAGTGGATGCGTCTGATATTGATCCAGACATTTTCACACAAATTGCAACAAAAAAAAAATCAATGGATTTTATATAATGTTCTGAATAAGAGGAAATTGTATGAGGGGCAAATCCTAAAATTTAAAATGACCGCCATCTAGTGACAACAATATATCTGGAGAACCGGACACTGTATTGAGTTGAAATTCGGGAGATGTATTGTTCAACAAGTGCGATTTCGAGTCCTTGAGAAAGCTGCAGACGGCATAGGAAGATGAGCTGTCCCTTACAAATCATAATCCAAATGAAAAGTCGTTTGTAGTTTCGATTTAGGAATAAACTAGGCAGGTTGAGACATTTTAGAGTAGACTTTGTCAAGCAGCTAAAATCAGATAATTCAAGGGGGATGATTCCAAATCTGCTCTTCGACCTTCATCATTTTTGTTATTATTTCAGGAGAGCTCATTCAAAATCAGAACCAAATTTGCATTTGCTAAATTGTATGCCAGAGATCATAAATATGACATTGTAATTTAAGAATGACATCACATTTCTTAATTACCTGTGTGTACTAAGGGGCCCTAAGAATGTCTTGAGCAAGTTAGTTTCTGAAAATTCCTGATAGAAATGAAAAATGATAATAGGGTCTGCGTTCGTGCTCACACCGATATAGTCCAGATGAATTTTGAGTAAATGTAAATCAATGAAGATACAATCTTATCAATTTATTTTGTCTATTTGTATCTGTTGGCCCTATAAAGCTATTATAAAAAAAAGTGAAGGTAGGTATTTACTATTCTACAAGGAAGTCTTCAATATCTGTATACTGTGGATTCAATTCTAGGTAGAGATACGTACATACATATCGTTGGAAAGGAATTTTCAACAGCTTCCCAACAGTGTTTCATGCCAATTAGTATATTTTGTACATGAGAAATTACAGCCCAAAACGTGAAGCTGTTTTTTGCATTTCATAAGGAAATTTAAGTTTGTTTTATTTCAAAGTCCACTGTCTATGGGTTGCGGATTTAAATATAGACTGTAGACTATGAATTACACATGTACTAATTTCCGTGTAAAATGCTTACTCATACGTTTTTGGTTATTTCTTTTCTTATGTTAGACAGATACAAATTGATAATATACATTATTGGAAAGCTGAGAAAGGCACTTTACAACAAATTTTCTATTTTATTTCCAATATGACGTCAAGATGGCTGCAAATAGTGATAATGCCGATTCATCATCATCATTTAATAATCCGTCCGTCGTTTGACATAGACTTTCCCCTGGATTCGCAAGACCTCCCTATCATGGGCGCCGCTGAGCCAATACTTTTTAAATTTGTCTAATTCGTCTCTCTATCATGTATTCTGTAGGCTTCAGCTATGCATATGAATCGTGAGGATTCATGTTGTGAGTCGTGATGTCCATCGGTTGTCTGCCATTCTTGCAACATGACCAGCCCCTTGCCATTTGAGTTTTCTAATGGTTGCTATGATGTCTCGGACTCATGTTTTTCTCTGATATATTGTACTGTCTGGTGATCTCTGCATAGGATATTAAATTCCACGATTCTTACATAATCACGTTGCATGCTTCTCAGATTTTTTGCTTGATTTCTTCTTCTTTTGAGGATTTCATGGAGATTCGTCGTCGTAGGTTAATGTGGTTATTTGTTCCCGTCGGTCAAAACGGTATTTCTAAATGTTCTCAATTATTTCAAGCTATGTATGATGCCTGATTTCTGTAGAATTTGCATGTATGATGTATGATTTCATTAAAACTGACAATATCTTACAAAGTAAAACAGCAGATATTTCATATAATCCAAGCAAACTAGCCCATTTTGGAGTCTCGATTGGAAATAATCAAAAACTTGATATTTTTCTGCCTAATATAATTCTGTGAAGTCTGCAGCACATCATACAAAAGGTTCCAAGAAATACTTGTTGAAAATCAAAGATGGTGGCCATTTTTCAAGATTTTTTCAATTTGACTTTCCCAAGTTGTCTGGGGCCAGGAAACCCAGCGTTTGTACAGATGACATACTATATCGTTGGAAAGATATTTTTCTAGCATTTTGGTGGAGTATCTTCTGTTGCATCTGTTGTGCAAAAGAAGTTACTGACAAAAATGTTGAGCACACGCTGATGAAATTTTCATTGCAATATCTTTCCATTATATTCATTCAAATGTTTACAAAAACCCTTGTGTTTGTGCAAAGAACATGATGTAGAGAGAATTTTGTCAAAATTTTGACGAAAAATTGTAATTTTTAATCTGTTGTGCAAGAGAAGTCATAGTCCAAAATGTGAGGATACGTATTCCAGCAAACACTGTTATTAGTCTATCGAAAAGTTTGAAATTCAAAATTGACGATTGTGAATGAATATTTCTTCCGATTATGACTGAGTTATTGCAGATCAATCCAAAAATTGAATCGCATCTTCCAAAGCTTACTGCCGATCCTTCCCAAAACTTTCATTGAGAAAAAGAAATGATGAGAATATCACGTGGACAGTCGAGAGCACATACAGAAATATACAAAAAAAAAAAAATAACACGAAAAATCTCTCTATCAAAAATAAATACCTGGATTCAACCGAAAATCCAATTACATCTTCCTCCATGCGTACACCACCCTCCAAAAAGATTTCATTGAAATAGATGGAGAACTTTGAGATAATGCGTGGATAGGCAAGAGCGAATTCAGAAAAGTACAAAAAAATCACTCGGGGATAGCACGTGGGCAAGGGCGAAAAAAACTAAAAAAAATATCCTTCTATCCATATGATCACCTTTTCCTTACCCCGTGACCTACCTTGCCACAAAATGGTATTTCACCTCCCAAATTGCTTAATGAATTTTAAGGAAATTTTCTGGAAAATTATAAGGATGAAGTAATTTAATCAAAATTCAATTACTTCATCCTTATAATTTTCCATTGATTGGGAAATAATTGGAAGTTTTTTGAAAAATACATTCCTGTATCCACTCCTGTATGTCCCCACGATATCTCTGAAATTTCTCAATAAATTGCAATAAAATTTTGTGAAGGGATTAGGCACGGAGTATAGAAAGCCACTGAATTTCGGAGCGGATCTAGGGATCTGTTTATAACTGAAAGATATCTTTCGTTTGTACATTTCTGTAATCATTCTTGTCTGTTTAAACTATATCTCCAAATTTCTCGAAGAATTTCAAATAAATTTCGTAAAAGAGTGGGGCGTATATAGAGGAAGATATATTTGAACTTTGGGTCGAATCCAGGAATTATTTTCCGACTGGGAAGTATTCAAGTAATCTTTCCGTAGATTTCTGCATCCATTCATGTCTGTCTACAGAAGTCCTCTCTGAATTTCAATGATATGGGAGAAGTCATTACATTTTGTGATGAATCCATAAGTTCATGACTTATTCATTATAATTCACTTTTAAATTTCAAATGAAGTTTATCAGAAAAACTACGATAACTTTTTCAATGCTATTAGTTTAAAAGCAGATTTTCTGGATTTTACAACGCACAAGTGTTTCAAAATAAATCATTTAAAGATTTGCAGGATTTTATAATTCAAAATGGACTGGAGCAACGTTCCTTGATTCTGTGAAGCAGATACACTCTTAGCTATTCCAATGACAACACTATCTTACAGCGTTGAAAAGAATTGATCACCAGAAATAGGAGGACAAATGAAAGGTTTTCGTCGTTAGCTTCAATTTCTATTGAAAGGGAAGCATTTCTTAAAATGTATCGTGTCGACAGACGGACGGAAAGATGGGAATGACTAAATAGATATACCTCTTCAACTTGGTTGGCAGTGGTAATAAGCTTGAATATTTCCTCATGGTGATAAGGCTTTTGTTGGCAATCTATTATGAACCTTATTACGTGCATATATATATATATATATATATATATATATATATATATATATATATATATATATATATATATATATATATATATAATACAGCTCCTATCCAAACACTGTAGTAGAGAACGTTTACGGATATCATTTGTACAAGCAACACGAATGGAAAATTTAAACATCGAACAAGGACATGTCCATTCCTAACAAACACCACTACTTAAAACGGGTTTCTCGAAAAATAGAATATATTATTGGGCGCATGAGGTTAGAAACCATACTAAACAAGCAAAAGTAGGGAAAATATTTTTTCAGCTTCAAAACACAAGAAAACCCACAATATAGCAAACTAATAGGAAACTTTAAAAAAAACAAAAAAAAAACACTTACGACCATCATCCACATCACATTTAAAAAGCACAGAAGCCCAAACGAAAGAAAATTTTAAAAGGAAATAGAACAAATCAACAGATCAAACAGCATATTCATGAAAGCAGGTAACTAAATATATTTGTAATGAATTAACAGATCTACAACGAACTCATAACATCACACAGAACAACAAAAAAATTAGACACCAAGAAGAACAACTATGAAGTAAAAATATCACTGACAAACTAAACGAAGGAAAGCAAAAACGTCATTGTAAAAAAAAAACATCATCAACAGAGTTGGAAAACTACAAAAATGCCTACATACTCACGAAAGACCACAAAACGGACTTCATAAACAAATTATCTGCTAGATTATCTAACCCCACTAAATCCCAGCAAGGGAAAATCAACAAGACACTAACTAAAACATTAAACGGCAACTACAACTAAACCAATTGATAAATACAAATGAGGTATTTAAAATCCCCACTTTTGCCAATAGAACAAAAGAACAAAAAAACAATTATTGTATAGAAAAATTCCCATTAAAAAACATAATTCAACACCCCATGTGTAGGTATACAAAAAAATTAACCACAATAGCAATCTTATGCCCCTCGTTATTACTATTTACATTATTATTATACCTGCAGTCACTTTAGATGACCAAAATTATCTTAGGCAGGTAGAAACAGACCAAATCTAGAATAATAAGATTAACTGCAAAAAGTGAACTTTAAAACTGAGAAACAGATTTAAGTGAGAATGAAATAGTCTCTGAGAGGAAACATACCACAACAAGCTGACGGTTTAACAACATTCTGATAAAGAAAATGTCTACACTATCTTCTGCTAATCTATCATTTATAACTAACAACAAGTATAGTATCTCCACTATATAAAGCAGAAAAACATAACAAGCAATGATTGACCATCAAACAAAGAAAAGGAAAAAGAAAAGGAAAAGATATATAAATAGAATAAAAAGAGGATCGTACACCATAGAAAAATAGCCCCCCAATAGAAAAAAACGTCCCAAATAAGGATATAAAGTAGAGCAGATCATTCACCTGATTAAGCCTAAACAGGGAAGAAACATAAACGTGTTTGTGTGGCAAATCCTTTACTTCATTATATATATATATATATATATATATATATTTATATGTGTGTGTGTGTGTGTGTGTGTGTGTGTGTGTGTGTGTGTGTGTGTGTGTGCGTATGTGTGTGTATGTGTGTGTGCAAAGTGCAGCCCCAAAGTTCAGTGGGTTTGAACAGCGTGCGCAAAACGAATGCAGTCTGGAATTTTGCTGCAACCTTGAGTAAGCAAGGCCGTTTATGAAACCGTTTATCCCGGAGGAATGCTTCGGTGGGGACTCCGAAAACAAGAATTCATTTCTTTCGAATTCCCTGAACATCTGGGAGGCACCTAGTTACTGTCTAACTTCATACGCACATTTATTTTAATGCATTTACATAGAAATATATATTATCGGTCAATTAGTACATAACTTCATGTACATAGTTTATAATTCAGTATATCTGGATTTTGCGTTACCATTATAATTTTTGAATGTATATTGAATCTCTGAAAGTGTCAAAGTGGAATTTTCCATGTTTGTAATGCAATGTATATTCATGCATACAAACATGTGTCTGTATCATGTACGAGTTGGGAAGCAAAAGTGGGTTGGATACTAAATGCGGAATAAAAATAACCAAAAGACGAAAAGAAACACGAGTTTTGCAGGACAGAAAAATTCCTTTTTTCTTTTATTCCTTTTTCTTGCTGGCATTTTTTTTTCTCATTTGTTTTCTCTTCTTTTTTTGAAGAGCTGGAGATGAGAATGTGTCTGCTGATCACGCTTGAAGGTCAAAAACAAGTGAAAATGATAGCAATTTATTGACTGAGATAATAACAAGTAGGAAGGTGATTATACTATATTCATATTTCTTTTTCATTATCTTCTCATTGTTATCATCGTTATTATTTTTCCTACTCAATAGATCAAGACATCGATTGATATTTCCATTCATTTGATTTTTGTTTTCGTTGTTATTAATATTAATAATGACAACAACAGCAACAAGAATGAAATGAGCGTTGGGAATAGATAAGCCGAAATCTATGCAGAACGACAATAACAATTTCATTATTACTGATGATGATGGCGAAGAAGAAACCCAAAAATGAGGACAGCATTAACAATATTTTTAGAAACCATTCCAACTGATAATTCTGAGTTTGGAGTTTTCGGTATTTCTGAAGATGATGATGTTGATGATGATGATCTAATCTACTTGACTTCTAATGGCGACGTCTTTGTTATTGTAAAATTATCTATGATTGATATATTAACAAAAGTAAAAATGACGATGAAAGACAATCTGCACTAATGATTTCTGTAATATTCTCAGGCATAGGATGATCGTCATCATCATCATCATCACAGATTTCTGCCATCAAATAATAGTCAAAACAATTAGAAACGTGACGGTGGAGTCAGCCTAAGGAGGCAGACATGTCGGAGATAATACAGAATGAAGTGCCGATGAAATGAGAGGAATGAGGAGGTGAAGAAGTGGGAAAGTCGATGTGGCCTTGACCAAGAATTATGCTTATTCAGCATATTTCGCAAGAATAGATCGATAAATGACATAGAGGCATCTCTGTCGATACGCATGCATACATATACTTGTGTTTATGAATGTATGCATGTGTATAGATGTTCGTAGGTGTAAATACATTCATACATTGCAAACATCAGTAAAAACAAGTAAAAAGGAAAATAGAAAAGGAGTGAATAAGATTGAAAGTGGAGTAAAAGGCATACTCTTTTGTTTTCTTTCGATCTGCCACCATCCTCGAGGGAGAGAGATGGATAAATAAAGAAACAGTTGACGAAAGCCAAAACTGAAGTATAAGAGAATGTGAGTAGATATGTAGGCTGGGAACATACACGCACGTGCTTGCATAAATACATACAAGTATACCTCTAGATACCTCGCAATTATTTTCTCTAAATTTTACGTTCTGATACATTTAGAATTAGTCTTTCCATTCTCATTTAGGTATGTATATGAATGTATGAATATATTTTTATACTGGTTCATGCATATGTAATCACATATCAAAAGTGTATGTGTTAGTGTGTCTGTCTGTATTTGCAGAAATGCATATGAATGTATGTATGTGTACATTATTAAAATGAATATAGTCAGTATGTCACCAAAGTTATCTGCTTTGAAATAACAAATTAAAGGAACTTTCAAAACCTACAATAGACACCCTGTTAGAAAGACAAACATCTATATTTATATGTGTAATTATAGTTGTATGACACCAAAAATGGCCCGAAACATAATTTTGACCTCAGGATTTCTCCCACCCGTAAATAGACAACAGTGATTTTTCGTCACTATGCTCCAATGCTTCGTCCTAACATTCTGAACCCTCCCCAGTTACGACATCCACCTAAAGAAGACTGTAGGATACAACGACTTTTTATCAAATAGACTTTATCGAAATGACTTACTATCGAAACTATTTTTTTATCGAAACGACATTCTTATTCAATAAATTAAAAATTAAGAATGATTCAAACGATTTGATTAGAAAATTTACATTTGATATTTCAATTTTTAAGAACGGTAACACAGAAAAGCCGCAAAATTTTCGCCGGAAATCGACGTCCTACTTTAAAAACGTAAGTTAGAATTGTGCATGCGAGCGTGAGTGCGTATGACTGGGTGTCTATCTCTCTGTGTGCATGTGTGTGTGAATTAACTTCACCGTTTTTGTTTTTTAAAATTGTTTATATGTACTCAAAGAAAATCTATGGACTTCATTCGATTTTATTACAAAAGATAATGGCATCCACATCATATATTTCCTCGAGATAGTGTTAATCAACATTGATCGGTTGCTTTTCAATCAAATATTGATCACTTACATGTATATTTCCGGAATTACTTCCATTACACACGCAGATGAATATACGTGCACGGACACACACACACACACACACACACACACACACACACACACACACTCCAACACAAGAAAGATAAAGAGAGAGAGCATGCACGTGTGCACGTGTAAGCAAATATTAGGCGGAGATGTATACAAATATCCTTGTGTATGTACGTGTATACATGTATTGATGTATGTGCGTGTGCATACTTATTATCTTCCTGTACGTATACAATGGTCGTCCGATAGCGTCATAGTCATGTGATCTGTCCTGAAGCGCATGCTGAACAATATGGCTAATCAGTCGAAAAGATTCAGCCGTGCTGACTAAGGGTCAACAACACTCAACCGACTCGGGTTTCCGTTAAACTGGCTTTATAAACAAATCAAGCGGTCTGATCCTCTTCCCCTGTACATGCAGACTTGCACTTCTTCTTACCCGGCCTCCTGTCCACTACTTTCATCCCATTCTTGGCTAGATCCCCGTCACACTATTTGTCAACCGGTCTGCCTGTCAGCCACTCTGTAAACATACGGGCGCACTTCAGATTCCAAAGTCTTGCTTGCTAAAGGATCCTTCGATAAGCCAACGGCACCATTGTTGAGAGCGAGAATGCATGTTCACAAGTACGTGAACGTACTTGTAAAACATAGTCATTGCTATATTGGTTGGGTTTTCGGTAAATGAGGAAGAATGGCATGAAGCAGTTTTTTTAAAAAATGATACAGCATTAAATGAGAATCATCTTTATGGATATCTCATTAGCTATTTTTTGGCAACACATACATAACGTTTTCATTTTGTTCTTAATATCTTTGTGTCTTTGGCGTAACACGTGATAAATGAGTTAAGAACAGAAAAATAAAGAGTATGAGATATCGAAGTTGATATTTTAGTAGACTCAACTTAGCATGATCACAATAATGAAGCATTAAATGAAGTTCGGACTCACTTAAAAGGCGAATGGTCTGGAAGACTTGTCTAGATTTATTAACTATCAGTACAAAAACCCTTCGGATATCTTAGAGGAAGAAAGACTTTTATCAGATATCATCTACTACATTACGTTCATCTTTGAGCATAGTATTTTTAGAAATATCATCAAATACCTTGCTTGCGAGAAGAAAAAAAACACGAACATATTTGCATTTCTACATATCTCTGTGTATGGAGAATTAGCAAAAAAAAATATCACATTAGATCATAACTGTTCAGAAAATATGTTAGGTATAATAATCAATAAAATTCTTAATCTAATCTAATGATAACTGGATTCTTGTGGTTTCTTTCCGTTGCTTTTCACATTAAAGTATCTGAATTTTTTTTTCATGGCTATAATCTCTGAGTAGAGGACACTATTTCTATCATCTTACAATTCTTTCCTTAATATATTGTTAAAATGAATTCTAATAATTCCGGTTGTTTATATCTTACTTGTTGGTCCGCCATTTTCAAGAGGGGGGGCATACTTTAAAAGAACTACAGACTGAAAAATTATAAGAGGTTTTATGGGAAGGCCTGGTAACTGCTAGGAAGTTCGACCTTCGTCAAGGGAAAGAAATAAGAAATGTTGCTTGGATTAATGCATCCAAGGAAAAATAGAACGCACATTCTCTTCTGTATTACTAAATTATGAAATAGACTAGTCTTGTAAAATTAGGATAAATGCATATTATCTGATTCTAATCTCTTCTAGGAAGAACTTGGTGGAAAATAGTCGATATCTGCCTCACGTATGAATAAGGCATGGCACGTCGGATATATTTACTTCATACTTAGCCTCGGCCCTTTCTTTGTGTAAGCGGTTAGCCACGTTCAGCCAGCATTCGGGGAATGATTCTTCATACACCGCTAGGCGTTTTGTTTACAGAAAATTGACACCTTGCGGAAAAAAAGTTAAATCATATAAAATTTTATATTTTGAATTTCGGTGTCACTAGTAACAAGATACACTACAGAGGTAAAGATGCTCTATGAGGTAAATGTTATTCAGTGGCTGACCTTCTCGATAGTCGCTTGCATAATACTTACTTGATATCGACACAAAGCCACTGCCTCATCCTTTTGCCAACGAATCTTCTGTCACAAACTTCAAATGGGTAGTAAACTATGTGCCACCCACCATCCTCACATTCCCCAAAAGATGTTCAGAACGTTAATTCTTACGAGCCTCAGCTACGTCTATATCATACTCGCGAGGAGCCGTTAGCTTTACCAGGTATACTGTCGATCGATCTTTGCACCAAATGACTATGCTATGTTTCCTTGTTGTTGGTATGGGAAACTGCCTTTCACAACCAGGCAAATCTGCTGCTCCAATTTTCATTGACTGGTGCATCATCATAGTTTGATCAAATTAGAAAACTTGTGATTTGATTCCAAATCTCTTCCCAGTTATTTTCTTCTCAACTACATTTCCTCCCCGTCTTGTCATAGGTGAAATTCCCTTTCACCTCTCTAGACTTGACATTGTTGCTAAATGCAGTCCTTTGCTTACGCTGTGTCATGCTCGAGAATGGCCTGAATATTTTTCAACCGAAACTGAGACCTTTCCAGTAACTTCGAGTAGCAACGGCTGTGCGATGTTCCAACAAAAGAATGATGTCATCGGTCTCATCTTCCATTTTCCATTTCTTGGATGGATTGAATTTGATTGTATTGTCCTTTGACATCATTATTGGTGTCACCTTCCCAGATTTATAGACCTCAACAATTGATGTTAAAGTTAACTGTAACGAGCCTGTCTTATGGCAAAGAGCTAGGCTTTTAGTGATACGAGGAAATTCAAATCATTCCCAACTTGTTTTATGATTTCAACACGCGACAATGCAATTTTTTAAATAGCGACCACGTAATACGTGGATATATGCCAAATTGAATATGCAATGTGATAATAACCCAGTAGTTTTTATCTAGCTGTGACAATCAGCCCCTCCTCTGCTAGCTTTACAATTTCAATGACAGAGAGCCAGAATACCATCACCTTAACTCCTAATAAAGTCCTCCTTTACTGTTGGCATCCACTCTCCTGCAAATGAAATTTTCTTCTTTCGCATTCCTTCACAAAAAGTCCGACTACGTGACCTTTTGCCTTGAGCTGCACACTCGACCAGTTCATCTAACCTTGCGAAAAAGACCTGCATGTCCCTTTGATCTTTTGCCCGTAAGCACAAATCATCAAAAAATACCTTCCTCGGTGAGTTACCTCTAGCTATCGCTTCCAAAAAGTCTGCTGATCTCAAAAACATCTCTATTACCGGTTTAAATCAGATGACTGATATTGTGTAACCGGCAGCAATGCTGATCTCAAGTCGCTGTCAGTCTATCATGAAGTCGAATGATATTAGCATCATTTTGAAGTTATCATGGTACTTCCATATCAGAGTTTTGATCTTCTCTGGTATGAAAGTGGTCAATGGCCTTTATCAACAATGCATGCGATACTGAACCGTATGCTTGGGTCGTCAAACCATACCACTGATAGATAAAGCTCTTTTGACCTTGCCTTTCTCACAAACTCATCTCTCTCTCCCCCTCTCCCCCTCTCTCTCTCTCTCTCTCTCTCTCTCTCTCTCTCTCATACCCCCTAATTAGATTTTGATACCAGATTTTGTGGGGTGTTTCAATCATTCCACCAGTCACTCTTCTCTCTTCTTAGTTTCGTCATTCTCTTCTTTATTCTATACACTAATCTCATAAAATAAGCTTGTCTGCTTTTTCAGTTTGTCTTCCATCGATCCTTTGATTTTGTATTCAGCTTTGCACACCTTCTCTTCCAATTCTTTGTAGCAGGTCCTTTCGTAGGCGGCAGACTTTAAGACTTTTGGTTTCCTTGGTACCACCTCTGGTAAGTGGGACTCAAAAATTGACGATTCTTCAGGAGACTAAGTAATTGCTGTAGCCTTTATAGATTCTTTATGGTTTGTGTCCCGAGATGAATTGCTAAGTGTTTTACTACCCGAGGATCCACACTGCTCTTTCTTCCTCCAACAATTCCTGCTGTATCTTCAGGCCATTTTCCAATTCCTTTTAAACTCTTATCTATTGTGAAATTCTCATCTATTTCAAAATATTCAAGATCAAGTAATGTAAATACAAGTCACTGATAACAGATTCACTCCTTACTTATCGTACCTGAGTAAACCATAACGTTAAAAGAAAGCCTGTGTTCACACTGCAATCCAAACTATTTAAAATAATACAAAAAAATTGTGTGTAATGAGTTTTTCATCTATTCCACTGTTTGTTGGACAAATGCAAATTTGTTTACTATTATAAAAATATTTTAAAAATTCTTAATCTTCTATGTTATTTCTTTTTATAATTTTCGTGAATCTTTAGCATAGAGTACTGAAGGTAAGTATTCTAATCAATCCTCCACGTACATCCATTTGTGAAAGAATAGTTTGAAGTGAGTGAAACTTGGCTTATTTGAAAAAATGTCTACAAACGATTGCATCTTGTAATTACAGAGTTGGTGTTTTTTTCAAATTTTGTCTTCATTCGTACAGTGTAAATCAGACAAATTCCTCGTCCGATTAGCTATCTTTAGATTAAGAATAGAAGGTTTTTTTCTGTGTAAGGAGTAATATTGAAGATGATATCATATCGTGGCCGATGGAAGATTTTTCAAGTAATTGTGAATTCTACAGGACAAAAAAATAAGGATCCAATGTGGTATAGGTCTGAAAATAAAACTGACACAACGGATTTAATATTCACACGGGTGAACATTCAACAGAAATGACGAGAAGAGCACATCATGTTTCTTTTCTTATACTTACTGATCTTTCATTGCTAAAACATTTTGGGTTACCTACGTAAGTAAGCCCTGTTTCAAAAAAAGATATGCAGTATTAAATGATGTCAATATTCAATACACATAAAATCTCACATTAAATGATTAACTACATGTATGGCATAAGCTATATAGTAAGAAAAGAGGTGGGGTTTAATCAGATCCTTTTTGTTTTTGTTTTTAAAATCCCCGAAACGGTTACATGGTAAACAACTGATGATCTCAACAAGAGACAATTTATACATTATACCATAATAACAAAGTGTAGGGAAAACAAGGGAAAAAACACTGAAGAAAATTACATTGACAGATATTGAGAAATGGGTGACTGAAGTGACACAAAAAATCTTTCGAACATTTTTTCTAATGTTTAGAATTTAAAACTGTGAAGCATTCGATACTATATATATATATATATATATATATATATATATATATATATATATATATATATATATATATATATATATATATATATATATATATATATATATATATATTTTAATATCTTCAGTGTCCTATCAGTTACGACAAGAAAATTTGGTAACCGTTCTGAGGTATGCGATGGCGGACAGATGGGCGATAATCATAGCTTTGGCCGAGAGTAAATTTTTCAAGTAAGTGTGAATTCTACTGGACACAAACTTAGGAACCACTGTAGTATGAAATTTTATTAAAAATTGAACATCACACTAAAAACTTTGTGGGCAAATTTCCAAAAATAACTCGTGAAAAACCTGCCCCAGGGTCCCATCAATCAAAATGTATTCACCATAGCCCTAACTGTTTTCAAGTTTTGCATGCATGGACAGATATTGGTGAATTTACAGGTAAGCATGAGTGGTACTGGACACAAACAAAGTGACCACTAATGGGGAGACTAAAAGAATGATAAAATATATTCAGTAGAAAATCAGATAGTGTTTAGTTTAGTAAACTAGTGCATTTAAGCTGGCTTCGGTATCAGCAGCTTTTGCTTGGGGATCCACAAATCAGATATATCTCTGTATCGGACACGATATGTGAAATAGACTTAGATGAGGTCTCATTCACTACTCCATGCGCTATTTTGACCATAGTTGGTGGGAGGAAAGGGAGTTGTGCCTTTTCCAAGTGCTGAAGTTCCAGTCACAGTCTCAGTCACGATTGGATTCGAATGCTGAATCCCTTTCTGCGATGCTAACTGATCACCAACTGTCAATACCTATAACGCATGGTAATTTATAGTGAGAAAGTAAATTTTTACGTAAACGTGAATGCTGGTGGACACAAAATAATTTCCCAATTTAGCGTAGATTGTTACTGTAAATTGAAGATCCGGTTAAAAACATATTTTGCAGTGGGATTTTAGAAAACTAACTCACAAAAAACTACTCAGGGTTCCCATTGGTACCCACAGAAAATGTGGTGACCGTAGCTCTGATCGTTTTTGAGTTTTGCACACAGACATTTGCTGAATTATAATATGAAGATAGCATTATTTTTGCTTTCATTTCGTCTCCCCCTCTTCTTTCTTCTTTTGTTTATTTGTGTCACACATTTGATGAAGATGATCATCATCGTACATTAATATACTTATACCTTCATTCTCTACATTCTCGTTTCTCTCTCTTCCCTCATCTCCACTAAGTCTGCTTTGGCACCTCTCTCCCCGTCAGTTGTATTCTTCCTTGATAAACACTTCCAGCCCAAACTTCACATTCTCATTTTGAAGAGACCACCCGAGAGATTCCATTGTGATGTATCTGTTGTGCTATTGACAAAGAGTGATATGTTTGTGTTGGTCAAATCAAACAAAAAGGTTGATGTCTTGGGTGTCACATAGCCATGTTTAGATGGATAGGTTGTTTAGAGGTAAATCGATCACCAGACCCATAAGTGCAAGATCCTTTCTGGCACGTTCAAGAACAAAAAGTAATTGAATGACTACTATGAATGAGTACAACCACAACAAAGCAAATATACTATTACCGATAACAATGATAATAATAAGAAGTTTTTAAGTTTACTTCACTTGGCCTAGTTCTGATATAAAGCTCTATAACAGAGGTGGCCAAGCTTATGCCTCCAAGCGTCATGGTGTCTGTGGACCCTTTACATACGGCCGTCACAGACTGGCTATCATTAGAAATTCACAATTGCCACTATTGTTCCTTTCAAAATTTCCGACTTTCTCACAAAAAAGGGCTAAAACATTCTTAGATGAAGTGTTGTTGACAGAAGCATTTCAGGCTGGCGGTGATAGCTTATTTGAATATTTTAGAGAAGAATGAGATTATGTAAGCAATAAAAGACCTATAGTTATCGGATATCATGTACGTGATCATCACTGATGGACAATCCCCTCTAAAATTGTCGAAATGATAATCAAGTATGATTTCATATTTCTATGAACCTTTCTATTCCAAGCAAGACAATGCCAGCGAGACTGCGTGAAGGCAAAATATCTGCTCCCTTAACTTGCTCCAGCTGCTGTTTCCTTTTTGCTTTCTCGGTGACTTTGAAATCTAGAGCCGATATTATAATTACTCTGAAGTCCTTCGGCTCTTTTGAAAGAACGCAAGATTTTAGTTACTACCCATTGGGTCGTTATGCTACTTCAGGGCCACTAGTCTGGGTCGCTGCTTCTTTGGGTACCTTGAGTCCCCCCCCCCCTTTCTCTCTCTCACTTTCTCTCTCTTTCTAGCTCGTCAGCTTTCTCCGGTTACAAAGGGTTTGGTTTTTGGTTCAGCTTCTTTTCGATCTGCAAGGGTTTGGTTTTCTCTTTGTTTGCTTGGAAGTTCTCTCTTTGGTCGCTACGGGTTCCAGTTTTTTAATTAGCTTTCTCTCCGATGAACATAGGCGTGTTTCACGCAAGGAAAACGGCACTGATTGTGGCAGTGCGTCTTGTCGCCTGTCATCCACCGGATGTTTTCTTACACTGCACACTGCGAATTGTTAACATTGATGAAGTCTCTTGTCCTGATGTTCCAGTGTCTGGCAACGGAACACAGGCCATGTTTGAAGATAAAATGGAATGAAGAAGTCAAACGACCGTGGTAAAGTTCTTGTTAACAAAATAATTTATCAAAATTGATCAGAAAATCTCTTATAAAAAGCTTAGCGGATTTTGCCTTAAAGATTGTAGAGTGATCAGCAGTCAGATTCCTAGATTGAGTTGCCTCAGTCGCACATACATTCAGTCCATGATCGCTGTAAGATGCTGTGGTCGCTATAAGACAACATTGGATACATTTTACTCCACGTCCGAGACCTACCTGAAGACATATTTTTATACATACCGACACACCTGGGTCCACCCACCCATCTCTGACTTCATAGATATTTTAAACATCCACTAAAAGTCTTCTTTTCGGTGGTTGACTCCAAACCTCAAAATTTTGACTTTCGGTTATATAGTTGTTATGAACCTTGAAATCAGCTATTCTCACAACAATCGCAATTTTAGATTTATATTTTAGATATATACTATATAAAAAACTCGTTACATGGTTAATATATCACTCGATTCAATGTAAACAGGATAAATAATTAAAGGAAAAGGGGCTGCAGCAGGAATTGAACCTACCACCTATAGGGTAGCTGCTTCAATGTAGCGGTGCTCTTACCATTGAGCTAAACAGCTGCTGTTAATGCAAAGGCCCAAATACCTATTTTCACACTTAATTCTCATCTTATTTTTTTCTCTGTCCATTCGCTTCTTTTAATGCAACAGTTATGAATTAAAAAATGGATATATGCAATTCGAGAGATTGATTATTAATTGCGTTATATTATATAAAAACTCATTTCAAATGATCTCCCATCATTACATGATTAATGTATCACTCACCTTAGACAACACGAATAGAATAATTACTTTACTGGCAGCTGTTTAGCTCAATGGTAAGAGCATTGCTACGTTGAATCGGTTATCGACTCCTGCACCAATCCATCTTCATTAATTGTTCATGCTGTTTAGGCCAAACCATACATTTACTGTGTAATAACAGGGGGTCATTTCAGCCGTTCTGTGCCCACTGCTGACCAAAGGTATCGCCCATCTCCTTACGTACAGGTGATACATTTATTTTCATTCTGTTTGGATTGTCCACATTGAACGGGCTGATACATAGGATTGCAGGTGAACTACTTTGATTATGCTAATTAAAACAAGCGATTGGTTGATAGATTCAATCAGAAGACTGACACAAAAAAATTATAAATTCACAAAAATTCTCAATGAATTTCATTAAAATTTGTGAAGGGGGGGGCAATGGACTAAGGGAGAAGTGTCCACATTTTGGAGCGGATCCAGGAATTTCCCATGCCCTAACTTCGCATTGTAGCCATATGCACACTGCACATATCTCTAAAAGGTATCAATGAAATTTCAGAGAAATTTTATGAAAAGTTTTGCATGGATTAAGGAAGAATTGCTTACATTTCGGGGCGGATCTAGGAATTTTTCTAGGCCTCCTACCTTGTACTGTAGCTATATGTTCACAGCACAATATATCCAAAAGTTCTCAATTAAATTCTGTAGAAGAGTGGGATTAAGAATAATCATTTACATATGGGGATGGATCTATAAATTCTACAGTTGCAATATTTCCCCGATCGCAGTTGAAATTGTTGTTTTATGCTATCGTTCACTTTTTCTAACATTTTTTACTTATTGTTCCTACCTGTGATCAATTAGGGTTGATGAGTTTTGTTTTGGGTTTGTTTGTGAATTCGGGCTCGTGGTTCTTCATGAATGTATGCATCTTTTCTTTGGTTCATAGGTGGTGTTATTTGAATTAAAAGTAACGTCTAAGAAGTGCAAAAATCAATATCACTCTCGATTCAAACTTTAAAGATGATTTTTTTCGTTTCTTTTATGATATATTCTATAATGTATTACATTTTTGGCCTAAATTTGTTATCAAAAATTAAATTTGATGACCTACTCATAAGGATACAGGAAGAAATATAGATGGGACCGCCGAATCAATATTGTCTACCTCCCGTGTCTGAGGTAATTAAGACTCATAAAATCCACCATGGTCATGAAGGATGTTAGGGTACTGAAATAAATCTAATGATTTCTAAGTATAAATAAAACATTCTTACGTAGCACACACATTACCAGCATTCTAAGTGAGAAAATAAAAGAGAAATACCTCCCGCCTGGTAATACTGAAAAAATTCCCGAAATCTCCCAAATAGGAACCAAAAATACACCAAATCATCCGCCTGAAGAGGCCCAGACAGGGCAGAAACATAAATGGGTTTGTGAATCGGATCCACGTTCAACGATATATATATATATATATATATATATATATATATTTCATACATACATATTTATCTATTTATATATATTTTCATATATTTTCATACATATATATATATATATATATATATATATACTGTGTATATATCAATATATATATACATTAATTTATTTATTAAAATATATATATATATAGAGAGAGATAGACAAACAGAGAGGGTTGAGCACTCTTTAGGTAGGGAAACTCGTTCATTATAAGCTAGCATAAAAATTCTCATCCAACTCTATGTGTAAGTATCGCTTGAATTTGGTCCTGCTAACTATCCAATTCTGCGTAGGGCAAGGATAAAATGTCATCCTCTGGGTCTCAAACGAAGGTTTCGATCCTGCCTCGTGGAACTGGATGGGATATAACCACATTGAAGAATTGTAATACAACAAAGCAGCTGTCTGTGGATGACACAATTACTATATCTTCATATATTCATATATATATATATATATATATATATATGCATACTCATATATCTATCAATATATTCACATTCATATCGACGTATATCTATTTGTATATAACATTTATACGTATGCATGTATATAAATTTATATATTTGTATATTTAGTTATGTATGTTAACATATATTTATATATATATATATATGTATATTTGTGTATTCAAATATATATATTTATGTATATATATATATATATGTGTGTATCTTTATTCGTATATATATTATGTATATATATATTCGTATATCTATACATATATTTATCACATATACACACACACACACACACACACATATATATATTTAGATGTGAACGATAGGGGCAGTACTTTTTATTTGGGACCTTGCCTGACCGTACCAGATTTTGCCTCACAGAATATTTTTGTTAAGCTAAACGGTAATATCTGCTTCTCTCACCCCCGAAAGAAGGTTATCAATACTGTTTGTTCTAGAAGGTAAACAAACTTTTTACAGGCGTTGCTATCGACGGTCCGGACTGAAAAAAATGTCGAAGTTGCAGTCACGAAATAACTATCAATACTACTGCTTCACAAATATCAACAAAGACAACTGGCTAACCGGGAACGTGGATTCTGATTTGAACATCAAAACTCTTGCAATTTTTTAAAGCAAATGTAATTCCCAAGTAAAAGATTAACACCCCTGCTTTCTCAGCATGTAAATACGACATACAAATAAAAAAGAAAAAATTCAAGTGAATTAAAAACGCTTTTATGGATGAGTGTTTTTTTCCACATGGATAAACTAATTATAAACTGAAAAAAAATAAAATCATTACATTTAATGGAATGGAAACAATTTTCGGATTAAGAACTTATTCGATTAAAAACAGAAATGATTGACTTCCGCACAAGTGTAGGTCTGATTCCCAATTTGAATTTAAAACACTTGTGTACGCGAGGTTTTAAGACAACACCCTGCTGATAAGATTGGGCTAAATACTAAACCCAGTCAATCTGTATTTGGTGCTGGCCAAAATATGTTCATGTGAAAATTTGCCATTGGTATCACTTCACATGATGGGCTGACACTGTTTGGCCCTGGACAGTCGACTAAATGATGTTTATACCAGGTCATAACTGTTGCTTTCCTGACGGGCTGAAACGGCTGTTGCTCGTCTCTGATGACACGCTCACGTTAAAAATAAACCCTATATTCGATTCTGACCGATAAATATCGATGTAAATAAACGATACCTGGCCAAACTTGATACACTGACTGACGGGCCAACACTGCCAGCACTTGGCCGGCCGAGCAAAACATATTTATATCTGTTGTTTGCCTGACGGGCCAACACAGCTTTGCTAATTTGTATGACAGGCTAAAACAGTTGTTTCTCATCTCTGCTGACACGGTCGCATTAAACCGATAGATATCCATGTAAATATACGATGACCGTACTGTTACATTGAACGACGGGCTAACACCGACACTCAACTGCCCAAAACATTTTTATACTTGATCATGCCTGTCGTTTGCCTGACGGGCTGAAAGGGCTGTTGATAGCCTCTGCTGACTCACTCATATTGAGAAATTAACTCTTTCCGTCTACATTCGACTCCAACGGATAGATATGTACGTGAAAGAAATATGCCTGACCGTACTCATTCAAGTGCCTGTCGGACATACACAGCCAACACATGGCCGATCAACCAAAACATTCTTACACCAGACCATGCCTGTCATTTATCTGATGGGTTGAAATCCTGTGTTATTTTGCCTGACAGACTAAAACGATTTTTGCTCGCCTCTGCTGACACCCTCACTTTGCGAAATGAACTCTCTCCGTCTCTCTTCGACTCTTATGGTAAATGAACGATACCTAGCTGTACTCATTAGTTTGCCTGACGGGTTAACACAGCTGACACAAGGCCAGCCAACCAAAACAATCTCATACCAGACTGTGCCTGTTGTTTACATGACAGGTTAAAAATCTTTTACTCTGCTTGACAGACTAAAACGGTAGTGGTTTGCCCTTGTTGACACGTTCACATCGAGATATGGACTTTTCCCGTCTTTATTCGACTCTAACGGATTGTTATATGTGTACATAAAACGATACCTGGCCGTACTCGTTAGTTTATCTGACGGGCAAACACAGCCGACATCTAATCGGCCAACAAAGCATTGTTGTACCTGACCATGTCTGTTGCTTGCTTGACGGGCTAATAATCCCATGATACTCTGCTTGACAATTGTTGCTCGCCTCTTCTGACGCGCTCACATTGAGAAATGAACTCTATCAATCTACATTTAACTCAAACAAATAGATATCCATGTAAATAGATGATACCTGACTGCACTCTTTATACGCCTCTGCAAACACACTCAAGTTGAAAAATTAAGTTCAAGTGTCGATATTCAACTCCAACCGATAAATATCTATGTAAATATACGATACCCGACCGTATTCATTTGATTGCCTTACAGGTTAACACAGCCGACATTTGGCTGTTCGACCCAAACATTCATATACTTGACATTTCCTATCGTTCGTCAAACGGGCTAAAACTGCTCTTTTAATTTGCCTGACGGACTAAATCGGTTATTGCTCGCATAAACTGACACGGTCGCGTTGTAAGAATAAACTCTATCCATCCATATTCGACACATACCGATAGATGTCCATGTAAATAAACGATACCTGACCGTACTTGTTGCATTGAATGATGTGCTACCACAACTGACACTCGGTCGGTAGGCCTGAAAAGGTCTATACCTGATAATCCACGTCATTCGCTTGATTTATTGTACCTGATCATACATGCTGTTTGCCTGACGAACTGTGCTAATCAGCTTGATGGGCTAAAAGGGCAGTTGCTCGCCTCTGCTGACAAGTTCACGTTGAAAAATTTACTCTCTGACTATTTTCGACTTTAACCGGTAGTTATCCATGATACTTTGCCATGATAATTAAATTGCCAGACGGGCTTACAACGCCCAAACTTTGCCAGGTGTCCAAATCATATTCATACCTATTTATGCCTGTCGTTCGCCTGACAGGCTGAAATTTCAGTTTTACTTTGCATGACGGGCAGAATGGCCGTTGCTGCCTCTGCTGAAACGCTCAAGTTAAATAATGAACTCTATCCGTCTGTAATCGACTCTAACTGACTGATGATCAAAGGATAACTGACCGTACAGTTAGATGGCCTGACACCGCAGACATTTGGCCGGTCGGCCAAACATGCCTGTCATTTGGCTGACGGACTAAACTCCTGTGCTACTTTGCCTGATGAGCTGAAAAGGTTGCTCCCCTTTGCCAACAAACTCACGTTGAAAAATCAAATTCATCCACCTATTTTCGATTCCAACTGATATCCATGTATATAAACTCTCAGCTTTAGAGGCAAACGGTGACTTGTACTTATTACAACAGAAGAAAAAAAGAAAACCCCCTCTAACCTTGTCCCAAGATCCCTGATTCAGCTCCATATTCGGTGATATCGCTCTTTATCGATCTCTCTTTCAGTTTTCAAGGTTCATATCGCCGGAGTCGACTGACAACTAAACGTTTTGGGTCAACAACGGCTAAGTGTAATAATCCTTCTGTATATTAATTTCTGGAAACCTTTTAACGATTTTACTTCCTCTAAGTGTTTTTCTGCTGCACGTTCCGTTGAGAAGTGCGTGAAAATCCGACTGGAAGACGAATGACAATCAAAAATGATCATTCATAATTATTCCCATTGCTTAGCCTCCGCGGTCGAAGGACGGTTCACCGACTGCAACTGATGCGAGCGTCGAGCCCGGGTGACACACGTTGACAAACCGGCCTCGAAAGAGTTTTTAGCCGCTTGTTTTTCTCGTTTTAGTTCTTTAAAAGTTTTTTTTATCCTTACATACCAACGAGATTTCCAGTCGAGAACTTGGACAATATAACCCAAGAGCCTGTGGCCAGGGCACCTCTACGAACTTTGATTCTAGGTTCGACAGCGACACCTCTGATTCATGTTCAGCAATGGTGTGGGTCGACTCCGAGAGAGCCGACTCCATCGCTCAACTTGCAAGAGCCACAACTCGCCTGGTCGGCGAGGGTATTGACTGGAATCTGATGGCCACTGCTCACAAGAGGTGACTATCATCATCATCATCATTGCAGAGCAAATACCTCCTGAACTTGTCTTGTTCGTCATTCCGTCTAATATTTTGCCGACCAAGATTTTACGTATGATCTCTGGAGATCTACATCGTAAGTCATCTCCATTGGTTGACAATTATTCTTGACCAGCCCATTGCCATTTGAGATTTCAAGTAGATTCTACGAAATCTCTGACCCCTGTTTTTCTTTAATACACTGCGTTGTTTTGTGATCTCTGCAAGTGATGTTGAATATGATTCTCTCATGTGCACGTGTCATGGTTCTCAGTTTGAGTATCATTCTTTTTTATTATGTTCTATGTTTCAGCCTCACGGACGACTATCAGGAGAATGCATTGGTGGTAGACTCTTCTTTTTAAAACTAATGAGATTTTCTTGTTCTGAAAGTTTGAGCTTGTGCTACCGAGAGCTTGTCATCCTAGAGAGATTCTTTGCTTGATTTCCTCTTCTGAGGGTTTCAAAGAGATTCGTTGTTATAAGCAAATGTGATTGTCTACCTTTTACAGGTCTGCATTTTTGATTTTGGAATTTTGTGTTTTTGTCCTCAAAATGTTTGTTGAACATGCCATTTGTTTCACTGACGTTCATGTACAGTCCAACTTCCTTGCTATCTTCCCCGTTTGGGTTACTTGGAGGCAAGCTGTGGAGAGTTTGGTTGTGCTGGTATCACCTTATCTTACCCACTTTTGGGGCTGAGAGGGTCCAGAGTCTTTATGTAATAATAATAAATGAACTGCTGAGTCGGTATATATGCTGCAAGACTGACATATACAGGGTAAACGCTTTGTATGATAGCATCGATGACCTTAAGAGTTTTCACTGAGTCGAAAGTCTACAAATTCTAATGTGAGAAGCATTTTACATTCTGTAACTTTCTCATCAGTTGATTTTCTGAATGGAAATAGCTTTTTCTGAACTCAGTCTGTTCTCGTGGTTGGTTTTTATTTTGCGTTTTGGTGATTCGGTTGATGATCATTTTGGTAAGAAGTTAGTAGATGAGGTTGATTAGGCTGATTTGCCCGTTTTTGTTTTAATCTTCCGGGTTCCTTTTCCTGTGAAACAGCATTATGGTTGCACTGTTCCAAGCTTCTGGTACTTCACTCTTTCTAGGTCGATTAGCAAAATGCCTGGTGATGACTTTATCAGCTTTTGAGTAGATCGATAACATTGAAGTGTTTTCTGGTGTTTTGGAGTAGGAAGTTCAAGTCATCATAGGAGTTGTCTATTTCCTGTTGGGTTTATTGCAAAGTGGGAGCGTAAGCTCAGATTATATTGAGTTTGTATCGTTTTGAAAGTTGTATTGTGACGCTACCTACTCTTGGAACACTGCTATCATGTTTTTATATAAAAAAGGAAACCCGAAAGACCTCAACAACTACAGGTCCATAAGCCTACTCAACTATGTATAAGAACTTTTTACAAAGATCATCACCAACCGAATCACAAAAACACTCGATGAAAACCAGCCACGTGAGCAGGCTGGCTTTAGAAGAAGCTAATCGACCATGGACGACCTGCATTCGATAAATCAGTTGTAAGAAAACGCAGCAGAATATAAACTACCACTCGCCGTAGCATTTATCGACTTCAAAAAGGCGTTCGACTCAGTAGAAATCCCTAAGGTCATGGAGGCCGTTATTCGACAAGGTGTAGATCCAGTATATGTCGAAGTGCTGAAACATATATACAGTCGCAACAACTCCTTTATCCAGTTACATAAAGACTCAGACCCCTTTCAGCTCCAGAAAGGGGTAAGACAAGGTGATACCAGCTCACCTAAACTTTTCACAGTCTGCCTCGAGATGATCATCAGAAGACTAGACTAGGAGAGTAAAAGAATTAAAATAGACGACAAATATCTAAGCAACTTCAGATTTGCTGACGACATTGTCCTTTTCGCAGAGAACCTACACGACCTCCAACTAATGATCGATGAACTAAATAAAGAAAGCAAGAAAGTTGGCCCACGCATGAACTTCAGCAAGACGAAGATCCTGTGCAACAACCACGTCGGAGATAAAAACACTATGATCAAAATCGAGGACACAGAACTGAAAGAAGTAGATCATTACATCTACCTAGGACAACGAATCTCCATGAGACCCTCAAAAGAAGAAGAATTCAAGCGAAGAATCACACCGGGATGGCAAGCCTTTGGCAGAGCAAAAATAAGAAGATCCCATCAATCCCAAAAAGAAGGATGTATAACGAATGCATCCTCCCAATAGTCACTTATGGAGCTGAAACATGGAATCCAACTAAGAGACAGATCTGCAAATTGAGAACTATGAAACGTGTACATGAAAGAATTATGCTGGGCCTCCCATGGAGAGACTGCAATACAGCACAGTACATCCGGGAAAAGACAGGAGTCAGAGACATGAATCCAATAAGAATCTCAAATGGCTTTGGGCTGGCCATGTTGCCAAAATGGCGGACAACCGATGGACATCACATCTCAGGACATGGATCCCCAGAGATCACATGTGCAACCGATGCTGGCAGAATATTAGATGGAGAGACGAGCTAGACAAGTTCAGAAAGTACTGGCTCCGCGTCACCCATGATAGAGAAGTTAGGCGAATCCTGGGGAAGGTCTATGTCCAACGACGGACGTTAAAAGACTGATGATGTTGAGTGGATCGATGGTGATGACTTTACTATTTTCGAGCAGGTCGATGGTGACCTTATCTTGTGTAGGGGAGGTACCTCTTTTCGTTTGTTTGATGGCTTGTTTCACCGTCCACGAAGTATTTTCTTGGAATTCTTCAAACTGGTTACTTGTAATTTGTACATCCAGATTGTTATCTTGTGTCCCTCGTTCAAAGGAAAAGAATTGTTTGTTGAGTCCATGAGCGTGTTCAACAGTTCAGTCCCAATCAATGGATTTATCTCCATTTTCTTTGGACACACAAGTTGTTTGCATCTTCTTGTACTGAGAGACTCTTTGATAGTCTTTAAGCCCCCACCCTTTTCAAGAATTCTTTCCGTGATTGCTGTTGTGTCTCTACTTCCATCTTCCTTTCGGATGGTTTAGTTAAACACGGTTGCCTAAATCTTTTCTCTTGTTATTGTCGGCGGCTTGAGGTTTCTATGTTTCCCATGAGATTCTTATTTTTCTGAGATTTCCTTGATGGTTTGATTGCTCTTTGAAATACTGGCTTCTATGAGAGAGGTCGTTATTTTGTTGTTAGGCTCTGGTACGTTGAGAAGTA
Organism: Thysanoteuthis rhombus; assembly: GCA_963457665.1. Taxonomy (NCBI): domain Eukaryota; kingdom Metazoa; phylum Mollusca; class Cephalopoda; order Oegopsida; family Thysanoteuthidae; genus Thysanoteuthis; species Thysanoteuthis major. The sequence goes on from OY735214.1 coordinate 27,195,502, forward strand.
AATACCTATTTTTCAGTATATCTCTGAATTTTTCAGTTCATGTCTGAAGGCTCTTTTAATACAGTAAGTGATTGCAGTTTTGTGCGAAATATTTTCCTGTATTCTTTCTTGGTATTAATCTGAATTTTACATTTTATCATTCACTGGTCGCTTCCTACATTGACTTGATCCAGAACCTGAATGTCTCTTTCTGTGTTGCTTTTGTCTGCTAAGATGTAGTTTCGTGATGGGGGCTCCTGCAAGTGCATTTCCTTTTGGGTTTCTTCTTGAAGAAGTCGTCCATGATTTTGAAGCTGTTTGCCATTGCAAAATTGATGTGATTGTCACCTCTTTCATTTCGTGCTTTGTATCCAAACTTGACGATGCAGCTTTCATGTCCTTGTCCGGCCAGGGCGTTGACATCCTCCATAATGATGTTAAAGTATGTTTTGGTATCTTGGAGTATGGGGTTGAAGTCATCGTAAAAGCACTCCTTTGCTGACTGTGAAGTGGAGTATTAATGACATCGTTTAGCGGATGGGGAAAGCAGATATTGACGTTTAGTAAAACTAAAACATTCCGTCGGGCAGAATCAGGCACGGTCAGGTAGGATACCTAGTGAAAAGTACTGCCACGGAATGAGAGAGACACAGGAGTAAGAGTGTATGAGACTTTGTTTATTAATTAATTAATCTATTAATGAATGAATTGGTGTGCTATACATGTTTCGGAAGATGTTCCCATCTTCAGTTGCGTGTGAATGCAAAAATGAGAAATGAGGAGGAGGATTCATTTAGGGTCATCATGATGTGTGCGACTTCGTTCTGTCTATGTTGGTCTTTGACAGGACTTAATAGCAGCAGTAGGTCTTGGAGAAGCCATAAGATGTCAAGGTTGTTGGGCAGTGGTTTAGTATTAGATTGTATGGGTAGGTTGGGGATAGCGTAATAGGGTCAAGGATATACGTGGTATCCTTACTAGTCATGGAAAGTTTGATTGCTGTGAATTGTACGAATGAAATAGCATACAAAGGTTTTAATGTTACTTTGTGAAGTTCTCAATATCGGATATACATGAAGGCAGGTAGATTGTTGATGTGAGGTTTTTTTTATTGGTGAGAGGATTATGATGTTAGAGATCTGTGTAGTTGATCTGTGTTAAGTCCATTGAAGGAGAGAGCTCTAAGATTATTAATCCACACATCTTCATTTCTGCCTAGAATTTTTGTCGTGTCTGTGGGCGTACTTTTTTTTTCATTTTTTCAATGAATGTGAAACAGGCATCGGTGGCAAAATATGCCTGGTGTTGCAGAAATGTAGTCTTACGGGTAGTGGACTGAAATAGTTGGGCGGTTTGATTCTGTGTTTATGGCTATAAAGTCCACTCAGACTTACTTATGCATTGTAATTTGCATCTATTGCACTCTAGTAGGTATATGATATTTTTGCTACGACCGTTGAAGTTATGATACATTTAGAAAGTCTTCTTTGTGGTAGAACTAGTGGAGGTGTTGTGTACTTAAAGTAGTTACAGCATAGAGTATTTCTTTTGTTGAACAGTTGCAGAATTTAGTGGTTCAAGGGATATTATTATGTGAGAATTTATTGATAATTGTAGTGTTGCTGTTAATCATCACTTGGATGCTTTTGAGTCCGTGGAAGTCGATGACACATGGTTCTACGAATATTTCCGTTCCGTTGTGAGTGTGATTATATGTGCTAAGAGTAGAAGTGTGTTATTGAAGGTGGTTATAAGTGGTATGTAGCCAGGTTTAATTTTGTTACAGTGTCTGAAGGTTTCTTCTCTGGGTATTGTTTTATTTGATTATTTGTATCTTCTAGTGAATATCCTTGTTTACTGGAATGTTCTAGTAGATTGAAGTTGTGTCTGTTGAGCTCACTATCTGTAGAGCAAATTATAAGAGCTTCTTTAGGTGGAAATATTAAATATTGTTTATCACTGAGTATTCTTAACTCTTCTATAATGTTCTGATCATTATCGAAAACACCAAGATCTTCGCCTTCGAACAGTTATCTGTTTGGAGCCATATTCTTGATAAATTTACTAATATGGTGGATGTTTGTCCCATTTTTCTCATTGTGTAGAAGGAACAAAATTAATATTAGTGTCCATGTTGGGCGTATAGCCTCTTTTATGACTAAATTGATCTTCAGTCAGCGCCCTGGAGGTTTTTTTCCGACAAGAATTCTCTGCTGCGTGTTATCCTCTTTTTATTAGTTTTCCTGTGCTTGTTTCTTTTATTTTTGTTAAAAGGACATTCATTCCTTTTAATGAATCCATTGACCACATTTTTTAAGAGCTTCACGATATGCTAATAGGGTCGGAAACAGGTAATGTTTATATTTAGGGTTATTCTTCATTGTTGGATGTATATGGGGCTTTGGCGGCCATTGCTCTCAGCATAATTTCTCACCTCTCACAAAAATCTAGTTATAGAATAGAAATAAACTCGTTGATGATTGGTATCTCAGGTTATCCCATCTTCTAGAGCAGACTTAGTTATTTCAATCCCCCTCTTTTTTTTCACATTTAGTTACTTCATTTCCTTTGACCAGAGATCTTGATTTCTTCAATGAATCATTTTGGCATTTATAGAAGTGGATAAGTTGAAATTCGAATGTACATCCAGTTAATAATATGAAAACTTAAGCTCATGAAAAGTGAGGACATTTTTACATGATTGTGTTAAGTAGGAAGCTAAAGGTAGGTTGGAACTCAATGTAAGGACACTTTCAAAATTTCGAAAGTTGTATATCCTACAGAAGACAGAAACATTTCTTTTGGGCTTCTGAGATAAATAATGTTTGAGGGAAGCATTTGGGGCAGACATGGACATAGTATTATGATCAGTATATCTATCATGTTCGTTTGATAAATTATGAAATTAAGGCGCTAGGAACTTAAGACTAAAATTTAACATCATAAGGATATGAAACCAAAGGTCCATGTTCATATAAAAGAAACGTAAATGATAACGCTTAGACTGTTGGTTTGCAACATAGTAGATAATTATCTGATTGATGTTTTTAAAACATATTTTCAAAACAGAAAATGCAGACCGATCTAAATTAATTGATTTACCTTCAAAGTAAAGTTTTTAATGTATATATTTTGGGCAAATAATACTCATTTCTGCGGTCGCTGGAGCTAAGGGGCAAGCAAATTATTGGATGTCGACAAGGTTATTGCTCGGGAAATTAGTAGCACATGCAGACGCTAGATAACAAAAGTGCAACATAGGCGTACAGAAAACCTGATATAACAGTGCACAACTCATAAAAAAGCAATTTCATTGTGACGAGGGAGTTTTCCAGAGGAGAGGAAACCATCTTTTCAACATTTCATACTGATGCTGCAAAATTCCAGCTACTAAATGTGCAAGCATGAAATTGAACAATCACACTGGAAAAACCTTACATGGTTACTTACTGGACGTTTGCTCCACAAATTACGTGGTACAATATGCCATAAAATCATAAATACCAACAATGGACCACCTAACAATTTTGCTGATAGAAATTTCCTAAACTCCCCCATTTTGAACAATGGACTCTCCAGTCACTTGAAGGTAACAATTTCGTCGACAAAAATACCCGATACACATAATTTGAAACAACCTCTTAAAGGTACCAATTTTAGTAATTAGATGATGATGTATTCTCTTACAAATCATAAAAGACATTAGACGTGCAACGATGCATTCTGATATTTTTCAGTTCGGCGATACATCGGTACATAACTTAACGATGTTAACGATTTGTTTAGCTTAGTTATGTTATGAAGTTTGTTTTTTTTTTATTTCTGAGGGGGTGTAATTACGAACTTGACTTTTAGAATTTGTCAGGGAATGCCTCAAATAACTCTTACCTATCACTCAAAACAAATGCTTAATACCTTTTTTAAGAAATGAAATAGTCATGCTGCATCATGAATAATTAAAATTGCTCCACACGAACTTATACCATGGCTTGGTAAGAAGAGGAGAGGAAGGGAAAAAAAAAACAACTGTACACAGTATTTTTTTAGAAATAGAATTTTAGTTTGTTTTGTTTGGGGGGGGTATTTTTCCCTGATTCGGGGTAGGGAGGCAAGACACCCAGCTTTACAACCGAAAGTCTGGCTTTTGGGCGCTCTAACCTCCGTCTGATCCGACCTATTGGGGATGAATTGGTGTAATATGTGTTGTCAGTACTACTGATGAGCCGCAGGTTGGGAATCCGAGATCTGCCGACCCAGAGATCAGGGAAAAATTAACTTTTCAAGGAATATTGGGAGCTTATTTTTTCTAACTAACTAATTGATAGCTGTTTTAGCTATCAATTCAAAAATGTATAAATAAAAATAACCATTGTGTGTGTGTGTGTTTTGTGTGCATGTGCATGTATTGTATGACAAAGCTGTGTACATGAAAAATTCTTGTCCACTCTTACTCAAAGTCTCCTAACTAACAATCATACCATACCCACTCGCTGTAAGAATCTCGAAAGACAGACAGCAAGCAAGCAGCTAGGTAGTCGGAGAGCTAAAAAGCAAGTACTAGGAAAAGCATGGATCTGCAATGAAAATTGATCACCTTGCAAAAAATATATTTCAGGGTTCTATTACCAAAAACTAATTTGAAAAAAAACTTGCCTATGGCTCCCAGGTGAGCCCACGAAAATCCACGTGGTTATGTCGAGTGGTTTTTGCGGTAGGCCGTCACATACAGACGGACGGAAGGGCATTTATTGAATAACAATGTAAATAATGAAAAGGTGCATCCGGTTTCGTGAAAACCTTCCTGGGGTTTAAACTTGAAATAATGAGACACTGTTCTTCATTCATTTTCTTGTTGATATCAACAATCAAAACAGCAAAATATCGCCGTTAACAATGAAAACAGAAATTATTCAATACACCGTTATGTCATCAAACTAATCTCGTCGTATAGAACAGATGGACCGACGTTCGGACAGATTTTGGGTGAATTTTAATAAGATGATTTAATACAAAGTAAATAATTTTCACTGTTCCTGTGGAAAATTCGCCCTCTTATCTTTCATGCTGTCATCTCATCGACGGCAGTTGCCAAACCAAAAGATGCATCCATTAGTTTTGATTAGAATTGGCCCCAAAAGTTTCCAAATTCATCTCCTTGGAGGGTGGTGAAGCAGTTGATTGAACGCTTGAAGCTGGAACAAGGCTATTTATTTTACACAGTGGGTTGCTCAGGGAAGTGTTTTCTATTAATTTGGATAAATATCTTTCCAAAGTTGCTTTTTACTGGTCGGCTGAATGTTTTGTATACCAAATTTTCCTTCCTCTACTTTTTTTTTGTTACAATGTTTTACTCAATTGGATTTTACTTTTTCATCATAAATAATTCTAGTTTCGGTAAAACCGCTGTCCTTTTAGGCTTTACCATATTTAGTTTTAACATTATTCGTTCGAGGAGTTGTATATTAGCCAAATTTCTATTGATTTGTGGATTTTTTTAATGATTTTGTTTGGGTGGTAAAATCTTGTGTTGATTCATGCAATTTTAGATTTATTCTCCAAATGGCTTTTGAGTGTTATTGTTTAGATTAAAAACAACATCTAATACATGTAGAATTTTGCCGTTGGCCTCAATTTCAATTTTAAAGTTCAATTTTTCCAATTCTTTTATGATGTATTTATTCATTTTAATCTTATTTTTACTTTTTTAGGGCTTTTTGTGTGTTGTTATTTCCTACAATTTATAGAACATCATCCTGGTTGAGTCCTATTTTTTGGAGTTTACTTTTCTGATGAAGTTATACAAAATATACAAACCGATCAGGTTCTACATCTCGGCTTAATCAAGACTACCTGTAGAGACATTGAAACCACAGACTTGGTTTTTCGTCCATTGTTCTTGATTATTGAACAGTAACTGTCCGTGTACAGTGTTTGATTATTTCTATATCTTTATTACCACTGTTTATGAAGATATTTGCGAATTCCATAGCTTCTTCGAAAATTCCTGTGGATATTGAAGGGTCCACGATGTCGAACTGTACAAATGCACCTGTGATTTTTGCCAATTCTTACAAAACCAGTCAATGGCCTCGTTTGTGTTTATCGTTGTAACATTGCATACTAAAGTGGAAAAGATCGAAACAAACACACTCATCACGTTGCTTATGCCTAAATGAGAATTTTTAAATCTGCACCCTTGCCAATAAAACAAAAAAACAGAATTATCAAATAGCAAAAATGAAGTAGCGTTAAAGTGCCGGCACCGCTCGAAATTTCTATCAAAAAACATAATATTACAACCCGCACACAGGTATACAAAATTTAACCACCATAGTAATTTTATTCCCTCGTTATAATTAACAATAGTTGTAGCAGCATTAATAATACTATTAACATAGGTCACGTGTGTGTGGAGGGGTTGGTAGAGGATGCATGGGAAATGGAAGACATGTAATGGTCGGTGGCATTTGATTTTGTGAATTTTTTCATCTAATTTTATGTTATTTCTGTAAGATATTCCATGTGTAATAAGGTTTCTCAATATTATGAAATTGCCATAGAATCTCATTTGCTTCCATGTGTTGTTATACTTTGTTTTGTTTTTGTTTTTTTACCCTGGCAACGTGGGCACCTCAGATAGTATATATCTACCTATCCATATCATTAGCATATATACTTTTCTCTATTTGTTTGCTCAGGTGAAAATTGTCAGAGGAACGTAGCGCAACGACCAAGCGAGAGAGAAAGAATCATTCATCGAACGAGTTTGACTGCCCCTCCTCTCAACGAAGTGGCAGGGGCAGGAATGCCAAATCAGCCTTTATTCGACTATATTCAGTCAATTTCCCCCTATTTAGCCGATAAAATTCCATGATAGCAGATAGCCGAAAATCTGGCCATAAAAAAGTAGCCGATTTTATTTCTATTTTATAGCTAAATTAAAACATACATAACTAATATTTCCGTCACATCAGAAAAATTGGCCGATTTGAGCTATTCTTGAAGGTCCATTTGAAGCAGATTAAACGACAGGAAGAATATTTTCATCATTCTCCTTATTTGCTTTACTCAAGATCATTAAAAAGAATTTTAACTGAAACTTTTGCTTTAAAAATATTTTTGAAGTCACAAACTAAATACACTATAAATCTGATAAGTTTAATGGAAGTAAATGCATAATTTTTATTAATTATTTGTTCAGGAATCTTGGTATAGAGTTATTTTATCTGATGATTCAAATGAGTATAAAGCATTTTTTGCAATAAAGCTAGCCGAAGTGTGGAAGATTTGGCCGATTTCCAAAACTGAAAATATAAAATTTGTGTTGGAAACACTGGTTTAACTGTTATATCATAATAATTTTCATTTTATCTTTTCTAAAAAAAACACTTACAATCTTATTTATTCTAGTTTATTTCTTGACAAATCTTGACAAAAATCTGTAGGGATATCATGGGATACGAAAATTCATATATTTTTTGTCTTGGCTGGAAATGTGAAAAAATATTAGCAATAATACCCGGCGTTGCCGGGAAGAAAATAACTACAAATATAACACGGTTCCCTCCTTGTTTTAGATCCATAAAAGATGGGAAAGACGTTCACTTTTCAAAAAAAGAAAAAAAGCCTCCCAGCTTTTGACATCTAAAAGTGAGGGAAAAGAATTTGCCCCCAAAATGAAAAAAGTTACCCCACGATTTCAACTCCTGAAAAAGAAAAAAATAGTTTCCCCCCACCCCAATTCTTATCAATTTTTCCTATTTTGATCCCTAAAAGTAAAAGAAGAGAAAAATTTCCCTAGATTTTAACCAATAAGAATAAACAAAAATATCCCCAACTTTTTCCATTTTTGGTAGTAGTGTTGTCAAAACACTACTACCAAAAATGGAAAAATTAAATTTTATTGTTTAACACCTAAGAGAAAAAAATTATGGAAAACAGGTTCATTTGAGTATGAAGTCACTTTCTTTTAATCTTTTAAAGAACAAAAGAGAATAGAATGAGAATTCTAGAATGTAATGGTGTTCTCAAATTGAAACATGCATGGTCATGAAGTAAATAGATTAGTCATCATCATCATCAGTCTTTCGGTTGCGCATGTGATCTCTTAGGATCCATGTCATGAGTCGCGATGTCCATCGGTGGTCTGCCATGCTTGCAACATGGCCAGTCCATTGCCATTTGAGATTTTAATGGATTCAATGATGTCCCTGACTCCTGTCTTCTCTCAGACGTATTGTGCTGTCTTGTGGTCTCTCCATGTGAGGTTGTGCATAATTCTTTCAAGTGCACGTTGCAGGGAAGAGTAAAATGTTACAAATCATCCCGATTATGTACGCTCTAATCCTGCTCATTTTCGAAATACCTGGAATAATTATCTTCGTCTGCGATGATCCGTTAGAGAAGAGATGGCGAACATAATCACAAACTGTTAATATTCAAGTATAAATACATCGAGCCAAAAGAAAATGATCAAACTTTTCTTTGTAGCTTCATTACCTACAATAATGGCTTTTGGCTCTCCACAACCAATCCATACAATAATGATAACGTCATTTTTATGGATATATACAGATTATCATGATTACTATCATTTAGATATGTATATATTATACGACAGAAATAATTATAAATGTGTTATATTACTTTGAAACTGTATTTGAAATGATCTCCCATTATTTCAATGTGATTGTATCATTTGGTCTAGACAGCATAAATAGAATAAACAACTGAAGAAAATGGGGCTGCTTCCAGAATCGATTCTGTGAGCAATTGCTAGCTGCTTAAACGTCGTTTTGCTCTTACCACTGAACTAAACAACTGTTGAACAAAGAATATATATAGACAAAATAGGAATTTGGAGATTAAGTAGTTATTTGGGCCTTGGCATTACCGGTTGCTGTAACAACGCTACTCTCAAGCGGTTACTTATTTGTCACAAGTACGATTTTTGCTGCAGCGTCATTTTCTTTAGCTATTTATTCTATTTACGCTGCCTCGGCATAATTATACAATCACCGTGTAATAACAGGATATCATTCCAAATACAGTTTCAAAGTAATATAACGCATTTATTACATTATATAAAGAGAGATAGATAGATGAATAAGTACTTTTGTGTGCGTGTGTTCAAGTAGAGACTGAATTAAGTTAATTTCGTAAGATTACAATATTGTTTCTTCTGTCATATCTTGCCCACAATCATACATGTCGTTAATGAGTTGGCCTATCCACAACCATTAGATAGGGGATGGGAGTAGATAGGCGGGTTAAAAGTAAAGGTTAGTCGGTGAGATCGTGAACAGCGATCTCAGTGATTAGCATATCCTACAATGGGTAGGGATTCAATATCTCAAGATTATTGATTTCATACTTCTTTTTCTTCATAATAATTAACCACTATACATCACATTGTTATTGTTGTCTTGCTGTCCTCCTCGTCATTATTGGATTCAAAACAAAGCATTGGGTTCCTTAATTTTTCTCACTTCTTTCCTTTTCTTCTTCTTTCATAGAGAAATAGGAGGTGTAAACTCATTCGTTCATTCAAGTGGTCGATATACTAAGTATACAAAAAGAAAGGACAAGAAAGGAGTATTATACGTTCTCTTGTGTACTCAAAAAAGCATAGATGTCATTTTGACCACGACAACTAACATACTACAGTGGAAATGTGAAAGAAAGAACGCAAACGATACATGAGAATTAACGTGGCACTCAGAAACGAGAGAAAGGAATTTATGGAATGTTTGCATTGCTATGAGTCTGTGTGAGATAGAGGACAAAATAGGAATGAGAGCGATAGATTTATAGTATATACGAGCGAAAGAAAACTGATTTTTTCAAAAGTTAATGCATAAGAAAGAACGAGATGTAGGTGTGTGTGTATATGTATGTGTGGAACTGAAAAGAAATATCTCTGCCGTGTTTGAACAAGAAAAATATTATACATACATATATATATATATATATATGTATAATATCTATATATATATATGTGTGTGTGTGTGTGTGTGTGTGTGTGAATATAGAGAAATATGTATATAAGTGCATATATATATACATGCATATATATATTTATATACATATATATATATATATATATACATATTCTAGATATGTATTATATATATCATATAGACACATATACTGTATATATATGTACAATATATATTATAGCTATGTATTATACATATTATATATATATATATATATATATATATATATATATATATATATATATATATATATATATATATATATATATATCATTCATATATATACACATATATATAGACATCCCAGAAAGCTTTACAACTTTAAATACTAACAGAAATGGGCAGATTTGAAATGATTTTCCATCGCAACACGGTTGATATGTATGTATATATGTTTGAAACCAGTTATTGTGCCTTTACATTTCCGACGGGCTACTTAACATTAAGTGCATCTAAACTTTCCTCTTATTTTATTCATATACTTTCTGTTTTTGCTTTTTTATTTTCGTCAAGTGGTTCATCATTGTCTGCCATGTTTTTTATGCTTTGTTTAGTGGGTATACCTAGTTTGTTGAAAACTTATAAATTAGAGGTATATGGTGTAGGCATTTTCGATATCTAAAAAATGTAGAGACGGACCAAACCTAGGATAATGGAAGTAACATCCAAGTTTATATAAAATGGAACCGTAAATCTTGGAAACAGATTTACGAGATAATAAGATACCACCAGAGAGGAAACATACGACGAACAGCTGATGGTTTAACGACGTACGGTTAACGAAAATGCCTACACCATATCTTCTAAATCTATAATTTTTAACTACCAACAAGCATAGTATCACCTCTAAATGAAACAGAAAGACAGAAAAATCAATGACCAAACAGAAAAAAAAAAACATGAATAGGATGAAAAGAAGATCCTACGACCTAAGAAAAATCGACACCCCTCCATCAATATCTAAAATAGGAATCAGGAATAAACCAAATCATATATTTATATCTATCTATCTATCTATCTATCTCTCTCTCTCTCTCTCTCTCTCTCATATATATATATATATATATATATATATATATATATATATATAGAAATATATATATATATATATATATATATATATGTTTATGTATATATTCATATACGTATATGTATTCATACATTTATATATATATTCATATATGTATTTATTGATATATTTATATATATATATACATTCATTTATATATGTATATATTCATATATATATATATATATATATATATATATATATATATATTCTATTATATAGAAAAATATTTGAAACAATTTCGGTTAATATATCATTCAAATTAGATGACATAAATAAAATGAACAATTCAAGAAAATGGGGCTGCTGCAATAATCAAAATTGTCTGAGGTGAATGATATTATTAACCGCATAACTACGAGAAATCATTTCAGATAAGTTTCTGTATAAAACAACGCAATTCATAATTCATTCTATCTGACTAATTATGACTATTTCTCAAATACATACAGTCGAATCGAAAGAGACGGAAAAGACCCCAAATAAATGAGATAAGAATATTGGTTGAAAGCAGTTATTCGGCCTTTGCATTATCGGCAGGCTTTTTAGCACAACGGTAAGTGCATCACTACGTTGAAGCGGCAACCTATCGGTGGCAGGTTCATTTCCTGCAGCAGCCTCTTTTATTTTATTTATTTACGTTGTCTAAATTGAGTGATGTATTAACTGTGTAACGGCGGGAAATCATCTCAGTTTCTATATAACATAATGCAATTCATAATTCATTCTGTTAGACCAAATGTGTTCCTCTCTCAAATACATACCTATCGCGTTGAAAGAGACGAAAAAGACCGAGAATATGATGCAATTTATAATTCACTCACACATACACATATATATATATATATATATGTATATATATATATATATATATATATATACGTATGTATGCATGTAAAATGCCTATAATACAATTTAATACTCTGTGTATAACAAAATATCTTAACATAAAGCAAGTAACAGACTTGCATTACATGTATTGATTTGGAGGACTGTTCTCATAAAAATTCATGAGACCTCAAAAACCAAAATTCTTTTTCAAATTTTTTTTTTGCAATATATATATACATATATATATATATATATATATATGATTTTAGGTGGATTTTCCAAGAGAGTAGGGCCATAGATTACGGGCCCTTTACGCAAAATATCACTCTGGCAATTGCTATAGAGTTTCAGGGTGAACTGCGACGTGTGCATAGCCGAGCCCCACTCCCTTTTTAAAATAAGGGTTTTCATCCCATGGTTTACCATGATTGCACAGATAGGAGTGAGATTCCAAGGTCATAAGTTTAGGGAGTGTTCCGACAAAGAGGTTAACAGCGAATTTTGTGTGAGTGAGTGAGTGTGTGTGTGTGTGTGTGTGTGTGTGTGTGTGTTCTTTAATGAGGATGTTCTTTAATTTGGGTATGTGCTAGTTAGAGATTTATGGTCGGATTTTGTGACACCAGCCTTAACGGGTGTGTGATGTAATATATATGTGTGATACATATATTGATGTTTACTACTTAGCTTACCTTTATTCTATCTCAGGGCCAGGAAGATTGTGTCGTACAATCACCCAAGTGGAGAAGACCTGCCTGCTTTGGAAATCACCATTTGAAATCTTGGTTTTAACCTGGGACCGATCGCTGATCAATGATATCAGTGGGAAATACGTAACTCGAGGCAAACCATGTTACACTGGTATTCACAAGTTTATGAACGTGCTTGCTTTCCTTAGATACGAAGAAATAGGTGTACAATTTATATTTTATCCGTATCTATGCTTATATGAGTGTATGCATACGTGTTTGTACCACAGACACATGCACACGCAATGTAATATCTTTATGCCGTCAAACCTTCGCGATTTGATATTTTGTAAGAATTCGTTTTGTTTTATGCATCTCAGGTCTCAATCATTCGACAGCATTTCCGTGTTTTAATGTCAAATGACATGAAAATGATTAAATAATCTTCATCGGGATCGTAAGTGCTCAACGTTTGTTTTTCTTCTCCTGTTCCTGTAATTAACCCCGTAAATTTTTTTTTCTAATCATTTTTCTTTCCATAATTAGTAATGCAATAATACCTATTTTCATATCAGACGAAAGAAATTTGCAATTTTGAATTGCTGTGATATCTTCACACATGAACTTGCAGATTCCTTTCAAAACGTTTTCGACTTAACCAAATATAATGTTATATTTAACGTAATATATAAATTATGTTCCCACATTGTAGCAGGAAGATACATTTCATCATGGAACAATTTTGATTCTAAGGGAAACTACTCTGATAAGTTGTCTCCCTTGAATATGTTCTCCATTGACATCGATATAGTGATAATTTTGTGTATTCAAGTTTTTAATCAAACCAACCAAATTTCACGAAATTTTTAAAACATGCTTATTGGGATCTTATCAGAAATTAGAATTATTTTTCATTTCGATATTGTGAGGACGTGGAGATATTATCGACAGCGGTACTCCACTGAATAAAAGTATAAAATTCGTTGTTGAAAAAAAAGTGAAAAAAAAACGAATGTGATATTCTGATAGATTTAAGGACTTGCAAGTGAAAGATATCATTGTTGCCGTACTTACGTATTCAAACATTGACAAACTCTTTTATTTCTAGTATCGTTACTTCCTCAGGTCTTTGACAACAAACCGACAAGTGACGACTAGAACGCTTGAAACATGTAAAATATCAATTTTATCGTAAAAATCTTTGTGTCGTTTATATGAAGAAGAATTGTAAGAAAACCTAATTATGAAAAAAAAAATGTGTATTACATAGAATTCGGCGATATTTCTGTTCAAAAAGTTATTTAAACTGAGCGAAACGGTGTAAGATAATAACCTGGATGAGAAAAAATTTATGCGAAAACACACCAAGATTTTTAAATTTAATCAAAATTTATCTAATGAAGGGATTCCAATTCGACACTTATTTAGTTATGAAAAAATTATGACAAAGGTATTTTGAAAGAAAAACGTATGGAAATATTTTTCAAGCCAATCAACCAAACACGATTTTTTAAATTTTATGAAATCTCAATAAAATATCTTTCATACACTAAAAATATTAACGTTCCAATGAAAATAACCGAATCAGCTGAAATTTTATTGAAAACTTCAACGTAATTTGTAAAAATATGCCTCGAATTAGAACAAGAATACTGTGATAGGGCTAAAATATTCTTTTGTTTGGAAAGTTATTAGTTGCTTTCTTTTACAATACAATGTGGACTTTATAGGTTCGCAAATGATGTCTGCTGAAAAAATCTTTATTTTCAAATTTTGAATTGAATTATCAATATTTATCCTCTTCATACACTCCTGAAAGTAATGATCACCAATTTTTTTTTCTTTTCAAAGAATATTGATTTTTAGGGAGAGATCTTTCGCAATTGGGATGTATTAATACGTGTTAAGAAATAATTTTGTCCACGTCCCTTGTCAACCATGCGTAGCACTAATTTGCATTTGAAAACAATGTCCCTCTTCACGGCAATCAACAACTGTGGGGAGTCCTTCTAACTTATGATATTGATTTCTTTTGTTTAATAAATTTTTGGATGACATTTTTTCTTAATTAAAAGCAAACATCATTAATAAATGTTTTATAATACCAGTTGGTGTAAAATGTTAGTTTTTTAATAAAGGCAGCAATTTCAGTAAACGCACATTTTTCTTAATCAATTATTATTTTCTTTCGATCAATTATTTTTTATATTCTGTAAGAAAATATTTTACATGATTGTATATATAAAAAATTTGTTAAATTAATCTTACTAGGAATAATATTTAGTTTTGTGGGGGCTATATTTTGATCATGAACTTGGGGTATTACCTTTTCATCAGTAAAAGAATTCCCAGTTATGTCTACATTTTATTTCCGAATCCATCAACGTCTTCCACGAAATAATCTGCAAGTGAACACGCTGTGTGCAGTGCACAACTGCACGTTCGGTAGGTGGTAGCTTCTCAGGTAGCTACAGCCATCATCATAACACTTGCTAACCTAAAACATGAAAGGGAGCAAATCAAGCATTACTCTGAACATCAGAACGGTAAGTCTAATCCGTGCAGTTTTCTGCAAATACAACCAACCACTCTTAGCATAATGAGTATGGCCAGTTACAGCAAAATGGTTGAGCATCTCCACAAAGTAATTAAATGCTTTTCCCAATCACTGGTCGTTTCTGCTCGGATGAACTTAGAGAGAACTGTTATTTCTTTTTCAGAGCTGTCAATCCTCGTCTCTTGCTTCAATTCGTTGTCAGTGTTGATTTCGTTGACAGAAAGCATCTCTTCCGTGAGTGTCATGTTTAACATGTCCTCTCATAACTCTTGTTATTGCTTTCACACCCATCATGTGTCCCAGAGAATTCTCATCATATACTTTTTGCAGTGCCTCTTCAAGTCCGGATCCTACCATCGTCACCAATGCAAAAATTGTTGGTATGTTTAAGCCCTTTGCTTGGCCTCCAATGAAGACAATAACAGAATAGCTGCGAGAATAGTCCAATGGATTAAGATTTAGGAAGCATCGTGATTTAGGAAGCATTATGAGTCCATCAACACTTCAATGAGAATCTTGAATTTCGAAACTTTTGTCGTGTCGGGGGCCTGGATTTAAGGTTGCTAATATACCAGTCCCCTAACACGTGTATAACCCAGAATTGATCTAAGAAGATAAATCCTGGGAAACAGCGTGATCGTTGCTTAACCACAAAAACAAGGTTAGTACACAGTTGGATTGTTAACAAAACGTGAAAATAAGAACAAACAAAGAAGTTAACAACAGTGCCAGGTTTAATTCGTGAGTGAATTAAAATAAACAAGGACCGGAGTTTCTGCCAACACGAATATGTGGAGGGATCTACCAGGATAAAAGATGTAGAGATAGGAAGGATGAAGGGAAAGAGATGTCAATGAGTAAATGTGAGATAGAGTCTATACAATGATCCTAGTTTTTGCCACTAAGAAGTTATCTTTGGAAGTCCGTCCTAACTACGATGATAGTGCTTTACTTGGTTAGGATGTGTTCTTGAGATGAAGATGTGATGATGCGTGTGTAAGAACAAAGTGTGTATAAAAACTATACTAACTATCCCAACTAAAGAGAGAAAGGAGAAGAGACGATCTTACCTCGATGCCGTAGGAACACAGAGAGGAAGAGAGATTTACCGCCACGGTTTAAATATGGTAAAGATAAGAATCAGCTATCTGATTGGCAGTTCTGTGTGACTTCAAAAAGGGGGACGAGGAATTTACCGTTTCTAGAGATATAGGGGTTAGAAAAAGATCCTTTCCAAAGGGCAGATAACTCCGTATATGAATAATTTACTGGAAAGGTGGGCACTACACTTTCCTCTAATTTAGTAGATATAGCCATCATTCCCATGCCAATGCATGCGAATGTTTGTGCTCCGTTTTCAACATCGAGTGAGTGATTGCGTGAAAAATGAATGAAAATAAACCAGAAGTTGATACATGAATCATATTGGGTAATCCACACCTTACTCTCACTCAATGTGAAAAAACGGCACGCAACTTTAGTGCGTCATTTCAATTATCGAACGGTTGAGTGAGTGAAACTTTGCAATTTACGATAGGGGTAGGCATTTTATAGCCATTTACGATCGGGTTGATTATTTTGCAGCAATCTACAATCGGAATAGACATTTTGTAGCCATTTACAGTCAGTTTTAGTCATTTTATGGACAGCCGAAAAGCTTTTTGAATTAATTACTATAAAATTGAACCTAAATTTTATTCCTCCACGTTGAACGTTATGGCCGATCATTTTGAATTCAGAATGAAGAATGAAAACAATGCAGTTTTGAAATACTCTATTTTTCTTAAATACCACCCTTTACATTTGTGCTTATAAAAAGAATCTCCTCCAAAAGTTCATGTCTGGGGTAAGTTGGTTGTTATTCTACATGAAATTGCGTTTCGTTTGGTATTAAATCTGTTAATGTTTCATTTCCTTCCAGGTTTGACCATTTGGGGTGAAATTCGATAGGACAATAAGAATATATTGAGAGATTGGTGTAATTCACTCAAACGGTTTAGGTGTGAGTTGCGTCATTTGATATGACGCAGTTTGAAGTTAAAAAAAAAAAAAAAAGAAAAACTAAATATTTGTGTCTTCAGAGTTGCTTTCGTGATTCGGTGTAATAAAAAAAGTCATTCACAATGAAAGTCTCCACAAGATGACATTTCATCAAAATCGGTCGTGTTCAACAAAAGTTTTAACAAAATGACCAAATATTGTAAAAGCTATTTCTCCATTGTATTTTCTCAGTAAATAATGAACAAATTCTTAATTAAATTGTAATGACTTAGATTAAATTGAATTTCCGGTAAAATTACATTGATATAAATTAAATTGAATTACATAGTTTTTTTGTTTGGGAACCTTTCGCCAGAATCAATTTTTTTCAAATTTAAAGCGATATCGTGCCATAAAATGATTTAGATTTTAAAAAATGAAGAATAATTTTTTAAATCCTTTGTGGAGCACTCAAGCGAATATGCAAAATTCTGGACGAAATGGTGTGACTGGTAGCACTGAGACCTCAGTTTTAAAAAAGTGAATCCACATTACTTGCTTTGGGTGGGGATGATGTGCTCCAAGGGCGACTACCAAAAAACACCTCACCAAATGAACATTCGTTCCTATTGGGTCATCGGCCTCAAACGGCCCCACCACATTACTTGCTTGGATGGGGGTGATGTGCTCCCAAACCAAGAGAACACCTGTTCCTACCGGGTTATCAATCCAACAGCGATCACCCAAACATTGCCCAAAAACCATCATCAAAAGGACATTATTCACAGGCATCTACAACGTCAGAACACTGTCAACTGATCGAAACAGTGTAATCAAAAACGTCAAATCGGACATTATAGGCATTAGCGAAATGAGAAGGCCTAGAGAACAGCTATGGAAAAGACAAAGTAAAACAAAGTGGAGTAGGCTTTCCCATCAATAAAGACCTCAACGACAATGTAGCAGGTTTCAAAGCCGTCTCTGTCCGAATAGCCACCGTTACCATACAACTTTCAAAGTGGTACAAACTGAATACCATTCAAGTCTACTTCGTAATCAACCCAAGGACAAGGAAATGATTGCGTCGGCAAATTCGGATATAAAGTACGGAACGAGAGAGGAAAAGATCTTGTAAGCTTCGCAACAGCGAATGGATTCAAAATCATGATCACCTTCTCCAAGAAGGGACCCAATAGGAAACGGACTTGGAAAAGCCCCAGCCACGAAACGAAGAATGAAATTGACTACGTCCTTAACCGACAAAAGCAATACCGTCAAGGACATCTATGTCCTAAATCAAGTCGATGTAGGAAGCAACTACAGAATGGTAAGATATAAAATGCAAGCAAATACCAACAAAGAACGCAGAAAAATGTTCCACACCAAACTGCAACAACTAAACGTACCAAAAGAGCACACTCGATCCTTCAAACTTGAACAGAAAAATAGATTTAAAATTCTTACTGAACCAACATCAATGAACTAAACAACAAAATGACAGCATCAATAATAGAAGTCACTACTTTATTTAAACCAACAAGCACAGAAACCATTAGTCAAATCTCAGATGAAACCAGGAATCTCATGATAAAAAGCAGAAACTCCAAGCCATCGACAACAACAAAAGAGAAAATTGAAAGGACAGAACTAAATAGAATAATTGAGAAGAAGCAAAGGGAAAACATAAGATGATGCACGTCGGCAGTCATCGAATTGACTATAAACAAAGGTTTGAGACGGAAGCAAATAACCAGCATGGAAAATGGAGACCTAACAGCAGACAGAGACAGGATTGTCGGACTTGCCAAAGAATTTTACCAAAAACTATATCCACCCGAACAAGGATTACACAACAATGAACAGGATACGTAAAACCCAAGCAATCAACTCGAGGATTTCCCATATGTAACCCTGTGGGAGGTGAAACAAGCCATCGAACAAAGAAAGGAAAAGCCCCCGAACTACACAACATTAACATCGACCTACTCAGAAAAGCAGGTAATATCATCACTAGGAAACTAGCCATCCTATTCAACTTGTGCCTAAAACAAAGTAAAGTCCCGGATGTTTGGAACACTGCAATCATAATTCTTTTATTCAAAAAAGGAAAACCCGAAATATCTCCACAACTACAGGCCTATAAGCATACTCAACTGCATATACGAACTTTTCACAAAAATCATCATCAATCGAAACACAAAAACACTAGATGTAAACCAACGACGACAGCAAGCTGGCTTTAGAAGAAACTACTTGACCATGGACCACCTGCATTCGATAAACCAGCTGAAAGAAAAAGCAGCAAATATAAACTACCACTCACTGTAGCATTTATCGACTTCAAAAAGGCTTTCGACTCAATGAAAATCCCGAAGGTCATGGCGGCCATCACTCTACAAGGTGTAGATCCAATATATTTCGAAGTGCTTCTACATATACACTGTCACAGAAGCTCTTTTATCAGAAGACTAGACTGGGAGAACAAAGGAATCAAAGTAGACGACGAATATCTGAACAACCTCAGATGTGCAGACGACATTGCCCTTTTCGCAGAGAACCTACACGACCCCCAACTAATGCTAGATGAGCTAAATGAAGAGAGATTTTATTTTATTGTGAAAATGTTTTTGCAATCATGAGGAATTTATTCAGTGGTGAATCGAAATAAATATTTATTTCCTGTACCCATGGTTCTGGTGCCCCTGAATATGACCCTGAGTAAAAGTTTGGAAGGATCCACAAAACCTTAAATCAAAGATCCATGGAGGAGAAAGGCAAATTATTGTACATCGCTTCAAAGTTAATCAGGCCAAGACACTTTTTATTCATTAGATTAACAAATATGTTTATTAATTGTTCTAAATAAGGCGGCCACTTTGTCACTCCTCTAATGATTTCATCCTTCAAATGGTGTCACCCAGGGTACCCCTTCGGTACGGCAGTGTTAACAGCTACTTTTTTCGTAATAAATTTCATTTCATTTTTCTTTAAGAAAAAAAAGACTAGCAATCTTACTTTTCCTGTTTTATTCTCGACAAATTTTGTTTGATTCTATAGAGACAACAAATATCATTTTTAAAAGTTATGCAAGAAAAAATTTTACTGATCTCAGGTGATACAAACAATTATGAACATATTATCGGGCAAGATATATATTACATGATAATTTCTCAACAAGAACTAATAACGGCCAATATTCATCGGCGGCATTGGTCCGAGCAATCTGGTCTAACGCTTATTTTCTTCTTCCCTCCGGGTGTTTATTGTTTAGCAACTGAGTTCGTGGGTATTTAGAGACATACATCTTTCAGATCTGTTGTTATCCTCCAGTTCTAACATTCCAAGGTCCAATAGTCCGGGGTCAGCAATTCTTTGCTTTTGATTGTCGACTGCAAAGCACACTGGGAGCGGTATTGGTTGTGGCGTCCGATGTGTGGTCTAGGCCTGTTCAGTCACAGACTCAACTGCCGAACTTGAACGTTGTCACATCAAGAACAACCTTCATATGTCTGTCGCCGTTGCGAATAATTCAGACTAAACACTTCCAGCTTCATCAAAGCCTGTTCTCCATCGACGTCGGGGTAAATGAAAACGAAGAAGACGAGACGGTCAAATAAAACACTGGCGTGATTTCGTTAAGGGTAAATATCAGCTAGACTGGAAGAAACATATATAACTTGGCTCCGTACCTATTCATGGGAGCACTCAGGAGAGGTGACTTGCGATCTGCAGATGGAGTTTCAACAAACTGCCACTGACTCGAATACATGTCGAGTGGCGCCTACAAGTCATTCCGATTGCCGTAACCCTCTTCCGCCGGTTCAGCCCTTGAAATTAGATCATCCTTCTCTTTATCTGCTTGTTCCACCGTTGGGGACTTGAATCCCCCTGATCAGCAGAGGCTGACATGTACTACACCTGGCCAAAGGGTAGCCTGAAATTATACGCAACTTATGCATACCTGCATTCCCGGGTAATTGTTTCTTACCATTCGTATTATAAAATGTAGTGAGTATCGGTAGCAGCTTTGATGTTTTGTAGAAGTACTAATATGGTTATACGACATCCCTTTAGGAATAAATTTGTATGTATTTGAACTGGGAATAAGGAGGTGAGAGTGATTGCTTGTATAAATGTGATTTTTGAAAGACTTGTGATTTTTTTCTTTTTTTTTAAATATTTGTATTCAATTTTGAATAATGCAGGGGAGATAACTTTTTTTTATTTCCCAAACCACTTTGGGGTCTTGTTTATGGAGTTACTTTTATGTCCCTTTTTAAGGTGGTTATTCACGGTATC
Organism: Thysanoteuthis rhombus; assembly: GCA_963457665.1. NCBI lineage: Eukaryota > Metazoa > Mollusca > Cephalopoda > Oegopsida > Thysanoteuthidae > Thysanoteuthis > Thysanoteuthis major. The sequence goes on from OY735214.1 coordinate 27,216,901, forward strand.
ATGAAGGGTGTTATTTTTCGTCCGCTTTGTTTCTTGATTAGTTTCCTGGATTTGTTAATATGGAGCTGCCACTGTCGCTGTGGGTCTGCAATTGATTGATATCATACTTTCATTATCGAATTATTCGGTTATTTGCATGTACTCTTTTGTTTAAAGTAAATGAATGAGGATATTACGGTTTCGTAATCATTTAACCCTTCCTACTCCTATTATTTTCGAATTTTATGCGCTTATTATCGTTTGGCTTTAGTATTGGTAATTCACGTCGTGTTTTTTTGTTTTGTTTTGTTTTTTGTTTTTTTGTAATGTAAGTTTTATGATGGTTGGAATGATTGTTATGTTACATTCTGCTCATGGGTCGCTTCGTGGAAGACAATGCTCCTTTTTTAGTGGTACTTTGCGTAAAGCTAAGAATGCAAAATGCGGATCATTGATCTTTATAGCTTTTTGAGTGTTTTCTTAATTTTTTGAATGAATCTCTCTACCATGCCATTTGATTGAAGGTAATTTGGACTTTATTTTAAGTGTTCAAAGTCCCATTGATGAGCTTTGGAATCATGTGACTTAAACTCCGGTTCTCCATTGCTAACAACGCCGAATTTTACGAACGTGTTCTTCAAACATTCTATTCCTGTGGTAGATTCGCGATCTTGAATTTGATGTAAATCAAAATATCTTGTGGTATAATCCACTTCAGGAAGGTATAGTTTGCGATATAAATGGAATATATCTATTTCAACCTTTGTCCATAAAGAGACAGGTATTTCGCGAGGAAATTGTTATTGATTACGGTGATATATGCATATTGAACAATTGCTGACCATATCTTTTATTTGAGAACTCATGCTAGACCAGTGAACATATTCTTTAGCTCAGGTTTCGATGCCTAAGTGACCGGTTCACATACGTTGTAACGAATTGAGGACCATGTGTTCCAATAACGAATTTCTTCGTTATGTCAATAAATTTTTGTGCACTCCATGAATATTCTCAGAGATGTGTTGCCTGTAGTATACGTTGACTTAATTGTCACTCGTTTTGTTTAGAATCGATACTTAAATAAGATTTTTCAGCTTTATTATCTTGAAGATAAGCACAGGATAACCAGTTGGCAACAATTGCATCACAGTCTCGTATGTAGTTCATTCGAAGTCGTTAAGTTGTAAGGCTAACAAGAATCTTCCTATTCTTGGAGGAGACTTGTGAATTGTTTTGTTTTATTATTTGTTTGAAGGGTTTAGGATAATGAAGAGAATACCATAGATGAATTCATGATAACCAAATGTTTCTTCAGATACGATAGTTTTGCTCAGCGATTCGATTTGAGGTTTATCAAATGACCAGAGGCGTAGGCGGGGAATCTTTTCGATTTTCAACTAGTGCCCTCCCGAGAAAAGGCTCTTTTCAAATCTTTTCAAATTAGCGGCACATGAAGGACTATTCCGAATAAATGAAAACTGAAAAGGGTGCTATCCCACTTATGGGGAGCACATATGGGCGAGAGGGAAGGTTTGGAGGATGAGGCGTCGGAACCAAGGAAGAATAACATATATTGCCCAATTTTTTCAAAGTGCGTTCCGTGCAATTCGTGTTTGGTCTACCCGGAGCTGTGGCAAGGGGGAAAGGTCACCGAGAATTGATCGTGCAAAGCAGACGCCCCCTTTTCCAGCGCACCTTGATATTTTATTTCAGTGGAGGTAGTCACATGAATCACAGAAAATCCATTTTTAGTCCAGTAAAAAGGTAATTTGACCTCTCAGAATTTGCAACAGAAAACAAAAAGCCCTACGGGTTTTGTGTCCCCAATATGGTCTAAATGGAAGGAAAAACCCTACAAAAATTGTATGAAGGGGAAATTCTGAAATTCAAAATAGCTGCCATCTGCCCTAGTGACACTAATATGTCACCTGACACAATACTGGGTTGAAATTTGGTAGGTGTATTGCTCAGTTTGAAGTTGTTTGGATGAGAACCTCGAGAAAAATGCAATTACTCAACAGAGCACGAAGTCTGATATCCTGTCCCTGACAAATCACTAACCAAATGAAAAATGGTTCGGTTCCGATTTGGGATAAACTATGCAGGTCGAGACATTTTAGAGTAGAATTTGTCTTGTGGCTGAAATAAAATATTTCAAGAGTGTCGGTTCCGAAAGCTTTTGACATTCACCTTTTGTTATTGTTATTAAAAGAGATCTCACTTAAAGTCATGACCAAAATTGCATTTGCTAAATAATCAAAATAGACAGTGAATATCTGAGCAACCTTAGATTTACAAACGGCATTGTCCTTTTCGTAGAGAACCTACACGACCTCCAACTAACGCTAGATAAACTAAACAAAGAAAGCACGAACTTCAGTAAAACAAAAGTCATGTGCAACAATCACATCGAGAATAGGGACATAACAGTCAAAATCGAAGATACAAAACTGGGGAAAGTAAACCAATACTTAGGACAACAAATTCCTATGAAACCAACAAAAGAAGAAATCAAGCGGAGAATCACCCTTGGATGGCAGGCCTTCAGCAAAGCAAAACGAAAAACAAGATCATCCCAATGACCCTAAAAAGAAAAGTATACAACCAATAGTCACTTATGGAGCTGAAACATGAAACCTAACCAAGAGATAGACCCACAAACTGAGAAGCATGCAGCGTGCACATGAAAGAATCATGGAGAGATCACAAGACAGCACAATATATGAGTAAGAAAACGGAAGTCAGAGATATCATAGAATCTATAAGAAAACTCAAATGGCAATGGGCTGGTCATGTTGCAAGAATATCAGACAACCGATGGACATCACAACTCACAACATGGATCCCTAGAGAACACATGCGGAACTGAGGCCGACATAATACAAGATGGGGAGATGAATTAGAAAACTTCAGAAAATACTGGCTCAATGATACCCATGATAGAGAAATGTGGCGGATCTTGGAGAAGGTCTATGTCCAACAACGTACGTTAAAAGACAAATGATGATGATGATGATGATGATGGTTTCGCATATACTGGTTGAGATTTTGTATCTGCAACGATGAAATGTACAGGAAATTTTCAATTTTTGTGATTTAGAGTAGTTGTGCATTTTCCTAATACAGGAAATTTAGTGTTATCATATGCTGACAATGTCACTAGAGTCTTTTTTAGATTTGGTCATGCAGAAAGATTATAGAAGTATTTTTTAGGTAACATGTTAATTTCCGCACCCTAGTCTAAGGCAGGAATCTTAAGATACTGTATATTAAGATATCTTTAATAAAACTATCGGAAATATCTCCGAATTCGAATTGTGGTGCTCTGTGTCAGAGTTCTGCATTTGTCGAACTTCTGTCAATCAGTGAAATAAGTGAAAATTTCATATCTTGAAATAGCCAAGTTCTTCCCAGGTTGGAAGTACAAGTTAAATTTCTAAATCACTTTATCCAGATTGTACCTGTCGTTATTTTTGTCAAAAGCAAACGTTGCGAAAATGCCATGGCTTTTTGTCCCAATGCGAATCAAGAGAATCAAAATGATAACCCTACTTGATCTGGTATCAGATTCTGTTGCTTGCAAAGTCAGGTTTAATTCTGTGCTATGGATCAGATATATTTTCTTGACGGGAATTCAGAGATTACAGAGGTGGCAAAAAGTCCATTTTAAAAAATGGTCTCATATTTTGTGGATGATGAGTTGTTCTAGACTTCTGTCATATGTCGATAAACAGAGTGTAAATGAGTCATGACTGGATTAAAATGGAAGATAAAGACAAGACAATACACACATGTATTCAGGTAAAAAAATGATGTCTAATACTGCATTGTGTTTTGGTAAGTGACGTCAGAGTGAAGGGACGTAATAGTCTCTTAGCATTATTATTATTATTAGATGTATTTAGTATCAACAACAGCTTTACTGATTAGTAAGTGAATTAATATCAATATTATACACCAACGTTATCGCTGGCTTAGTGTCACTCATCTATAATAACTAAATGGTAACATTTCTATTTTTTTAAGGTAAATGTTGCCGTATTACAAAGTGTAGCTAAAAAATTGAATTCATCAACTCAAACTAACACCCATATAGGCGAGACCACGGCTTGGTGGTACATATTTTACTTGAATGGCAGTAACTTCCTGTGGACTTAATCCATCCAAATGCAAATATTACCAAAATTTAATTTGAAAGAGAGACTTCATTTGGATGGGTCATTTAAATCGGAATCATTTGTCTAGTTCATTATATCATCATTTAAACATTAGTAAAAAAAAAAAAAAAAAAAAAAAAGGTGTGCCAACCTAAACCACCTGGAGAGTTGGTCAAATTTGATTGAGCAAGTTAGTTCTCTTATTAGTAGGTACAGATGTGATTTATAAAGTGTTATAATTTAGAAATATAAACTTTTAAATCAGACAGAAGAATTTATTTGAATAAAAAGTAATTTTAAGATTATAATGATAATCTAGTAGGGAATGGAATCATACAGAGGGGACCTCTAAGATACACTGTAATAATGTGGAAGATGGAAAAGAACAATAAGAAAAAATGCCAACTCCAATGATATGTTTGAAGTTTGTTTTATCATTTTGTCAGCTTTTTTGTTTTTCTCACCCTCAATTGCATTCAGTTACAGAACCAACCAACACATGGTTACCTTTATATCCTATTCCAAAAATAGTTCCAACTGAAACTGCATGAATTGTAGTATATATGTACTGATTATTGTAACTTCACATAAACATAGACAATGCTATCATCAAGCCCACAATACAGCATGAACTAAGCACTCATTTGTTAAAGTGAAAAAGTTACTTACCAGAGTGAAAGAACAGTTCACATGCAAAACTTTCCATGCTGACCACACATGACTCAAACTTAGTAGCAAAAAGAGCAAAATTTTTCAACTCAGAATGAGGCTAACACTAGCAGAAACAAAAATTGAAGCAAGTGATTCAACCAGTCCTAGCACCCAATCAGCCATGTTCTCCCCTACTTTATTTCTGTTGATATTTTTTCTTACAGGCCCGAATTCATTTGATCACTTTTTTAAGAATACATACTGAGCAGATATTACCTCTACTGAATTATGCCGGTATCATGGTAACCCTCTATATTTTTTGAATTTGGGTAGAAGTTTTTTACGATAAAATATCAACGCAAGTAGTAGTTTGTGACAATGAATTCATTTTCTTTTAATTTACACTTTGCAATGCTGAAACCCTAACCTCTAAAGGGGGGGGGGGTTATTGATTTGATGATTTTTGTTGAATGAATCTAGGCAAGCGATTACTGTTAATTATTGAGAGATCTGATTACTCCCATTACATAACTGGCATCTTGAATAAATTGATCCAATTTGAATTTTTTAAGTCCTCTTACTCTAAACACTTCAAGTGGCCAGCATTAGGAGTAGGCCAAATTTAATTTCCAGGATGGTAATGATAGCATTTCTAGTTGTAGTTGTAGTAGAAAGAAAGGAAGGTGAGAATGTTTCACCCAAAAATCTGGTTATTAAAAAAAATAAATCAGTAAGCTTATATTAGAGTAGGTGTATTTTACTAATAATTTGTTCTTGGGTTTTAGTGTGTGGTGATTTTATTTGATGAGTAGACTCTAAATGAGTAAGTATAACATTTTTAGCTATAACGTTAGTCAGAAATTAAAAAGTTTAGCCATTTTTGAAGACAGTTTTAGCTATTAATAACAAAACCGGACAACACTGTAAAAAGTAAACACATGATATGTCATCTATGGATCAGAATAGATATTCTTTTAATGATATCACACAATCTTTTCTACAGCAGCTCCATTCATCCTGATCGTGGATGGACAGACGGACTGTTGGTGAATTATAATGAAAATAGCAAGAAAGGAGATTATGTTGAAAAATAAACATTTGTTGAGTAAAATAAATGCCCTTTTCATCATCAGGCTACAGATTTATTGATGTACCTATGTATTACATAAACAAAGAAAATGTTTCATTTTTTGTTAAACATAATTTTAGAGGAAAATAATTCCAAATATCAGTATTTCCGGAACATTGATTAACATAATTATTGACAATAATTAACATTAATTTTTTTCTGCTTCCAAAGTTGAATTTGTTTTAATAAACATTCTTTGAAGTCAGACGACAAATCAAATAACTTTTCTGATATTCTTGTTGTATAATGCAGTATGGTAGCTTGCATGGGTTAAGTCATCTGACAATTTTAATTTTTCCTCAAAAATTTGAGGAACAGTATTATTATCATCATTTATATTTTTAAATTCTCCAACTTTCAAAGTAGATATCTAAAAGTTTCCTATCTTTGTCTCGTTTTTCAAGTTCAATCTATATTTTGGATTTTTTCTGAAAAACTACAATGAATAAATTTCAAATAATTTTCTAGGGAATTATTATTTTCTTATTACCACCATTGCAATAACTAAAATACTAATTCATCATCCACATTCTTTTTTCAATTTTTCATTCATTGTTTTTTATTTTATAATCAAAAAAATTTATAAAATGATTTGATGTTAACTGTTCCCAACAGAAAATCAACGTATTTCAAATCTGGATACTTTGTGTATTTTAGGTTGCAATAATAATAATCTTTTCATTAATTTATTGTGATTTATATCAATTTTGTTCATATTGCCAAAAAATTAATAGTTTTAGCAGGATACCAGTGCACCAACTAACCATTTTTATCAATAATTAAAATTCAAAAGAAACTGTTGGCATTTGCCAACTTGGAGACTTTACAAACAGCATGTTTGTGCATCTATAGTGATTGTGAATTGAAACAGATTTTTCATAGATTTCTAGAAAACATATCTTTTCAGTTACTGATAAGCCCTGAGATTCAAAATTTTTCTGGACGAGCAGACTCCGAATTTCCCTCCCTGAGCTAAGATCTTTTCTTTTTTTTTTTTAATCATTCTTAATGTTGAAACTTGATAGCTTTGCGAAATATGAAGTCAGCTTTCATATTTTTTTAGATATCATTAACTTCAGAATCAGTCTCGACATACACTTGTAAAATAATCACCGAGAGTAACTTCCCTTTTATAGAACTCTTTATAGGACCGTAGCTAAAGTATACGACGTTGAGGGATGATACGTGAGGTAAGTTGGTTAAAGTAATGCGATAGCTCACAAACCAACGGCTCAATGATAATCAAATGATTTTCTCAAGTAGAAACTGCTTGATTACACTCTTAACCTCCTTGATGTGTATATTACCAGGAATTAGTTTTTAAACCTATAAGACAAATTCTGTGCATGTTTCAGTTGAATCGACATAGTCAATTATAGAGCTGCAAAAGACTTCGTTGGGTTTTGGTTTCACAGCTGAAGATAAACATCGTAAGGAACAAGATGAGTTCTCAAAAAGGGAACGTGAAGAAATGTGGACCACCAAAACATCAAAACAAAACCGCTTTCCGGAACGACCTCCATGATTCAAGTATTAAACAGAAAATGATCAATTGTTTGGAGATCACTGGACTTTGTTTATCGTGTACCGAGGTGATCGAATGGAAGATTAAATACAAAAAGTATAAGCCATTGTCGAATGCCAAAACTTGTGTGTCCTGCAGTCGAAAAGCCGTAAAAAAGGCATACACTGTCTTGTGTTGTGATTGTGCTGAGCAGAAAAAAGTTTGCGCTAAATGTCTAAATGAAATAAAAGGGAAATTCGATGAAGAAGTTCGTTCAACTTCATCAGATCAAGAATTCTTTCAATGACTGTTGA
>OY735214.1:27234634-27239634 GCA_963457665.1 Thysanoteuthis rhombus
ATGTATGTATATATATATATATATATGTATATATGTATATATATATGTATGTATATATATATATATGTATGTATATATATGTATATATATATAAATATATATATATATGTATGTACATATATATATATATATACGTATGTATATATATGTATATATATATATATGTATATATATATATATGTATGTATGTACATATATATATATGTATGTATATATATATATATATATGTATGTACATATATATATATGTATGTATATATATGTATATATATATATATATATGTATGTACATATATATATATATATATATATGTGTATGTATATATATGTATATATATACATATGTATGTGTGTTTATATATATATATGTACGTATATGTATATATATATGTATATATATATATATATATATGTATGTATATGTATATATATATATATATATATATGTATGTACATACATATATATATATGTACGTATGTATATATATGTATATATATATATACCTGTATATATGTGTATATATACGTATATGAATATATACGTATGCATATACATGTATATTTATATATATACGTTCATCGATATATGTATATGTATATGTATATAAACGTATATACATACACATACATATTTATAAACATATATATACATGAATATACGTATTTACATATATATATATATAAATACATATATACGTACATATATATTCAAAAATATATATATACATATGTATACATACATAAATATATATATATATATATATGGACAAATAAACATATATGTATTTATAGATATATATATATATATATCCATATGTATGTTGCATATATATACATGCATATGTGTATATATAAATATATATATATATATAAATATACATGTATATATGAATGTACATATATGTATATATACATATATATATAAATATACATATATATGTACATATATACATACATATATATGTATATATTTATATAAATAAGTATATATATATTTGTTATCCCATCCAGTGCCATGAGGCAGGATTTAAACCTTCACTTCAGACCCAGAGGCTGATATCCTACCTCTAGGTATGTAAAGCTGAATTTAAGCTATATATTTATTTAGCTTAAATTCCCCATCCACCAGGGTGCTCTATTCCTATGGAAAAGCATAGCATAAGCTTACAATTCTGAATAGAGGAGCGTTATGAATGTATATGTATTATGCATATATTATGTATATGTAGTATATGTAGGTGTATATGTGTGTTATACATGCATATGATTTATGTATACATATTACAAATGATGAGTATATAATATGTATTGTAAATATATGGACTATATATAGATATTATTCATACATATGTATTATATACATACATATATATATTGTATATGTATATGTTATATATTATGTGTATGTATTATATATATATGCTATATATAATGTATATGTATAATGAATGTAAATGTATTTTATATATATATATATCTTACATGTATTGGATATTATATGTATATGTATTATATATATGGATGTGTATTATACATCATATATATACATATGTATATGTATTATATATATAACATATATATGCATATGTATTATGTATGAATGATATATGTATATGTATTATATATAGACATATATATATGTGTATTGTACATATATATGGTATAGGTATGTGTATATGTATCATATATATCTATGTGATATGTATGTGTATAAGTAATACATGTATTACATATGCATTATATATATATAAGTGCATGTACTGTTTATATATATTGAATATATATGTACATATTATACATGTATGATGTGTATATGTATTGTATATATATTATATAGATGTATATGTACTATATATATGTGTTATATATATACATCATATATAAACTCAAAAATCCCTACCCTGATGGACTTGACACCAATCTGAACAACTCTGAATCATAATCCTCCCACTAATAACAACCTCACATCCACATTCCACCTTCTCTCAGGTATATCTGATATTGGGGACTTCACAGTCATTCAGAGCCATAACAATTCAAACTTTAGTGAGGCATCCCACTTGTACAAATCAGGTCCAACATAATTCAAATGACCTGTAAGGTTAACACATATGAAGTTCCTTCACTTCATCACCCCACCATCTATACTATCCCTAACCTACCCACACAATCTACTCCCCTCCTACCTAGACAACCTATGTCCTCTCCAAACCTTCACCATAGACTTCATCACGCACTGAACTGAGTCCCACACTATAGGATGACCCTAACATATGGGATTCCATTTTTTGCTCACAAAGCAAAGCTCCTGATGGTGGACCTCTGTTCCACTGTAAAATTATAACCATTCAATGGTACACACGCATACACAGCAGGCGCACCTAAAAATAGTAATACCTCCCGAATATGTCTAGACCATCAATGAAATCATATACAGATGAATAAACTTACTTTCCATACACACTCACTCCTGAGTCTGTCCCACTCCCTACGGTTCAAATTATATATCAAATATATGTATATGCATTATATATGTATTTTGTGTTAGTACATATGCATATTATGTATATGTGTGTGTATCAAATATATATTACATGTATGTATAGAATACATATGTATTCTATATAAATTATACATACATATATCTTATGTATATATATATATTATATTTATATATAAATGTATTATATATGTATGATTTATATTGTATGTGTATTATATATAAATATATATACATACTTATTATATGTATATGTATTATACATGCAATTATTATGCATATATTATAAATCTATATGTATTATAAGTATATATATATATATGTGTATTATAGATATGTATGTGTATAGGCATACATTTAAATATAGGCATACATAACATATGTATATGTATATCATATGTATATGTACATGATATATATAAGTACTAAATATACATTATATATGTGTATTTATTACATGAATATATTATATAAGTATCATATATACATTCAGTATATATATCATATATATATATTACGTATGTGAATTGTATAAAAATTAAATGTATTATATAGACATACATATGTGAGATATATACAATTATATTATAAATATCATATATTATATAATCAAATTATTTACATCTATTATATGTAATCATATTATATATATATATACATGTATATATATATATATATATGTATATATATATATATATATATATATATATATATATATATATATATATATATATATATATATATATATATATGTTTCATCTGTATATATGTATACTGTACATGTATATGTATATCATTATATCTACATATATATATATATGTTTTATATATATTATATGTATATGGATTATAGATATAATATTTGTACAAGTATATATATATATATATATATATATATATATATATATATATGTATATGTTTTATATTTTATGTATATAATACATATATGTGTACATATATGTATATTATATCATATACTTAATATATATATATATAATGTATATGTGCATTATATATACGTGTGATATATATTTTAATAGCATGTTTATTAAACATTGTAAACATATGTAGGCATATATTTCTTTTAAAGATATATGATTTCATATATATATATTTTGAAAATTTATTCACATGTATGTATCTACATATTTGAATACACCATATTATATGTATATATATTCATATTTTATAATTATATATATAGATATGATAATATCTATATTTTTGGATTATATGTACATTTATATTATGTGTACATATTGTATACATATGTATCATATATACTTTGTATGGCTAAATACATTATGTATGTGCATATTTTTTTATATCCCTGTATCTATTTGTATTTTATATAAATTTATATTGTAAAAATATGTATTAGATATATAAGTGATTCATATGTGTATATATTGTCAGTATATTTATACCATACATGTATGCATCATATACATGTATGCACTATATATATGTATATATCATATACATTTATATTTATACAATATATATATATATGTGTGTGTATCATATATATATATATATATATATATATATATATATATATATGTGTGTATGATATATATTTCATATACATCTATGTATCATATACATGTGTTTATATTATTATTAATATAATATATGTATTTTATACTTAATATTTATGTATATATATATTTTATCTATATCATATATACATATATATATATATAATAAATATATCATGTACATGTATTATAGTATAAATATTATATGTACATTTAGATTATACGTATGTATATGTATTGTATGTGCATTCATATTATATATAAGTATATTCTAGGTATAAATGTATTATATATATATTAGGTGTATATTTGTGCCATTTGTATTGTATAGATATATATATATATATATTTCATTATATGTGTATTTATATTTTATGTATTGCTTATATGTTATACGTATATTCAAATTACATATACATATTTATATATGTATTCCACAGGTTAATTATTTCGCCTTTTGGATCTCCCTTGATTCTAATGATGTGCGGTAATTTTTTAATAATTCTTTGAAAATTCTCATTCGGGATGGTATTATGTTTTCTGCCCCTCTTTCAATATTTAGTGGTTGAAGGGGGTCCTTCATTTTATGATAGTGTATGTTTATGAGATGATGGGAAGATCACCAGCAGGCCAGGGTGTTGGGTTGAGATATCTGAATTCTTTGGATGGGTCTATGTGTAGGAATGAGAAGAGGTACTTTTCTTGAGGCCTTCATTTTGGGGAATTTGAGGAGTAGTAGCTATATTGTCTTTGTGGTATCTAGTGTTTTTGATATTAGTATCTGTGTAATTATTTTTGTTATGTCTGTTCATATGCATGTATTTGTTTCCATTATTGGTGTTAGTGTTGATAGTATCAGTGTAAGTATTTTTGTTGTGTTAATATGCATGTATCCATTTCTATTGTTGGTGTTTGTGTCAGTATGATTGTTGTTCTTGTCAGTATTGATGATTCTAGT
>OY735214.1:27247134-27489634 GCA_963457665.1 Thysanoteuthis rhombus
CACCCACTGAATGCAAATCCAAACCAAGATTGATATACTAATGACCTGAATCTAACCCCTGATAGTGATATGATAACCAGAAAATGAATCACAACAGCCTTCAGAAGACATGTACAAAACTGATTAAGGCTTATTAAAAACTACTATACTTCAAAACCATAACAAAAAAGTTTGGCTATCCTTTTTACATTTTTTTAATAGACTTTTTATATATATATATATATATATATATATATATATATATATGCTTTATTCATAAGCTACTATGCAATGCTCTTCCAACTCTGGAATATACCACTCTGGTAGACGGGGAATTATGCTTAAGTGAATATATTGCTCAGTTCAGTCCTACTGACCCTCCAGTTTGACCCTTCCCAGTGGTACAGGAAGGGATACTGTATAGTTTATAGCCATACTGAAAAGTTGTAATACAACTAAACAGCTGTCTGTGGATGACACAATTGTTATTTACATTACATTAGTTTTTTTGCCATTTGTATCAGTGCTTCCCTTTTGACTTTGTCACATTTTTGTTGAAAATAAATGAGAATGGATCTACTGGTGAAGTATTGCCACTGGGATGCAAGTTGGGGTTTATTCAACCTTAGCTGGATCGCAAGGGGTCTGATGTTTGGTGACCGAAAACCCTTCATGACTCCAGGATCATAAAATGGCCAGCGTATCTTTGGCATGTATATTATAAAATAGATAAATAAATATATGTATATATCTGATAAAGATTCTGACGATAAACATGAATTTTATTTGATCTTGTCGTTTTTTTTCTCAAGTTTTTTTTTTATAGATAATTACTTTGTAAATCAATCGTCTGCCTGCCTGCTATGAAAATAGAACATCTTCAAGATCGTATAAAATTTAATTTTATCGCCAGAGTCTTTATTGTCTAACTTGAGATTCTCTTTATTCAAATTTAGCAGGTAGATATAATTAGTTTGGTCTAAAATTGCTAAAATTTGATTAGTATTACTTTAATTTCATATCATCCACTGTTATATTCCTTTTCTTTTTTTCCCTTTTTTTTTCCTTGTTTGGGTGTGGACGGTTCAGTCGCATATTTTCGGCGTTAATTCACCTCGGCACCCTGAATTAGTCAACAAGGGAGATAACTCTCAAAACTATCGGAGGGAGACAATGCTACCGGACAAGATCCAGGAATTCTACCCTAGAAATAATTCCGAATCCCTAAGGGAGATAACTATCGCAATTGTATGCTGGAGTTGGGTTTATCACCACTTGGGCCTGGCTTACATTCTGATATTTTCTTTTTAAACCGTGATTTCCTAGTATAAATTATTTGAAATTTCTCCATAGACATTTATCTAATTTCCTCTACTGATTGCTTGCGGGTTTTTATTTATATTTTCTTGAGTATTTCACCCTTTTTTGCTAGTCTCCGGGTGTTATGTAGTGATGTTTTTGCAATTGTTTATTTTTTGTTTACTTGAATGAAAAGAAGGAAAGAAAAAATCAAATATGAATAGAACTCAATAATTGGAAATGATGAATCGAAGAAAAGGTTTCAGAATAAATGAGAAATAGAAAGATTTTTTAATGTGAAAAAATTTGGAAGTGGAAAGAATTGAGAATAGAAAATGTCCTAAAAATGTAGAACTGACAACCAATCATTATCAATTTTTGACTACTAGTCTCTTCCATCTTAATTTTTTCTTGCTCCATCAAAACGATCTACGACAGCGAGTAAAACAACGTGGATCAGAAATAAAGATGAAATTCTTGGTCATGCTTAATTCTCTATTTCTGTGTTAAAAAATTGAATACTTATCTTGATGGTAAATAGCAGTCAAAATTTGAAAATAATGGTTTATAAATATACATAATGGTTTATCAATATTTTTATTTGATAAAAAAAAAACGAATGATAAAATGAACGTTGTCGAATTTGTGGGGTTTTGTACATTTGTTTTCCAAGCACTTTTGATCTAATTTAAATGTTTTACGTTTAGGATCTTACTGAGTCGAATATTTGATGGATAATAGGTTTTTCACAAGTAATTTTTTCGGACTTTTCTTATCGCACGAAATAAGAGAAATGACAAAAAATATTTTTTAGATTTAGTATTCTATTTATAATGTAACAAATAGCTTCTTGAATACCATCGCACACATATATTGTAAAACTTTCGCATCAAGATTTTTCGATTTAATCAAATTCTGGAAAATATGGCAATTTTTTTTTTAAACATGGAATTTTTATTCCATGAATTCTTTTCATTTGTGCGCCATTTTAACACGTGGTTTGTGAAAATCTCGCACTTGAGCACACCCATGACACAAATGAAATGAAATGGAATTGAACGAAAGGGAAAATAAATTATGCAAGATGTATGTCTGTTCGTATCTCCTAAAAAATAACGGAAAGTGTGTGCTGAGTTTAGCATTACAGTTACATAGAACTCCCGTCTTAAAATTTGAAAAAAAGAATCTTTTTCAAAACTGACAAATTTCGCGACGTAAGTTGTAAGGTATTGCAGACTGAAAGGAAAGTAAAGAAAATACTTGCGAAACTTTTCTTTTTTCAATCAAGTATTATCATAAGATCATAAATGTTAAACATTTCAATTGAATCATTTTATTGATGAAATATTTTTGTGTTCTTATAATCGAATCTAAAAGCTTATGTTAGATTGCTGCTAATGTAAACAACGTGGAGCCAAATAAAGTCCTTCGTTACCCCCATGGCAAGTCAGCATAATTACTTTATAAATGAATATATAATATTTTGTAGGCCCAGCAAATATTATAAATTAATCTTAGTACTATGAATTCGGAAAGGAAATCAACGAACTTCGATTATTTTCTCGGAATTAGTTCCGGATGTGATGAATTTCTCGGACAAATATCATCATCATCATCATCATCATGAAATTTGTCCGAGAAATTCATCACATCCGGAACCAAAATTATTTTCCTCATTCTAAACTATGTACGGGCTGTTCGAACGAAGATGTGAAGAGAAGAAAGTATGTACATCGTGTAAATGTAAATCAAATGCAAACGTCGGCGGCGGCGATCTTAAAATAGATGCATTGTAAACAAGATGGACTACTGTAATTAATCTTTTTCGAATGCGCAAACCACCAAAGCTTGAATCATTATTCTTTTAATAAAAGAGAAAAGTTGTTTTTCGTGAGGAAGACCTCGAAATTGGAATACATAATAAAGAAACCGGAGCCAAAACAATACACTTTGATTATTTGGTCTGACTTTCCTCATTCTCTTCAGCCAGTTTAGTTTTTACTCACAAATATATTACTGCTATGAAGCCGCCGTCACCCTCTTCGAAAAAAGGGCCACCAAACTGCCAAGTTATGAAGCATCGAGATGTACATCAGATAAATATGTGAACTGCGACATATGCTTCGAGTGAATATATACGCTCTCAACAGGTTAACTAGTTGAATGACAAAAAAGAGATCCCATCTGTGCAAACAATGAAAATCGGAATTACCTTAACTCCACGAAATTTTTTACATCGAGAGAAAAGTCTGTTCGTATCTCCTTAAAAATAACGGAAAGTGTGTGCTGAGTTTAGTATTACAGTTACATAGAACTCCCGTCTTATAATTTGAAAAAAAGAAAAGTTGATCGTTAAGGGATTAACTCGTCAGGATTGTAGATGAAAGTCTACAAAAATTAGTGACTTAGTCAATATGAAAAAAAGATAGTTCCACATGATCAACTGGGAGACAAGGTGAGACTGATCGTCACTGATATAGCACAGGCTTCAGCAAAGCTTAGCAATGCACGCCAAGGTGCTTAGGTTAGTATACTCAGAAAACTAACTCCCGACCCAAAGTCAATTATTAATGAGGAGATAAGCAAAAAAGGGGGGTTAGAATTGGCTATAACTGGGGTTGTGGAGTCTGAAATACAAAGGGATATTGACCAGGTGAAGAAAATATATCAGGAGGAACTAAACACTGATGCAGAGATTGAGAAGACAGAGCGACTTCGCCACAAGAGAAGCGACGAGAAGCCGAAATCACTCAAATCTACATGAAGAACTTAGGAATAGAAAAATAGAAAAACATCCTAAAAGTTAGATCTGCGGGATCCACAAACCAGCTTATCAAGAACAATATTTACATTGAGATATGACAACCGAACAACAACTCAGGCAAAAAAAGCTGAGAGACTTCCCTAAAGAGAGAATTCAGGAACCAGAAATAAGTTAAAGATAATCAAAGTCTAAGAACAGAGGTAAACTACCATCCACCTGAGGAGACATAAGTAACCTCTCTGCAACACGAACATAAATAATTCACTTCTCTCTGCATTTACTGGAATGGTACTCCTACCAGAGCCATTCAGCATGATGACAAAATTTATAGGTTCATGAGGTCAGAGGTTTTAGTTCCTGGATTTCAACAAAAGCTTGTTACTGGCGACTTAAAACTATACAAAATGAAATGGGACCCTGGTCCACTCTACTACAGAAGATTCTATGGAATACAGGTCCATAGACAATGTGAGAGATACCTTCTTACACCAACGCACCATGGAACCAGCTAAATTTAGAGAAAGACAAAGCTCCACACGTGATGACCTTATGTTCACCACACATGAATCAGAAATAAGTAAATGGCAATCACATGCCAGATATACACCATTTTTAAACTCATTGTGTCAAATAAAGTAATATATAACTGCAATAAAGCCGATTATCACAAGATGATATTCAACATGAACTGGGAAGGGGAACAATAGAAAATCAGTACAGGAATCCATAGATATTGAATGCACTCCTCAACACAAGAAGTGTGTTGATGAGTGCGTGCCTCACAGGAATCTGATTACAAACCCAATCCCTTAGCCACTAACCAGCTACTCTCTAAAGAAAGAAAAACTTAACACGGATAAAGTTCTTAAACAGGGGAAATGGACAGCTCTATAAAAACTACATTACGTAGAGAAACTAAACTGCCATAAAGTCTGCCACAAGAAAATTTGAAAAATCACTAGCACAGGAATGTCGCGAGCCTCTGGTAAAAAGCGTACCAATGTTCCTAATCTATGGAAGAGAGATGGAAATTACACACCTACAGATAAAATGATAGCGGAAACTCTGAACAAACAATTGTACAAACCCTTCACGGTAGGAGATACGTCAAGTATACCTGATATACTCCGTAAAACTCTCCTAGGTGTTATATCAATAACAGATGAAGATGTTTCAATTTTACAACATATGTCCAACAAAAGTTTAACACTGCCAACTGAATGCATACCTTTGGATAAATAGATGAAGAAATCTTCCTGTTCCTCTTCAAAACTATCGTCCACCCACATCTAGCGTTCTCATCATGCATCTGGTCGCCTCACTTGATGTACGGCATTGATGCAATAGAAAGAGTCAAAAGAAAAGCTACCCAGATTGTCTCTCAAATAAAATAAAAAAACTTGTCATAAACAGAGTGGTTGAGTGAACTCAATGTAGAAATACTGGAATTCCTGATTCAAAACAGCATCCGCACCTTAAACCAAATCTGTCATTGCTCTTTGTGTCCATTCAAGCTCATGTTTATCGTATCGCTACCTACGAAAACCCGAGGACATTCCAAGTACAGATATCCACTAGGCTAAGAAAGAATTTTCTTCTCTCGAGATAACAAACTATGGATTGCTCCCATGAAGAGACTATTTTTTCCATATGAATCGATGCATTCAAAAATAATCTATTGAAGTTTATCGGAGACTAATTTCAATTATCAATTCTCACTTTAGCACTCTCACTTTGCCTCCCCTTCATGTGCACATTGCATGGTTCTCAGTTTGAGGGTCAGTCTCTTGGTCCATGTTTCAGCTCCATAAATCATTATCGGGAGGATGCATTGGTTGTAAACTTTTCTTTTCAAAACTAATAGGATTTTTTGTTCTTCAAGCTCTACCGAAAGCGTACCACCCTAGAGTGATTCTTCGCTTTATTTATTCTTCTTTTAGATTCGTTGTCCTAGGTAGATGTAATGGTCTACTTTTTTCAGGTATGCATTTTCAATTTGGATGTTCCTGACATTTGTTTTACTGAAGTTCATGTGAAGTCAAACTTTCTTTCTCTCATCGTTTAGTTTGTGGAGATCGTGAATGTTTTTTTGCAAAAAGGAAGATGTCAGCAAATCTAAGGTCTCTTACGTATTTACCGTCTATTCTGATTCTTTGAAGGAACATAGATTTTTGTAGAATTCTTGAGCGTTTTCGACAATTCAGTCTCTATCAGTTGCTAGGTCTCCATTTTCTTCGAGCACACTAGTTATTTGCGTTTTTCCAGTTCTAAGATCATTTTTAATAGTCTCAAAATCCCTACCCTTTTTTGAAAATGCTTTCGATGACTGCTGTTGCGTATCTTCTTTCCTCTTTTCCTCATTTCTTTGGGGAGGTTTTGTTTAATTCGGTTGCTTCAATGCCTATTTGAGTATTAAATGACAGCTATACAAAAACTCACAAATTTCTGTAATAAGCGAAAATGAAAATTAGTTATAAAAAGTTAAAACATAGATTTATCAAACAATTAACATGAATTAACTTATTATTGTAAGTTGCATCAGATTTATATCTAATGATTGTTTGATTTTAAAACCTATCTGGTTTATAACCGTTATTATTATCATTAATAACTGACGATGAAGACCCCAAAAAGGTCCCAAAATTTTGTTTTTTTCCAAAAATAAAAATACCATTACTGATGCCAATTTTCAATTCTGTAGATAGAACGGTACGACCAGGAGCACTGGAACACACAAACGCATGCACAAAGGATAAAAAAACCCTCATTATCTTCGATGGATACGATTGTTCAATTTTATTTAAATCAACTTTCTGTATATTTTCACTTAACATCAAGTTCGCTCTCATTTATGAACTTTCATCAGTTATCTCCCTTGACCTTCACTATTTAGTTAGTATATATATATATATATATATATATATATATATATATATATATATATATATAAGATCCGCTGCTCAGACACGTTTATGTTTCTGCTATGTTTGGGCTTCTTCAGGCGAATGATTTTATTCATTTTAGATCCCTAATTGGGACGTTTTTTGGGCGGTCTATTTTTCAGGAGAGAGAAGCTTGATATTATTCTACTTATTCATCTTTTCTTTCTTTTTCTTTTCTTTGTTTAGTTGTTGGTCACTGCTAGCTACGTGGTGGGGATAATTCTCTGTCTGGTAGTTATAAATCAGCAGGGGACACAGTTGACAATTTCTTTATCGGTGTGTTTATAAAACGTCTGCTCTTTGTGGTATGTTTCCTCTCTGGAAGTATTTAATCTTTACTTTAATCTGCTCTCCAGTGTCTGAGTCCAATTTTACATGAGCTTAGTTTAATTGTTTTATTCATTCTAGGTTTGGTATGTTTCTATATACCTAAGACAGTTATGAAAAGGTGATTGGGTTGTCTGTAAAGTGGTTGGGGGTATAAAATGATGCTGCTGCTACTACTACTACTACTATCATTATTTTATAATAATGAAGGGATTAAGATAGGTATGATGATTGATTTTTGTATACCCGTGCGTGGGGTGTTTAATCATATTTTTAATAGATATTTTGAACGGTGCCGGTATTTTAACCCTACTTCATTTTTTCTATTTGATAATTCTATTATTTGTTTTTTGTAATAGTGGCAAAGGTGTGAATTTCCAATTTCTTATTTAAGCATAGGTAACATGGGGTTTCGATGTTCCTGCATATGTGTGTTTGTTTTAATATTTTCCATTTTACTGTGGATGTGAAGCTGCTATCTGTTAGTCTCCAGTAATGTATTGACAGTGATATACTGTTTTTGTATTTTTTGTTTATAAATGATGATACATGGTTGGCTAATCTTAGTTTAAGATGGTGTTTTAGATATTCCTATATTGTATTTCGCTTCTAAGGGGTTGATATTTCAGCTTAATATAAATATGAATGGAGACATTTGTTTTTTAAAGGGGATCTGCTGCTGTTTGTACAATTGCAATCTGATTCGTTCATATTTTTTCCACCAGTATTACTTCTGATTATTCTATCGCTGTGTTTTGTTATGAACTAATGAAATTTATCCGTACATTTATAAGTAATTTTCAGTTTGTTCTTGTTAGATATTTTACACAGTGGGTTGCTCGAGTTTTTTTTGTTTTTTTTTTTTCAATTAGTTGGAGGAATATTTTCCCTATGTTGGTGTTTACTTGTAGGTTGAATGACGATGTATACCAAATTATTTTCTTACCTCTACTTTTTCATTGTTGCTCTGTTGGATTTTACTTTTTCATCATATTTAAATCTAGTTCCGGTAAAACCGCTGTCCTTCAAGGCTTTAGCGTATATATTTCTAACATTGCTGAATTTTTTTTTTCTTTGAGTAATTGTATATTGGTCTAGTTTCAATTGATTTAGGAATCTTTATAATGATTTTGTTTGGGTGGTTTGATCTCGTGTATTTGAAGAATTGTCATTCCTGTGTGATTTGTGGGTGTTATTTATTTAGATTAAAAGTGACATCTGAAAAATGTAGATTTTTTACATTGGCTTTAATTTCAACTGTGAAGTTCATTTTTTTCCTTTTTTTAGATGATGTATTTTTTCATCTTTTTTTTTTCAATTTTGGTGCGTTGCTATTCTCCACTATTAGTACGCCATCATCCCGGTAGAGTCCTATGTTTTTAGAGTTTAGTTTCCTTGCGAGGTTATACAAAATATACAAACCGATCAAGTCCGAAATCTTGGCTGAATCGAGCCTACCCATAGGAAAAACTAAACCACAGACGTTTTTGGTTTTTTTTTGTCTATCATTCTTCGTTAGTGAATAGTACCATCCGTCTAAATTGTTTGATTATTTCTATATTTTTTATCATTAATGTTGTAGTATATGCATGTATGTATATACTAGCAGGGACAGGGTGCATTGCCCGGTGAAAATATCTTCAAATGTGACAACACAGTAGAAAGTATGTTCTTAAATATATTTCCTTATATACAAACTGAAGAAAATAATTCACTCCAGAAGCTTATTTTTCACAATTAGCACTGTTAATAGAATGTTGTAGAATAACAGAGTTATGATGAAAAGATTTTAACATTTGTTTAACAACTGAAACGGTAAAACTGTATAAGATGTGTTTATTGTTGTTGTTTTTATTCAAAAACAAGTTGTGCTTTCAACCAATACGAACCTGTTACATTTTTGAAAGGGTCACTTTTCAAAGAAGACAATTTTTTTTTTCAGAGAGCAGAGGATTCTATTCACTTTTTAACTATACTGCTGAACTGGACTCTCACTTTATGTCATTTGTGCGAATATATATGCATAAAAATATGTATGTACATGTATACACATATATGTTAATGTTCATACGTGTGTATGAATTTATACACATATATGAGTGTGTGCATGAGTGTGCATATATATGTGTGTATATATATGTTTGTCTATTGTATAAAAGCAATTGTAAAAAACGAAAAATTCTCATCTCATCACAAATGATTTGAATTTTGTCACAAAGAAATTTCTCCTATTTTCAAGATAAGAATTTTGAACAATAAAGTTGATAACCATGCATCATGCCCTTCCTCTCCACACCTTGTTATTTGCAATTTGTAAACACCAACTTCCAAATTTAAAAAAGCTACTGACAAAAGCCACATACTCAGTGGAAACAGAACCAAAGGAAAAAATAATCAAATGCAATAAACCATACATCTAATAGGAGATAAATATACTTTCAAATGTGGTACAACCTTTAAAATCATATTCAACATCTCTTGTGACATCAAAAACATCAACTCTGCTATTATTTGTTGTGGTTGCAACAAAGAATACATGGGAGGAACCTCTCTCCTTGGTAATAGGATAACGGTACACAGACCACAAATAAGAGATCCCTTGATAAGGAAGTTAGTTTCCATGAGAACCAAAATTTTTGGTTTTCCCCTTCTATAAAATGAACACTGACAATGTTGCACAAAGAAGGAGGGAAACAAATTTCATCAATACTTTAAAACCTGCTTTAAATTCCAACTAATTCTTCAATTTGAGGTTGGAGCCTTAGCTTTGATTCCCTTGGAAAACATAGCTCCCTTCCTTTTTTTAAAATCCCAAAGTTGACTCCCAAAAAATTCCATGAACCCCTTCATATACCATTCCCCTCCACCACATCAAACAACACTCCCCACCACTCATACACACATATCACTTATAATACAAATCTGCTCTCATACCAAAATACAATTCAACCATACTGAAAGCACACACTTTGATACTTCACCCCCTTTACGTCTCTCTTTAAAGGGAGTTCCAGCATCAAACTCCTCCTCCTCAAAAAACTCACCTATGGAATTTGAATCCAAATTAAGATTAATGTACAAATGATATATATATTTATATATATAAGTAATATATATATATAAGTAATATATATATATATATATATATATGTATATATATATATATATATATATATATATATATATATATATATATATATATAATATTTTGGTGTGTGCATGTATCAGTATGTTTTATATTATTTTTATTTGTTGTATTTTCCATATTCTTTGAATGTATTGTCATGTTCTGTTGTTTAGTTATCGCTGGTTGCTATATTTTTTGTGTATATTCTATCCTGGTTAGATTACTAATTATCATGTTGTTATATCTCTGATACTTTTTTGGTGGGAGTGACTAATTCTAATTCCAATGGTTTGTTTTTGTTTTTTTGTAGATGTGTATTTTCATGTTATCTATGCTTATTTTCGTATATATATTTAGCTTTAATTTTTATATTTGTTGGGATTGATTCTTTGTTAATTTCATGAGAAAAACCTATATCATTGTGGTCATCAGTTATCAATTGAACAACATGGTCAAAATAATGTCCTGGAACCAAATTTTGTTCAACAAGGTACTACTGTAGATTTCCCAAAGGAAGGCATTGGAGTTCCTCTCTGATATTATCAACGTCATCCATTTCACATTCTATAATTTTTGCATCATCTAGCACTCCATCTTCAGGTAAACTATTGGAGCATTTCCAAGCAATCGTAACAGCATTTCCAATATAAGACTTTTGTTATTCCTCAAAGCTTTTGTATAGCTTTTGTATAGCTTTTGTAAATCTTTCTGTGCTCACTTTGAATGCCTTTCACCTACTCCTTTCTTCACAATAGATATAATTCCTAAGCAAATACTCTTCTGTTGAGTGTGCTGAACCATTCAGTCAAATTCTGGAAGAAACTAACACGATGACCTTGATAGCTTAGAAATCCAGTACTAGCTTTTTTTCAAAGTAGGTCAAATTTGAAATTTCATCATATGTAGGACCAAAATTTATATTGTTTGCATTAGAAAAAAGTTTTGGCAATCCAAAAGTAGGTATATCTTGTTTATATCTTGTGCACTTGGATTCATCCTCATCTGCCATTTGGAAGCAGTTTTGTGTTTTCTCTGGATCTACAATGTTTCATTTAACTATTCCAGAATTGTTTTTTTGAAATAAAAAACCATTTGTTTTGACAGTTGCTGTATATTTCCTCATGAAAGTTACACATGGAGTCATTAATTTCTTTAACTTTCAATAAGTATTCAATATTATCTAAATCACTCATTGATGCAGCATGCATACATGCATTGTCATCAACTCAAGAGTCAGCATTTTCATGACTTTCTGCTGATAAATGCCTTTTCCATCAAATAATTTAAACAGACACAATTTTATGGTGAGTTATGTGGTAGATACTGCCTTCCTTATTGTATCTATATTCCATCTTCATTTGGGTATTGTTTGGATCATTGGAAACTAGGGTGTCAGTTTGGAATACCAAAATTGTTATGATATCAAAACATTTGTATGATGTTAATTTCATTCCAGTTATTGGAAGTATGTTCTTTCTGTGTAAATCATGAAGGGTAATGCTCAATTCCATCTTCACTCTTATATTAATTGGTGATAAAGGTATCTTTTTTGACTGATGATATCAATTTCTCCTGTGTGTAGAGACAAGTCCAGTATTTCCTTGATAGTTTTGTTCTGTGTATCTTTGACAAGAAACATACTTGGCAAAACAAAACAATGTTATCATGAGTCTGAAAGGAAAGAGCCATTTACTAAAATTTGTGCTTGAAATCCATTCTCTAAGAAGTGATCTACAGTAATAACAGGTTTAAGCATAGGCTTTGTTAACATGTACTTACTTAATAGATGATTTGGTTGCATTAGGAATATCCCATTACATACAAACATAAGTGTGGTATCTAGCTGATTCTCAGTACTGTCATCACAAGCTGGTAGGAATAACTGTCATCTTTTGCTTCTTTGATAATTTATGAAAGTTCATGTTTACTTGCTTGTTATTTAGTCATAAATTCTTTCTGTCAGTGATTTTGGAAATGACGGAGAAGCATGTTTATTGTGTGGTGTAAGATTTGATATAGGTTGGGTTGATATTCTTTCTGTCCCTGTCCTGATAATACAACAAATTCTGTCTATCCCTGTCCATGATAATGTCTCTTCAGTTGTACTGTAAATCTCAATTTTAGTAAATGCAAAGCCATGTACTATGCTCCACTCAAACATGTTATAATGTACTTTTACACCATTCTATGATAATAGAATTTGTGACTTTTAAAAATAGGTTTCATACCTTTATTTATCTCAACATGTAGGATTTTTATATATTTCCATTTTGATAAACTGTAAGTAACTTGAAGATATATATTTCCCATGATTGCCTAGGGGAAATGGTATTTGATGTACTAGTTTAGTTAGTTTGAAGGTTTGAAGAGGGGGATAATGTTGGCTGAATTGTGTCGAAATGGGTGAAGAGGAAGTCAGAGTACTTTCTGTCTCTGCAATAATTGAATCAAATGTTTTAGCAGAATTTTCATGAATCTTCACTGAAAACCCTTTTTTTTTAATGAGTAAGTCATGTGTTGTCTTTGATCCTATCTTGTTTGATATAATGTATTTTAACTTGGAGTTGTGATTGAAAATAAAGGTTATGATCATCTGGATTATTGTAATCCTCAACTCCAGATTTCAAATCTTCATTCACCTCAACATGGATTTATTCAAAAGGATTGTAACCTTAAAATGATCCACAATAATATCAATAACTTAGAATAAATGTTGAGATTTGATTTGATCACTAAACCTGATCAGTATCGTTCTGATGTTGGTGAGTTCAAATTTGGATATATACCAATTTTTTGAAGCACATCAAAATTTAAGAACATAAGGGTATTAAGCTCATAAAAAATATGGACTAAAGGCACTCTTTCAAAATGTTATTAATTTAAAAAATTTCTGGAAATTTTATATTTTACAGAAGACAAATATGATTAAGAATCAGGTTTCTTTTGAGCTTCTTCTGAGATAAATAGGGTTTAAGTGGAAGCATAAATATTCAGAACATATTTAAAAACACAATCTTAATTTGTACAATGGATTAAGAACATGAGAACATCAAGAACATATTGCTTCGAAAAGTGGATGCTGGATGACAGAAGTGCAATGTAAAGAAAACCTGATGTGTCACTGCCTAACTCAAAAAAGCCGTACACTTTTATTGTGACAAGGAAGTTTTTCAGGGAACTGAAAGTCATCTTTTCAACATTTTATACTGGTGTTGTATTTCTGGTCCTACAAAATTCCAGTAACTAAATGAGCAGTCATGGTGAAGTTGAACAAGGAAATAGTGGTAATAATTGTGTCAGTGTCAACCATTTATCAGTGCAGAAGGGATGTTAGCAATAGGTGTAATATGTCCAAAACTGCAGTTTACAGACAAATGTCTGCTACGGTTGAGCATCTCCCATTTGACTGTTTCCAATTCTTACTGAATCATACATTCTATCAAATCATATATTCCCAAGTTTTAAAACACACTTGCCAAGCCAATTTTCATTAAAATTCTGGAGGTGTGGTCACAAATTCAATTTTTCTCTTTTTTTTCCAAGGAATGCCTCAAAACATTTCCTACCCATCACTCAAAAAAAAATACTCAACAATACATGCAAAAAAATGTATCATTTATTAGAAAGAATAATGTATTTGTTTAGTCAATACAAAAATCAACTACCAATTATTTGGAACAAATGAACACTTCAATCAATTAGTTGTACATAGTTAGAAAAAAATAGGAACTCTACTGAAAAAAATACTATTTGAATGAATTGTTTGAATAAATTTACTTGTTTGTTTTTTAATTTAGATTGTTTGTTCAATAATTTTCTCAAAGAAAATTTGTAGTGATCACAATTTAACAGTATATATATATACATATAACAGGAGATCATTTCAAATAGAGTTTCAATATAATATGAAGTTCTTGGATCATATATCCATTTATTAACATACATATGCATATATATATATATATATATATATATATATATAAAGCTTTACGGCTTTAAACGCACATCACATTACAAAACTGAAATGACATAAAAAAATTTCCCTATTTCTATTGATGTAATTTATGTTATGTTTTATGGTATATATATAAACGTATATATATATATATATATATATATATAATTGTATTGTAAAAAGTTGAGACAAGGCCTGGGCGTGTTGCATATGTGGAGTATTTTATTGATTAAAGCTTCATCTTACGTAGAAAGGTTTTACATCTTCAGTCTTGGTATAGGAGTAGATGGTCATGTACAATCAGTAAAATGAGATATTTCATTTCAAATTCACCCAGCTGATGTGGGTCAGGAACTGAATTGATAGTGAAGGCTGTCTTGAGGATTAGCTGATGGCTTGTGGGAGTAGGAGTTTTCATGGATCTGGTCTCCAAGAGGCTGGTTACCATTGGGACATTGGGGTGTACATCTTATTGGGGATACCTGATTTTGCCTGACAGAATATTTTTGTTTTGCTGAATGGTAGTATCTACTTCACTTAGCCTCGAAAGGATTTTATTGATACTGCTAGTTCTAAAAGGCAAACAAACTGTTTACAGCCATTGCTATTGATATTCCAGGCTGTTTTGTGTACATGGACAGGCACTTGATGATGTTGAGTCTATTTTAGAAAAACACTATTTACCGTATGATTTTGTTGATGATAAATTTATATTCAGAATGTGGTAAAGATCTGGTTTTAAGATAGAGTTCAAACGTTGATAATCTCCAACGTTTGTTCTGTCTGATTTTAGTATCATATGCAATGTAGAACTCAGGTTTAGAAAGAGATATGATCCCAGCCTTTTGTAGTTTCTAAATTCTTCTTTTGCTGTGTGTCTCAATCAATAACTGTAACAATGTGGGAGGGCTGCTTCCCATTTCAATGCAATTAGATTTTTGCTTTTGTTGCATCAGGATTGTGATGCGGGGAAATAGGGTTTGTATATTTTTCCATAATTGTCTGCACTGTCATTTCAGTAGCATCATTTTGACTCAATGTAAAATTCATAACCAACGTTCATTTGATGTCCTTTTTGTTGTGCTATCAGTTTGTTGTTAGTGCAAACATTGGACCAAAATAATTGAGTAAATCATAATCTTGCAGAGGTTTTGTAGTTTCTGCAATTTTTAATGTCAATGAAAAATCACGACTTGGGTTGTGCAACGCCAGATTTTACTTGGCATAAGCATTTGATTGCATGACTGTTAGCTGAAATAACAGATATGTTAGTTGGATAAATAATAACACCAGATATTTTCTTGGTATGATTGATATAGTAGCTCTTGTATCCATGATAAAATCAAACTTTTAAGCTTCTAACCCATGGACGACTTCTAGGAGCAAGCAGGTCAATGGAGACTAATACGAACCGTCAAACTAGTTTTCAAATTTCTCACCAGGTGCAGGTGAAGAAGAACAGGAATTGGGCTGAAGTTTTACATTCAATTTGTTTGGCCACTTGTACCACGGCTTGCAGAATCTGGCATGCTCTGCAAAGAATAGGTGAGCCCAAGAAATCTTAGGTTTTTGGCCCTTATCAAAAGGGCAAACACTGGATATTTGCAGTTTCATTGTTGAAAAAAGTATAAAAAGAGATCATCTGCCATTTTCCCAAGCCAATCCGTTAAATCAGTTTGTGATGCTATCACTGGTGCAATGGAAGACGGCAACTCCTGGGCGAAAATTGTGTCGGACAATATCATTTCCAACATCAATTCAACTTGCTAATGACATCAGCTCATTCAGGTTCAGTGATGGACGACCTGTCATGATGGAAGATATCATCAGTTTATCCAACATTTTGGATTTAGATTCTTTGTAGGACAAAATAATCGCTTCTTTGAATGTATCATGGTCCACATATTGCAGTACTATCGATTGGATTTTTCCTACTATATCTGAAGGAAATGCTGACAGAATGTGGTAGAATTTTGTATTGGATTGTCTTTTTATCGTTTTATCCTGCATTGAGAAAGGATTTATAGAGTAGTATCATAAGGTTCTTACAGATGAAATTAAGTGCCTGCTTACTGCTACTATGAAGGGACTTATCATTCAGCAGGGAGAAAAAGCATCACACTGGACTGAACAACAAAGTTTTCCAGTGTAAAAATACTACACTATTCATTGATGTACACAAATTATAAACTAAATAGAGGGTTTGTTTTCTCAGAACTTTAGACCTTTTTCTGGGAATTCTCGCCATTTATGGTAAAATGGGATAATTTCCAGGAAAAATTCTCAGGTGTACTCTATTTCCAAATTTAGTTATTGTCTTTTCAGGTAAATAGACAAATAAGAGAAGGATATCCATATTCTATTGCAATTGGAAAATTGTGATTTTTTGTGGGTGATAAGAATATGACTTTTTACGTAACCGCTCCTTAAATTTGTAGACATGGATTTAAATTCGCAAGTTTAGTATTTTATAAGAAGTAAATATTACATCCTTGCTACATTAAACAATGGAAAGAAAAAAATTGGGCTCTAGGAGTGATTAATTTTGAAATTTAGGGAAGAATCCTAAAAAGAAGGGTGTATAACCAATGCATCCTCCTAAAAGTCACTTATGGAGCTAAAACATGGAACCTAACCAAGAGATAGACTTGAAAATTGAGAACTATGCAACCTACACATGGAAGAATTATGCAGGGCTCCACATGGAGAGACCACAAGACAGCACAGTACATCTGGGAAAAGACAAGAGTCAGGGACATCATAAAATCCATTAAAAATCTCAGATGGCAGTGGGCTGGCCATGTTGCAAGAATGGCGGACAATCGATGGACATTGCGACTAGCTAGACAAATTCAGAAAGTACTGGCTCCACGACGCCCATGATAAAGAAGTGTAGTTAATCCTGGGGAAGGTCTATGTCCACCAACGGATGTTAAAAGTCTGATGATGATGATGATGATGATATCTGTGTTACTGTAGTATAGAAACATCACCAAACTTTTACATATACTGGGAAGATGGCAAGTTCTGGAAGGGAGGTTTACCTTTGTTATCAAACAAGCGCTGTCTAGGCCAAGTGACACATTAAGCATTCAATGAAGGGATATCATTTCAAATAAGAGTTTCTATATAATATAACGTAATTTATAAAGCAGCCCAGTATACCAACCATGACCCTAATCCCGACAAGGACCAATGCATCTACTAGACATAAGATCAGCATAACACACAGAGACATCAGTAAACATACCAGAATTACTAACACTAACGAGAATAACAAAGATATCCCCACAAAGACTAACACAAGTAATAGAAACAAAAATACATGTACAAATGAACTCAATAACAAAAATAATTCTACCAATACAAACAATAAAAGCACTAGATACCACAAGGACCATTCATCTCCTAAAGCTCCAATAAACGACGACAAGGAAAAACCCATCAGACACATTCCAAGGAAACTGACCAACATCCTGACCTTTAGATAACACCTCCATTATCTTACACATACTCATAGACACGCACTCAAAAAACAAAGAACCCCCACCAAGTTCTTTCCTAATAAGAGCTTTAGAAAACTTGAACAACAGCTACAACTCATCATTAGAATCAAAGACAATCAGGAAGGTAAAGTGATCAACTTGAGTAAATTTTGAATTCATTAAAAACCTTTATACCCTGCATGAAGGCCTAAAATTCTGCCCCCCCCCCACACACACACACATTCAACAAGAATATCATAAATGAGGACCTTAATGCCTTTTTTAGAAGAATGAAGCTGAGAGCCTACTTTGGCAAATTGAACGATGATAGCGACATTTTAGACCACCTCTAAAACCCCAGTAAATCTTTCATCTCTAAGAACATAGACATCATTATCAGTTAGAGACGCGATTAAAATCCACATTAATAATCACATCAATCAGCTCCAGCCACATGATAACCTCACCATTAGAGAATGAAGTCCAAAAAAACTTAAAAACAATACAGACTTGATAATCCCTAGAGCCGATCAGGAAGGAGCTGTAGTCATTTGGGGCAATGATGAATACACCTTAGAAGCTAACACTCAACTAAACAACACAAAATTTTACGAAGCAATCCCTAATTATCCCTTCGCTGAATAACAAAACATTATAATTAACTCCCCAACGGAGATGCACAACAATATCCTTATAGATAAATAAATATTGAATACACTTAAATACACTTGAACCCATCTCTATAAAGCCTGATAGGTTCTACCTACTTCTGAAAATCTACAAATTGAATAACCCAGGAAGACCAGTCATTTCCTCCCTAAACTGCCACACCACCAAACTATCGAAATATGTAGACCACCACATCCAACCCCTAGCTACACAACTTAAATCCTCCAGATGAGACACCACGGACCTCATGAACAAAATCAAACAAATCAAAACAATCCCAGACAAAGCACTTTTAGTTACTATGGACGTCAAATCCCTATATTTTGATAATAAACATGAAAAGGGCATTCTAGCACTCAAAGAA
Source organism: Thysanoteuthis rhombus (assembly GCA_963457665.1). NCBI lineage: Eukaryota > Metazoa > Mollusca > Cephalopoda > Oegopsida > Thysanoteuthidae > Thysanoteuthis > Thysanoteuthis major. The sequence continues at coordinate 27,266,046 of OY735214.1, forward strand.
GCCCTTAAAAATAGAACAACTAAGGAACCCAAAACAGAAATCATAACTAACGTCATGCAACACATTCCAACAGCCAATAATAGACACTTCCTCCATATGAAAAGCTGTGCCATGCAAAAATCTTCTGGTGCAAATTCGAATAGACCTACATATACCTAGATATGAACAAAGACTGCATCTTCTATATCAGATATGTAGATGATATTCTTTCATATGTACAGGAGTTGGAGCCGAACTTGGAAAATTCTTCACACTCTACACATGACCATATCAAATTTGACTATGAGAAATCCACTGACTTCATTGCCTTGCTTGACATCTGTATATACATAGATGATAATAGAAACCTCCAGACCACCCTCTATACTAAACCTACTGATGCAATTACCTTCACTTCAAATCAGCCCACCCCAAACAACTGAAAAAAAACTCCTACCATTTTCATAAGAACTTTGAATTAAAAGAATTTGCTCTACAGGTAGTGAACTCGACAAACACAACTATAACTTACTACATTTCACTAAACGAGGATATTCACTGGCAGATACTAATAACCAAATAAAAGAAACCTTACACTCTCTAACAAAAATAAACCCAACTGCATCCCACCTTCCACAAAACACCCCCATCTCTATCACATATAATTAATAAGAGGTGGTATATACTTACATTCAAAACAGAACTCAACAAAATATTCCTAGAACCGCTGTCATTGTCTACAGCAGACCCCCAAACACCCAAAGACATGTTTAGCTGTAACACTATAATGAAAAACAAAGCCTCACATAAAACCATCCCTAAAACCGTTAAATTCTACCAACCCTGCAACAAAAAATAGTCTATGCTGCAACCACCTTAAGCACACCAACTTTCTACATCTACCATAATTTCAATGGCAGAAGTAAAAATGGCATCCACCTCCTAGAATATAACAAATGCAATTTGCAATATACAAGCAAGTCTGAGTGGCAATTCAACATTATACCTAATAACTATAGACACAGAATCAAATGACCCAATCATCCTAACCTACTCCCAGTAGAACTACACTGCTGCACCCCTGACCACAATTATGGCATAGACACCAGATTCACGATCATTGAAAAAAAAGAAAAAATACACCTCGCTACATGGCTAAAATTCTAGAGCTACATGCGGATTAACAAAATTAGAACTCTTTTCCCAAACGGACCCAACACTAAACTCAAGAACACTAACCACACCAATCTCTAATACCATAATCCACTCACTCCTAATTATTCTATACTCACCATCTTCCTATTCTTCAGACTATACTTCTACCCAGGCCCAAACAACCCTTAATATTCATGTACTCTCATTCCCTAAAACAACCCCACACCCAAACCCTATTCCCCTTTATGTATATCTAGCATCGGGAACTTCATACAGTCAAGCAGACCCCTACCTATAGAAACTAATGTATAGTATCTCATATGTACAACTCAAAGCCATCAAAACTTTTCAAAACATGACCATTAAGGATACAGAACATACTTTTCCTAACGGATATGCAGTAATACATTACAAGGAACCCCTTACCCTACTGTCTTAATAAACATTAGAAATAGCCTAATCCACAACTTCCCATATGCCTAGTCTAATACCAAACTACTATCCGGTTCCCCAATATCCATGACAACCAATGCTTGAGAATGCCCAAGCCCCTCTGACCAGCACAACCAATAAAATACCCATAACTGCTGCTACTACTCCCAATAGAATATCCAACCATACCACCACAGATTTCCTTCAAGACACAATACAGCCCGGAATCACCATTATGACCTCCCAGGAATCTCTTATCTCGATTTCCATTTTTTGCTTCAAAGCAAAACATCTGATGCTAAATTTGTTTTCTATGGAAAATTTTCAACCACTCAGAGGCACGTACATGCTACTGAAAATGGAAATCTCTCTCGCACATGAATAGCATACGACTTAATTTATGAATTAATTAACAAATAAAGACCCCATGTACTTTTACTCCCTATTGTTTACTTTCTTTTTCTCTCCCCCTCTCTCTCTATACATTTATACATGCATACATACAAAAGTACTGAAATATGATCCAAAATACACACATATTATCCTATTCAGCTTAATAGTCAATTTGCCACTTGTGGTTTTCCACTATCTTGAAAAGCTTTCACATTTTTTTTTTTAAGGCTCTGCCTTGGAATTTTAGTAAAATGAATTTTTTTTTAAATTTGTGAACCATGACAATATGGAATATAAGATAATTTATTCAGTTGATTATTTATTCACAAATGTGATGATGTGTAACTGTTGAAGTAGAAATAGAAAATATGCGTTTTCATAGCTAACTGTTCATCTCACGCCTCAAAAATTCAAAGGTTGAGGCATATCCTTCTCTGTACCAAACGTCCTTCTGATTTTGATTTTTAATGTATTCGATCAATTCCGTATCAACTGGATCCACAATTTTTTTTAGAATGAATAACAACGGAATGTTGGTAACTGTGACCTGGTACTTAGGGGGATTTTTTTCTGGACAGCATTTTGTATTGCAGCTCTATTTTTCCTGCCTAAGGCTGTCACTCCTAGATATTGTCTGACAAATTGTTCTAGCCCATTCCAAGAAGTGCTCCTGATACTACTACTTCTCGAACATAAACAAACCGTTCCGATATATTTTTTAATGCCTTTTCGAGTTAAAAATGGCCAAAATTACATCGCCTCATAATTTGATTGAAACTTACTAATACCAGTCAAACATGAACAAAAAATGATAACATTTACATTAAAAAAAGAAATGCTTCGCACCCTCAGGGCTAATTTTCAAGATTCACACCCTCACTCGACGTTCAAAAAAAGAGCACAAATTAATTGAAATGAGGGAATTAATTAGATGAAACAACTTTTAAAAATAAGGTTATAAAATGGAAACGAGGATGCTTCGTTAATGTGTCTGGAGTATATTTTTTTATCCGAATATTTCATTAACGTGAGAACGACTCAGAAATAGATGCTTAATACTTCGATAAAAGATTTTTTTTTCTCAAACAGGTAGACAAATTATTTTGCAATCAAAAAATCAATATCTGAAACTTAATTTGAGTCAGTAACAGATTTTTTCATCAAAATATTTCGTTAACGAGTCTGGTATAGATTTTTCGTCGAACTATTTTGTTAACCTACGCCAGGAATAGATGTTTTACCGAGATATTTCGTTAACGTATATCAAGAATAGATATTTTATTCCTGGCATGCGTTAAGAAAATATTTAGCTATAACATCTGTTCGACTCTTCCTAGCCAAATATTACGATAAAAAATCAATATCTGAAACTAGTCATGAATCAGGAAAAGATTTTTATTAAAATATCTCGTTAACGTGTGAGGAATAGATTTTTTTGTCAAAATATTACAATATCGGGTGTCCGGTAGAGATTTTTTTTCTTGAAATATTCAGGAATGCATTTTTCTATGAAAATATTTTGTTAACGTGTCTGGTACAAATTTATTTATAGAAATATTTCGTTAACTTACGTCAAGACGAGATGTTTTATCAAAATAATTCGTTAATACATGTCAGAAATAGATGTTTTATCCTTCACACACATATTTTGATTAAACATTTATTCCTGAAGTGCGTTTTCAATAGCAAAAATCCATTCCTCACACGTCAACAAATCAATTCAATAAAACATTCATTCCTGATGCGTTTTTAATATACATAAACGAATTATTTTGATCAAAAAAACCAATACCCGAACCTTGATGTTTTTCAGGCGTAGATTCTTCCATTAAAATATTTTGTTAACGTGTTCTGGGAAATTTTTTTCACCCAAAATATTTCGTTAACGTATCTGGAATTGATTGCTCACCTAAATATTTCTGGAAGTGTTAGGAACAGATTTTTTTTATCGAAATATTTCGTTAACCTATGCCAGGGATAAATTTTTCAATCAAAACACTGTTAACGTGTGTTAAGAATCAGAGGTGTCACCACGACTTGCCCGACGAGGGTACGAGCTTCACCGACAGGGGCGTGAGATCATCGAGCACTCAGCTCTCAAGGGTAATTTTGAATTCCAAATGCATTAAAACTATTATCGAAAACTCTTCTTTCGCACCACAATGTTACTTTTATGAAACATGACAATGAATAAAATCAAATGTGAAAACACTTTAGGTACTCAAATCACAAGGAGTATCTGTGTTGAAAAATGACTATTTCAAAGTGTGTCCAAACTGTCAACCAATACAAGACTTGAAAATGGAGGGATCCTGAGTTAATGCTTGCTGTAGCGAAAATTTTTAAAAAATAGATAGACTCCTATCGATTGCTGGAAAATGCAATTAAAGAATATTTAGTTATATGTTGACTTACATTAATATCAGAAATCAGACATATTTTAAACAAGATGAATTGCATCATGTTCATAATACCCTTCAATTTCTGACAGCAATTCTTTTCAACATAGATAGCCGCTTAACAATATCAATTTCGGCCATCAAATTTAAAAGGTCAAGACCATCGGTTAATTCAAACATGGAATTGAACCTCATTTGTCACACACTCAATCGTAACCATGTCCTAATCCTACCATGATGCAATCCTGACAGGATTGGCAAGTTGCAGTTCATAAATCAGAATGGTGTTTGTGATGAAAAACATTTTTTTTCTGTTGCTCTTTCAACTGCTCATTCATGTCATTGAAACAAACCATCTTGATACTTTAAAATATTGTTTTAAAGATCTCAAATTATGTTTCCAAGCTTCCATGGATCTTGTGTAGGTGATTCAGCTTATCGCCTTATTGCTAAGAATGATTGAGAAGCAGATTAAAAGATAGCAAAAGTTTTGAAATTTGGTTGGTCAAATCTTTCCTTAATCAAATGAACCATTGTATCAATAATTCTAAATAAATGCTTTTGTAGTGTTCAACAATGAATGGCAAGCAGCAGCACCTACACAGCCATCAATGAGTCCCATCATCATGATGAGATATATTTGGGATGGAGGCCTGTAATGTAAAAGGAGTAAGGGGGGGGGGTTCTTAATCAACGTTTATCTTCCCATTAATGAGATTATGTACAAAAAATGATTGTTTTTTGTGCTGTAAAAAAAGAAGTTCAAATATTTCATTTCATTTGTATTATTCACTAGAATTTTTTCATGTTCAGTCAAAACAAATAAAATCATTATTGAATCGAGTTAGGAAAGAGAAAGTGACTGTAGTGAAATGGATAAGAGAAGAAAAAAAGATAGGAATGACTAGAGGAGGTTTTGAGGAAAAATTTGAAAGATAACAAACAAGGGAATAGAATATATTTCAAAGTATCTCTTTGGGTTTTATTCATTTAAAATATATAAGAATAATTAAGTATTGAATTATAAGTAGCTATAAATGTAATCGAAACTGACTTAGAATTTTAACTTGTTTCATCATCTACCATTTCTGGTGTAAATATAATTTTAAGTTTCTAAAGAATTAAAGGAAGATAACTAAGCTTTTACTTTGGCCAAAATGAGTTATGTACCTTGTTGGCTTTTTAAAAAGTTTCGGATTTTGGGATATTTTGGTCTTCAGAGTTTTAGATAACAATTATATACTATTAGTATACTGAATTGTATGGACAATTTCTCAACCGTAAAATTCCTGACACATCTTGATAATTTTTTCATAATTTCTCAGAAAAAATTTTATTCTGACAGTATTATGTTAACAAACTTCATATAAAAATACTCCCATTCTGTGCACCCAAGAATTAACAACTTTTAAAGTAGGGATGTACCCAGTATAAGCAAATATGCATAGAAAATTTAATCATTTACAACTTCTAAAAATATTTATCTATATCATTCAGATAGATTTGCTCTTTAAATTAAATTTTTGCAAAATCAGAGGATTTTTTAAAATTGCTCTAATAATCATTGAAAGACAAAACACATTTTAAATATTTTGATTTGATTCTATAATCTTGAGAATTATCAGACAGCCTTCATTGCATTTTCAGTGTAAAGGTATTACTTGACAGTGACCATGTTTGGTGGCTGAGGTATATTTACCAGTGGTTAGTGTTTGAGAATCAGAAAAGGGCAAGATTTAAAAAGTTGATTTTCAATGCAGGCTGGCCCTCACCACTTATAATTGGTGCAACAATCTTTCTATCTTTCATTCCTATCTATTCAGTAAATATCTACTAGGTGGGAGTCTGTCTCCTTTCCATGTAACATGAGACATGATTAGTAGACATTTGGTGATGGGATCAAGTTCAGGGATCAGTGGATTCATACATTTCTCAATGGCAAGAAATAAACACATGCAGTCTCGTTCACAGCTAGGATATAGAAAATATAATCGTGCATGGATCTGCTCAAAATTTTCACATATTTCCCCCTCTTCCACAACATTTCATTGAAATTCATTGAGAATTTTGGGAGATATTGAGTGGATGGAAAGAACCAGGACTATATAAAACACTCCAACCTGAAAGTTTGATACTGGCCTTCCTGTCTGGACCCACAATATCTCCTAAATTTATCAACGAATCTTAATGAAATTTCATAGAAGAATGGGCAATAGGTTACAAAAACTGGGATTAAATTTCGGAGTAGATCCATGCACAATTTTCCCCCCTACATTGTAGATATATTTCCACAAAACACAATACCTTCAAAAATTTTGTCATAACTCTAAAGATTCTCTATTCAATAATGATCATTTTTGATAATTTTTAATCCCTTTTTACTAAAGTAAAAAGAGATTAAAAATTATTTGAAGTAGCAAGGGATTGATAAATATTTAAAGTAGTAATTCATGTGGCAAAAGTGAAAATGGTTAGCCAAAATGAAATATCTGATTGATTTTGATCTAGTCAACCAGTGTTGTAGAACTTGAGACGCTCATAACCTGAGTGTAATTTGAATTTAATCCGGTAACTAGCTAAATTGTTTCTAGCAAATGATGGTTACCCGAATCGAGTTCCTTGGCCCTTCCAACACAACCAATCTATTCAAGGGAATCTGCCAAACAGATCCCAATCAAATCTTTGTATTCAAGAGAATTATAGGTCTTGTAAGAGTTTGATTCGGTCTAGCACTTTCCAGTAGTTCAGTAGCAAGAACAGTCACACCTTGAGGGAGCCACTCTCTGGAATAGAGGGTCATGAGTTCAATTCTGAAACCTATTCTTTATTTCGAACTGCACTGTTATTTTATTTACACTCTGAGTTTAGTTGTGATGAAAAGCAACAATTAAGATGGAGGTAAATAGTATACTGAGTTAATAACTTTTCCATTCAAATCTTCAGTGCCTCACAATTTTCATCTTACTGATAAAAATGCATTCTCACTTCAATATTTATTTTGTACCCTAGCATTAAGTAACAAAAGACATAGCTCAACAAATACATGGAATAAATACTTGTGAAAATTCTTCAGTGATAAGATCAAAATCAAATTTTTTTTTTCCTCAAAGTAGCAGTATCTAAAACAGGTTCCTTCAGTTTTCAAGTTGGTCCTGGTGGCTATGTATCATATGCACAGGCTAATGAAGCTATAGAGCCAAAACTTTGAACACTTACTTATCATGTCAACAGAATATATATTTTTTAACCCCCCCTAACCACCACCAAGATTAGGATAGATTATTTCATGTAAGTAGGGTAAGTTTGGGGTTAAAATCACCATGTATTCTGATTAGAATCCTACATAATTATTTTAAGATTTTCAATCTTCTAAATAATTTTATGTGCCAAATAGAAAGACATCAATGTGTTAGGAACTTATTTAACGGATGAATTGAAGATAATAAAGATTATATTGTACTGATTTAATCATAGAAATGAATATAGAAAACTTTGCAACATGTCATTTTAATATTTTATGCAATTGTATTCTATTTTAATCTACTTTGTAGTCTGCCTTGTAAGCAAAATAGTTATATATATTTCTTAATAGTGTCAGAGGCTGATGCTAAAGTTCAGGTAAAAGCCAAGATTTTGAATGTTGATTTTCAAGGCAAGCAAACCCTTTCCATGGAAAACTGGCATCAGACAATCTTCATACTTTTATTTACTCTATCATGAACTTGCACATATGGAAGCTTTTAAAGCATAAAGAGCATCAAAAGCACCTCCATGTACTTTCATCAACAAGGCAATATGTAAAATAGAAACACCTAAAACTTCTAATGCATTAATTCCATCATAAAAATCTTTGAGCCCAAATTTTCCAGAAGTAGAGTTACCACCACACCTGATAAAATGCAAATACTGACAAAGTCATCCAGATTATCAGTGTAAATTTCCTTTCTATGTGTATTTCATTTTTACATTATTTCTTCATTACAATTACAATGAATTGAAATGTCGTATGGTATTTGTTAACAGCCTATTTAGTGTTATCACTGATGTTAAATGACAGTATTAAAACTCACTACTGAGAGTATTTGGCTTATTTCAGAATTGCCTTCAGGCAAGGTGATCATAACAGTGGCATAAGTAGTTTTTCTGAGGTAACTAGAGACAATAAATATTGATCAGCAAGTACTTTTTACTGCCAGCATTATGATTACATCCTGAAATCCTACCAAGAAAACATGGATTTTCTGTGAAATTGGCAATAAGAATTAGACCACTTGTGTTTTATCTAAATTTATTGTCTTGAAATATTTACAATATTTTTACCAATATGTTTGTTCTCCACTTTTCTTTTTTTTTTACACTAGGAATGAAAACCAGGGAAATACTTTGATGATTGAATAATAATGTATGAATTTATATGAATAGAAGATTTGATCAATAAAAAAATGCTGAAAACTTCAGCAATTATATGTATATATCATACACACCCAAATACCTCTAACTTTCCCTGATAAATTACACGTTTGAGGACAAAATTATGTAAAATTTAAGCAATGAAACAGTCTTTAAATAGTCCTGTTTTGAAACTTAGGCCAGGTCAATCCATTTTTCAAATAGACAGAAAAAAAAAAAATCAATATGCAGATGAATAATTTCAATGGAATAAAAAAATATTTAGTCCAAAATATTCAGCAACTATTTCCTTGTGAAAGCAGTGAAACTTGAAATACAATACAGATACCAGTCTGGAATCTTTGTTTACGTTGAATTGCTCACCAACTTACAATTACAGTATTTTTATGGCGTATGGACTATATTTAGCATACATTAGAAAAATATACCAAATATATCCATTCTTAAATTGTCTGGACCATTGAACTAAGTGATTAGTAGATCCAGAAGTGATTTTAATGGTCATATTTTGAAAAAGAAAAAAAAAAAAAAGCATGTCATATACAGCAAAATATAAATATTACTAGCAGTGATACCCATCATTGTACAGGATAATGAATCAAAATTTCTATACGATAGAAAAAGAATATTTGTGAAAATAAATTTATTTCAAGCCATAAAACCGTAGTCACACCTTGAAAAATTACCATGTTAAGAAACTGATGCATCAAATAACTGTTTGATGATAAAAAAAAAAAAAAAGAAAATTTATGACCTGTATACTTCGAGGACTTACTTCCAAAGATGGATGGAAAATAATGGCCCAATTTAATACAACAGTTAAAGCCTCACGACTGTTGGAAAAACATTAAAAAAATAATTAATCTGGAAACTGTCAAATTTCTGTGGGTAAATTAGGTGAAACTGAAGTAAAGCTTCAAAAATCAATAACCAAATTTTTTCTAAATATTTAATATAAGAAAATAATTTCTCCATGACAAAATTTAGGTAAAAGAAAAACTCCATATAAGGTGAACTAATCCAAAAATTAAGCTTCGAAACCGATGCATAATTTAGTTTTTCAAATAAGTAGATGCTACATCTGAAATATGTATGATAAAAAAACATCTGGTATGAAAAAAACTATAAGTCCAATATAATATCAAAATGCTAGATCATATATTAGTTTATATTGTTTGTAAAGTAGGACAACTATATCTTTTTAAAATAGAAGACTAAATTAAGCATAAGATTACTACCAGCCCAAAGTAGAAATTTGTAAAAATATCCAGCTAAAGAAATAAATGACTTTTAAAAGATTTGTTTTTCAACTAAGATAAGTAAGATGCCATATGATTTAAAGTTATGTCTTATGAACCAGACAAAAGTACAATTTTGTAAAAATTATTTTGTTTTTCAACTAATATAAACAATATCTTATAAATTAAAGAATATTATGTCTTATTGTTTCTATTTTGAAAGCTGAGACTAAAATGTAATTGACAACTGTTGGCTCACATATTACAAGATTGTTTTTGATATTAGTCTATTTTTTAACACATTTGTTTTAAATGTCAGAATAAAAATAAAAAATCTTCAAAACTATTCACTAGGGATTATTTTGGTTCAATTCAAAGATTCATCTTATATATTTTACATTTGTTGCTGGTTTGTTGACAAAAATAAAATTGAGGGGAAAATGGTTAGCTGTAAGATGTAGAATCCGTATAACAACAGATTTGTATGTATGTATGTGTATTTTATTTTTTTACACTTATTACTGGTACTTATATCACTTACTATTGTTTCATGGACAAAAAAAATGGCCAAACTTGTGCAAAAATCAATTTTATTGGAGCAAAAGTTTTGTGCCATTTGTAAGAAGAATTATTGGAAAGAAATTCAGTATGAAAACCCAATGTTTAGAACCAGCGATTGGCCTTGACCTTGAATGACCCATGAGGACAACCTCACATAGCCTCTGTGGGATGTTGACCTCTTCTCAGTCTGCATGCAGAATATTACATTGATAAGCCCAGTACTTTTAACAGAGAAGAGGCACAAACAAACAAAAGGCTCAAATATTAGTTAAGATAAGCACAGACACATCAAGTTTTCTTCAAAGCGTCCACAAAAATATAGAAAGTACATAATGGGTTGGAACCTTAGCAAAGCTGAACAATGTGCTTTTTCACTTCCAAACCCTTTTTTAATAATGAATATTAGCCTTTCAAACATTTAAGAACTATCATCACTTATTTTCGGCTTTGAAAAATTGGAAATTAACAAAATCCCAAGTCTTGGAAATCTTCTAAATACATGACTATATATTCATTTTTGAATCCAATACATTTAAAAAGCAGAAATTCAAGCCTATTGAATTGTAAAAATTTTACAAGTACATAAATGGAATAAATGGTAATAGGCATGTAACCAAAGCTGACAACTCTTAGGTCAAATGTTATCAAGGACCTTTATCCCAATAGTACAAAAACTATAGGAAGTTTAACATAAATGGAAATGGCAGAAGTATGGAGAGTTATTCAAATCTGAAAGGGCTCCAGAAAAAAGAGGGTTGATTACGTAGATTTAAAAATATATTTGAAAAAAAATAAAATGAAAAAAATACTTATTTATAAGCCGAGCAATTCATCATTAGTATGAGATTTTCTTCGATCATTTTAAAATCTCCAATACATATTAGAGTATGTCCTTATTAATATAGATAGGTTCAAAGTTGCCAAAATCAGTGGTTCTCTGAATAGAACAAAGAATAGTGGTATTTTGTAAACATATTGGTGTTTGAGATTGGGAAGCAATAAAAGGTTTGGAAGAGACTCAGTCACTTAAGTTTGTTGCAGGAGTATTCCCACGTGTTATGGCTTTCCAATATTTAGTAGATGGCATACTGACCCTTGGCAACTAACAATGGACCTTGTGGGATACCTTCCTTATAACTTTCTTACTTCTGTAAGATTCTTTTTCTTTTTTTTTTCAGGATCTGTGACAGTTTTCTTTCAGCGTTCAATGCAGGATTCTTCTTCTGTTTGCAATAGCTGTCATCCTCTGTCAGACTTGCCAATTTTTGTTCATAGTCTAGTTTGTCCATAACAATGGTGGGGATGCTTTTGTCTGTATGATCATACTGGTGTCTTTCTGTAGGATTTCAATACAGACAGGGAAAATAATCCAACTAAACTACATACAATGATCAATGTTCTAGTGCAAAAACTGACAAGTACAGTTATTTCATTCACAAAATTTTAGTCACAGCCAGTGTCATTTTTCATGTTACTTCACAATGAAACTTCCTGAGATCATAATCATGAGGTCAGCTTCCTCAATATCAGGATCTCCTGCTGTTGTGGAATTCAATTCCTCATTTGTCAATTGGTACATAATATAAGCCCAACAGAACATCAAATTAATACATAACTTTGAGAAGATAGTTTTGCAATTTGAAACAGAGCATTATATAATTGTTTAAGCAAGTAATGTTTAAATTAGCACAATTTACAGTGCTGCCCAGACTATATGAGTTAGATAATATAAAATAACTCAATGTGAACAAATTTGCCTTTATCAAATTAACTAAACATTTGAATCAAAAACTTCTAAGAGATTAGAAGTCAAAAATTCAAAATTCCTGAACATGAAAAAGGTAGTTGGTAGAGAAACAAAAATGTCTTCCATTTCCATGACACTAGTCCATGATCCCAAAATGGATCCTGTTCCTAATCAACACAACATATGCGCATCATGGTTGTAGAAGAAAATAAATTCATATTTTCTCATCATACAAAATTGCCATCTTCTTTGTGAATTTCAATGACCCTGACTTTTAAGAATCAAAATTACTTTCAGGGGGCTCCACAATGCTTTAGCTAAAGATTTTTTTAAAGTTTTAACAATTAGGATTAGACATCATTTGTTTCAAGCATTCAATGGAGACCAATGGAAAGTTTTAACGAGTTTATCTAAAACCAAGATAGTTATTTACAGTGTTGTTCAGTTGAACAATCCACTGTTTGAAAGAACGTCTTTCTTGGGTCACAGGAGAAGTTACAAAAGAGCTTTGTCCTGGTACAACAGAAACTGAAGGAGCAGTAGCAGAACTAATTTTATGTCGATTTCCTTCTTCCAACCAAAAGTAAGAATAGATGAATTCCCGGCACATGGGACACCGCTCAAGTTTTGCAAAGCAGATGCTGCAAACACAGGCATGTCGACATGGTAATAAGACCATTGTAATTTGTTCACACTGACAAACAATGCATTCATTTCTTTCAGCATTTGCTGGTAAAGATTCAGATCCAGACAAACATGAAATGTCTCTAGTATTCTGAGAAATTATTTCTTCTGATTGCTGTTCTGAATATTTCTGATTTGCCAAAAATGCAGGTGTTGGTTCATTTGTTGACTTTGTGGTGTTTAAAGAAAAAGATGTGATTGGATAATCCATGTCCTCAGCTGCAGGAGTAGAAGCAACAAACAAAGGCTGCAATGGAAGATTTAATATTTTAAAAGAAAGCATAAAAGTAGACAGATTATGAACTTATAGCAAGACTTCATTACTATTATTATTTTTGCGCCATTGTTGATTTTTACTACAACACTCTGGGTTAATACACTTGTTAAGCAGTGGAAAGTCAAAAATAAAGTAGCAGCTTCCAATAAGACATGAACTCTCATTCCCACATCTCAGGAGCTCATCTTTTATAGACATCACCATAACCAGTTTGATCTTTACAATTTTTTTCCTGAAAAGTCAGTACTGTAGCCCAGGCAGCTGTATTATGCAGTAGCATTATGTGATATTGTCTAATAAAAAAAACTACTAGTATTCCTTATCTTTTATTTTTGTATGTTTTACCAATAATATTGTATTAATATATAGATGATATAATAGTCTATGCCTTAATTCATATTTTTAGAATACCTGTTTTTACTCTGCATAATTTTTAGATATAATTTAAGCATGTTGCAAAGATTCTACCCCCACCCTCTAAATGATACCATAAAAAAATATGCCAGAAACCTATATACTAATTAGGTTGTTCAAGGTGAAACTGACATTTGTTCCAAGTTTGGCATTTTTACCATTTTTTTTTCGAAAACAATAGCATTCTGATATCTTATTTTTAAATTATAGATTAGTGGATTTTTCAGTAAAAGTCTCATTTCATTCAATTTTTAGATAGTTATTTAAGCAACTATAGAAAATCTTTTAACTGCACTTTTGCATCTTATTGTAGTTCAAGCTGATAAAATATAAATCTCACATTAGGCGATAATCCTGTTAATGAATGAACAATAAGATTTTAGTTTGAAATATTTTAAAGTGAAGATTTCAATTGAGAAAACCAGGAGAGAAATCAGCCCAAACTATCAATCAATTATGGAGATTTGAAATTTGTCAGAATTTATAAATGGACCTTGAACAAATTTGCATAAAAATGAAACTTGGTATACAGCTATAGTACAGGTCTAATTAAAACATATCGAAATTCCTCCAAAATCAGAGAATAGATTTTTGAGAAAATTAAGCTTCTTTTGTCATAATTCAAAGTTATACTAAAAAGGAAGCAATCGGAGGAAGCATACCTCTGCCAATCCCATTGTTAGGGGACGTAATTTTGCACGGACCCCCCCCCTCCCGACAAAAAATTTTTTTATCACTTTTTCTGTGGTCTATTGCCTACCCTCCCACTAAAGGTCATTAAAATTCATAGAGAACTTTAGGAAATATTGAGTAGACAGACATGAATGGAAAAAAAAAAAGGAGAACGGAAATATTTTTGTAAATCGAAAAAATTGCTAGCACAGCCCAAAAATTTAGTCAGTTCTTCCATAGCCTATTGTCCACTCTTACACAAAATTACATCGGAAACTTTTTGAGATTACATGGATAGACATAAAACTTTGGCTATATTATGTGATATAGACTTATAAGTATGATGTAAGTGCATGAATCTGCCAAAAAATTTAAGCTCTATTTCCATGGCCCATTGCCTACCCTTCCACAAAAGATCATCCATATTCATTGAGAACTTTTGAGATACTGAGAAATACATGAATGCATGAGGAATAAAAACCCTAAAAATAGAAAAATATCTCTCAATTGAAAAAAAATTCCTTGATCCGTACCATAATTCAATCAGTTCTTCTATGGTCACCTGTGCCCAACCTTCAAAAAAAATCAATTGATAACTTTCGGAAATATCATACGGACATATATGAAATTTTGGCTGTATTATGTGGTGTTGTCATATAATTATAACATAGTGGAGAACATTGTGTATGTACCCGCCTCAAAATTCAATAACTTCTTCTGTAGCCAATTGTTCATCATTCCACATAATTTCATTTAGAACAGCTGTTATGATCTCATATATTGTGTCCGTATTTTGGCTTGGACACATATATCTCGCCCGCACACTGAACTATCCCCTATTATCACAACTATAAGGCTAATTATATTCAGTCATTTTACTCAAATTTTGGAGGAATTTTGATGTTCTTTTATACCATTTCCTTTAACTTAAAATCGATTTTCACTTCTGTACAAATTTGTTCAAGGTCTCTTCTTAATTCTACTGGACTATGCAGTAAAAATTTAAAGAGAAGATAAATTCTTATAAGAAATTATAATATTCCCTATTTGTTTTGCTTTTTTTTTTCAAAGAATGCCGAAGTAAATTGTTATCACATAAGATATAATGATCTCTGCTGTATTAATCACAAACCTAATTCTTAATGGAAAGAGAATAAAAGCAGCTCACCTGTAAGTTTAGAATTTGATTGTTGCATGTTTTCAAATGCTGATTGATAATACATGAATTCATGCTACATGTTGTATCTTTCAAATGGATAACACTCATTAAAGCAACCTGTAAATGGAAGGAATAATTAGTGTAAATTTTGATATTTCTATACAATTCTTATCTTCTGACAAGAGGTAACTGGTATTTTTGATGGGAAAATTCCAGTTAATAAATGATGATATAAAATCAGTTAGTTATTTTCTTCCCCTCCCTACATTTTTACTGTTTTTGGCTGGCTATCTTCACATTCAATCACACTGAGTGAAATAAATGTGTGCCACAAAGATATACCCAAGTTTTTGAATTAATTCAAATGAAAAGATTAAATTCATTATATGTATTCAGAAATAATGGCAATAAAACTATTTAAAATGTAAATGTTTTTAACATCATGCACTAATACTGTTAGTACAGATTAGGGAAAAATGTTTTAAGTGTGAATATTAGTTTTCTATTAGATTTTTCATGCTCTTTCACATCTGACCACTACAGCAGCCACCTGATCCAAAAATGGTGATGGTGGTATGTTAGGCTGAGTCATCGAAAGTTGGAGTAGTGAGAGTTATGGGAGAAAGGGGTGTATGAGAGGTTTAGAGTGTGCGCTGCCTTTATAGTGGCTCATTACAAAACAAACACCCATTACTATTTTGACTTCTCACCTTTTTTTCATAAAAACTACAGAGTAGCATAAAGCGAACTTTCAAAAAGCAGGAGATAACTATTTAATACTCTTAGTTTAGTCAGGAACAAGGCCTCATTAGTGGAGTCCTGTAAGAGAACCTAATTGGATTAGGTAAAGATTGTTCAAAACGACAAAAAAAGGGTAAGAATGAGCATATTTATAGACTTTTTATGTTCTTTCACATAAAAACAAATCAAATTTGGTTTGACAACCATTACAGCCGCCATTTTGATTTCAAGATGACTGCCAAAAATATTGCACATCTACAGAGATAGACTGAACTCTCATTAGCTTGAATATTGCCAACAAAAAAGTAACAGCTCTGCTGCCAGCTGAAATTGCCCCAGGATCTTTGCTTCAACAGATATAGTAGCACTTGCTTCTGTAAGGCAAAGGCAAGCAGAATCAACAGGAGACAGGAGACAGAAGACTTGTATTGCAAAAGAAATTTGAACTTACTATGCAAATAAACAACTGGAATCAGACCAGTATTGCATCTTTGCTTGCAGAACCGACACACTCAGCAGCCATAATACAAGCAATGAAGCTTGTTGTTAAGGCCATCAATCATTTGCACATAGGACAGAACTCTGAAATAACCATAGATCAGCCACTGTTCTACATTGCTGAGCAAATCCAATTGGCACAAGTAGACATATTTGGTGAGGACCTATTTGTTATGGTAATGGGAGGCCTCTATATCAAGATGAACGTTATGAATGTTGGTGACTTTTTAACTCTCAGTGGATAGGCAACAATTATTGTCCAGTCAGAACCTTTGGTTGAATTGATGAAGTTTTTTAAAGAACTGCATATGTACACCAAGTTATAGTAACAGCCCTATAGATTATACAGATATCTGCACACCAAAACTAAGCGAGATCTCTTCCACCAGATTCTGAAAAGTTGAGCTTCAATTCCTTGTGCAGTATTAACATAGGTAGATGGAGGTCCATTACTGGTCTTTAGTATAGGAACTTCATCTTCTTGCACTTTAGTTTGTGCATTCAGTGTATTTTTTAACTGGACCGTACACACTATGCACAATGGCTACTCATTCATATAGAAGATATGGTGCTACTACAACAGCAAATACCATCAGTTTTGAAATATCATCAGAATTTGAGGACAGTAACTTTGTAATACGAAAATCAGTCCACATGTTCTTGACCATCACCACGGACCAAGCCCATACATGAATGAGCAACAAAATCAAAGATAGTGATGTAATTTGAGCAATAGATAACCAACCAGCTTTGATTAAATGAATTACAGCTGGTCCAAAAATCCCTTGATTTAGTGAATTTGAAATTCTTCTAAAAAGATATGCTCAAAAGCTAACAACACCAGCCAGTCATCCACAAATATGTAAGTCTTCAAACTTTTTTCACATTTTGAACAATTCTGATTGAAATTTAAACTAATTTATATTGCAAATTTTGCTTTTTTTCAAGGGCAGCCATTTGAAATGAAGATGGTAGTCACATTTTTGGTCAGTTTGCGTGTCTCCTGATTTTATATGAAAGAGCATTAAAAAATCTACCTGTAAGCATATTTTCACACTTTTTTCACATTTTGAAAAATTTTGCTTGAAATCTCATCTTGGCTAGAAAGAAAAAAAAATGATAATTTTCCATGAAGACTGAGGATATTAAAAAGAAATGAAATCTTTTAGAAAAAAAAAAACAGCAAGAACAGGAACAACTTGCACAGAACAGGTACAAAGCTCTTTGATAGAAATTATAAACTTTTAGTCTCATGAGTATACATATTTTACGCTCCTTATCATGTACTAGCAAAAATAAAGTATGAACAAAAAAAACTTGAAATGATTTATATAATAATGTCTTACTCACCACTTCAACACATCCTTCTGAAGAGTATGAATTGTCAAGAGAAATATTCAGAAGAACAACAGGATATCTAGTCCTAGAACTAGCAGCCATCACTACGTCTTTCATCACCTGAGGTGTAGGTAAAAACAACTTTTTCTCATTGCATGTCTTTAATCTAAAGAAAGCATTAAGGAAGATGGTACGAGAGATCAGCGAATATAGTAAAACAGAATTTATATTAAAGAACAGATTAGTTAAATTCAAGGTGACGAATTAAAGCTAAATGGAACAAACAAAACTACCCAACAATTTCAAAATAAATTAATCCAAAACAGATAAGAAGACTTGCAGTAGTTGATTTCTGAAAATAAGACAAGATTATAAAACCAAACCTATCCAATTGGCAAAATTTACAAGTTTATTGAATTTGAATGGCCTTCAAGTCTTAAAAGATTTCCACACATTTCACCATACAGCAACAAAGATTTTGCTAACTTTTTTTCTTATCCCATATTTTCTCTCATCTGGAAACTTTGCCATTTACTGCTTTTGTAACCTAAAGAGAAGATTATGATGCATCTACTATAGACTTTCATGTACTTTTACATAATTTTACAAATTTTCAAACCATCTGAAAGCTACTCTAAATGTAAATTTGATTACAACTCACATACATTATGGCTAACTCTGTTATAAGACAATCAAGTGATGTTACCAAGATAATTTACTGGCAGATTAATTAATTCAAGGAGGACCTATAGTAAGCAATAGACTATCTCCAAACCTCAACAAACTAATATTTTAGAACTGAACCTTACACTTTCTAGAGAGTTATGCACTTTATACATGCATGCATGTACAGTGATTAACTTCAAGCAGAGATGCCAAACAGCCTAATAAACAGGATGTCAGAAAATGGAAAAAAAAGACTTCCAAAGTCTATTAAAGAATCAGTAAAAGATTACGACGATAATACCTCTGAAAACAATTGAACTTCTTTGCACCCCATTTTCATTACTAGTCATTACTGTGTTCATCTTATAACAATAGAATCATTGGAAGTGCATGTGAGTTAGGAAAATACTACACAAGTTTTTATTTCACTAAATTAAAAAATCTACTCAAGCTTTGTTTTCTTAAGATTCATTTACTATTGGTTTCTTACTACAAGATATGTCATCGGATTGACTTTTTTTTTTTTTCATATAGGATTATTTTGTAGTGTAAACCTATTTCTGTATATCATTTACAGCATGTTTGTGAATTTTGTAAACATCAAATCATTGTGCAAAATAATCCCACTATTTGTGGTGAGTTGTGGATAACCAATTAAAAAAAAAGTAAATGTTGATAATATTACCTAATTTCAATCTCAACAACAGTGCATAATGTCACATGAAAAATATTTTTAAAAATCTACCAATAAATAACACTGAAATAATAGAAAAATAAATTAGAAAGTTTGAAACTGTTAGGCCAAAAGATACTGTAAAGGTTCTTCTTGGTGGACATAGGACCCAACTAAGAATTTATCAGAGTCAATATAATTCTGCAAGTATTTCCATGGAAGCTGAAATTCTTTATACAAAGCATCAATGTCTACTCCCCAGTAGCAGCGAAGCGAACTTGAAGCCAAACTTGACACCAAACAATGTAGACCACCTGAAAAATAGTGATATCAATAACAATAAATATTAGAGAATGTCCATTAACTACATTAAGTTTACAGAATTAAACTGAAAAAAAAAAAAAAATATTGAAAGAATTTTAATAGTATTCTTTGATATATTCGAACAACAATTATAATTGGAAATCACAGATTAAAGTTATGATTAAAAAAAAATTAAGTTTGGAACAACCTACTAATAAATAATGAATTTTCTACCCCAAGAAAGATACACATAATTCTTTCTCAGATTTTTTTTCCAATCTTCTCTCTTACCAATGAGATCTAAAACTCTAAGAAAGAATTATGTGAGTACATTTCATAGAATCAAAGATATTTTTTTTAAACTTCTTCGCTAAAATTTTGTGAAAATGTAAACAAAGCGTCCGTTGTTGTAGTGATTTTGCATTAGGAAATTTGTGAAAACTCTAATGTACAAAGGCACCCGAATTTTTTGAAATCATGAAATATCAACTAGTTATTGGAATTTACTTAAATTTTTACTACTTATCTATCGAAGGGTGGAATTTTTCCCATTTTTTCTTTCCAATTAAACCGCATGTCTAAATCAGCTGTTTAACTACCTTTCCAACAATGAACTTCATATAGACTAAAAAAGGGGAACGCTCTTTCAAAAGTTGATCTTTAATAACATATATGGGTCTGCTTAATGTCTGAAATAGTTATGTATTTCCAACTGGCACCAGTGGTTGGTGTTTGAGCCCAGATAAAAGCCAGGATTTCAGAACCTGATTTTCAAGAATAGAGGCATACAATCTCCCTACCCTACATCTTCAAACAACAGCCCAAGTGTATCTCTGATTTTTGAGATGAGGTATTATTATTATCTCTATCATTGTTCGGACTATCCTCATCTAGGTTGTTTTTCATACGTTTCGGCCAAAACATTGTATGAAAGACAACCAAGATGAGGATAGTTCGAACAATAAAAGAGGTAACAGCCCAAGTGTCATACTAAGATAAGCCTAATAAATATCAATGGGACATAACATTTATACACGCTATCAAGAGAACAAATGATAACTTAGAAAATCATGAATTTTTAGTGCATTGTATCTGATATATTCCTGCTTCAGCATGAGTGTCAATGATCAATTTTTATTAATTGTGTTAATTGTTTTAGAAGTGCTAGACACACTCATGCACTAGTAATACACCTAAACAAAGAAAATCACATTTTTAATTAAAAAAAACAAAAAAAGACAAAAACAGTTAATAATAGAATATAAAAAAAAAAAAAGAATGTAATAAACTTTGGCACCAATGCATGAAAGTTGCACTAACTGCTGGATTCACCAAGGCCCAATCCTTGCAAAAATGATACTAACACAAAATGAAATATCAAAACAAAAATGCTTGTAATCCAAGCTGAATTGACAATTTCGCCAATAATGGCTCACAAGCAAAACATACACTAAACGCTATTACATAGTTTTGTTTTCAAATTATATCAACTATTTTGGAGAAGCCAAAAGGCAAAATACATCAAATCAAATTGTTTTCCAAATTGGCATAAAATATCTTATCTCATCAGATTCTCAACTTAAGTTTTTACTCATTATTTCAATTTTTTTACTCGACATGGGAAACAAAACTACCAAAAACTTCTACTCTCATTCCAACAGAAACAAAAAAAAAAAAAGTTCCTACTAGACTGCATCAAGGAGAAGGTCATCAGACCACATATTTCCAAATTATATCCAGGAGTACCTCATATCCTCTGCGGAAGAACTTAGACAAAACAAAGTATTAGCCTAAAAAAAAAAATAAAAAAAAATCAAGAATAATCTCACAAAAAATTACACCATGAAAACTGTCTCTCAAATTCAGAATTAAATACTCAACAACCAAAAAATACCAAAATAAGAAACGAACAAATCAATAAACCAGGTCACAAAAGATGGCTAAACAGTAAACAGAGGAACATTGAATAACAAGATTTGTGAATAACTTGCCAAGCATTTAACTCTCCATTAAAGTTTCGAATCAAAATTTGCAACTGGTATCAAAAATGATGTAATGAGTTAAATCATTTAATTCAATAGGATCAATAAAAAGTTTGTTGAGGGAAGGTAATTTTAATCCTATATTAGAGTTGCTTCCCTTGCCTTCTTGAAACTATATTTTAGCTATGCAAAATTGATAGAAAACTTTTTATATTTTGTTTTCCTAATTGAAGATCGTTCAGTCCATAAGGATGAATGAAGAATCAGAAAAAATTCGTCAATCTAACCAATAAAAAATAGCATTGCTCCTCGCAGGGGTAATTAGACTAAAAGCCTATATAATTTTGATTTGTACAGAAAGAAAAAGAAAGGGAAGGATTTTTGACAGGAATGTAGGTGTTGTTTGGTGTCCAGAAAGAATTCTAGGGAAAATTGGATGGAAAAAAGGACTGTTTGTTGGATGCTTTGGCTGGGAATAATCCCAGGGAATCCCAAGATGAATTAAAAACTTGGATGAGGAAGTTTTATCAGAATTTTAAAAGAAATTTTGATTTTTGGAAGTGAAAAAGTGAATTTGCTTATCTAAAAATATTGAAAACATCTGATCCCTCACTAACTTTTAAGAAAATGTAAAGGAAGAAGAATGGGAAAGAATTAGATGAACTTTGTTGATTTCAAGTTTTGAACTTTCTTTGAAAAAGACAGGAAAGACTGTTTAACATAATTTCATTGATTTCTTTTCTTTTATCATTTTATTTAAAAATGTACCCAAATTTTGTGGTCTTCTATGGATGCGTGTTTCTCTCTATATCTTTAATTAACACACATGTACACACACCATATATTACTCTCAATTCAAAAGTTCATCTTTCAAACTACTCACTTGCCACAATAACTGAGGATTAGATTTAATCCGGGGATTTCAAGCTTTTACACAGTATATTACAAAAAATCAGATATGATGATACAAAATTCGACAAAGGATTTATACTCGACTATATAACCACCATAATAAAATAAAACCACAATACCGAGAAGATATGAAGAGCTTAGAATCAAAATGCGTTGTCTTCAACTTGAGAACAAACCTTTCTTCTTAACTATAGACAGTGGTAGCATGAAATTAAATTTTAAAAAAACTAAAATAAGAGTGGTCTTATTTTAATTTTTTTGAATTTAATTAAATAAAATGATTTTGTTTTTTTCTTCAAAATGCAATCATTGTTCCCCGAAATGTTATAAATCAATTACATCAGCATTACTAAGAAAAGAAGAAAAGTTGATGTACATCTTATTTTATTTTTCAGTTCAGAGGTACAAATTTATCACTGAATAAATTTGTAAATAATATATGGTATTTAGAGTTGGAACTATTCACTACAAAAATTGGAATTATTTTTCAGTTTGTAGGTATTCCAGTTCATTGCTGGATGAGTTTGTAAATAGATTATGCATGAAACCCACAAACTTAGCAAATAAATCAAATAATCAAATAGGAAGCATTTTTTTCACTGCACCTACACATATATTCTTTGTTAGTGAGATGGCAGCGTATATTTTGTTTACAAACTCATTCAGTGATATCTGTTGTAACTTTGATTTGAAAAATCAATTAAAATTTTCATAATGAATAGTTTTAACACTACTTTGTTTTTAACACATCTACACTACTCAGAAGGTGTCGCCACAATTACTGTTTATATCACAGCAGTGCTTGGTCAAGCTCAGATATGGTGGTTTATGGTGAAATTGGGCATGATGCTTACCACAATTCCGAGTAAAAGAGTAATATAATGCAGAAAAACATGGAAGATATCATATTTTGTGGAAATTGATTATAGAACATTAAACGACGGAAATTGAAACTTCTGGTGACCAGAAACTTGAATTTTTTTCTAAACGGTGCTTATTGTGTTTTGAAACCAAACTAATCATACATAATTGCACTGAAGTAATTACCCAAAAAATGAGAAAATAACCAATACATCCTCAGACAAAGGTGGTGGGGGTTCAATTATGGATGATAGCACCTAAAGCAATGAAATAATGTCTCTACCAAATGATACTAATACCTACAAAAAACATGAAATAATCACCGCTGACACAAAAATTCAACTAGAAAACACTCAGAGAGAGAAAGAACGTATCTTTCTCAGGGGAGGTAATTGTGCATAGATTCGCCCAAGAATTTAATCACTTCTAAAGCTCAATGATTTACCAAAAACACATAAGCCTAACAAACTAAACTCATAACCTATAACTCAAGAATCACCATGAAAAATCTAAAATAAACCTCTCTCTCTCTATCTCTCTCTCTCTCTACTGGTATAATTATGAAAATCAGTCAACTATGCACAAATCCATGTTTTTTTGCAGACAGATATTCAGCCTACTGGCATGCATCTTACTAGGATTTTTTTAGAATCCAGAACATTTCAGAATATTATACCAGAATTCTTAAAATATTTCTGCTACATTTGTTAATGCCCTATGATATATCCCCATGGAACAGAATTACTATATCCCCAATCCTTGAAAAAATGATATTAAAACAAAATAAAATATTAATAAACAAAAATACTATACAGGATCAAAGCAGACTATACACTAGAACCAATAATGGCTCATATGCAAAGCAAATATTATTCTGAAGAAGCCAAACGGTGAAATGAATCAAAATAAATTGTTTTCAAAATTTTCATGCATCTTATCCCACTAGATTCTCAATCAAATTTTCACTCACTGTAAGGAACAATGTGATTTTCTTAGTTCTCTGTCTGTAATACTAGACACTCAGGGGTAGAAATTTTGCTGATAAAAATAACTCCTATCATTCATTTGAAACTATAGACTCTTCCAGGAAAACAAATTCAGAATTTTTTTCCACAAAAACATCTCATAGAAATCCAAACATATCCATTGATATTTTTCCACTGGGATTAATGAGTAGATCAAACAAAAAATGGATCACGATGCACATCATATAGAAATGATCAGCAAGCTTCCTGGTTGTTATTAGTGGGTTTGATCCTCATCAAATCTCCCAGGATAAATGGTTTGATACCAATTTAAGCTAATATAATCTTCTTATATAATAAACAGTATGATTTTTTTGTTTTTCTGTCTGTAACAATGGACTCCGCCATTTAAAAGTAACAGTTTTGCAGATAAAAATGTCTTCTAGCCACCATTTGAAACTATTGACTCTTTCAGCAATTTTTTTTCTTGAAAAATTGTTCCACAGAAATTCAAATGTCACAGTGAATTTTTTCATGTAGATAAACTAATATTACAAAAACCATTGGATCTTATTCCAAATTTGATCATACAATTCAGCAAATTTTGGACTTTTATAATTTTCTTGGTTTCAAGAATCATAATTTGTATTTCTAACTATTGTCTAGGATGAAATATAAGTTTCAAAATATTCTAATTGGAAATGGTGTATGACATCCACTTTCATTACAAATTTAAACCTTGAGAAATATACATTAATGATTAGAATTTATCAGTTAAGCACTAACTGAAAAGAAAAAATACCAATTACCCTTGATTCAATTGATGAAACATTAAAATTCATTTTATTTCATACACTTGATATTTTCTACCAAAACAGAATCCTGATGTTACTAATTTTGTTATCTTGACAGATTGAATGAAATACAAGTATAATGATAAATTATAGGACATATGTTACTAATTTTAGGATGTTTCATAGCAAACAAATAAGATTTATCATGATTTTTTTTATCAACTGTTCAAAGTGAGAAATCAGATGTTGGTTCAAGATACTTTTTAAAAAATACTAGGTAGCTGAAAATCCCACCAATAGGAGGGATTTATTAGTTAGTTCCAGCATAAAGCTCAAATGGACCCCGATAAGAGTCAGTAATTATGGCGACAATACATCATTTCAGCGACTTAGAATGGAATCAGTCTTTTAGTGTTAGATAGATAGAAATACTTGTCATTACTTTGGGGTTAGCACATATGCAGATAACAAACTATTGATATCAATTTTCAAATTGCTCAGACTTCTTAGCATTTTTCAGGTTAGCACATTTTAGAGGTACCTTTAAGCATTACCTCTGGCTACAAAGCATCAGTCCAGTTACTTAAAGGTAACATAGGGATAAACAGAATCAGACTTATAGTATTATGTAGGTAGAAGGAAATAAGATCATTATTATTAGGCTGAAGAAGAGTACAGACCCTCACTATAATTTGGGGGAAATCTAAAATTAACTTGTTGAAAATATGCCAAGGAGTCTCATAATTTTATGAGGATATGTTGAATGGTTCCTGAGTTATGCTGTCACATACAGCTGGATAGACATTTGGTGGAATACAGAAAGATATAAGTAGGCTCCCAAATTTATAGTATACACAGCTAGATTACATGAGAATTAGCAATTTTTATATTATAAAACTTTTAGATGTGGTTTCATAGAATAAATTCTCTATTTTATAAATATATCAATGCATATCTCTTCAACCGTAATTGATAAAATCAATAACAAGTTACTTGAATCAGTGATAAATATAAAGATTTGGAAGCCAACTCCTGATTTTAACTGAAAAAATATCCACAAAATTGATTTTACTCTTTCAGTCCAGTGGATAAGCTCTCTAATAATGCATTTTTTTAAAAACATGACATTTATAATATAGTGTATACCCTATCATTGATTTTCAGATGTGGAGGGAAGTTAGATTTGACCTTTGAGGACAATGAGAGGTCAAATTCGAGATGGCCACCAGTTTAATCATGGAATCAAACAGTGTAGAAAAACATTCAAGGTGACATTTCCAATTATCCATTTGGTGATGCTTCTGAGATAACCAAAACCCAAGGAAATGTATTTAGATCAAAGTCAAAGTAAAAAAAAATCTTCAAAAAGACATTCTTTCGCAAATATATTTAGTGCTGGGCAGTATGAAAATCATATTACAAGCAATAATTGGTTGAAAAATCAAAGTACATATATATCAGAGTGGTTATGAAAAAAAAAACACTCCTTCCTATTAAAAAGTGTTTCTCAATGGTCTTGTGTAGTTATCAGGTGTGCTCAATGACATACTAAAAGTCTACAACAGTGTGACCACTAGAAAGGTACAATTTTCAAGAGGGTATCCTAATTAGCTGCCAGATTCTAAAAATGCCTATCATCATCAATCTTTTAATGTCCGTCGTTGAACATAGACTCTTCCCAGGATTTACCGCACTTCTCTATCATGGGCATCATGGAGCCAGTATTTTCTGAATTTGTCTAGCTTGTCTCTCTATCTGATACTCTGCCAGCCTTGGTTGCGTATGTGATCTCTGGGGATAGATATCATCAGTCGTGATGTCCATCAGTTGTCTGCAATTTTTGTAACATGGCCAACCCATTGACATTTGAGTTTTTTTATTGGATTCTATGATGTCCCTGACTCCTGTCTTGTCCCAAATGTATTGTGCTGTCTTGTGGTCTCTCAATGTGAGGTTGAGCATAATTCTTTCAAGTGCACTTTGCATGGTTCTCAATTCATGGGAACTTCAGCTAACCTCTTGGTTAGGTTCCATGTTTCAGCTCCATAAATGACTATTGGGAGGATGCATTGGTTGTACGTCCTTCTTTTTAGGATTAATGTTTTTGATGATTGAACTTGCTCTGCCAAAGGCTTGTCATCTTAGGGTGATTCTTTGCTTGATTTCTTCTTCTTTTGAGAGATTCGTTGTCCCAAGTAGATGTAATGATCTTTCTCCAGTTCTACGTCCTCAATTTTGATCTTAGTGTTTTTATTTCCGATGTGGTTGTTGCACATGATCTTCATCTTGCTGAAGTTCACATGTAGGCCAATTTTCTAGCATTACTTTGAGATTGTGTAGGTTCTCTACAAAAAAGCCACTGTTGTCTGCAAATCTGAGGTAGCTCAAATATTTGCCTTCTATTTGGATACCTCTACTCTCCCAGTCTAGTCTTCTGAAGATCATCTCGAGGTAGGTTGTGAACAGTATGAGTGAGCTGGCATCACCTTATCTTACCCCTTTTGGAAGCTGAAAGGGGTCAGAGTCTTTATGTAGCCTGATAAAGGAGCTGCTGTGATTGTATATGTTTCAGCACTTTGACATATACTGAATCTACTCTTTGTAGAGTGATGGCCTTCATGACCTTAGGGATTTTGTCTGAGTCAAAGGCCTTTTTAAAGTCAATAAATGCTACTGCAAGTGGTAGTTTATATTCTGCTGCTTTTTCTTTCAGCTGATTTATCAAATGCAGGCGGTCCACGGTCAAGTAGCTTCTAAAGCCAGCTTGCTCTCATGGTTGGTTTTCATCAAGTGTTTTTGTGATTCAGTTGGTGATGATTTTTGTGAAAAGTTTGTATATGCAGTTTAGTAAGCTTATAGGCCTGTAGTTTCCTTTTTTATATAAAAGCATTATAATTTCAAATGTTTGCACATCAAGTAGGCCATGCTGAAGTTGCTGGAAGACAGTGGCTGGGCACAAAACCCTGGTACAGGTTGATATTGCAAGCTCCAGAATAACAAATTATTTTATACATGCCAAACTGGTCACAGCAACAAGCCTTTATGCACTCCTCCAACAAGCTTACAGTGAAGATAACACATCTTATAATACCATGCAACTTGATAGTCTGCCTTTTGAGGAGTGGTCCCTTTGATTACTAGCTCAAGACCCTATCATTGGAGCTTCTCTTGCTGCAATAAAATAGTTCACTCCATGAAGGTAATACTTAAAATCCCTGACACCGTTCCTCCCCTGGATGTTTGCCCTGGCTCATTCACTTGACTAGTACCATGAACTGAACAATGCAACAGTGAAAGGTTCTGGTGAGGCTATTTGGGCTGAACCAGGAGAACCACAGAATTTGAGCAACTTGCCATAAAGCAACAGCATGCCTTAAGACAAATATTATGACCAGCAACTTGGAGTACAAGCAGAATTCCTGAAGGTGGTTTGTGACAGTGCTGGAAGAGATGGGGATCTATTTCTAGAACACAGCTAAGACTTACTAGTCATTGATACATCATAGAAACATTACTGGCTAAAACCATAAGAAGAATCAAGACCCTTGGTGAGGTGCATTAAATCAAGTTTGTGAAAGAAAGGCAATACGCCACTGGTCAGGAGTAAGTCAAAATGGAAGGCACTGCTTGCCGCACTGAAAAGTGACTGTACATCTCCAGTCAAACACAAAATGGAGATATCAATAATTTCTTCTCCCACGAAAACTAAATGAATAGGCATCCCCAAATTAGTTGGAAATGTCACCTTAAATGTTTTTCTACACTGATCACCAAATTAAATGTATTTGAACATTAGACCAAACGTGGCTGGCGGACATCTTAAATTGACCCGTCACAGTCCTCAGTGGATGAATCTGATTTCCCACTATATCTGAAAATGAATGTTATGGTGCATACTATGTTACAAATGCTTTCTTTCAAAAGTGCACAATCATTAGGGTTATCTGCTGCACTATTTGAAAGTGGCAATAATATGATTTTATGGAAAGTTATTGTACTGAAACTGTATTGCTTGAAATAGAGTGATTTTATTACATTTTTTTGTTCACATTGTAGATAAGTAGCTAAGCAGATCTCCAACTCCAAATGAGAAAGAAAATATCCTGTTCAAGTATTCTTAGATAAACAAAATGTATACTTATACAAGATCGTTGAGTAGCATACTTAATAATGAACTGGTGCAAGAAGGATCCATCTGTACTGAAAATGGATTCTGGATTCCAATCATCCGCTGCTCTGAAATAACATGCTTCACAACCACTGATGAGCTGAAAGCCAAGTGGTCACCATTTAACCTGAAATAATAGAAACATTTTTTATACTCACATATATAAAATCCTTAAGGAACAATTAATTTAGCAGTAATCACCTAGACATGGAATTAAAGTGAAACAAGAGATTTATCACTAAACAGCAAAAAAATATGCAAAAATTATCATACAAAAAAAAATTATAGAAATAAAAGTATCATGAATTGTTTTTTTCAACGAAGCATTATCACAATATTACTAGTTTTTCTCATCATTATCATTGTTGTTGCTTTTTATGTCAACACTAAACAGAAGCAGATTTTTATTTTCATCTCTGACAATGAAAATATCTACTTGAAATATGAACAAAAATTTGTCACCATTTCAAGTCATTTCTACAAGATTTGATCAAGAAACTTCTTTTTGAAAATAACAGAAAATATCTTCATGCTTGTATGGTAGTAGCAAGAGGTCAATAATCGAAATTTGAGTTTTTTGAATTTCGTTTACTGTAAGTAAACAAAATGTGTATGCCTCTAAAAAAGACAATTAATTTTTCCCCCCTATACCTTGTGTAAAATAACTTTTTAAACATGTTGTATTGTCCTTTCCCCTGCAATAATAACATGTCTGCAGCTCTATTACAAAAAAACAAGAACTGTAAGTTCAACAACACATCCACCATCCTTATGGCCATGTGCAATTTCTGATTTCAAAGAGATTCTAAATGAAATAGTAGTACTATTACTAGTTGTGGAAGTGGTAGGAGGAAATGAGGATGGTTAATCTGAAAAACCGGAAATTAAAAAAGACATTTGGTAAGTTTAAAGTAAGTGTACAATTTTTACCAATAATTTGTTTTCGAATCTCAGTGTATGGTTATTTTTCTTTATATGTAGGCTTTAAATGAGTATATATAACATTTTTAGCAATAAAGTTAGGATTGACTGAAAAGTGAGAAAGAGATGTGTAGATAAATCAAAAAAGGTGAAACAGAAAGAGAGGACTCATAAATATACTATAAATAGGAAACAATGGAAAATAGATAATTTTGTTGGGAAAAGAAAATACAATGTTTGGAAGACAATTTATGATAGAAATTAGAGTTATTTTCACAGTTTAAAGGTACTAACTATAATTTGTCAATATTTCCATATAATCATTTTGCTGATAATTGATAAAAGAATTGTTGATTGCAGCCCTAATAAACTGTAAAAACACAGAATTAAGAACAAATAAATTGGAGAACCCAAATTTAAAAATGCTTTTCAAAGAGGCAAAAATTTGACAACCCTGCTTTGGTGTCTGTGCCCTGCAGCCCTACTCCACGACTATTTTCAGGGTTGCTTCTGAAACAGACAGGGAAGTGAAAAATTATAGGGTTGACTGGGGTGGAGTGGGTCAAGTTTGGGTTTTTTAGGTTGTCATGAAAATATTTTGACATTTTTTAGCTGTTAATGTCAATTATGATTCCTATTTACCAAATGGCATATAATACAAAAAATTAGCTATTTCCAAAGTTTGAAAATAATAGGCCTTAAAGCCCTAACCCATTATGCCCCATGGGTCAGGGTGGAATGAGTTGCATAAAATTCAAAATTTTTCTCACCTTATTCGTAGTTGTTCAGCAAATCTGTATACTATTTAAAAAATACATTATCTCCAAGTGATGAAATTAGAAATTACTTACTCTGGTCTAAAAAAAATCATGTTTATGTTTTGCATGTGTGTGCTGTCATTTGCAATGTACGTAGTGGATACAAGCACAAGGGTTTTTTTTTAAAAAGGTACCTAATCATAAATATACATGAGTCACTACTTACTCAAGGACATGAAAGGGGAAGGAAGGTAGTTTACTGCTGGAGTAGGCATGTAAGATTTCTTAGCTAGACTCGTGATTGTGTTTCCTTGTGACAGGTTTATATGGTGGTCCATGCATCTCATAATTGACCATCATCTTGTGTGGAGTTTTATTCCTTGTTCCTGCAGCAACCTCAGTTTTGAAGT
Organism: Thysanoteuthis rhombus; assembly: GCA_963457665.1. Classification (NCBI taxonomy): domain Eukaryota; kingdom Metazoa; phylum Mollusca; class Cephalopoda; order Oegopsida; family Thysanoteuthidae; genus Thysanoteuthis; species Thysanoteuthis major. The sequence goes on from OY735214.1 coordinate 27,297,556, forward strand.
CTTTCCCTGTTTCTCCAGTGGCCCTGTTCTGAAATCATTCCTTGTTCCTGCAGTGCCGAGCCAGCCCAATTGTCAGCTCTTCTATAGTCTCTTAAATAGAGCTGCATGAATTCAAAGTAAATTTTCACTTTTTCCTCTTATATAGTTATGATTCTTTAAATTGTAACTTGAAAGAAATTTACATTAAACATTATCACCACTAATTTACCAAGTGTTTTACCAGTACTTGCCATTTCCATGTTTCCACTAAATTTCTCAACATGCAGGTCACAGTGATATATGTTTCACTTATTTGTAGAAATTTTCCAAGAAAATATGACCCCTCATACTCCACTATAACAAATGTAACAGCTCCACATAGTTCTCTTGATTCAACATTGTCTTTATGTAGGCCCTCAATCATCAACTTCATTTTTAATCAGTAGAATTAACATTAGGATCATTTTCACAATCAGTCAGAGCTTTCTTCATGTATCAATTGTTGTTTGCATCTTTCATGTTTATTTGTCCTTACTCCTTTTTTCTTATCAAGTATGGTTTTGACACTTATGAAAGAAATGATAACATGAGTTGGGTGAAACTGCGGTCAGCCATGACAGTAAATTAAGAAATACAGCCTGGTCTATATTCTCTATGCAAGACTCTGTGAACCGTGTATTAAAGATTTCCCAAGTCACTTCAACTGGTCTAAATAACCCAACAGCAAAAGTTTGAAGAGCATGTGGTGTATTTGGTGTTCAACAAATATGAGAAGAACTGGTTTGTCATGTTTCAAAAACCAGCTTTAAACATTTACAACAATCATGTACCCTGAGTCACTGCAACTACATACAGCTCCTTCTGGCCCACCTCTTGCCCAAGTTTCATACAAATGTTTGGCCTTATAAACAGTGAGAGGTAGCTCCCAGTAACAGATACACAAAATAGCATGGAAAACATTGACTTGCCAAGCACTTGGTTTCTAATATAAGCATTCATGCTCAATTTGCTGACAAAGACTCCATCACTTCTCCAGTCTCATTTAATTTTAAAATGTGTTGCTGTTTATTGTTATCTGATGACATCTTGTATGTCATAAAAACTTGCTTACCTCTCTGGTTAGTCCTATGGCATGGAAAAGCATTAAAACCTCTGGCTTTAAGAATTCTGGATGCTGTTTTTTGTTAAGTACCATTCAGTCAGTTCCTCGCTTACCATTAGTGAATGGTGTGTGATGCCCAATTGAATGATGTAATATGTGATAAAATCTTTCAAGTCAATGGAAAGCAACTCCACTTTTTGTCTTCTGATAAATAAGTATTGGAAATTTCATCAAAATCAAATAATATGCCGATTTTTGCCAGATTTTTCAAACCTAATATTTTGGATTAGTTATTTTTGATTAAATTGATATTTCAAGAATCCACAGGAAAAAAAGCTTTCAATTGGAATAATTATTTCTTATTAGTTAATTCAAACATTCTGACCCATTCTACCGGTCGACCATATCACATATATTTACAGTGTATATGTCTGTAACTGTATACTCTCTCCCTCGGTTCAGTTTCTAATTTGCCAAAGCAACAAAAAAAAAAAAATCCTTTCGATCCAGGGGAAGATATCTCTTCATCCCAAATACATTTTCCACCATTCCCAGGACCCTATTAATTTCCTATAGAACAGGAATAAAGATAAATAGCAGATTCTTTTCCAGAAGGAAAATGTTCAGGCAACAGTCATATCTATAGGAATCCTTCGAACTTTTAATTGTCAAATCAATGTAAAAATGGCCACTCAGTTGTTTGTCACCACTCAAGCATTTAATACAGTTAGAGTACCGAAAACCTTACATCAGAGCTGGGAAAATCAGAGCTATGAATATTCATTACAGCCTCAGGTATCACAAATGCAGAACAAAAGAGAGTTGTGTTATTACTGACTGAAGGAGAAGGTTTGCATGAAATATCGAAAAATTTGACAGAAGAGCAGAAAGGAGCTGATTGTGAAGGAACTCGGAGAAATGCCTGTTAAGTTGCCATGCAACTTTCCAACACCTTTTTGTGCTGAGTGGAAAAATACCTCAAGTAGCAGTGGAGTGATTCAAAAATGTAAATTTTCAAATCAGTTTCCATCCAGATGAAAATATTTTTGGCAGTACCTTTTTTTCAGAGAATTACCAAAAATAAAAATTTCATGGAAGGGTAGGCAATAGGTTACATAAGACATCCTGAAATTTTGGCACAGATTCATGCATAATTATCTCCTCAAAGTCACAAAATATCTCCAAAAGTTTTTTGTCTTTCACATATCTTCAAAAGTTCTGAATGAATTTTAAAAAGAATACAGATGGTATAGTATATATGATTCCTGAAATTTTGGAATAGATCCATGCACAATTACTATATCTTCACTTTCCACACCACAATATTTTGAAAATTCTGCATCTATACAAAATCTCAAAAAGTTCTCATTGGATCCAAACCTCCCCAAAGTTTTCTGCCTGCACAGGCATTTTTAAAACAAGGGTTTATGACATTTGATCAGCTCAAAATGACTCGCATATGATTATTTTCTAAACTTTACTCAACATGAAATTTTCTTTACAATGATATATGCCCGTATTTGATTAAAATATTTTTTATTTAATGATTAAAGCACGACAGTGAAAATCCGCCATTTTGAAAATCATCCAAAAATACAGTTAATTTCACCAAGTTACACATAACTCCACTAAATATGGCTTTAATTAAATATATTACTATTTTGAATACTTAAGAACAAAGTTTCTCCTCTAAAAATTCCTAAATATGCAGAAATTATGCCCAGAACAGGAGTCAACAAGACAAATTTTGAAGTAAATATGACCATTTACAAACCTAATAGAGCTGGAGAATGCAGTCTAAACTGTACCAGAATCTGATATGAAAAGGGAATATCACAAAACCCCTGACCCTGAAACAAAGTTGTTCCATACCATATTTTTGATAGGCCCATAAACAACTTCTACCAGGCTGATACAAGTCATATACCACCAAAAGAACTATGAAGCCAGATCAAGCCATTTTGTAGTCTCACTGGATAGCAAACCACATTAGTTGTCAACAAGTCACACTGCACACCAATCAAAGTACAAGCAGTGGTGGAGGGCCATGATAAGGCCGAATTCTTTTGTCTTGGCTGTAGTTTATAAACACTTCATAAATATGAATGACTATTCCCTTGATGACATCGATGATCCCAGACTCAATAACATAAAAGAGAAGACACTTTGGTATAGATTCCGATTAACACACATTCCTAGAGTGAAACATGAGGCCACTGACACAATATCATTCAACCTGATGGGCAGTACAAATCCTGGAACACTGCCCCTCTTTGATAATGTGGTTTGCATGGACTGCTCTAAACTTGCCAGCATTTTGCTGTACTAAACCTAAACAAACACACCATATCGACAATGAGCCAAGTTGGCACCCATTGGAGCACTAAAGTCACTACAAGCTGTCACACAGGATTGAATAACTAATAACAAAAACACTGAGATATTTGAGCTTCTTAACATCATTGAAGTGGTTTTCCAAAGACACCCAAGGCAAATTACCTCTATCTCTTCAGGAATTCTACCGATTCCAAGGCCACCTTTTCACTATTGACAGTGCCATTCTTTACAAATGCAAAAACGTCTTCACAGTTCTCCACTCTGTACACCAGGGAATCCCTTCAATGATAGCATGTGCTATTTTATTTCTAGCCTATTTTGACTTGGCATCACTAACATCCTCACAGTGCTGACTTACAAAAAAAATTGCAATGACAGCAAACACAATACACCACCACAATCCAGTGTTCTACCAACCCCTTTTATCCATTTAGTGTATACATTACAATGCATTCATGCAGATAGGATCAAATTACCTAGTTGTTGAATTGATTGATACTCAAACTGGCTCATCATTGAGCAAGGAATTGCCAGTTCCAGGACCTTATAAAGAACTTGGCACATTGTCATGACACATGGATTGTCATCTGATGGCAGAACAGAATTTACCTCATCCACAACAACCAAGTTCCTGAAAGATTTGGGGGTGCACCATAAACTTTCATCTGTAGCATTCCCTCATTCAAATTGCAGGGTGGAGGTTGAAGTCAAAACAGTGAGTTAGACACTACGTTCATATCTTACAATATCGCAACAACCCTGACCCTGAAACGAAGCTGTCCCACCATTTACGTCCTCGGTAGGCCCATTAAGGACTTCATACAGATTCTAACTAGCCAATACTAACCACATCTTAACTGGAGTTCCTTTCTGCTGGTACAAGGGAAGTAACTTGCTCAAACGATAGTTATCATAAAATTTTATTCGCTGTATTATACATTATTAATTTTGACTACTTTTCACCTAACAGCCTAATTTTTTTGTGGCTTATCAATTTCTTCAACTGGCCTGAATAAAAGTTACGATAGAACTACTTCACTTCCATCCGTGGAAAGGAAATTTTGGAAAAATAAATCATTTATTTTACTTTTTCAATTTTTTTTATTCACGTCTCTTGTGCATAAAAAATTACTTGAATGGATTTTGAAAGCTTCAAACAGACGAAAGAAAGAAAATAAATAAATGATTTTTTAATCAGCCTGAAAAAAGTTATGGGTGGAAGGAAGTGGTTCTATTTTAACTCTTATTCGGGACAGTTAGAAAAAAAATAAAAAAGCGACTGAAAAATTGAGCTGAAGAAGGTAAAAAGTAGTCTTCAAAAAATGAATAATAATGACTTACGATACATCGAATAAAATTAAATGAATACCTTCATTTGACCAACAACCAAGTTATCTTCCTGGGGATACTCGAAGGGGAGAAAGGAAATAAAAAGTATGATCCCCAAAAATCCAATAATGTCAGTGCGTCTTTAAAAAAATATCCTCAATGAATTAGACTTCTGCAATGGACACCGTTTATTATGTGGTAAAGTTAGTTTCTGCTACATGCCAAGACTTAATTTGCGGCGCCGAACGTAAAGCATCCAGAACACACACAAAGCTTAAATTCAAAATAGAGCACATTAGCAAAATAGTAAGAATAAAATGAAATAATGTTTAATGTCAATGTTCATATTCTGCATTTGAGCCAAGTAGAAAATACTATAAGGCTTAAAAATAAATGAAAATAAAGTAAAAATACGACACAGTTTGCATCACACATAAAAATCTAAAACAGTTACCTTAGTATAAAGATAACTGTGATGATGAAACAGACAAGAACAGTGATAATAGAATAAAAATTGGAATAAGTTGCCAAAACCAGTAAACTTGCACTAAGGTCTTGATAGGTATTATCGTCCAACTCGTCCAACGCCATGTCTGCTAGTTTCTGGACTCACATCCACCGAGGAGTCGCGAGAGCGTGGAAAACATTTGTGGTTGCCTCCCTTAGCAACGTTACTGAATTTTCATGAACTAGGGGCAAAGAGTAACGAACATATTCTTCTCACGATATATGGCCATTCGGGGGGGGGAGGCATTTTGATCAATTTAAACGATTGACGATTTTTGCTACAGTGGACAATGAGCGTGAATTCCAATTTCACTTGATATTTTATGTAAATATTTGTCGTTTCAAATTTACGTAAAAACAATTTTGCAAAAATATATCAAATCATAAATTGATTTTTTCCACTTATATATATATATATTTATATACATATATATATTTATATATATATATTTATATATATATATTTATATATATATATATATATTTATATATGTATATATATATTTATATATATATATATATATATATATATATATTTATATACATATTTATATATATATATATATATTTATATATATATATATATATATTTATGTATATTTATATATATATTTATATATTTATATATATATTTATATATATATTTATATATTTATATATATATTTATATATATATATATATATTCATATATATATATATTCATAAATATATATATATGTTTATATATATTTATATATATATATTTATATACATATATTTATATTTATATATATATATTCATATTTATATATACATATTTATATTTATATATATATATATATATATGTATTTATATATATATATATATATTCATATATATATATTTATATATATATATATATATATTCATATATATATATATATATATATATATATATTCATATATATATATATATATATTCATATATATATATATATATATATATATATATTCATATATATATATATATATATATATATATATATATATATATATATATATATATATATATATATATATATATATATTATTGTGTCATCCACAAACAGCTATTTCGTTGTATTATAACTCTTCAGTGTCGCTATAGACAATTCATACCTTCCCTTCCCTTTCGTGACGGAGGTTGTTAAAGCTTCTACGGTCGCTTGGCAATCAAAGTCGCGTTGGCTGGCGCTATTTTTCAAGGGTTGCGCTATTTTTCAAGGGTTGCGCCAATTTTCCCACGTTAAGCCCCAACCTTGTGTCACATTTTGCTTATGGTGGGACAGTAAATAAATAGCATGCCCCGGGGCAGCACTGTTCCATTGCACTTAGAGGAGCAGGTCCCAAAGTTGACGCTTTCGTGACGGAGGTTGTTTTAGCTTCTACGGTCGCTTGGCAACCAAAGTCGCGTCGGCTGGAGCCATTTTTGGACGGATGGTTCATATTCTTCCCACGTTGAACCTCGACCTTGAGTCACATTTTGCTTTGGTGGGACAGCGAATAAACACACCTTCACAAACCCGCCCTTTTTCTGGCCTTTTTGGCAGAATCAAAGAGTAGTATCAGTTCCCCGGCATTGACAGAGGAGTCGGTACTGACACTTGCCTGTCGAATGGGCTGCAGAGGGAGTGTGTGTCAAAGACCGAGTGCAGTGGTGCAATGCGTTAGCCAATGAGGTTTTACTGAGCCTCGCACTGCTAAGCGCATTGGGGAGCCTTAGGACTCGTCCGTGGGCTCTTCTACAATTACTCAGCACAATTAGGCTTTTTGGGAGGATCACATACTAATTTCGTATTTTTGTAAATAAATCATTCATCGGAGTTATTTTTTTATTGTAAGTATTCATCAAAAATTGTAAATATGGGTTTAGATAAGGTTCATCATAGAGAGAATCTGGTATTATGGTAAATGCAGTATGGGAAAAATCAGAAAAAATGTGTTGTTTTCGTGAATGGGTCAGTGCATGAGACTTGCTGAGATAAAATTAGGAAAGAGTAGACCAGTCCCAATACCCCATCCCCCTCCCCCTCCCGACTTTCGTGTCAAATTTTTATTTTTATTTAGAAAATAAATATATTCCCCTGCGCACCAAAGGTTTAGTTTTATTGTTTTGACAAAAAAAAAAAAAAAAAAAAAAAAAGAAATTGGTGACATTTTATTTTACAGCAAAGTGTTGGAGTACTACAAAAAGACGTAAAAAGATCCCGGACTAGACTATACCCCAGAATACCTAGTCCTACAAGGTACTTTTATCTTGTTCTGGGTTTTTTTCGCTTTCCTTCATGGCTGACGAGGCCAGGAGGGCTTTGTTTGCTTCCCCCGATAAGGAGGAAGACGGGGGTAAATCGACATCCCCTAAAACAGGGAGGAAAAAAATAATTATGATAAACAAAATAAATGTCGGAAGAAAAAAAAGAAATGGAAAAGAAAAATGAAAAGAAAAATTCCCCAGTCCATGAAGGGAAAGGGGAAAATACAGACTCGCATATTCCGGCGGGACCAAAGGTGGGGGCTCTCCTAATGTATGGAATCCCCTTCCCCGAAATCTCTACAGTCAATGTGACAGAGTTCGTCAGACGATGCCAGTCTTACGTCCACATCGTAAAAGAGAATGGTTTACTAGTTGATCTGGTTGACCTAAAGAGCATTGAAAAAAAATGGTGTCCGTCTTCGTGGTCTACAAGAAATTAAATAAGATTGTCCAATCAACGAAGATACAGAGACCAAATCACTAGCCTAGGGGTCAAGGTGAAACAGGTCGTGAAAGGCGACAGTTTCGCGATGTGGGATGTGCTTTTGCCCACCGAACAGGATTGTTTGGACCTAATGCACTGGGAACAAACGAGGGAACACTCAGTAACCCTAATTGGCATTGCACTGGGCTGATCGGCTTCTCAGCCTGAAGGCCGACAAAGCAGCGATCGTCTTCTCTGCACGAGGCATCAAAGAACAGATACTACACTTTGATCTTAGCCAAGAGGCCGATCTATTTATTTGCATCCCCACGACTACGAATTTGACACAAGGTCGAGATTAAGGTGGGGTCCAACACGTCCGAAAACGTGCAGGCAGAGTTTGCTTCCCGACTCCATGCACATGATTTCGCACGAAATCGGGTCAAGCTGGACTTTGTTTTCAAGGCTCCCTAACTTCTCAGCGTGCTATTGCACGGAGTCATTAGGGCATGCTTGACATGTGTTGCAGGACGAATCCTGCCTTTGCTCTCAGGACAAGCCTGAGCATGCTGGTCTTTGGTTCCGGGATGGGGACAATCCCGGACCGTGATCGAATTCTCAGCCCGAGGGCCGACAAAGGGCCGATCGTCTTCTCCGCCCAAAAGCGGAGAAGAACAGATACTACACTTTGATCTTAGCCAAGAGGCCGAGTTTATTTATCTAGAAAATACAAGACTTGCAAATATACAAATTATTACACAAAGAAATCGAAAAAAGAATACATCGATTCAAAGAATATATACAAAATACAAGATGCAAGAGAAATGCACAATCTGGATGTGACATGAAGTCGAAGGGGGTTTTGGTCTTTGCTAGTTCCGATCATTAACCATTCGCTCAACAATTTCATTCCCAGCTAGTCTGTTCATTCGTCAACTTCCATACTTCCCTCACTCAGGGGTGGGGTGGGGTCTGTGTTTTCTCCATCCAATAAATAATTGTGAAATATTTACGGGTGACAGTGATGCAGATGATAATGAAGGATTGGGCTGGGAGAAAACCAGTAGGAGGGGGGAACGACTATTGATTTCTGGGAAGCCCATCGGCCTCACTGTCTTGTGCAAGAAATCAGTGGTGGCTCGTCAATAAGTGGGATGCTGGGATGGTGTTTGCCAGTGTTTGGGGGTTGTGGTTTGGGGGCTACATTCATCCAACTAGTTGAGGGATATCTGTTTTCCCTTGGTTCACTGGCGGGGAGAGTCAGGTGTCCCGAACGGAAATTTTCGGCCGCCTATCGAAAAAGTCCATCAGAAAAGCCAGTGAATTCTGGACCCTTTAACGTGTACCAGGCTAACGGCCTTCACCCACCTTTCGCTGAAGCTGAAGGGGTCTAATCTCTTTCTCTCGCATCTGATCTTTACTTTCAGCTGGTGTTTGAAGCATAAGATCAGCTGCTCATGGGAAAAGGATTCACCCTCGTATGCTTCCTTCAGTCGCGTCTGACATACAACCATTCTTGCTACAGCTAGCAGTGCGCGGAAGACTCTCACTTTCGTTGGGGACCATAAGGGCACCACGTTGTCACAAATGTAAGGGTTACTGGGTTCCATGCGGGCTCCTGGACGTGTTCCCAGAGTGGGCAGACCCACACGCAGTGGACGAAAACGTGCTCAGCCGTTTCTTCCATCCCCGTGTTGCAGCGGATACAGTCAGGTAGGTCCACTTTGCCCATCTTGAAAAGCACGTCGTTAAGAGGCAGTGCATTCCGAGCCAGCCTCCAGGTGAGGGAGAACTCGGAGTTGCTTAAGTAGCCAAGAGGCCGAAATGTGAGAAGCCCAGCCGGGGGCGACGCCGGCGAACCCACAAAGAAAGAAAAAAAGTTCGACATAAAAGAGGGGTCCACATCTGCCGTGTCGACCCAGACATTTTAGACAAAGCCAAGCTGCAGCAGCAGGCCCTCAGGGAATTAAGGGTCCTCCTCAACTTTCGTTTCGTTGAGCCTGGAAGGCGAGACGTAGAGGGCCCTAACATTTTCCCGGGGCTGAAAAAGCTGCTGACAGTAGTCCGGATCGGGGATAGCTCACGGCAGGTGCGGGATATGTTACGGGAGGCCAATAGTGCCTTCCAAATGCCTGCACCGCTGGCTGTCTGGCACCACCCAGACCTCCAGAAATTAAAAAAACTTTTGTTCGGGAAGGGTCCCTGTTTACATGCACCCCTCCCTATATAGAACTGTAAAATCAACCTTCCCTATGCACGTCAGTAAATTGATAGATGGCACTCTATTTAGCTAGTGTGAATGGTCGAGGTTTCCGGAATGAGTCGAAAAGAGCTAGGCTCTGTCGAACTCTTCGGCACCTCGACGTGAGTGTAGGAGATTCACTTTATTTCGAGTGACAATGAGAGTGTGCTGTCACGGGATTTTCGTCTCTTTTCAGCATACTTTGATAGCCACTCAAGAGGTGTCTCTTGGCTAATAAGCCACGCTTTGGATACGATGTGTTCCCTTGGGTATGCAGACCCGGGGATGCTTTCCGTCTGATTGGGGTTTATGCGCCCAACAGCCAGAGCGAGCGAGTCAATTTCTTTCGGCGGATCGATTAGTTCATAGTTCCGTCAAGACGGGTAGTGTTAGCGGGTAATTGGAATGCCGTCCTTGATCCCGAGATAGACAGAGGGGGAAATAGGGGTACTAAAAACGTGGATGTGATTCCGTTTTGGGATTTGATCAACAGGCTAGACCATGTGAATAAATTCCGAAACGAACACCTCCGCCAAGTAGTATGGACTGGTAGTGGCACCCCGAGTACGGTGCAATTTTCTAGTTACATTGATCGGGTCTTAGCTAGGCGAGTCGATCATAAGTTTTTTGGAATGTCCAAGCTTCCATAGCGTCCTTTTTTCGGACCAGAGATTAGTAAGGGTCCGAATGAATTTAGGTACACCTAAGCCCTTCAAGTCTGGTTACTGGAAATTCAACACATGGATGTGGAGGATTTTCGGGACCAGCTAACATTACTAATCCAGCGAGAACTGACGGGGGCCATCCTGGGCAATAAATTCTGGGGGCACCTCAAAAATAAAATTAGGTCTTTTGCTGCCAATTATAGTAGACGACTCAATTTAGAGAGACTAGCGGCACAAAAGGCATTAGAATCTCGAATAGAGCGGGCGCTGGAGAGTGGTTAAAATAGCTAAGGCAGAGCTGGCCTCCTTGCTTGCCAAGAAGGACCAAGCTCTGGTAGTTAGAGCTAGGTTAAAGAGAATGTCCCCCGAGGCAACGAATAGGGCCGCGAATCTGCGAGCAGAAGAAATTCAGAGTGCGTCAAGTCGGCATATCTCCAGTGTCACGTCACCAGACGGACGACTTGTGACCACAAACGAAGGGATCTGCGAGGTGTTTCGTGCCAACTTCCAGGAGCTTTTCACCAGAGAGTCTAGTCTGAGTTCGGCTAAGTTCGACACCTATTTAGCTGACTTCCCTCGCCTTGAGGTGACAATCAGCTGGGTGCGACGGGCTCATAACAGAGGATGGAATCCAGGAAGCGCCAAAGAGCGTGGAGAAGGAGAAGACTCCGGGAATCGATGGTTTGCCTTACGAAGTGTATTTGATGCTGTCGTCGCCCATATTTGTCCATTTGCTGGCATCGATCTTTAACCACTGGTTAAAGCAAGGGAACATTCCCCGTCGCTTTACCAGAGGGGTGGTGAAATTGCTACGCATAATCAGTCTGTCAAATGAAAAGATATGAGGAACTAGTTGTGTATTGTGCACTGCTACATAAGTGTAATGGTAGAGATGAAAAAATTTTCCAAATTCTGTAATTCACAAGGACATGTCAGCATTTCAGCTTGGAACCTAAGATGAACAAAATCTTCCTTTTCATCAAATGTGTGTTTCAATACTGGTGTAGTAGATCAACCCGTTGTATGTGTATCTGTATTGGAAGGCAAGGTCATCTTTAATTCAATTGTTTGCTGAACACTGGAAGCCAGAGATCCTATTTCTCTGTGCTTGATAAGCTAAAATATAATAATTTATGTTCTCATAAAGTTTAAACCTTTTTAGGATCTCAACGGAAGGGCTAGTTACTTGGATATAAAATTAGCCCTTGGTTCTTCTCGTCTTTTACCTGTTCTTATTTATAATGATTTTAATATCAGCTTCAGTGTGACCAATTTTTCTCATGCTGTGGAAAACCTCCAGATTTTGAATTTTGAATTGGCGACTGATTTTCATTCATTATCAGATTGTACACCAAGGATTTGTCAGCTCACAGTGATTTGAACCAGAACATAGAGGAATTCATGGTGTGCCATCTGATCAGGAATATTCTGTTAATTTCTGATGAATATTTTGTTCAATTATACTTTTTGATAAAAATCATCATCGGTAAAAATAATTCTGATGTGTGCTTTTATCGGGAGAGCATTTTCCATGGAAGCGTAAGAACGCAATTCATTGTCCTTCCGTAGCAACTCATCAAAAATGGTTAATCATATTTACCCAAATACCTACGTAAAAAATGTTTATGGTTTCCGAAATATAAATCTGAATTTATGTTGTGCTTTATTTAAAACAAAAAATATTTTTAATTTAGGCACTTTTTTGTGTGTACTATTACGTGTGGGCTGCTTTCTATATGGGCCTTAATTCCGTGTCGGCTTTTTGTAGTTTTGGTAACAATTTAGGTTGACGTTTTTGGACCAAGTTTTTTTTTCGCACCCAAGATTGTCCAGGGCACATTTGACTTGACAACGAATGACGTCATTCTAACGTTACAGTTTCAAAACGTCAATAAACAACGCGTTTACGGAAATTACTTACTACCAGAAAGAAGGTATTTTTCTGCTTTCAATCCAAGAAAGGTCGAATGAGTAAAAAAAGGTTGTGTGTTTTTTTTTAAGTTTCAAAAGTTACTTACCACCAGAAAAACAAAAAAGTTCTATTTTCTGTCGAAGGCAGTTTTTTTTATACTAATGATAATTAACCTTTTTGAGTGGATTCAACAAATGTTAGGGCTGTGGCAGTGTTGCTTTAAACTTTTGCAGAGTGTTAAAATCAAGACAAAAAAAAAAGTATGAATGAAATATTTTTACCTTGACAAGTGTTGTGAATAGAGTATTCTTACCTTTATCAAATGTTGTCAGTAAGTGCTGGGGGCTGTTGCAGTGTTGTTTCTAGGCTTTTGTAAGATGTAAAAACAAGAGGAAAAAGGCTCAAATTTTTAACTTGAAGATGTGGGGGGGGTTAGGACTGCGAGCAGTGTTGCTCCTTGTCTTCTTCAACGTGTCAAAATCAAGCCAAAACAGGCCTGAATGAAGCATTTTTAAAGTAGAAATCAATCTTTTCAAGGGTGATCAATGAGAATTAGGACTGTAGCAATGTTGTTTCTAGACTTTTTACAATATGTTCAAAAATAGCGAACACAGCCCTGAATAAGGCATTTTTACCTTGAAGATAAACTTTTTAAATGGGTGTCACTGAGAGTTAGGGCTATAGCAGTGTTGTTTCTTGGCTTTGACAAGCTAAAAAAAAGCAAAACAATTAAAACAGGCAAATTCAATATTTTTAACTTGAAGATCTGTTCCAATAGTTGACAGTGCTTGAAAATCAACCTCTTTCAAGTGGTTTCTGTAAGCGTTAGGGTTGTAGCAATGTCATTTCTAAGCCCTTACAAGGTGTCAAAACTAGCCAAAACAGGCCTAAATGAAAAATTCTTACCTTAAAAATGAAACCTTTTCGAGTGTTGCAAATATTGTTGGGGCTAAAGCTGTGTTGCTTTCTAGGCTTTTTGCAAGGTCTCAGAAACAAAACAAAATAAGGTCAAATGATGGGTGTTAGTAAGTATTACATTAGCACGCTTTTGTATGTTGTGATAAAGACAATCCTATATGAAGCATTTACATTGAAAATTAGAGTATTATAGAATTACCTCCCCTAGTATTACCTATTTTTAATAAATAACTATTTTGCTAGAACACCGCCTCACGCTATGTGAGGACGAAAATAATTGGCAGTGACTGAGTCGTCCAACTGCTGGTATGCTGCGACAAACCACATAGAGAGGACCTTACACAATCAGTAGTCGACGGCTGCACTGCCAAGTCTGAGGAGGAAGTACTATAGGCAATCAAAAAACTAGTGATTCTTGAAGAGAACATCATGGTAGTTATTGTTATACTTACTTAATATGCGCCAGGACCATGATGGGTCTCTTCGGCGTGCCTGCCTTTGGAGTCAAGCTGATGTCTGCAAATACTCCCTGAAATACCCAAATTGTGACCACGACACAAATTATGCAGAAGGAGGTCTCAGATTACACATAGTCGATCTCAGTCTCAATCAAGATGCACACTACCAATAGTAAGGGCATGAGAATCATCAGAGCTACGGTGCCCAAATTTTTAGGAGAGAGCAACAAAGGCACTCACACGAAACAGCTAACAGATGTCACTGACAGCTTGGACAAATCATTTCTAAGTTGTGTAGCCAGTTGTGATGCCTGGCGACATCGCCCCTTGGGATGATATCAAAAACATTCCCGTACAGTAGTATCAACGAAACATGTCGCCATGTTGATGGCGCATCCACACAGTCAATGTGGGAGAATGTAGCCACTCGAGGTAAAGTCAGAATGCAACTGCCCAAAGCATCAAAAACCACAACAACCACCTCGAAAATTGCCCTTTTGGTGACAGAATGCCAAAGAATGGTCATTCGTAAAATGTACTGCACTGTAAACCCATCACACTTAACCACCTTTCCAACAGGCTAAAAAAGTACCACACAGAAAAAAAGAAAATCATGTTCGATGGCTAGAATGGATTTCATAGTGTACCTTTACGAGAGGATGATTGACACCTAATGACATTTACACCTGAAGCAATGTATTAGGATACATTGCCTCATGTGATTCCTGCACGAGGAGATTCTAGTCAACATCCATAACAAAATCAAATGCATGTATGATGCGCTCCTTTGGCCTTACACGCTTAGAGAATTTCTTTGAAGTTGGGGAATGGCTGGACATCTGTAGTCGACACAGTATTGTTCTGAACCCTGACATAATTGTGCTTGGCCAGGATATAGTTGTAATTGCTGGCTGTAAGATTACACCAACTAGTGTTTGCCCATCAAGGACATATCCTTGGACTTTCCAACACCAAAAAATATCACTGATGGTTCAGGTTACTAAATCAAGTTTTCTATGCCTATGCACCGCGAGGGAGGTGCTTTAGCGGTCATGGAAGCCTTAAACCTACCTGGGTTCTTAGTGCTTGGTTGCAGAGGTTTGATCACTGTGGTTTATCACAAACTACTCCTGAAGATATTCGACAATCGTTCACTCGAAGACATCTCGAATCCTTACCTAAAAAATTTAAAAGAGGAGATAATACGCTACCACTTCCAAATAATTCTTATCTCTGGCTGATGGATTCTCTCATAACCCAAGCGTTGACCCCGTCAAGCTGATATTCCAAGATGATGATGAGATTTCCGACACTTATCAGTCTATGACAGCTGATCTATGGATGTGTAGCAGTGTGGAATGCGTAATGTCCTTGTTAAAATTCTCATTGTCACCTTGGGCAAGGTCTGCACCGCTACAATAAGTGATAATCACATGCATAACCTAGAAATGATTCGAGCTGTCATGCCAGAGATTCACCTTCAACTACCGTCACGCCTAAAAGAATACTTTAAGTACAGACCCAATCTATACAAAGTTGACGGTGTTATCCTCCACAAAGATCGCATTGTCATACAACTATCTCTCAGACAGGAGGTACTGAATACCTAACTTGCTGTTCATTAAAGATATCACCTCAATGCCTTTGAGGGCTGAAGTCTCCGTGTTCTGGCTTGGGATATCCCTTGCTATCACTGAAACAAAGGAGCCTGCAACCAAATGGCCCCAACCAAACCAAGCGTACCGTCAATCCTCTCTGACTACCCGTTCCAATGCATATGCGCCGACTTCTTTCAACACAGAGGGTCAACTACCTCATCATAGTTGATTGCTACTCCGATTGGCCGATTGTGGAACGCTCAGCAGAAGGAGCCCCAGCACTGATCAACTGTCTTTGTTGGACATTTACCTTCCCTGACGAATTATCATCAGATGATACGCCAGAATTTACTTCACAATTCCTGAAAAACTGGTGTGTCCAATCTTCAATGGCATTCAAACTCAGCAACGGCAGAGACAAAGTGGGCGTGAAAATCATGAAACACCTAATTGTGTACAACACTAAACCCAACAGCGACTTGTACACAGATTATTCCAATGTGCAATGCTGCAGTATATGGAACACTCCAGACACAGACATCATGCTATCTCCAGCAATGTGCATGTTCGGTCGACCAATATGTGATTTTATCAAAATAGCATCTGGTTATTATAAAGCTCACTCCACTCGGTATGACACTCTGACATGTGCGGAAGGTGTCTCTCATGAACGCCACATGAGAGACACCGAAAGGCAATCGGAGCATCCAAAGCGACCTTCCCCTCTCTCAGGAAGTAATCATATCAGAATCTAGAACCACCACACACTTAAATGGGATACGACCGGTGTTGTCATTAGTCAGACAATTTGACCAGTATGTCATCAAAGTAAACAGATCTGAGAGGGTTACACTCCGCAATAGGACATTTTTGAAAAATTACACACTGTTTTGAGTATCCCTACCAAGGAGATTAATTATTGATGAGGTGACAAATTGAAAAGTTCAGCCAAACCAGCAATGATGAACACGCCAGGAGATATTCTGTTCTCGCTAAATACATGAGAACTACACCACCAATGAAGGGAGTAGACTAGAATAAGCCACTGATGGATGGTGCTACCTATTCCGTCGTAAGTCTAGCTTTGACAAACGTTAGAAGATCAACCTGTAGGAAATATCCACCTGCGTCGAGATGGGACTATCATATGTGACTGATTAATACAATTGGAACATTGCCAAAAACTTGCTCTACTCATAGTTAATATGTCCATTGTGTTCATTGTATGCATATAGCACAAAAGAGATAGAGGGTTATAGAATTCTTTCCCCCAGCGTTGTCTGATTTCAACTATCGCCATATATGGACATAGCAAGCTTTCGTGTACCCTTTGACTCATTCTTTGTGATTACTTTTTATCGTATTAAAATACCTGCTATCTTTTGAGAAAATCTAACTTTTCAAATGATGTAGGTGTTGTAGCAGTGTTGTTTCTAAGCTTTTGCAAGGTGTCAAAAACAATTCAAACAGGTCTGAAAAAGTATTCACTTAGAGAATCAACTTTTTTCAAGGGTTGTAACTAAGTTAGGGCTGTAGCATTGTTGTATCTATACTTTTGCAAGTTGTAAAAAACGGGCCTAAATGGAGCATTTTTACTTTGATCACCAAGTGTAGCGCCCCCTATACTTTTACTTGGGAATCAAATAGGAAACCTTCTTTTAGCTAGATATTGAAAATATCACTTCCTACGACAAAAGCCCTGGACGCACAGGCCCATTTCACTTCACCGATGTTGAGGCATCTCACATAAGCTATGTAGCTGCACAACCGTATCCTCACCTCGTGCTCAAAACGTGTATACACCTCTCACTTGCATGAATGAAATGGTAATGTTTTTACTATTCGATAGTCACAACGATCTCTCCTAAGTCTCTTTACTTCGGGAAACACGCCTGGATAAAACTCCGTGTTCTCTGTCTTTCATGGTCAGTCCGTTGAGTGTCTAAAAGTGTCAGAGAATAGCCACTAAGTTTAACATGCAACTTAGCAGTTCGGCACACACACACTGACCCCGGTCTCTATAATCATTCCTTGGTACGCTCCAAGCCATATGGATTCAAAAGTACTTCAGACACCTCTGCTTCGACTCCGTCGCTAGTAATATCAAAGACAACAAAGCTCCCACCTTCCTCTATCTCTTCTCATCGCTTTACGCGATCAATCATATTAATGTTATCATTAGATGTATTTCATTTCCATTCATCATTTGTTATTAGTTCCTGAATTAAATGTACATCTTATTTGACCGCCTAAATACTTGTATGTATCCTTTTTACTTCGTCACATCTCCGCGTCATTGTCTCGTCTCTGCGTTCATACTTGATGTGCATTCTCTTTATACATCTCCCTTCTTCCTTCTACCTCTCCAGTGACGTCGCTGCTAATACCAAACCCTGTGAAGCAAAATCCTTCGTCTCCAATATCTTTGCACTACCGATTCCTCGACCAGAACTACTAGAACTATCCAAAACCATACTATCTACAAACTGTTACTTTCAAACCAGAACATATCCCATTCAATAAGTTTTTCAAGAGATGTCAGTAAGTGTTAGAGCTGTAGCAGTATTGTTTTTAGGCTTTTGAAAGGTGTCAAAAAAGAGGCCTAGATAAAGCATTTCTATCTGAAGATCAACCTTTTAATGGGCGTGAGTTGAAGCTGTAGGCTTGTGCAATGTGCCAAAAAGAAGTCGGAACAGGCAATTGAAAATCTAATTTTTCAAGATGATTATTAGGGCTAAAGCAATGTCGTTTTTATACTCTTCCAAGGTGTTAAAAATAAGCGGAAATAAGCCTATATGAAGAATTTTTTAGCTTGAAAATCAACCTTTGAAGGGTTGTCAGTAAGTGTTAGCGCTGTAGTAGCGTTGTTTCTAGGCTTTTGTAAGATGTCAATTTTCACTTTGAAACCGACTTTTTGTTGTTACGGCTGAAGCAGTTCTGCTTCTTGGCATTTGAAAGGTAAAAAAGGCCAAAACAGGCCAAAATAAAGTTGAAAACAAGCCAAAGTGAAGTCTAAGTGAAGAATTTTTTTCCCTGAAGAAATATCAGCATTTTTTAAATTCTAAAAAACAAGTCGAAACAAGTTTAAATGAAGCACTTTGAAAATTAATCTTTCCTGCAAGTGTCAACAAGTAAGAGCTATAAACTTTTGCGATGTGGTCAGAAAGCCAAGGAGTACGCTTTTGCAAGGTATCGAAAACAAGTCAAAACAGGTGATAAAGCATTTTTTATATGAAAATTGTATCTTTGAAGGGGTGTGAGTATCTATTTAGTCTAAAGCAGTGTTCAGCAAGGTATCAAGAACAAGCCTATATGAAGCATTTTCACTTTGAGAGTCAACCTTTTCAAGTGATGTTGTTGATAAGCTTTTCAATATCCAAAATGAGCCCTAAAAAGACAGTTTTAGCTTCGAAATCAACTCTTTTGGCAGTAATGATTCCACATTTTGCAAAGATTTGCATATGAAAAGAAAAATAACATGTTTTCAAAGGGGTTTCAGTAAAAGTTATGGCTGTATTATTTGATAATCCTTCGCAAAAATAGGCCTAAATGGAGCATTTTTACCTAAAAACGTTCTTTCCAAGGAGAGTCATTGGGTGTTAAGGCTGTAGCGTTCTTTTTGAGCTTTTGCAAGGTATCAAAAACAAGTCAAAACAGGCAAAAATCAAGCAGTTTTTTCTTGAAAATCAACGTTTTTAAAGTGGTCAGTCGCAATGTTTCTTCTAGGGTTTTGCAAAGTGAAAAATCAAGCCGAAACAGACCTAAATCAAGATTTTTTTTTTGCTTAAAAATCAGCTTTAAAGTGGTGTCAACAATTGTTGAGTCAGTAGCAGTGTTGATGCTAGGCTTTTGCAATGTGTTAGAAATAGGCTCAAATCAAGCATTTTATCCTTGAAAGTAACTTTCACAACGGGTGTCAATAAGTGTTAAATCAGTAGCAATGCTATTTTATTTGCAATGTTCATAAGCAAGTTAAAACTGGCTTAAAATGAAGAGTTGATGGTCAGTAGCAGTTCTGTTAGAATTTTGCTAGACGTCAAAAACAAACAAGAGCAGACCTAAAACAAACATTTTTATTTTGAAAATCGAATTTTTCAAGGTAAGTATAGGTCAGTGGCAGAATTGATTCTAAGCTTTTGCAATGCGTCGAAATAGAGCCAAAACATATCTAAATCAAGCATTTTTTAACTTCAAAAATATTTTTTCCGGATTAATCAGTAAATGTTAAGTCACTAATAATGTCATTTCCAGACGTTTTGCAAGGTTTGAAAAACCAGTCAGACAGGCCAAAATCAAGACAGGTTTAAAATAAGCATTTTACTTTACATTGAAAGAGCTTCTCCAAGGGGTGCCAGTAAATGTTTAGTCAGTTTCCGTATTGTTTCTAGGCTTTTACAGGGTGTTGGAAACAAACCAGAACAAGCCTAAATCGATTTTTTCCCTTGAAAAGTTGAGTTAATTGTAAATAAGTGTTAACTCCACTGCTGATTATTTCCAAGTTTTGCAAAGGATGATAAGCAGACCAAAAATGACCTGAATCAAGCATGAATCAACTTTTGGGTGAGTGTAAGCGTATCACTACTATTTCTATGTATTGCAAGCGGTGATTTTCAAGGAACTCGAAGGTGCAAAAAATTAGGAGTACCAGGCCTAAATCAAGTATTTTTATTTTAACCAAGTCAAGAAATGCCCAAAATATAGCATTTTTACCTTTGAAGACTTCTCCGAGGGCTTCATTGATAAGTGTAATTGTTGAGTCAGTGACATGATCATTTGTAATGCATTAAAACGAACCAAAACAGACTTAAATGAACAATTTTACTTGATCAACTTTTTCAAGGTGTTCAAGTATTGTCACTAGCAGTGTTGTTTATAGGCTAAAAAAAACGGGCTAAAGCAGGTCTAGAAGGCATTTTTGCCTTGAAAATCAGCTTTTTAAGGGAGCAAGTAAGTACTGAATCTGTAATAGTTATATTTCTATGTGTTGCAAGGAGTCTGGAACAAACAGAACCAGGTCCGAATTGCACATTTTCATGGGTTGTCTCAAGGTATTGGATCGGTAGCCATCTTGTTTTTAGCCTTTTGCACGGTAACTGTAAAAACATCTGAATCAAGCATTTTTTATATCAATTTTTTCAAATAGTATGTGTTGAAGCACTTTTAATGTAAAATCAATTGGTTAGAGTAAATTGAATTTGTACCAGCGTTATCACTAGTTTTTGCAAGGATTGAAAATAGTCAAAACGGGTCGAAATCAAGCATTTTTACTTTGGAAATCAACCTTTTTTAGGGGTGTGAGTAAGTGTTCAATCATTAGCAGTGCTTTTCCTAGTTTTTACAATGTGCCTAAAGCATTCTAAAACAGGTCTAATTCATAGAAATTAAATTTTCAAGGGGTTGTGTTATAGTAGAAAATGTTATTTTTAGGTATGATTCGAGGATTTTACCACGAAAACCAATTTTGTTGCTGTGTAACTTGTAGATTTTTTGAAGAACGAATGTTCAATTCAAGTATTTATAACTTGAAAATCAATTCTTTCAAAGGATGTAAGTGTAATGTCAAAAACAAGTCAAAAAAGTATTTAAAGGAGAGCGTTTTTAGCTTAAAAATCACATCTTCCAAGGATTTCATGTACAATTGAATTAGTAAGTGGCATTTCTTCAAGTAGTCAAAAATAAGCGGAAACAGTTCTAGCTCAAGCATTTCTAACATGAAAAAAAATGGTAAATGAACAAGACATTTTTGTCTGATAAAAAAAGCCAGAATAGATTTAAGTCAAATATTTCCAACCTGAAAATCATTTTTCATGTGTAAGTGTCAAATCTGTAGGTTTTGCAGTCAAAAATGGGCTATTCAAGCGTTTCTACACAAAAGTCAATTTTTTAAGATAAATGAAATGTTATTCCTATGTTTTAAAAGGTGTGAAAAACTAGCCAGAACGAGCCAAATTTGAGCATTTCTAACATGAAAATCAATTTGCGTGAGTGATGGTTGAATTTTAAAAAAACAGTATTATCTCTGCTTGGTATTGCAAAAAGCCCTTTTTCACGGGTCTGATTCAAGCATTTCTACCCCGAAGGTTAATTTTCTCAGGAATATAAGTGTTAAATCGGTTGCAGTGGTATTTCTATTTCTTGCAAGATCTGAAAAACAAGCTAGAACAGCTCTTCATTAAGCATTCTCACCTTGAAAATCACCTTTTCAAGGGCTTAACGTAAGGCTGAATAGATATCAGAGTTGTTTCTAGCTTTTTCAAGGTGTTAAAGACAAGTCGGAACAGTTCAAGCACTTATAGTTCGAGTAAAGGTTGGATAAGAAACGATGTTATTTCTACCGCTAGGTATAGGAAAAGCCATAATGGATTTAATTGAAGCATTTCTAACCTGATAATTATTTTTCAGTGGCGCGAGTAAGTGTTAAATCTGTAGCAGAATTACTTTTAGTTTTTGAAAGGTGCCAGGAATGATCTATACTTAATTCAAGCATTTCTACACAAAAATCGAGCGTTTCCAACAATAAAATCACTTTTTTCAAATTCTGTAAGTGATAGGTAGCAGATTCATTTCTAGATTTTACAAATTGTTAGAAAGAAAACTAAGCTGGTTTAAATCAAGTACAAACTTTTTCAAGGTGTGTTGGTAAGTAATTAACAGTTTGTAGATTGCCTTACGTTTGATATTCCCCAGTCTCAAGTATGATGGTTCCTCTATTTTGTGAGGGATAAAAGTAATGACAGATGGTTGTGCGTAGTGAGAAAATGTTGCAGCTTAGGAAAAAGGAATTTGCCTCTACACGTCGACATCACTGGGAATATGGAAGGAGGAAGGGAGATGTATGGTTTACATGACTGCATGGAGAGTATGCACGCCAAGCATGATTGTGGAAACAGTTAAGAAAATGCATACAATTATTTAGAGGAACAAATAAGGCATACAGTTAATGCATAACATCTATGGCAATACAAGACTGGAAAGAGAGTACATAAAAGAAAACATTGATAGGAGATCGCTTCTGCCCGAAAGATGGGAGCTTTGTGCCGAGTAATACAGTAGCAATCGTGTTAATGAAGCAGAGGTGATTGAAAGGCTATGAATCCATAAAGATTGGAGCGTACCAAGGAATGGTTATGGAGGTATCAGTGTTTATGTCTAACTGCAAAGTTGTGGGGGATGTATTTGAGAAACACCAGGGCAAATGAGCGATTGAACACTTGTAAAAGTAAAAGGGGCACGTGGTATGTGAGGTGTCAAAAAAGCCCAAACATGTCTGATTCAATCTTTTTGCACTAAAAATCATTTTCAAGAGTTGTACAAAGCTGTCCAATAGCGTTGTGCCAAGTTTTGGTAAGGTGGCATAAGCAAACCAGAACCATAAGTATCTTCACCTTAAAAATCAGATGATTCATGCAAGTGTTGATTTATTAACAGTGGTATTTCAACTTTGGGGGCAGCGATTTCAGTTGTGATGAAATGGAGAACGTCATGAATTGTTGAGAGACGAGGAATTTGGTCGTGGTTTGGTGTGTAGCACGCTGGTCCTGTTTTTGTGCAGGGGAGAATAAAGATGTTAGGAAGTGAATAAAATGTGCGCCAAGTATGAAGTTGGGTGTGCATTGATGAAACAAAGTGGAATGAACATATACAAGTATTATGGCCTGACAATAGACGTACGTTTAATACAAGAATGAAGATGAGATACACGTAAGGATAACATAAATACGATCGATCGTGAGAAGTAATGTTAGGAGAAGAGGTAGAAGAAGAGATGGCAAAAGGTGGGAGCTTTCTTGTCTTGATAGTACTTGCGTCAGAGTAGGAGCGAAGTTGTCTGAACTGCTTGGATTCCATATGGTTGAATAGCTCCAGTGTAATACGTGGAAACTGGATTCAGTGTGCGAGCCTTAATGCCAAGTAAGTTAGTTAACCCGGGGGGGTGTTCTCTGACGCTGATAGACTCGACGGACAGACCATGAAAGACAGAGAACATGGAGTTTTACCCATGCGTGTTTCCCGAAGTAAAGATAATCGTGACTATCGGATAGTAAAAAGACTTAGCGATTTCGTTCACGCGTTTGTAGCACATGGTGAAGACACCGTGGCGTAGATGCAAGGTTGTGCGTATGTGTGAGGCTCGATATCGGTGAAGTGAAATGGGCAAAGTTAGTACAGAGATAGATCACAGAGGAAGAATGGCTAAGATTAGATTAGCCAGTGCGTCGGCGAAATGATAACGATCTTAAGGAGGAAGAAAGAGAGAGAAAGAGAGTGGCCAGCTGCAAAGGCTGGAGCAAGAGGCATGAACAGCTAGGGGTCCTGGCGCCAATGAGCCTTGAACCAGGGAGAAGGAAAGAGAGAGAGAAGAACTGGCCATCCCATATTTACAATTTTTTTCTTGGAGGGGGGACTAAAATATGATAGACATGTACAATCAAAATAAAAACCCCGATGCTCAATGCATATTTACAAAAAAAGGGTTAGTATACGACCCCCTCCACGCACACACACAAAAGCCTAATATGGCAGAACAGTGAGTTAACTGGGCGAAAAATGGATGTGGGCACCTTAGCCCAGGCATCCAAGGCCAGATTGAGCGACTCTCTCCTCTCGTCAAACCAGCCCCTCTATTGTTTTATCTCGAATTATTATTATTCGATAAAATGCCTTCCTCGACAACGACTAGGTTTCAGAGAGGCAGGCTGGAGCTGATAGAGCTTGCGAGATACCACAGGCTTCCTGTGACCCCAATGGAGTCTGTACAGGGCGCACTCCAACTTTAGTTGGTCGGTACATGGAAATCGGTAAAGGATGAGCCTTTTTTCCTAGATTTGCAAAATGCACACCTCAGCCCTGCTCTTGAAGGAAAGTTTCCTTCGAGTCCACAGATTAACTGCTTTCTCTACCTTCTCTAGTACCTCCGACCAATTCCTCTCCAGCTGGAGGTCAGGACCGAACCCGGAAGCTGAGTATCTTGCACGGCCCGTTCGTCCAGTGAAGGGACCAGGGAGAGGGCAACCCCTCCACAAGTTCAGCAACAAGCACTCGGACTCTGGTAAAGCAACAGGAGATATTCCCCTACTTTGACCAGTGGTTAAGGATCAAAGCCAGCAAATGAACAAAAATGGATGACAGTCTCCAATACACTTTGTAGGGCGGGGTCTTTCCACGCTCTTCAACGCTTCCCAGACCTCTGTTATGGGACCCTCGCACCCAGCTGATTCAGTCGCCTCAAGGCGAGGGAAAGCTCCAGGAAATTTGCACGAAATACCTCACAGATACCTTTGTCCGTGGTCACAAGTCGTCCGTCCCGTGACGTGACACTGGCGATATGCTGGCTTGACGCACTCTGAATTTCTTCTACTCGCAGTTAAGCGGCCATGTTTGTTGCCTCGAGGGACATTCTTTTTAATCTAGCTCTAACTACCCGAGCTTGGTCCCTCTTGACACGCAAGGAGGCCAGCTCTGCCTTAGCTATTTTTACTTGGTTTGATTCCCCTTTAACCACCACCTGCTCTATTTGGGATTCTAATGTCTTTTGTGACTTAAATCTCTCCACGTTGAGTTTTCTGCTATATTCAGCAGCAAAAGACCCAATCGGGTGCCCCCAGATTTTGTTCCCCAGGATGGTTCCTGTCAATTCCCGCTGGATTGTTAGTGTAAGCTGGTCCCGAAAATCATCCACATCCATTAGGGATGTGTTGAATTGCCAGTAACCAGACTTGAAGGGCTTTGGTGTAGCTAAGTTTTTTCGGACTCCCACTAATCTATGATCCGAATGAAGAACGCTGTGGAAATTCAAGAAGCTTTAGGTTGACCTTCCTAACTAACACCCGATCGATACAACTGGACTGTTGCACCATACTCAGGATACCACCATTAGTCCAAGTCCATACTACTTTGCAGTGGGGTGTTCATTTCGGAATTTATCGACAAGGTCTAGCCTGTCCACAAATCACATCCGCGTTGTTAGTCCCTCTATTTACCCCTTGGTCTATCTGGGGATCAAGGACTTTCGGGCATTCAAACTTGCTAAATAGAGTGCCATTATCTGTTCACAGGCGTTAGGGACCGGAAGCGAACATGATAGCACGCCGGTAGCGGGTCGTATAGTCTCTGTGCCCATATCAGCTTTGATGGCACCGTCATAGGACACTCTACCGACGTCTTGGGGAAAGTTAATTTGGCTGCCCTATGAGGGAGGGGTGTATATATACAAGGACATTCCCCAAATAAAAGTTCTTAAGTCTATGTAGTTCCGGGTGGTGCCAGACAGCCAGCGGGGTGGACATGCTGAACGCACTGTTAGCCTGTCCCACACCTGTTGTGTACTGTCGCCGACCGGACGACGGTCAGCAGCTTTTTGACCCTCGGGAAAAAGGCTTGCTAGGCTCGACGTAACGAAAGTTGAGGAGGACCCTAAATTCCGTAAGGGCCTGCTGCTGCACTTTGGTTTTTTCTACAGTTTCCCGGTTAACACAACAGATGTCTACCCCTCACGTACGTCTTCTTTCTTTTCTTTTTTTGGGGGTGGTGATCTTTGTCGTTACCCCCCGTTGGGCTTCTCGGTCTCTTTTGGGAGGCCGTCTGGGGTGTTGTTTGAGTCAGGGGCGACGGCGTTGGCGGTGGCGGTGACGACGGTGGCAGTGGAGGTGCTGGTGTTGGTGTTGGTGGTGCTGATGCAGGTGGTGCTAGTGGAGTTTGAGGACGAAGAGGAGGAGGAGGAGGCGTGGACTGTTTTGGGGAGTTTGTTATTGTTTGGGGCTGGGGATTTTTTTCAAAATAGTTAGTATCTGAGGGAGAGATGCTTTCGGAGGAGGGCTGTGTAGTGTTTTCGATGATGGAGGAGTGGTTGGAGGGGTAACCTCTCCACTGGCTGTCTGGTTTTTAATGTGATCAATAGTGCCACCGCCTTTTCTTTCTTTTCCCGTCCCAGACTGGCATACCCCCCAGCTCTAGCTCTGTCCGCTTATAACCGTGGGGTCTCTCCCTTGGGACTATCTGTGCCACTAGATTTGGAAGCCTTTAACCATCTTGGTGATATCCTTGCTGCTTTTTCTCTCTCTTTTTCTCATCGTTCATTCATTCAGCTGTGTTGTTTGACCATTACAATGTATACCGTCTAACGTCTACCAAAACTGTAAGCAAGAGTAAGGCTTTAATATTTCCAAATGCACACAAAATTTGATTGGAATATTCCACTAACCCCCCCCCCAAAGATAGATCTGAAAACAAAACAAACAAACAAAAAAAGACAGAAAGGAAAGATGCACACACACCCCTCCAGCTAAGGATAGACCGGCCATAAAACTTAGATCAATGTATTGTTTTACAATATAAGGTATAAAATGAAAACCTTTTTTCGACTGATGTAAGATCAAATTGAACCAGATAAGTAGACCTAAAGTTACCACATTGTTCTCTCTATTTTAATCTTCTTTCATTCATTGAATTTTTTTCAAAATAGGTAGGGGTAATGCGCTCCAAATGCGACTACCCAAACACAGCACCAGGAGAACGCCCATTCCTGCTGGTCCAACGGTCCCGAAAGGCCCAGCTGTATCTCTTGCCTTGGGTGGGAGTGATGCATCCCAACAGCGACCACCCAAACAAAACCGAAACATAATCCTTAAACCCAATGTTATACATCAGCACCTACAACGTCAGGACACTCACAACAGACTCTCACCTAACCCATCTAGAAAATGAAATTGAAAACATCAAATGGTACATCATAGGTATTAGCGAAATGAGAAGACCAGGAGAAGAACTAATAGAATTGAAAAGCAAACACCTTCTCTACAATTACGGAAGAGAGAAAGTGGAGTAGGCATTCTCATCAATAAGGACCTCAAAGACAACGTATTAGAATTTGTCACCAAACAACTCTCAAAGAGGTACAATAAATGTCATCCAAGTCTATGCTCCCACTTCGCAATCAACAAGAGAAGAAATAAAAAAACTTCTATGATGACTTGAACTTGAAGATACTAAAAGATACTTCAATGTCATCATGGGAGATTTCAACGCACAAGTAGAACAGGGAAACAAACACTATGTCGGAGAATTCGAATACAAAAGACGGAACGAGAGAGGTGAAGATCTAGTAAATTTTGCAACTGCAAACAACTTCAAAATCGTGAATACAATCTTCAAAAAGAAACTCAATAGAAAATGGTCTTGGAAGAGCCCCAATCATGAAACCAAAAACAAAACAGACTACATTTTAACGTACAAAAGCCACACCATCAAAGACATCCAACTCCTAAACTTAAAATGGAGGGAGCGACCATAAAATGGTAAAATGTAAGATGCAAATAAACACAAACAAAGAACGCAGGAAAATGTTCCACACTAGACCGCAACCACTAAACGTACCAAATGAATTGACCCCAGCTTTCAAGCTAGAATTGAAAAACAGATTTTATATCCTTACCGACGAAAACGACACCAACGTCAACGAACTCCACAACAAAATAACAACCTCTCCATTAGAAGCCGCCAATATGTTTAAACCAAGAATCACAGCGATCATTAGCAAAATCTCAGATGAAACTAGGAAACTTATTGAAAAGCGCAGAAACCACTAATGACCACAAGAGAAAAATAGAAGAAATCGAACTGAACAAAACAATAAAGAAGAAACTAAGAGAAGACAAAAGAAGATATACAGCCATCACCGAGACCAATCTTGAAAAACGTCGAGGATTTAAAGCAATAAACAAAGCTCTCAGCACAGGACAGAAACATAACTAGCATTCTTGAAGCAAACGGAGATATAATAACAGATAGAGACAGAATAGTTGAACGCACCAAAGAATTTTACCAGGAACTCTACTCTTCAAAACATGGACAATACAACAACGACCAGAATACACAAAATGCCGAAAATCAGCTTGAGGACTTCCCCGAAGTAACACCATGGGAAGTAAAGCAAGCCATCAAACAAACAAAAAAGGAAAAGCCCCAGGACCAGATAACATCACCATCGATCAACTCAAAAAAGCTGGTAGCTCTTACCAGTAGCATTTATAGACTTCAAGAAGGCATTCGACTCTGTCGAAATCCCCAAGGTCTTGAAGGCCATCATACTACAAGGTGTTGACCCTGTATACGTCAAAGTACTGCAACATATATACTATCACAGCAACTCCTTCATTAGGCTATGTAAGGACTCTGAACCATTACAGCTCCAAAAAGGAGTAAGACAAGGTGATACAAGCTCACCAAAATTCTTTACAGCCTGCCTTGAGATGATCTTCCGAAACGTGGACTGGGAAAACAGAGGAATCAAAATAGACGGCAATTTATCTGAGCAACCTTAGATATGCAGACGACATCGTCCTTTTCGCAGAGAACCTACACGACCTCCAAGTAATGCGAGCTGAACTGAACGAAGAAAGCAAAAAAGTCGGCCTACACATGAACTTCAGTAAAACAAAAATCATGTGCAACAATAATGTTGAGAATAAAAACATAACTGTCAAGATAGAAGATGCAAAACTCGGCAAGGTAGACCACTACATCTACCCAGGACAACAAATCTGCATGAGACACTCAAAAGAGGAGGAAATCAAGCTAAGAATCACTCTGGAATGGTAAGCCTCCGGCAGAGCAAACTTCAAAAACCACACGATCCCAATAATCCTGAAAAGAAGAGTACACAACCGATCACTTATGGAGATGAAAACATGGAACCTAACCAAGAGACAGGCCTACAAACAGAGAAGCATGCAGCGTGCACATGAGAGAATCATGCTCAACCTTATAGAGAGAGATCACAAGACAGCACAGTAAATAAGGAAGGAAATGGGAGTCGGTGACATCATAGAAACTATTAAAAAACTCAAATGGCCATGGGCAGGCCATGGGCAGGCCATGTTGCAAGAATGAAAGACAACCGATGGACATCACGACTCACAACATGGATCCCCAGAGATCACATGAGAAACCAAGGATGACAGAACACAGATAGAAAGATGAACTAGACAAATTCAGGAAATACTGGCTCTGCAATGCCCATGAAAGAGAATTGTGTCGAATCCTGGGGAAGGTCTATGTCCAACGACGGACATTGAAAGACTGATGATGATGATGATGATGATGGAGACTGAGGCCCTGCTATTTTGGCCTTCCTCCCATCTTTTCCCACCACCTGCCACTCTCCCTCCGACCCCTCTTTAGGCATCACTGAAACACCATTCCCCACGTATGAGCTCAGACAATTTCCCCGTATTTCAGGAGAAAAGACCCGATATGTTCCCCGAGAACATACGAAGGGACCTTATGGACCACTATCCTAGTCTTTCTGCAGCCGAGGTACTCCACACAAAGGAAGTAATCCCCCGTCTGGAGTTCCTTCTGCATTAAGGCAATGCTGTTTTCTTCCGTGGGTAGCAGAGCGCCCTACGAGGCAAAACCGTCGCCTTTCACAACCTATTTTTACCTTAACTCCCTAATCAGTCAATGCTTTCATTATTATGTCTTTCGTTGACCTGACAATCTTGTTTTGTTTCTTGTCGATCAAGAAAACTGGCACCATTTTTTCTTTTTCAATGTTCTTCAGTTCGACCAGGTTCACCAGCAAATCATCCTCTTTTATGAAGTATGTCTGGCATCTCGTGCAAACTCCGTTACGTTGACTGTATTGATTTCAGGAGGGGAATTCTACACATTTGGGGAGCCCCTGCTTGCCATCACTTTGTTTACAGCTGGAATAGGCGAGTTTGTATTTCTCCCCTTCCCTTCATGGACGGAGGACTTTCCATTCTTCCACTTTTGTTTTTTCCTTTGTTTTTTCAATTTCTCTTTTTTTTCTTTTTTCAATTCTTTCTAATTTCTCCTTAATTTCTTTGTCAATTTTTTTCTAATTTATCCTTATCTCTATTTTTGTTTTTAGTTTTCTGGTTCTTTTTTTTTCCCCATTTAGTTGGGTGATGGTCTTACACCGTCTTCTCCCTTGTCAGGGGAAGCAAACAAAGCCTTTCTGGCCTCGTTGGTCATGAAGGAGAGAGAAAAAATACAACAAAATGGACAAAAAGCAAATACCTGGGCGGACTAGAGTATAAAGGGACAATCTCCAGTCCAGGATCTTTTTCTTTAACTTTTGTTGCTGCAGTCGGTAATTAATCCAACAATTCGTCACTGTTCTGCAAATGGCGTCTTTCACTCGTACCGAAAGTTTTCACAATTTTTCCAGGAGTCAACGCAATCACACCATCAGAACAGAGAGAGAGATTGTTTACTGCCACAGTTAAAATACCGTAAAGATAATGATCAGTTATCTTGTTGGTAGTTCTGTGTGACGTGAAAGAGGAAGGGACATGGAATTTACCTTTTTCACAGAGATGTAAGGGTTAGCAAGTAGATCCCTGCCAAGGGCAGATAAATTCGTATACGTATGATTTTTCTGCTGCTGGAAAAAGTGGGCACTACACAAGTATTTTCAGACTGGAAATCAAATTTTTGAAGTGTTAAAGATTTTGCTTTGCAATGTTTAATCAACCTAGAAAACAAGCGAAAACAGATCGTAATCAAAGATTTAAAATCCGAAAATGAATTTTCAGGTGTATATAAATGTCACATCTGAGGCAAAAAAGCGTATATCAAGCCTTTTTTGTCGAGTTTTAAAGATGTTCAGTGAGTAGAAGTGTTATTTTTTGATATTAAATAGTTTCAAAAACATGTTTAAATGGCCTAAAAAAGTATTTCAGTCCTTAAAATTTGATTTTTTTATGTGTTTAATAATTAACGGTGTCAATCCCCAACAGGAACAGAATGTACAGATATCACACACATGGTCTTGTGTAAGGATGTGATGGCTAGAGCTATCATAATGGTAACAGTGAGAGGCAAAGTCAGAGTTGGGCTCTGGCGTGAGGTAGGGTTTATAAATGTATACCAGGTTGGAAAAAAAACAGTCAAAAACATTAATTTTAGAGCTAAAAATAGGCTCGATTTAGATACTTTGCAAAATTATAATAAAACCCCAGAAAACATGTATTTCAAAGCTGAAAATATACAGTGTTTGTGTACGAAAAGCAGCAATATAGGTTTGACAATTTTATAAAGCAGTAAAAATTGATATATGCACGTTGGTTAATTTCATAAAACAGAAGGATATACTGATTTCAAAAATTGAATTAAACACTTCATGCCTATTTGGCTTGGTTTAAACACATTGTGATATTGGTTTGAAAAATCAAAACATTGATACCAATGCTCTGTTCATACTTATTCAGCAAGGTTCCATGAAATAATAGAAAAAAAAATGGTTTCAGAACTAAAGACTATTTGGTCTGGTTTTAAATTTGTGATAATTTTACAAAACGGAAGGAATTTGATTTCAAAGCTGAAAATGCACTGCTTATGCTTGTTGTTTGGTTTAGATACTTTGTAAAATTTACCACTGTAATTAAGATTTGGGAATTTTACAACAGTAGGAAACATCGATTTCAAGTCTGAGTTTATTCCTGTATAGCTTATTTTAGACACTTTTAGGAATTTCTTTCATACAATAGCATACAAATAACACTGAGGAAAATTCATTGAACTTAGGTCTACTTTGCTTTCTGAAACTTTATAAAATGGTAATATAAGCTTACAAATTTCAATTTGTTTGACACTCAACAAATTTCTTAGAGTAATAGTGCACAGAGTACTCAATGGAAAATACGGATTTCACAGTAAAAATGATTTATTTAGGCCTGTTTCAGATTATTAAAGACTTCTTGATAAATTCAATGATAATATCGTTTTAACACTTTTAAAAAAGCCTTTTTCAAACATGGAAATACTTAATTCAGGTCTGTTTTTAGTTTTTTTGACACAGCATAGATGTGAAAATTTCTGATACAAATTTAAAATACCAATTAAAAGATGAAAATGCTCAATTTCCAAGGTTGCGAGCCCTGAAAACAGCACTGTTAACTAACAATTTTCAAATTTAGAATTTTCTATATTCAAAGTCATGATTTAGGACTTCTTTCTTTTTTTATATCGTAAATTCAACAATAATATCATTGTGAAAGGTAATTTCAAAAATGAAAATAATGTTTGATTCAGTCCTGTCTTTCCGACACTACGTGAATTTTTGTGTTTGATGTTTGATAGTGCACAGACAAGATTGAAAACGAAAATGCTCAATTTTGCCCTTCTACATAAGTTCCCAAGCCTTCAAAACAGTACTGCTACTGTGAAACTACCTGATTGAAAAACAATTTTTTGTATTCAATGCTGCATTTTAGCTAATTTAATACTTCTTAAAATATTAAATCAAAAAGTAATATAGTTTCAACACTTTTACTAGAACTCAAGTAATTTTTGTGAGACAGTTGTCAATTTTTCATAAAATTGAAAATACTAATATCGAAGAGGAAAATACTCGATTTTCCACCATCACCATATGTTCATATGCATTAAAAACAGTACTGCGACTGTTACCAGTTCCTGAGGGAACCAGGGTAATTACTTCTTTATATTGTAAATTCAACAATAATATTACAGGTTGTAAAAGCTGAATTTAAACACGAAAATAATTAATTCAGTTCTGTTTTTAAATTTTTTTCTCAGTAATTGTCCTCAGAGCTGATGATTTGCAATAAAATTGAAAATACTCATTCCAAAGATGATTATACTTGATTTTGCCTCTTCAAACAAGTTCCTAAACCTTGGTGGAAAAATCAATGTTCTACATTCAAAGTCTTGATTCAGGTCTGTTTTAAAGTAAAACAAAACAAACAAACAAAAAAAGTGCTCAATCATTGATTGGCACCAGCTCTTCTAGCTGGTTATGCTCACTGGCCCCAGCAATTGTTATGGAAATATTCAACATAGCAGTTTTGCATACACATTGAAGCCGGCCTCCATAACCATTCTATGGTATGCATCAAGCCTTATGAATTAAAAAGCAGTTCAGGCTTTGACTCCAACGATAATACACAGCACCCAACTTCAACTTATCTATGTTATCGCTACACGTAATTTCACTCTCTCTTAATTTGTCATTAATGAAATCCACATAGGCATCCATCCTTCAACCAGAACTAAATTTAATTTGTACAAAGTTTCGCAAGGTATAAATAAACAATTTGTCTAGTATAAGGATGTTTTGGCCAGCTAAGCTATCGCAGAGGTTAAAGTAGTTAGGTTTGGGGTTGGGTTTATAAATGTTATATGTTCAAAATACTAGTGAAAAACATTGATTTTAAAGCTGAAAATGAAAGTTTTCTGTGGTTTTATTACTCGTAATAGGCGTGATTCAAATACTTTTTAGTATTTGAATCAACCCTATTATGAGTAATAAAACCATAGAAAACATTCATTTTGAAGCTGAAAATGTAAAAAATGTATATATATATATATATTTATATATAATGTATGTATATATATGACTATAACTTACAAAAACTCTTTAGAATAATCGATTTTCACGTAAAAATGATTGATTTAGGCCCGTTTGAAATCTTTTTTTAGACCTTTATGAATTCTATAAAACCAAATTCAAGTAATGTGAAACCAATTGTAATCCATGATTAAAGTTGATTTTCAGTTTGAAAATGAATGATTAACACCTGTGTTAACTAGCTTTTGGAACATAATACACACTTAACTATGATGCACATACATAACTATAACTTATAAAGACCCCATAGAATACTTAATTTTCAACATGATAGTAACTGATTTACGCCTTTTTTCACTCTGCAAATTTGATAAATTCTGAAATCCCCAATTCAACTGATGTGGAAAATATAATCAAACCTTATTTATTTATTTATTTAAACCTTATAAAACATCACTTTCAATGCTCAAAAAGTATTCATTATATTTATTTAGGTTGTTTTCGCTATTTACTATTTAATACATAGTAATACTATAGTATTAAAAATTCGAAACACCATTGCAAACCTTGATTTCAGAAAAAACTGTTTACAGTCTTTTATGTTGTGTTTTAAACATTAAATATTCAAATATGTTGGTTATCACTCTAAATATTCAAATAAGTTGGTAATCACTAACTAATCACTTATAAAATATAGTAATAACATAGCATTACAAATTCGAAACACCATTGCGAACATTGATTTCAAAGCTCAAAATACACTGTTTATAGCCTTTCAAATTGAGTTTTATAATTTTCAATATTCGAATATATATTATTGAGGCAATTGAAAAAAGATTTGAAACTTATAAAATATTACTTTCAATATTTTGAAAAGTGTTCTTAGTTTTCACAAACTATTTACTTATAAAATATAGTAATAGAATACAAATTCAAAGCACATTTGCAAACATTGATTTCAAAGCTCAAAATACAGTGTAGTGATTATTTTTGGTTTCATAACATCCAAGATTAGAAAATATAAAAAACTGAGGCAATTGAAAAAACCTTTTCAAACCTAATAAGACAACACATTTGCTAACATTGATTCCAAAGCTAAAAATGCACTGTTTAAGTCTTTTATGTTTGGTTTTATTAATTTTGATATTCAAATATATATCATTAAGGCAATTGAAAAAACTTGATTAAACCTGTTAAAACATCCTTTTCAATGCTGAAAATGTGTTCATTACACTTATTTGAGTTAGTTTTCACTTAATATTAACATAATATAAAATGATACTATAGCATTACATATTCAAAACACTATTGCATTGATTTCCAAGCTCAAAATGCATTGTCAAGTTAGAATTATCAAATATATATTATTGGGGCAATCGAAAAAAAACTAGTTGAAACTTCATAAAACCTTAGTTTCAATGCTGGAAATAAGTTCATTATATTCATTTGAGCTGGTTTCGGGTACCCATTTACTTACAATATGTAGTAGTACTATAGGATGAAAAATTGAAACCCTTTCAAATTGATTTTGAAGATGAAAATACAATGTTCATAGTCTTTTAAAGGGGGGTTTCATTACTTTCAATATTCAAATATATGTTATTTTGGCAATAGAAAAAAATTGTTTAAACTTTATAAAACATCTCTTTCAATACTGGAAATGTATTCATTACACTTATTTAAGTATGTTTGAATTTACTATTTACTATAGCATCAAAAATCCAAAACACAATTGCAAAAATTGATTTTAAACCTCGAAGAAGCACCATTTATAGTCTTTTCTGTTGGATTTCATAACTTCCAATATTCAAAAATATATTATTGAAGCAATTGAAAAAACTGGTTTAAACAACAAATTAATTCCAATGCTGGATATGTCTTTATAATGCTTATTAAAGTTGTTTTTCAATAATTATGGACAAAATATAAAGTAATACTATAGCAATTAAAATTCAAAAATGCGGAAAATGTGGGGGTTATTTGAAAATTTGAAAAACGTATTCAAACCTTATAACATTACTTCCAATGCTAAAAATGTCTTCATAATGAGTTGGATTTCATTAACTATTAACTAATGATATATACTTATCCTATAGCATTACAAATTCAAATAATCATTACAAACATTGATTTCGAATCTCAACATGCACTGTCTTTTATGTTAGGCTCCAAAACTTCCAATATTCAAATATATATTATTAAGGCAATTGAAAAAAGATGTTCAAACCTCATAAAACCTGAGTTTCAAAGCTGAAAATGATTTCATTGTTCTTATTTGAGTAAATTTTCACTATTTACTTTTGATATATAGTAATACAAATTCAAATTCAAAACATTACAAATTCGAAACATTACAAATTCAAAACATCGATTTCGAATCATTATATACACTGTCTTTTATGTTGGATAAGTTTTCATTAGTTATTTACTTATGATATATAGTAATACTATCCCATTGAAAATTCAAATCACATTTGTAAACATTGATTTCAAAGTTGAAAATGCAATGGTTATAGTCGTCTTGTTATTTTCAGTATCTAAATATATATTATTGGAGCAATTGAAAAAACACTTTTAGACCCCTTAAAAACACTACTTTCAATGCTGAAAATGTGTTCAGTATGCTAATATTTGAGTTGGTTTCCACTAACTATTCACTTATGATATTGATATGTCAATCGAAAAAAAACTTGTTTGGCCCTTATAAAACATGACTTTCAATGCTGAAATGTATCCATTATGCATATTGAAGTAGGTTTTCACTAATTTTCTTTATAATAACACATTAGCATTAAAAAAATCCGATTACAAACATTGATTTCAGAACTCAAAATGCAATGATTATAGTCTTTTATGTTGGGTTTCATAACTTTCAATATTAAATATATATGAATAAATGAAAAAAACTGTTTAACCCTCATGAAACGTTACTTTTAAACATTATAGAACATGATTTTCAATCCTGAATACTTATTTCAGTTGGTTTTCACTGAATATTCACATAAGATATATTGCAAATTCAAAACACCCCAGCAATAATCAATTTCTAAGACTTGTTGGAATTTATAACTTCTCATATTCAAATATATATCATTCAGGCAATTGAAATAACATGTTTACACCTCACAAAGCATTAATTTCAATGTTGAAAATGTGTTCAATATGCTTATTTAGTTGGTTATTCAAATATTCAAAATAGCATTACAAACATTGATTTCGAATCTCAATATGCACTGTTGGGTTTCATAACTATCAATATTCAAATATATATTATTGAGGCGATTGAAAAAAGATGTTTAAACCACATAAAACCTTAGTTTCAATGATAAAAATATTTTCATTGTACTAATTTGAGTGGGTTTTCACTAGTTATTTACTTATGATATATACTAGTACTATCCCATTGAAAATTCAACTCACATTTGTAAACATTGATTTCAAAGTTGAAAATGCAATGGCTATAGTCGTCTTGTTATTTTCAGTATCTAAATATATATTATTGAAGCAATTGAAAAAACTCTTTTGAACCCCTTAAAACATCACTTTCAATAATGAAAATGTGTTTAGTATGTTAATTCATATTTATTTATTAATGTTATAAAAACAAACTGTTTTCAGAAACTATCTACTTATGATATATACTTATACTATAGCATTACAAATTCGAAACATCATTACAAACATTGATTTCAAATCTCAATATGGACTGTTCTTGGTCTTTTCTGTTGGGTTTCATAACTTTCAATATTCAACTGTATGTCGAGGCAATTTGAAAAACGTATTCAAACCTTATAAAACATTATTTCCAATGCTGAAAATGTCTTCATAATGACTTGGTTTTCATTAACTAATGATGTATATTTATACTATAGCATAACAAATTCAAATAATCACCACAAACATTGATTTCTAATCTCAATATGCACTGTTCATAGTCTTCTATGTTGGGTTCCATAATTTTCAAAATTAAACTATGTATTGATAAGGCATTTTGAAAAACGAATTCAAACTTATAAAACATTACTTTCAATGCTAAAAATGTCTTCATAATGAGTTGGTAATTCACTAACTATTAAATGATGATATATACTTATACTATAGCATAGCAAATTCAAAACATCATTGAAAATATTTTCAAATCTCAACATGCACTATCTTTCATGTTAGGTTCCATAACTTTCAATATTCAAATATATATTACTAAAGCAATTGAAAAAAGATGTTTAAACCGCATAAAACCTTAATGTCAATGCTGAAAATGTTTTCATATGTTAGTTTTCACTAATTATTTACTTATGATATATAGTAATACTATCCCATAAAAAATTCAAATCACTTTTGTAAACATTGATTTCAAAATTGAAAATGCAATACAGTTGATTTGTTATTTTCAATATCTAAATATATATTATTGAGGCAATTGAAATACTGTTTTGAACCCCCTAAGAAATTACTTTCAATGCCGAAAATGTGTTCAGTATGCTTATCCAAATTTATTCATTTATGCTATGAAAGATAACTGTTTTCACAAACTATCTACTAAATTCTAAACATCATTACAAACATTGATTTCAAATCTCAATATGCCCTGTTAATAGTCTTTTATGTTGGGTTTCATAACTTCCAATATTGAACTATGTATTGATAAGGCATTTTAAAAAACAAACATAAACATTATAAAACATTACTTTCAATGCTAAAACTGTCTTCATAATGAGTTGGTATCCACTATCAACTGATGATAAATACTTATACTATAGCATTACAAATTCAAAACATCATTACAAACATTGATTTCGAATCTCAACATGCACTGTCTTTCAAGTTGGGCTCCATAACTTCCAATATTCAAATGTTTATTATCAAGGCAATTGAAAAAGATCTTTAAACCTCATAAAACCTTAGTGTCAATGCTGAAAATGTTTTCATCGTTCTTGTATATGTTAGTTTTCACTATTTATTTACTTATGATGTATAGTAATACTATCCCATTAAAAATTCAAATCACCTTTGTGAACATTGATTTCAAAGTTGAAAATGAAATATAGTAGATTTGTTATTTTCAGTATCTAAATATATATTATTGAGGCAATTGAAAAAACTGTTTTGAACCCCCAAAAGAATTACTTTCATTGATGGAAATGTGTTCAGTATGCTTCTCCAAATTTATTCATTTATGCAATGAAAAATAAATGTTTTCATAAACTATCTGCTAAATTAAAAACATCATTACAAACATTGATTTCTAATCTCAATATCCACTGTTCATAGTCTTTTATGTTAAGTTACATAACTTCCAATATTAAACTATGTATTGATGAGGTATTATAAAAACAAATATAAAAACATTATAAAACATTACTTTCAATGCTAGAAATGTCTTCATAATGAGTTGGTATCCACCAACTATTAACTGATGATATATACTTATACTATAGCATAGCAAATTCAAAACATCATTAAAAACATTGATTTCAAATCTCAACGTGCACTGTCTTACATGTTGGGTCCCATACCTTCCAATATTCAAATGTTTATTATCAAGGCAATTGAAAAAAGATTTTTAATCCTCATAAAAGCTTAGTGTCAATGCTTCAAATTCTTTAATCGTTCTTCTATATGTTAGTTTCACTAATTATTTAATTATGATGTATAGTAATACTATCCCATTAAAAATTCAAATCACCTTTGTGAACATTGATTTCAAAGTGTAAAATGCAATATAGTTAATTTGTTATTGTCAGTATCAAAAAATATATATTATTGAGGCAATTGAAAAAACTGTTTTGAACCCCCTAAAAAATTACTGCCATTGCTAAAAATGTGTTCAGTATGCTTATCAAAATTTATTCATTTATGCTATGAAAAATGAATTTCACGAAATATCTACTAAATTCTAAACATCATTAAAAACATTGATTTGAAATCTCAATATGCACTGTACATAGTCTTTTATATTGGGTTTCGTAACTTTCAATATTAAACTATGTATTGATGACGCATTTTAACAAACAAACATTTACATTGTAAAACATTACTTCCAATGCTGAAATGTCTTCAAAATGAGTTAGTTCTCACTAACTAGTAACTAATGAAATATACTTATAATATAGCATTGCAAATTCAAATCATCATTA
Source organism: Thysanoteuthis rhombus (assembly GCA_963457665.1). Lineage (NCBI taxonomy): Eukaryota > Metazoa > Mollusca > Cephalopoda > Oegopsida > Thysanoteuthidae > Thysanoteuthis > Thysanoteuthis major. The sequence goes on from OY735214.1 coordinate 27,337,754, forward strand.
CAAACTTTGATATCAATCCGCAATATGCAATGTTCATAGTCTTTTATGTTATGTTTCAAAACTTTCAATATTAAACTATGGATTCATGGATCATTTTAAAAACAATCATAAACATTATAAAACGTTACTTTCAATGCTAAAAATGTCTTCATAATGAGTTGCTTCTCACTAACTATTAACTAATAATATATACTTTTAACATTGCATTTCAAATTCAAATCATCCTTACAAACATTGATTCGAAATCTCAATATGCACTGTTCATAGTCTTTTGTTGGGTTTCTAAACTTTCAATATCAAACTATGCATTGATGATACATTTTAAAAATCAAATATAAACATTATTAAACATTACTTTTAATAATGAAAATGTCTTCATAATGAGTTGGTTTTTCACAAACTACTATTTAATGATATATACTTATGATATGGCATTGAAAATTCAAATCATCATTACAAATATTGATTTCCAATCTCAATATGTACTGTTCATAGTCTTTTATGTTGGGTTTCACAATTTTCAATATTGAACTATGTATTGATGAGGCATTTCAAAAAACAAACATTAACATTGTAAAACATTACTTCCGATGCTGAAATGTCTTCGAAATGAATTAGTTCTCACTAACTATTAACTAATGAAATATACTTGTGATATAGCATTGCAAATTCAAATCATCATTACAAACATTGATTTCAAATCTCAATATGCACTGTTCATAGTGTTTTATGTTGGGTTTAGCAACTTTCAATATTAAACTATGCATTGATGAGGCATTTCAAAAAACAAATATAAACATTATAAAACATTACTTTCAATGCCGAAAATGTCTCCATAATGGGTTGGTTCTCACTAACTATTAACTAATAATATATACTTATGATATGGCATTGAAAATTAAAATCATCATTACAAATATTGATTTCCAATCTCAATATGCATGGTTCATAGTCTTTTATGTTATGTTTCATAACTTTTAATATCAAACTATGTATGATGATACATTTTAAAAAACAAATATAAACATTTTAAACATTACTTTTAATGATGAAAATGTCTTCATAATGAGTTGGTTTTCACAAATTATTATTTAATTATATATACTTATGGCATTGCAAATTCAGATCATCATTACAAACATTGATTTCAAATCTCAATATGCACTGTTCATAGTCTTTTATATCTGGTTTCGTAACTTTCAATATTAAACTATGTATTGATGGGGCATTTTAAAAAAAAAATTAACATTATAAAACATTATTTCCAATGCAAAAAACGTCTTCATAATGAGTTAGTTCTCACTAACTATTAACTAATGATATATACTGATAGCATTGCAAATTCAAATCATCATTACAAACATTGATTTGAAATCTCAATATGCACTGTTCATAGTCTTTTATGTTGGGTTTCATAACTTTCAATATTAAACTATGTATTGATGAGGCATTTTAACAAACAAACATTAACATTGTAAAACATCACTTCAGATGCTAAAATGTCTTCAAAATGAGTTAGTTCTCACTAACTATTAACTAATGATATATACTTATAGAATTGCAAATTCAAATCATCATTACAAACATTGATTTCAAATCTCAATATGCACTGTTCACAGTCTTTCATGTTGGGTTTCATAACTTTCAATATTAAACTAAGTATTAACAAACGAACATTAACATTGTAAAACATTACTTCCAATGATAAAATGTCTTCAAAATCAGTTTGTTCTCACTAACTATTAACTAATGAAATATACCACAAACATTGATTTCAAATCTCAATACGCAGTGTTCATAGTCTTTCATGTTGGGTTTCATAACTTCCAATATTAAACTAGTTGGTTTTCTATTTACTATTAACTACTGTCTATTGTACTTACTGTCCATAGTACATATAATACAGCATTTCATATTCAAATCATTATTACAAATTGATTTCAAATCTCAATATGCACTGTTCATAGTGTTTTATGTTGGGTTTAACAACTTTCAATATTAAACTATGCATTGATGAGGCATTTCAAAAAACAAATATAAACATTATAAAACGTTACTTTCAATGCCGAAAATGTCTCCATAATTAACTAATTATATAATTATAATTAACTAATTATATATACTTATAATATAGCATTGCAAATTCAAATCATCATTGCAAATATTGTTTCAAATCTCAATATACACTGTTCATAGTCTTTTATGTTGGGTTTCATAACTTTCAATATTAAGCTATGTATTGATGGGGCATTTTGAAAAACAACCATAAACATTATATAACGTTACTTTCAATGCTAAAAAATGTCTTCATAATGAGGTGGTTTTCACTAACTATTACCTAATTATATATAATTCTAATGTAGCATTGCAAATTCAAATCATTACAAACGTTGATTTCAAATCTCAATATGCACTGTTCATGGTCTTTTATGTTGGGTTTCATAACTTTTAATATCAAACTGTGTATTGATGAGGCATTTCAAAAAACTAATATAAACATTATAAAACATTACTTTCAATGATAAAAATTTCTCCATTATGAGTTGGTTTTCACTAACTATTAACTAATAATATATAATTATAGCATTAAAAATTCAATGATATATACTTATAATATAGCATTACACATTCAAATCATCATTACAAACATTGATTTCAAATATCAATATGCACTGTTCATAGTTTTTTAATGTTGGGTTTCATAACTTTCAATACCAAACTATGTATTGATGGGGCATTTCAAAAATCAAACATAAACATTATAAAACGTTACTTTCAGTGGTAAAACTGTCTTCATAATGAGTTGGTTTTCACTAACTATTAACTAATTATATATACTTTTAATATAGCATTACAAATTCAAATCATCATTCCAAACATTGATTTCAAATCTCAATATGCACTGTTCATAGTCTTTTATATTGGGTTTCTAAACTTTCAATATCAAACTATGTATTGATGAGGCATTGTAAAAAACAAATATAAACATTATAAAACATTACTTCCAATGCTGAAACTGTCTTCATAATGAGATGGTTTTCACTAACTATTAACTAATGATATATACTTATATATAATGATATATACTTATATATAACTAATGAAATATATATATAATACTGCATTACAAATTAAATTCATCATTACAAACATTGATTTCAAATCTCAATATGCACTGTTCATAGTCTTTTATGTTGGGTTTCAAAATTTTCAATATTAAACTCTGTATTAATGGGATATTTTAAAAAACAAGCATATACATTTTAAAACATTACTTCCGATGCTAAAAATGTCTTCATAATGAGTTGGTTTTCACTTACTAATAACTAATGATATATACTTATAATACTGCATTGCAAATTCAAATCATCATTACAAACATTGTTTTGAAATCTCAATATGCACTGTTCATAGTCTTTTATATTGGGTTTCTAAACTTTCAATATCAAACTATGTATTGATGAAGCATTGTGAAAAACAAATACAAACATTATGAAACGTTACTTTCAATCGTAAAAATGTCCTCATAATGAGTTGGTTTTCACTAACTATTAACTAATTATATATACTTTTAATATAGCATTACACATTCAAATCATCATTACAAACATTGATTTGAAATCTCAATATGCACTGTTCATAGTCTTTTATGTTGGGTTTCATAACTTTCAATACTAAACTATGTATTGATGGGGCATTTTAAAAAACAAACATAAACATTATAAAACATTACTTCCAATGCTAAAAATGTCTTCCTAATGAGTTGGTTCTCACTTACTAATAACTAATGATATATATTTATAATACTGAATTACAAATTAAATTCATCATTACAAACATTGATTTCAAATCCCAATATGCACTGTTCATAGTCTTTTATGTTGGGTTTCATAATTTTCAATATTAAACTATGTATTAATGGGATATTCAAAAAAAAAAGCATATACATTTTAAAACATTACTTCCGATGTTAAAATGTCTTCATAATGAGTTGGTTTTCACTAACTATTAACTAATGATATATACTTATAATATAGCATTACACATTCAATCATCATTACAAACATTGTTTTGAAATCTCAATATGCACTGTTCATAGTCTTTTATGTTGGGTTTCATAACTTCCAATATTAAACTATGTATTGATGGGGCATTTGAAATACTAAACATAAACATTATAAAACATTACTTCCAATGGGAAATATGTCTTCATAATGAGTTGGTTTTCACTACCTCCTAACTAATGATATATACTCCTAATATAGCATTGCAAATTCAAATCATCATTACAAACATTGTTTTCAAATCTCAATATGCACTGTTCAGAGTCTTTTATGTTTGGTGTCATAACTTTCAATATTGAAGTATGTATTGAATTACTTTCAATGCTGAAAATGTGGTCAGTATGCATATCAAATTTTATTCATTTTATGCTCTGGAAAATGAATTTTGTAAAGTATCTACTAAATTCTAAACATCTTTACAAACATTGATGGGGTTTTTTAAAACACAAACATAAACATTATAAAACATTACTTTCAATGGTAAAAATGTCTTCATAATGAGTTGGTTTTCACTAACTATTAACTAATTATTTATACTTATAATATATAGCATTACACATTCAAATCATCATTACAAACATTGTTTTGAAATCTCAATATGCACCGTTCATAGTCTTTTATATTGGGTTTCTAAACTTTCAATATCAAACTATGTATTGATGAGGCATTGTAAAAAACTAACATAAACATTATAAAACGTTACTTCCAATGCTAAAAATGTCTTCATAATGAGTTGGTTTTCACTTACTAATAACTAATGATATATACTTATAATACTGCATTGCAAATTCAAATCATCATTACAAACATTGTTTTGAATTCTCAATATGCACTGTTCATAGTCTTTTATATTGGGTTTCTAAACTTTCAATATCAAACTATGTATTGATGAGGCATTGTAAAAAACAAATATAAACATTATAAAACGTTCCTTTCAATGGTAAAAATGTCCTCATAATGAGTTGGTTTTCACTAACTATTAACTAATTATATATACTTTTAATATAGCATTGCAAATTCAAATCATCATTACAAACATTGTTTTCAAATCTCAATATGCACTGTTCTGAGTCTTTCATGTTAGGTTTCATAACTTTCAATATTAAAATATGTATTGATGGGGCATTTTAAATACTAAACATAAACATTATAAAACATTACTTCCAATGCTAAAAATGTCTTCATAATGAGTTGGTTTTCACTTACTAATAACTAAAGATATATACTTATAATACTGCATTTCAAATTCAAATCATCATTACAAACATTGATTTCAAATCTCAATATGCACTGTTCATAGTCTTTTATGTTGGGTTTCATAATTTTCAATATTAAACTCTGTATTAATGGGATATTTTAAAAAACAAGCATATACATTTTAAAACATTACTTCCGATGCTAAAAATGTCTTCATAATGAGTTGGTTTTCACTTACTAATAACTAATGATATATACTTATAATACTGCATTGCAAATTCAAATCATCATTACAAACATTGTTTTGAAATCTCAATATGCACTGTTCATAGTCTTTTATATTGGGTTTCTAAACTTTCAATATCAAACTATGTATTGATGAGGCATTGTGAAAAACAAATACAAACATTATAAAACGTTACTTTCAATCGTAAAAATGTCCTCATAATGAGTTGGTTTTCACTAACTATTAACTAATTATATATACTTTTAATATAGCATTACACATTCAAATCATCATTACAAACATTGATTTGAAATCTCAATATGCACTGTTCATAGTCTTTTATGTTGGGTTTCATAACTTTCAATACTAAACTATGTATTGATGGGGCATTTTAAATACTAAACATAAACATTATAAAACATTACTTCCAATGCTAAAAATGTCTTCATAATGAGTTGGTTTTCACTTACTAATAACTAAAGATATATACTTATAATACTGTATTTCAAATTCAAATCATCATTACAAACATTGATTTCAAATCTCAATATGCACTGCCCATAGAATTTTATGTTGGGTTTCATAACTTCCACTATTAAACTATGTATTGATGGGACATTTTAAATACTAAACATAAACATTATAAAACATTACTTCCAATATTAAATATGTCTTCATAATGAGTTGGTTTTGACTTACTAATAACTAATTATATATACTCCTGATATAGCATTGCAAATTCAAATCTCCATTCCAAACATTATATTCAAATCATGATTTTCATAATTTTCAATATTGAACTATGTATTCATGGGGTATTTTAAAAAACAAACATAAACATTATTAAACATCACTTCCAATGCTAAAAACGTCTCCATAATGAGTTGGTTTTCACTAACTATTAACTAATGATATATACTTATAATATAGCATTGCAAATTCAAATCATCATTACAAACATTGATTTCAAATATCAATATGCACTGTTCATAGTTTTTCAACGTTGGGTTTCATAACTTTCAATATTAAACTATGTATTGATGGGGCATTTTAAAAATCAAACATAAACTTTATAAAACATTACTTCCAATGCTAAAACTGTCTTCATAATGAGTTGATTTTCACTAACTATTAACTAATTATATATACTTATAATATAGCATTACACATTCAAATCATCATTACAAACATTGAATTCAAATCTCAATATGCACTGTTCATAGTTTTTTAATGTTGGGTTTCATAACTTTCAATATTAAACTATGTATTGATGGGGCATTTTAAAAATCAAATATAAACATTATAAAACATTGCTTCCAATGGTAAAAATGTCTTCATAATGAGTTGGTTTTCACTACTTCTTAACTAATGATATATACTCCTAATATAGCATTGTACATTCAAATCATCATTACAAACATTGATTTCAAATCTCAATATGCACTGTTCATAGTTTTTTAATGTTGGTTTTCATAACTTTCAATATCAAACTATGTATTGATGGGGCATTTTAAAAATCAAATATAAACATTATAAAACATTACTTCCAATGCTAAAAATGTCTTTATAATGAGTTGGTTTTCACTAACTATTAACTAATGATATATACTTATAATTTAGCATTACACATTCAAATCATCATTACAAACATTGATTTCAAATCTCAATATGCAATGTTCATAGTCTTTTATATTGGGTTCCTAAACTTTCAATATCAAACTATGTATTGATGAGGCATTGTAAAAATCAAATATAAACATTATAAAACGTTACTTTCAATGGTGAAAATGTCTTCATAATGAGTTGGTTTTCACTAACTATTAACTAATTATATATACTTTTAATATAGCATTGCAAATTCAAATCATCATTACAAACATTGATTTCAAATATCAATATGCACTGTTCATAGTTTTTTAATGTTGGGTTTCATAACTTGCAATATTAAACTATGTATTGATGGGACATTTTAAAAATCAAATATAAACATTATGAAACATTACTTCCAATGCTAAAAATGTCTTTATAATGAGTTGGTTCTCACTTAATATTAACTAATGATATATACTTATAATATAGCATTACACATTCAAATCATCATTACAAACATTGATTTCAAATCTCAATATGCACTGTTTATAGTCTTTTATATTGGGTTTCTAAACTTTCAATATCAAACTATGTATTGATGAGGCATTGTAAAAAAACAAATATAAACATTATAAAACGTTACTTTAAATGGTGAAAATGTCTTCATAATGAGTTAGTTTTCACTACTTCTTAACTAATGATATATACACCTAATATAGCATTGCACATTTCAAATCATCATTACAAACATTGATTTGAAATCTCAATATGCACTGTTCATAGTTTTTTAATGTTGAGTTTCATAACTTTCAATATCAAACTATGTATTGATGGGGCATTTTAAAAATCAAACATAAACATTATAAAACATTACTTCCAATGGTGAATATGTCTTCATAATGAGTTCGTTTTCACTACCTCTTAACTAATGATATATTCTCCTAATATAGCATTGCAAATTCAAATCATCATTACAAACATTGTTTTCAAATCTCAATATGCACTGTTCATAGTCTTTTATGTTGGGTTTCATAATTTTCAATATTTAACCATGTATTCATGGGGTATTTTAAAAAACAAACATAAAAATTATTAAACATTACTTCCAATGCTAAAAACGTCTCCATAATGAGTTTGTTTTCACTTGGTATAAACTAATGATATATCCTTATAATATAGCATTGCAAATTCAAATCATCATTACAAACATTGATTTCAAATCTCAATATGCACTGTTCATAGTTTTTTAATGTTGGGTTTCATAATTTTCAATATTACACTATATATTGATGGGGCATTTTAAAAATCAAACAAAAACATTATAAAACATCACATCCGAAGCTAAAACTGTCTTCATAATGAGTTGGTTTTCACTAACTATTAACTGATGATATATACTTATAATATAGCATTACACATTCAAATCATCATTACAAACATTGTTTTGAAATCTCAATATGCACTGTTTATAGTCTTTTATATTGAGTTTCTAAACTTTCAATATCAAACTATGTATTGATGTGGCATTGTAAAAAACAAATTTAAACATTATAAAACTTTACTTTCAATGGTAAAAATGTCTTCATAATGAGTTGGTTTTCAGTAACTATTAACTAATTATAAATACTTTTGATATAGCATTGCAAATTCAAATCATCATTCCAAACATTGATTTCAAATCTCAATATGCACTGTTCATAATCTTTTATGTTGGGTTTCATAACTTTCAATATTAAACTATGGATTGATTGGGCATTTAAAAAACAAACATAAACATTATAGAACATTACTTCCAATGCTGAAAATGTCTTCATAATGAGTTGGTTTTCACTTACTAATAACTAATGATATATATTTATAATGCTGCATTACAAATTCAAATCATCATTACAAACATTGATTTCAAATCTCAATATGCACTGCCCATAGTCTTTTATGTTGGGTTTCATAACTTTCAATATTAAACTATGTATTGATTGGGCATTTTAAATACTAAACATAAACATTATAAAACATTACTTCCAATGCTGAAAATGTATTCATAATGAGTTGGTTTTCACTACTTATTAACTAATGATATATACTCCTAATATAGCATTGCACATTCAAATCATCATTACAAACATTGATTTCAAATCTCAATATGCACTGTTCATAGTTTTTTAATGTTGGGTTTCATAAATTTCAATATCAAACTATGTATTGATGGGGCATTTTAAAAATCAAACATAAACATTATAAAACATTACTTCCAATGCTAAAACTGTCTTCATAATGAGTTGGTTTTCACTAACTATTAACTAATGATATATTCTTATAATATAGCATTGCAAATTCAAATCATCATTACAAACATTGATTTCAAATCTCAATATGCACTGTTCATAGTTTATCAATGTTGGGTTTCATAACTTTCAATATTGAACTATATATTGATGGGGCATTTTGAAAATCAAATATAAACATTATAAAACATTACTTCCAATGCTAAAACTGTCTTCATAATGAGTTGGTTTTCACTAACTATTAACTAATGATATATTCCTATAATATAGCATTGCAAATTCAAATCATCATTACAAACATTGATTTCAAATCTCAATATGCACTGTTCATAGTCTTTTATATTGGGTTTCATAACTTTCATTATCAAACTATGTATTGATGGGGCATTTTAAAAATCAAATATAAACATTATAAAATGTTACCTTCAATGGTGAAAATGTCTTCATAATGAGTTGGTTTTCACCAACTATTAACTAATTATATATACTTTTAATATAGCATTGCAAATTCAAATCATCATTGCAAACATTGATTTCAAATCTCAATATGCACTGTTCATGGTCTTTTATGTTGGGTTTCATAACTTTCAATATTAAACTATGTATTGATTGGGCATTTTAAAAAACAAACATAAACATTATAAAACATTACTTCCAATGCTGAAAATGTCTTCATAATGAGTTGGTATCCACCAACTATCTACTGATGATATATACTTATACTATAGCATAGCAAATTCAAAACATCATTAAAAACATTGATTTAAAATCTCAAGGTGTACTGTCTTACATGTTGGGTTCCATAACTTCCAATATTCAAATGTTTATTATCTAGGCAATTGAAAAAAGATTTTTAAACCTCATGAAAGCTTAGTGTCAATGCTTCAAATGCTTTCATTGTTCTGCTATGTGTTAGTTTTCACTAATTATTTACTTATGATGTATAGTTATACTATCCCATTGAAAATTCAAATCACCTTTGTGAACATTGATTTCAAAGTGTAAAATGCAATATAGTTGATTTGTTATTTTCAGTATCTGATTATATATATTATTGAGGCAATTGAAAAACCGGTTTTGAACCCCCTAAAGAATTACTTTAAATGCTGAAAATGTGGTCAGTATGCATATCAAATTTTATTCATTTTATGCTCTGGAAAATAAATTTTGTAAAGTATCTACTAAATTCTAAACATCTTCACAAACATTGATGGGGCATTTTAAATACTAAACATAAACATTATAAAACATTACTTCCAATGGTAAATATGTCTTCATAATGAGTTGGTTTTCACTAACTATTAACTAATTATATATACTTTTAATATAGCATTGCAAATTCAAATCATCATTACAAACATTGATTTCAAATCTCAATATGCATTGTTCATAGCCTTTTATGTTAGGTTTCATAACTTTCAATATTAAACTATGTATTGATTGGGCATTTTAAAAAACAAACATAAACATTATAAAACATTACTTCCAATGCTGAAAATGTCTTCATAATGAGTTGGTTTTCACTTACTAATAACTAATGATATATACTTATAATATAGCATTGCAAATTCAAATCATCATTCCAAACATTGTTTTCAAATCTCGATATGCACTGTTCATAGTCTTTTATGTTGTGTTTCATAATTTTCGATATTAAACTATGTATTCTTGGATTATTTTAAAAAACAAACATAAACATTATTAAACATTACTTCCAATGCTAAAAACGTCTCCATAATGAGTTGGTTTTCACTAACTATTAACTAATGATATATAATTATAATATAGCATTACACATTCAAATCATCATTACAAACATTGATTTCAAATCTCAATATGCACTGTTCATAGTTTTTTAATGTTGGGTTTCATAACTTTCAATACCAAACATTACTTCCAATGGTAAATATGTCTTCATAATGAGTTGGTTTTCACTACCTCTTAACTAATGATATATACTCCTAATATAGCATTGCAAATTCAAATCATCATTACAAACATTGTTTTCAAATCTCAATATGCACTGTTCATAGTCTTTTATATTGAGTTTCTAAACTTTCAATATCAAATTATGTATTGACTGGGCATTCTAAAAAACAAACATAAACATTATAAAACATTACTTCCAATGGTAAATATATCTTCATAATGAGTTGGTTTTCACTACTTCTTAACTAATGATATATACTCCTAATATAGCATTGCAAATTCAAATCATCATTACAAACATTGATTTCAAATCTCAATATGCACTGTTCATAGTCTTTTATGTTGGGTTTCATAACTTTCAATATTGAACTATATATTGATGGGGCATTTTAAAAAACAAACATATACATTATAAAACATTACTTCCAATGGTAAATATATCTTCATAATGAGTTGGTTTCCACTACTTCTTAACTAATGATATAGACTCCTAATATAGCATTGCAAATTCAAATCATCATTACAAACATTGATTTCAAATCTCAATATGCATTGTTCATAGTTTTATTAATGTTGGGTTTCATAACTTTCAATATTAAACTATGTATTGATGGGGCATTTTAAAAATCGAATATAAACATTATAAAACATTACTTCCAATGCTAAAACTGTCTTCATAATGAGTTGGTTTTTACTAACTATTAACTAATGATATATACTTATAATATAGCATTGCAAATTCAAATCATCATTACAAACATTGTTTTGAAATCTCAATATGCACTGTTCATAGCCTTTTATATTGGGTTTCTAAACTTTTAATATCAAACTATGTATTGATGGGGCATTTTAAAAATCAAACATAAACATTATAGAACATTACTTCCAATGCCGAAACTGTCTTCATAATGAGTTGGTTTTCACTAACTATTAACTGATGATATATACTTATAATATAGCATTATACATTCAAATCATCATTACAAACATTGATTCCAAATCTTCATATGCACTGTTCATAGTCTTTTATATTGGGTTTCTAAACTTTCAATATTAAACTATGTATGGATGGGGCATTTTAAATACTAAACATAAACATTATAAAACATTACTTCCAATGGTAAATATGTCTTCATGATGAGTTGGTTTTCACCTACTAATAACTAATGATATATACTTATAATACTGCATTACAAATTCAAATCATCATTACAAAAATTGATTTCAAATCTCAATATGCACTGTTCATAGTTTTTCAATGTTGGGTTTCATAACTTTCAATATCAAACTATGTATTGATGGGGCATTTTAAAAATCAAACATAAACATTATAGAACATTACTTCCAATGCTAAAACTGTCTTCATAATGAGTTGGTTTCCACTAACTATTAACTAATGATATATACTTATAATACTGCATTACAAATTCAAATCATCATTACAAAAATTGATTTCAAATCTCAATATGCACTGTTCATAGTTTTTCAATGTTGGGTTTCATAACTTTCAATATCAAACTATGTATTGATGGGGCATTTTAAAAATCAAACATAAACATTATAGAACATTACTTCCAATGCTAAAACTGTCTTCATAATGAGTTGGTTTCCACTAACTATTAACTAATGATATATATTTATAATATAGCATTACACATTCAAATCATCATTACAAACATTGATTCCAAATCTCAATATGCACTGTTCATAGTTTTTTAATGTTGGGTTTCATAACTTTCAATATCAAACTATGTATTGATGGGGCATTTTAAAAATCAAATATGAACATTATAAAACATTACTTCCAATGCTAAAACTATCTTCATAATGAGTTGGTTTTCACTAACTATTAACTAATGATATATACTTATAATATAGCATTACACATTCAAATCATCATCACAAACTTTGTTTTGAACTCTCAATATGCACTGTTCATAGTCTTTTATATTGAGTTTCTAAACTTTCAATATAAAACTATGTATTGATGAGGCATTGTAAAAAACAAATATAAACATTATAAAACGTTACTTTCAATGGTAAAAATGTCTTCATAATGAGTTGGTTTTAACTAACTATTAACTAATTATATATACTTATAATATAGCATTACACATTCAAATCATCATTACAAACATTGATTTCAAATCACAATATGCACTGCCCATAGTCTTTTATGTTGGGTTCCATAACTTCCAATATTAAACTATGTATTGATGGGGCATTTCAAATACTAAACATAAACATTATAAAACATTACTTCCAATATTAAATATGTCTACATAATGAGTTGGTTTTCACTTACTAATAACTAATGATATATACTTATAATACTGCATTACAAATTCAAATCATCATTACAAACATAGATTTCAAATCTCAATATGAACTGTTCATAGTTTTTCCAATGTTGGGTTTCATAACTTTCAATATCAAACTATGTATTGATGGGGCATTTCAAAAATCAAACATAAACATTATGAAACATTACTTCCAATGCTAAAACTGTCTTCATAATGAGTTAGTTTTCACTAACTATTAACTAATGATATATACTTATAATATAGCATTACACATTCAAATCATCATTACAAACATTGTTTTGAAATCTCAATATGCACCATAGTCTTTTATATTGGGTTTCATAACTTTCAATATTAAACTATGTATTGATTGGGCATTTCAAAAAACAAACATAAACATTATAAAACATTACTTCCAATGCTAAAACTGTCTTCATAATGAGTTGGTTTTCACTTACTAATAACTAATGATATATACTTATAATACTGCATTACAAATTCAAATCATCATTACAAACATTGATTTCAAATCTCAATATGCACTGCCCATAGTCTTTTATGTTGGGTTTCATAACTTTCAATATTAAACTATGTATTGATTGGGCATTTCGAAAAACAAACATAAACATTATAAAACATTACTTCCAATGCTAAAACTGTCTTCATAATGAGTTGGTTTTCATTTACTAATAACTAATGATATATACTTATAATACTGCATTACAAATTCAAATCATCATTACAAACATTGATTTCAAATCTCAATATGCACTGTTCATAGTTTTTTTAATGTTGGGTTTCTTAACTTTCAATATCAAACTATGTATTGATGGGGCATTTTAAATACTAAACATAAACATTATAAAACATTACTTCCAATGCTAAAACTGTCTTCATAATGAGTTGGTTTTCACTAACTATTAACTAATGATATATACTTATAATATAGCATTACACATTAAATCATCATTACAAACATTGTTTTGAAATCTCAATATGCACTGTTCATAGTCTTTTATATTGAGTTTCTAAACTTTCAATATCAAACTATGTATTGATTTGGCATTGTAAAAAACAAATTTAAACATTATAAAACGTTACTTTCAGTGGTAAAAATGTCTTCATAATGAGTTGGTTTTCACTAACTATTAACTAATTATATATACTTTTAATATAGCATTGCAAATTCAAATCATCATTACAAACATTGATTCCAAATCTTCATATGCACTGTTCATAGTCTTTTATATTGGGTTTCTAAACTTTCAATATTAAACTATGTATGGATGGGGCATTTTAAATACTAAACATAAACATTATAAAACATTACTTCCAATGCTGAAAATGTCTTCATAATGAGTTGGTTTTCACTAACTATTAACTAATTATATATACTTTTAATATAGCATTGCAAATTCAAATCATCATTACAAACATTGTTTTCAAATCTCAATATGCACGGTTCACAGTCTTTTATGTTGGGTTTCTTAACTTTCAATATTAAACTATGTATTGATTGGGCATTTTAAAAAACAAACATAAACATTATAAAACATTACTTCCAATGCTGAAAATGTCTTCATAATGAGTTGGTTTTCACTTACTAATAACTAATGATATATACTTATAATACTGCATTACAAATTCAAATCATCATTACAAACATTGATTTCAAATCTCAATATGCACTGCCCATAATCTTTTATGTTTGGTTTCATAACTTCCAATATTAAACTATGTATTCATGGGGTATTTTGAAAAACAAACATAAACATTTTTAAACATTACTTCCAATGCTAAAAACGTCTCTAATGAGTTGGTTTTCACTAACTAATAACTAATGATATATACTCCTAACAGAGCATTGCAAATTCAAATCATCATTACAAACATTGATTTCAAATATCAATATGCACTGTTCATAGTTTTTTAATGTTGGGTTTCATAACTTTCAATACCAAACTATGTATTGATGGGGCATTTCAAAAATCAAACATAAACATTATAAAACGTTACTTTCAGTGGTAAAACTGTCTTCATAATGAGTTGGTTTTCACTAACTATTAACTAATTATATATACTTTTAATATAGCATTGCAAATTCAAATCATCATTACAAACATTGATTTCAAATCTCAATATGCACTGTTCAAAGTCTTTTATATTGGGTTTCTAAACTTTCAATCTTAAACTATTTATTGATTAGGAATTTTAAAAAACAAACATAAACGTTATAAAACATTACTTCCAATGCTGAAAATGTCTTCAAAATGAGTTGGTTTTCACTTACTAATAACTAATGTTATATACTTATAATACTGCATTACAAATTCAAATCATCATTACAAACATTGATTTCAAATCTCAATATGCACTGCCCATAGTCTTTTATGTTGGGTTTCATAACTTCCAATATTAAGCTATGTATTGATGGGGCATTTTAAATGCTAAACATAAACATTATAAAACATTACTTCCAATGCTAAAACTGTCTTATGATGAGTTGGTTTTTACTAACTATTAACTAATGATATATACTTTTAATATAGCATTGCAAATTCAAATCATCATTACAAACATTGATTCCAAATCTCAATATGCACTGTTCATAGTCTTTTATGTTGGGTTTCATAACTTTCAATATTAAACTATGTATTCATGGGGCATTTTAAAAAACAAACATAAACATTATAAAACATTACTTCCAATGCTAAAACTGTCTTCATAATGAGTTGGTTTTCACTAACTATTAACTAATTATATATACTTTTAATATAGCATTACACATTCAAATCATCATTACAAACATTGATTTCAAATATCAATATGCACTGCCCATAGTCTTTTATGTTGGGTTTCATAATTTCCAATATTAAACTATGTATTGATGGGGCATTTTAAATACTAAACATAAACACTATAAAACATTACTTCCAATGGTGAATATGTCTTCATAATGAGTTGGTTTTGACTACTTCTTAACTAATGATATATACTCCTAACATAGCATTGCAAATTCAAATCATCATTACAAACATTGATTTCAAATCTCAATATGCACTCTTCATAGTTTTTTAATGTTGGGTTTCATAACTTTCAATATCAAACTATGTATTGATGGGGCATTTTAAATACTAAACATAAACATTATAAAACATTACTTCCAATGCTAAAACTGTCTGCATAATGAGTTGGTTTTCACTAACTATTAACTAATTATATATACTTTTAATATAGCATTGCAAATTCAAATCATCATTACAAACATTGTTTTCAAATCTCAATATGCACTGTTCACAGTCTTTTATGTTGGGTATCATAACTTTCAATATTAAACTATGTATTGATTGGGAATTTTAAAAAACAAACATAAACATTATAAAACATTACTTCCAATGCTAAAAATGTCTTCATAATGAGTTGGTTTTCACTTACTAATAACTAATGTTATATACTTATAATACTGCATTACAAATTCAAATCATCATTACTAACATTGATTTCAAATCTCAATATGCACTGCCCATAGTCTTTTATGTTGGGTTTCATAACTTCCAATATTAAACTATGTATTGATGGGGAATTTTAAATACTAAACATAAACATTATAAAACATTACTTCCAATGCTGAAACTGTCTTCATAATGAGTTGGTTTTCACTAACTATTAACTAATTATATATACTCCTAATATAGCATTGCAAATTCAAATCATCATTACAAACATTGATTTCAAATCTCAATATGCACTGTTCATAGTCTTTTATGTTGGGTTTCATAACTTTCAATATTAAACTATGTTTTGATTGGGCATTTAAAAAACAAACATAAACATTATGAAACATTACTTCCAATGCTAAAACTGTCTTCATAATGAGTTGGTTTCCACTTACTGATAACTAATGATATATACTTATAATACTGCATTACAAATTCAAATCATCATTACAAACATTGATTTCAAATCACAATATGCACAGCCCATAGTCTTTTATGTTGGGTTTCATAACTTCCAATTTTAAACTATGTATTGATGGGGCATTTTAAATACTAAACATAAACATTATAAAACATTACTTCCAATGCTAAAACTGTCTTCATAATGAGTTGGTTTTCACTAACGATTAACTAATTATATATACTCCTAATATAGCATTGCAAATTCAAATCATCATTACAAACATTGTTTTCAAATCTCAATATGCACTGTTCATAGTCTTTTATGTTGGGTTTCATAATTTTCAATAATAAACTATGTATTCATGGGGTATTTTAAAAAACAAACATAAACATTATTAAACATTACTTCCAATGCTAAAAACGTCTCCATAATGAGTTTGTTTTCACTTGGTATCAACTAATGATATATACTCCTAATATAGCATTACACATTCAAATCATCATTACAAACATTGATTTCAAATCTCAATATGCACTGCCCATAGTATTTTATGTTGGGTTTCATAATTTCCACTATTAAACTATGTATTGATTGGGCTTTTTAAAAAACAAACATAAACATTGTAAAACATTACTTCCAATGCTGAAAATGTCTTCATATTGAGTTGGTTTTCACTTACTAATAACTAATTATATATACTTATAATAATGCATTACAAATTCAAATCATCATTACAAACATTGATTTCAAATCTCAATATGCACTACCCATAGTATTTTATGTTGGGTTTCATAACTTTCAATATTAAACTATGTATTGATTGGGCATTTTAAAAAACAAACATAAACATTATAAAACATTACTTCCAATACTGGAAATGTCTTCATAATGAGTTGGTTTTCACTTACTAATAACTAATGATATATACTTATAATACTGCATTACAAATTCAAATCATCATTACAAACATTGATTTCAAATCTCAATATGCACTGCCCATAGTCTTTTATGTTGGGTTCCATAACTTCCAATATTAAACTATGTATTGATGGGGCATTTTAAATACTAAACATAAACATTATAAAACATTACTTCCAATGGTAAATATGTCTTCATAATGAGTTGGTTTTCACTAACTATTAACTAATTGTATATACTTTTAATATAGCATTGCAAATTCAAATCATCATTACAAACATTGATTTCAAATCTCAATATGCACTGTTCATAGTCTTTTATGTTGGGTTTCATAACTTTCAATATTAAACTATGTATTGATGGGGCATTTTAAAAAACAAACATAAACATTATAAAACATTACTTCCAATGCTAAAACTGTCTTCATAATGAGTTGGTTTTCACTTACTGATAACTAATGATATATACTTATAATAATGCATTACAAATTCAAATCATCATTACAAACATTGATTTCAAATCTCAATATGCACAGCCCATAGTCTTTTATGTTGGGTTCCATAACTTCCAATATTAAACTATGTATCGATGGGGCATTTTAAATACTAAACATAAACATTATAAAACATTACTTCCAATGCTAAAACTGTCTTCATAATGAGTTGGTTTTCACTAACTATTAACTAATTATATATACTCTTAATATAGCATTGCAAATTCAAATCATCAATACAAACATTGTTTTCAAATCTCAATATGCACTGTTCATAGTCTTTTATGTTGGGTTTCATAATTTTCAATATTGAACTTTGTATTCATGGGGTATTTTAAAAAACAAACATAAACATTATTAAACATTACTTCCAATGCTAAAAACGTCTCCATAATGACTTTGTTTTAACTTGGTATCAACTAATGATATATACTCCTAATATAGCATTACACATTCAAATCATCATTACAAACATTGATTTCAAATCTCAATATGCACTGCCCTTAGTATTTTATGTTGGGTTTCATAACTTCCACTATTAAACTATGTATTGATTGGGCATTTTAAAAAACAAAAATAAACATTATAAAACATTACTCCCAATGCTGAAAATGTCTTCATATTGAGTTGGTTTTCACTTACTAATAACTAATGATATATACTTATAATAATGCATTACAAATTCAAATCATCATGACAAACATTGATTTCAAATCTCAATATGCACTGTTCATAGTCTTTTATGTTGGGTTTCATAACTTTCAATATTAAACTATGTATTGATTGATCATTTTAAAAATCAAACATAAACATTATAAAACATTACTTCCAATGCTAAAACTGTCTTAATAATGAGTTGGTTTTCACTTACTGATAACTAATGATATATACTTATAATACTGCATTACAAATTCAAATCATCATTACAAACATTGATTTCAAATCTTAATATGCACAGCCCATAGTCTTTTATGTTGGGTTTCATAACTTCCAATATTAAACTATGTATTGATGGGGCATTTTGAATACTAAACATAAACATTATGAAACATTACTTCCAATGCTAAAACTGTCTTCATAATGAGTTGGTTTTCACTAACGATTAACTAATTATATATACTCCTAATATAGCATTGCAAATTCATATCATCATTACAAACATTGATTTCAAATCTCAATATGCACTGTTCATAGTCTTTTATGTTGGGTTTCATAATTTTCAATATTAAACTATGTATTCATGGGGTATTTTAAAAAACAAACATAAACATTATAAAACATTACTTCCAATGCTAAAACTGTCTTCATATTGAGTTGGTTTTCACTTACTAATAACTAATGATATATACTCCTAATATAGCATTACACATTCAAATCATCATTACAAACATTGATTTCAAATCTCAATATGCACTACCCATAGTATTTTATGTTGGGTTTCATAACTTTCAATATTAAACTATGTATTGATTGGGCATTTAAAAAAACAAGCATAAACATTATAAAACATTACTTCCGATACTGAAAATGTCTTCGTAATGAGTTGGTTTTCACTTACTAATAACTAATGATATATACTTATAATACTGCATTACAAATTCAAATCATCATTACAAACATTGATTTCAAATCACAATATGCACTGCCCATAGTCTTTTATGTTGGATTCCATAACTTCCAATATTAAACTATGTATTGATGGGGCATTTTAAATACTAAACATAAACATTATAAAACATTACTTCCAATGGTAAATATGTCTTCATAATGAGATGGTTTGTACTTACTGATAACTAATGATATATACTTATAATACTGCATTACAAATTCAAATCATCATTACAAACATTGATTTCAAATCTCAATATGCACAGCCCATAGTCTTTTATGTTGGGTTTCATAACTTCCAATATTAAACTATATATGATGGGGCATTTTAAATACTAAACATAAACATAATAAAACATTACTTCCAATGCTAAAACTGTCTTCATAATGAGTTGGTTTTCACTAACTATTAACTAATTATATATACTCCTAATATAGCATTGCAAATTCAAATCATCATTACCAACATTGATTTCAAATCTCAATATGCACTGTTCATAGTCTTTTATGTTGGGTTTCATAACTTTCAATATTAAACTATGTTTTGATTGGGCATTTAAAAAAACAAATATAAACATTATAAAACATTACTTCCAATGCTAAAACTGTCTTCATAATGAGTTGGTTTTCACTTACTGATAACTAATGATATATACTTTTAATACTGCATTACAAATTCAAATCATCATTAAAAACATTGATTTCAAATCTCAATATGCACAGCCCATAGTCTTTTATGTTGGGTTTCATAACTTTCAATATTAAACTATGTATTGATGGGGCATTTCAAATACTAAACATAAACATTATAAAACATCACTTCCAATGCTAAAACTGTCTTCATAATGAGTTGGTTTTCACTAACGATTAACTAATTATATAGACTCCTAATATAGCATTGCAAATTCAAATCATCATTACAAACATTGTTTTCAAATCTCAATATGCACTGTTCATAGTCTTTTATGTTGGGTTTCATAATTTTCAATATTAAACTATGTATTCATGGGGAATTTTAAAAAACAAACATAAACATTGTTAAACATTACTTCCAATGCTAAAAACGTCTCCATAATGAGTTTATTTCACTTGGTATCAACTAATGATATATACTCCTAATATAGCATTACACATTCAAATCATCATTACAAACATTGATTTCAAATCTCAATATGCACTGCCCATAGTATTTTATGTTGGGTTTCATAACTTTCAATATTAAACTATGTATTGATGGGGCATTTTAAAAAACAAACATAAACATTATAAAACATTACTTCCAATACTGAAAATGTCTTCGTAATGAGTTGGTTTTCACTTACTAATAACTAATGATATATACTTATAATAATGCATTACAAATTCAAATCATCATTACAAACATTGATTTCAAATCTCAATATGCACAGCCCATAGTCTTTTATGTTGGGTTCCATAACTTCCAATATTAAACTATGTATCGATGGGGCATTTTAAATACTAAACATAAACATTATAAAACATTACTTCCAATGCTAAAACTGTCTTCATAATGAGTTGGTTTTCACTAACTATTAACTAATTATATATACTCTTAATATAGCATTGCAAATTCAAATCATCAATACAAACATTGTTTTCAAATCTCAATATGCACTGTTCATAGTCTTTTATGTTGGGTTTCATAATTTTCAATATTGAACTATGTATTCATGGGGTATTTTAAAAAAAAAA
Organism: Thysanoteuthis rhombus; assembly: GCA_963457665.1. Classification (NCBI taxonomy): domain Eukaryota; kingdom Metazoa; phylum Mollusca; class Cephalopoda; order Oegopsida; family Thysanoteuthidae; genus Thysanoteuthis; species Thysanoteuthis major. The sequence goes on from OY735214.1 coordinate 27,359,980, forward strand.
ACATAAACATTATTAAACATTACTTCCAATGCTAAAAACGTCTCCATAATGACTTTGTTTTCACTTGGTATCAACTAATGATATATACTCCTAATATAGCATTACACATTCAAATCATCATTACAAACATTGATTTCAAATCTCAATATGCACTGCCCTTAGTATTTTATGTTGGGTTTCATAACTTCCACTATTAAACTATGTATTGATTGGGCATTTTAAAAATCAAACATAAACATTATAAAACATTACTTCCAATACTGAAAATGTCTCCATAATGAGTTGGTTTTCACTTACTAATAACTAATGATATATACTTATAATAATGCATTACAAATTCAAATCATCATTACAAACATTGATTTCAAATCTCAATATGCACTGCCCATAGTATTTTATGTTGGGTTTCATAACTTTCAATATTAAACTATGTATTGATTGGGCATTTTAAACAACAAACATAAACATTATAAAACATTACTTCCAATACTGAAAATGTCTTCGTAATGAGTTGGTTTTCACTTACTAATAACTAATGATATATACTTATAATAATGCATTACAAATTCAAATCATCATTACAAACATTGATTTCAAATCTCAATATGCACTGCCCATAGTCTTTTATGTTGGGTTCCATAACTTCCAATATTAAACTATGTATTGATGGGGCATTTTAAATACTAAACATAAACATTATAAAACATTACTTCCAATGGTAAATATGTCTTCATAATGAGTTGGTTTTCACTTACTGATAACTAATGATATATACTTATAATACTGCATTACAAATTCAAATCATCATTACAAACATTGATTTCAAATCTCAATATGCACAGCCCATAGTCTTTTATGTTGGGTTTCATAACTTCCAATATTAAACTATATATGATGGGGCATTTTAAATACTAAACTTAAACATTATAAAACATTACTTCCAATGCTAAAACTGTCTTCATAATGAGTTGGTTTTCACTAACTATTAACTAATTATATATACTCCTAATATAGCATTGCAAATTCAAATCATCATTACCAACATTGATTTCAAATCTCAATATGCACTGTTCATAGTCTTTTATGTTGGGTTTCATAACTTTCAATATTAAACTATGTTTTGATTGGGCATTTTAAAAAACAAATATAAACATTATAAAACATTACTTCCAATGCTAAAACTGTCTTCATAATGAGTTGGTTTCCACTTACTGATAACTAATGATATATACTTATAATACTGCATTACAAATTCAAATCATCATTACAAACATTGATTTCAAATCTCAATATGCACAGCCCATAGTCTTTTATGTTGGGTTTCATAACTTCCAATATAAACTATGTATTGATGGGGCATTTTAAATACTAAACTTAAACATTATAAAACATCACTTCCAATGCTAAAACTGTCTTCATAATGAGTTGGTTTTCACTAACGAATAACTAATTATATATACTCCTAATATAGCATTGCAAATTCAAATAATCATTACAAACATTGTTTTCAAATCTCAATATGCACTGTTCATAGTCTTTTATGTTGGGTTTCATAATTTTCAATATTAAACTATGTATTCATGGGGTATTTTAAAAAACAAACATTATTAAACATTACTTCCAATGCTAAAAACGTCTCCATAATGAGTTTGTTTTCACTTGGTATCAACTAATGGTATATACTCCTAATATAGCATTACACATTCAAATCATCATTACAAACATTGATTTCAAATCTCAATATGCACTGCCCATAGTATTTTATGTTGGGTTTCATAACTTCCACTATTAAACTATGTATTGATTGGGCATTTTAAAAAAGAAACATAAACATTATAAAACATTACTTCCAATGCTGAAAATGTCTTCATATTGAGTTGGTTTTCACTTACTAATAACTAATGATATATACTTATAATAATGCATTACAAATTCAAATCATCATTACAAACATTGATTTCAAATCTCAATATGCACTGCCCATAGTATTTTATGTTGAGTTTCATAACTTTCAATATTAAACTATGTATTGATGGGGCATTTTAAATACTGAACATAAACATTATAAAACATTACTCCCAATGCTGAAAATGTCTTCATATTGAGTTGGTTTTCACTTACTAATAACTAATGATATATACTTATAATAATGCATTACAAATTCAAATCATCATTACAAACATTGATTTCAAATCTCAATATGCACTGTTCATTGTCTTTTATGTTGGGTTTCATAACTTTCAATATTAAACTATGTATTGATGGGGCATTTTAAAAAACAAACATAAACATTATAAAACATTACTTCCAATGCTAAAAATGACTTCATATTGAGTTGGTTTTCACGCACTAATAACTAATAATATATACTTATAATACTGCATTACAAATTCAAATCATCATTACAAACATTGATTTCAAATCTCAATATGCACTGTTCATAGTCTTTTATGTTGGGTTTCATAACTTCCAATATTAAACTATGTATTGATGGGGCATTTTAAATACTAAACATAAACATTATAAAACATTACTTCCAATGCTAAAACTGTCTTCATAATGAGTTGGTTTTCACTAACTATTAACTAATTATAAATACTCCTAATATAGCATTGCAAATTCAAATCATCATTACAAACATTGTTTTCAAATCTCAATATGCACTGTTCATAGTCTTTTATGTTGGGTTTCATAATTTTCAATATTAAACTATGTATTCATGGGGTATTTTAAAAAACAAACATAAACATTATTAAACATTACTTCCAATGCTAAAAAAATCTCCATAATGAGTTTGTTTTCACTTGGTATCAACTAATGATATATACTCCTAATATAGCATTGCAAATTCAAATCATCATTACAAACATTGATTTCAAATCTCAATATGCACTGCCCATAGTATTTTATGTTGGGTTTCATAACTTCTACTATTAAGCTATGTATTGATTAGGCATTTTAAAAAACAAACATAAACATTATAAAACATTACTTCCAATGCTGAAAATGTCTTCATATTGAGTTGGTTTTCACTTACTAATAACTAATGATATATACTTATAATAATGCATTACAAATTCAAATCATCATTACAAACATTGATTTCAAATCTCAATATGCACTGCCCATAGTCTTTTATGTTGGGTTCAATAACTTCCAATATTAAACTATGTATTGATGGGGCATTTTAAATACTAAACATAAACATTATAAAACATTACTTCCAATGGTAAATATGTCTTCATAATGAGTTGGTTTTCACTAACTATTAACTAATTATATATACTTTTAATATAGCATTGCAAATTCAAATCATCATTACAAACATTGATTTCAAATCTCAATATGCACTGTTCATAGTCTTTTATGTTGGGTTTCATAACTTTCAATATTAAACTATGTATTGATGGGGCATTTTAAAAAACAAACATAAACAATATAAAACATTACTTCCAATGCTAAAACTGTCTTCATAATGAGTTGGTTTTCACTTACTGATAACTAATGATATATACTTATAATACTGCATTACAAATTCAAATCATCATTACAAACATTGATTTCAAATCTCAATATGCACAGCCCATAGTCTTTTATGTTGGGTTTCATAACTTTCAATATTAAACTATGTATTGATGGGGCATTTCAAATACTAAACATAAACATTATAAAACATCACTTCCAATGCTGAAACTGTCTTCATAATGAGTTGGTTTTCACTAACGATTAACTAATTATATAGACTCCTAATATAGCATTGCAAATTCAAATCATCATTACAAACATTGTTTTCAAATCTCAATATGCACTGTTCATAGTCTTTTATGTTGGGTTTCATAATTTTCAATATTAAACTATGTATTCATGGGGTATTTTAAAAAACAAACATAAACATTATTAAACATTACTTCCAATGCTAAAAACGTCTCCATAATGACTTTGTTTTCACTTGGTATCAACTAATGATATATACTCCTAATATAGCATTACACATTCAAATCATCATTACAAACATTGATTTCAAATCTCAATATGCACTGCCCATAGTCTTTTTTGTTGGGTTTCATAATTTTCAATATTAAACTATGTATTCATGGGGTATTTTAAAAAACAAACATAAACATTATAAAACATTACTTCCAATACTGAAAATGTCTTCGTAATGAGTTGGTTTTCACTTACTAATAACTAATGATATATACTTATAATAATGCATTACAAATTCAAATCATCATTACAAACATTGATTTCAAATCTCAATATGCACTGCCCATAGTCTTTTATGTTGGGTCCCATAACTTTCAATATTAAACTATGTATTGATGGGGCATTTTAAATACTAAACATAAACATTATAAAACATTACTTCCAATGGTAAATATGTCTTCATAATGAGTTGGTTTTCACTTACTGATAACTAATGATATATACTTATAATACTGCATTACAAATTCAAATCATCATTACAAACATTGATTTCAAATCTCAATATGCACAGCCCATAGTCTTTTATGTTGGGTTTCATAACTTCCAATATTAAACTATGTATTGATGGGGCATTTTAAATACTAAACATAAACATTATAAAACATTACTTCCAATGCTAAAACTGTCTTCATAATGAGTTGGTTTTCACTAACTATTAACTAATTATATATACTCCTAATATAGCATTGCAAATTCAAATAATCATTACAAACATTGTTTTCAAATCTCAATATGCACTGTTCATAGTTTTTTAATGTTGGGTTTCATAATTTTCAATATTAAACTATGTATTCATGGGGTATTTTAAAAAACAAACATAAACATTATTAAACATTACTTCCAATGTTAAAAACGTCTCCATAATGAGTTTGTTTTCACTTGGTATCAACTAATGATATATACTCCTAATATAGCATTACACATTCAAATCATCATTACAAAGATTGATTTCAAATCTCAATATGCACTGCCCATATTATTTTATGTTGGGTTTCATAACTTCCACTATTAAACTATGTATTGATTGGGCATTTTAAAAAACAAACATAAACATTATAAAACATTACTCCCAATGCTGAAAATGTCTTCATATTGAGTTGGTTTTCACTTACTAATAACTAATGATATATACTTATAATAATGCATTACAAATTCAAATCATCATGACAAACATTGATTTCAAATCTCAATATGCACTGTTCATAGTCTTTTATGTTGGGTTTCATGACTTTCAATATTAAACTATGTATTCATGGGGTATTTTAAAAATCAAACATAAACATTATAAAACATTACTTCAAATGCTTAAACTGTCTTAATAATGAATTGGTTTTCACTTACTGATAACTAATGATATATACTTATAATACTGCATTACAAATTCAAATCATCATTACAAACATTGATTTCAAATCTTAATATGCACAGCCCATAGTCTTTTATGTTGGGTTTCATAACGTCCAATATTAAACTATGTATTGATGGGGCATTTTGAATACTAAACATAAACATTATGAAACATTACTTCCAATGCTAAAACTGTCTTCATAATGAGTTGGTTTTCACTAACGATTAACTTATTATATATACTCCTAATATAGCATTGCAAATTCAAATCATCATTACAAACATTGTTTTCAAATCTCAATATGCACTGTTCATAGTCTTTTATGTTGGGTTTCATAATTTTCAATATTAAACTATGTATTCATAGGGTATTTTAAAAAACAAACATAAACATTATAAAACATTACTTCCAATGCTAAAACTGTCTTCATATTGAGTTGGTTTTCACTTACTAATAACTAATGATATATACTTATAATAATGCATTACAAATTCAAATCATCATTACAAACATTGATTTCAAATCTCAATATGCACTGCCCATAGTATTTTATGTTGGGTTTCATAACTTTCAATATTAAACTATGTATTGATTTGGCATTTTAAAAAACAAACATAAACATTATAAAACATTACTTCCAATACTGAAAATGTCTTCGTAATGAGTTGGTTTTCACTTACTAATAACTAATGATATATACTTATAATAATGCATTACAAATTCAAATCATCATTACAAACATTGATTTCAAATCTCAATATGCGCTGCCCATAGTCTTTTATGTTGGGTTCCATAACTTCCAATATTAAACTATGTATTGATGGGGCATTTTGAATACTAAACATAAACATTATAAAACATTACTTCCAATGGTAAATATGTCTTCATAATGAGTTGGTTTTCACTTACTGATAATCAATGATATATACTTATAATACTGCATTACAAATTCAAATCATCATTACAAACATTGATTTCAAATCTCAATATGCACAGCCCATAGTCTTTTATGTTGGGTTTCATAACTTCCAATATTAAACTATGTATTGATGGGGCATTTTGAATACTAAACATAAACATTATTAAACATTACTTCCAATGCTAAAAACGTCTCCATAATGAGTTTGTTTTCACTTGGTATCAACTAATGATATATACTCCTAATATAGCATTACACATTCAAATCATCATTACAAAGATTGATTTCAAATCTCAATATGCACTGCCCATAGTATTTTATGTTGGGTTTCATAACTTCCACGATTAAACTATGTATTGATGGGGCATTTTAAAAAACAAACATAAACATTATAAAACATTACTTCCAATGCTAAAACTGTCTTCATAATGAGTTGGTTTTCACTTACTGATAACTAATGATATATACTTATAATAATGCATTACAAATTCAAATCATATTTACAAACATTGATTTCAAATCTCAATATGCACTGCCCATAGTATTTTATGTTGAGTTTCATAACTTTCAATATTAAACTATGTATTGAAGGGGCATTTTAAATACTGAACATAAACATTATAAAACATCACTTCCAATGCTAAAACTGTCTTCATAATGAGTTAGTTTTCACTAACTATTAACTGATGATATATACTTATAATATAGCATTACACATTCAAATCATCATTACAAACATTGATTTCAAATCTCAATATGCACTGCCCATAGTCTTTTATGTTGGGTTTCATAACTTTCAATATTAAACTATGTATTGATGGGGCATTTTAAATACTAAACATAAACATTATAAAACATTACTTCCAATGCTAAAACTGTCTTCATAATGAGTTGGTTTTCACTAACGATTAACTAATTATATATACTCCTAATATAGCATTGCAAATTCAAATCATCATTACAAACATTGTTTTCAAATCTCAATATGCACTGTTCATAGTCTTTTATGTTGGGTTCCATAATTTTCAATATTAAACTATGTATTCATGGGGTATTTTAAAAAACAAACATAAACATTATTAAACATTACTTCCAATGCTAAAAACGTCTCCATAATGAGTTTGTTTTCACTTGGTATCAACTAATAATATATACTCCTAATATAGCATTACACATTCAAATCATCATTACAAACATTGATTTCAAATCTCAATATGCACTGCCCATAGTATTTTATGTTGGGTTTCGTAACTTCCACTATTAAACTATGTATTGATGGGGCATTTTAAAAAACAAACATAAACATTATAAATTATTACTCCCAATGCTAAAACTGTCTTCATAATGAGTTGGTTTTCACTTACTAATAACTAATGATATATACTTATAATAATGCATTACAAATTCAAATCATCATTACAAACATTGATTTCAAATCTCAATATGCACAGCCCATAGTCTTTTATGTTGGGTTTCATAACTTCCAATATTAAACTATGTATTGATGGGGCATTTCAAATACTAAACATAAACATTATAAAACATCACTTCCAATGCTAAAACTGTCTTCATAATGAGTTGGTTTTCACTAACGATTATTTAAGTATATAGACTCCTAATATAGCATTGCAAATTCAAATCATCATTACAAACATTGTTTTCAAATCTCAATATGCACTGTTCATAGTCTTTTATGTTGGGTTTCATAATTTTCAATATTAAACTATGTATTCATGGGGAATTTTAAAAAACAAACATAAACATTATTAAACATTACTTCCTATGCTAAAAACGTCTCCATAATGACTTTGTTTTCACTTGGTATCAACTAATGATATATACTCCTAATATAGCATTACACATTCAAATCATCATTACAAACATTGATTTCAAATCTCAATATGCACTGCCCATAGTATTTTATGTTGGGTTCCATAACTTCCACTATTAAACTATGTATTGATTTGGCATTTTTAAAAACAAACATAAACATTATAAAACATTACTTCCAATACTGAAAATGTCTTCATAATGAGTTGGTTTTCACTTACTAATAACTAATGATATATACTTATAATACTGCATTACAAATTCAAATCATCATTACAAACATTGATTTCAAATCTCAATATGCACTGCCCATAGTCTTTTATGTTGGGTTTCATAATTTTCAATATTAAACTATGTATTCATGGGGTATTTTAAAAAACAAACATAAACATTATAAAACATTACTTCCAATGCTAAAACTGTCTTCATATTGAGTTGGTTTTCACTTACTAATAACTAATGATATATACTCATAATAATGCATTACAAATTCAAATCATCATTACAAACATTGATTTCAAATCTCAATATGCACTGCCCATAGTCTTTTATGTTGGGTTTCATAACTTTCAATATTAAACTATGTATTGATTGGGCATTTTAAAAAACAAACATAAACATTATAAAACATTACTTCCAATACTGAAAATGTCTTCGTAATGAGTTGGTTTTCACTAACTATTAACTAATTATATATACTCCTAATATAGCATTGCAAATTCAAATCATCATTACAAACATTGATTTCAAATCTCAATATGCACTGTTCATAGTCTTTTATGTTGGGTTTCATAACTTTCAATATTAAACTATGTATTGATGGGGCATTTTAAATACTAAACATAAACATTATAAAACATTACTTCCAATGGTAAATATGTCTTCATAATGAGTTGGTTTTCACTTACTGATAACTAATGATATATACTTATAATACTGCATTACAAATTCAAATCATCATTACAAACATTGATTTCAAATCTCAATATGCACAGCCCATAGTCTTTTATGTTGGGTTTCATAACTTCCAATATAAACTATGTATTGATGGGGCATTTTAAATACTAAACTTAAACATTATAAAACATCACTTCCAATGCTAAAACTGTCTTCATAATGAGTTGGTTTTCACTAACGAATAACTAATTATATATACTCCTAATATAGCATTGCAAATTCAAATAATCATTACAAACATTGTTTTCAAATCTCAATATGCACTGTTCATAGTCTTTTATGTTGGGTTTCATAATTTTCAATATTAAACTATGTATTCATGGGGTATTTTAAAAAACAAACATTATTAAACATTACTTCCAATGCTAAAAACGTCTCCATAATGAGTTTGTTTTCACTTGGTATCAACTAATGGTATATACTCCTAATATAGCATTACACATTCAAATCATCATTACAAACATTGATTTCAAATCTCAATATGCACTGCCCATAGTATTTTATGTTGGGTTTCATAACTTCCACTATTAAACTATGTATTGATTGGGCATTTTAAAAAAGAAACATAAACATTATAAAACATTACTTCCAATGCTGAAAATGTCTTCATATTGAGTTGGTTTTCACTTACTAATAACTAATGATATATACTTATAATAATGCATTACAAATTCAAATCATCATTACAAACATTGATTTCAAATCTCAATATGCACTGCCCATAGTATTTTATGTTGAGTTTCATAACTTTCAATATTAAACTATGTATTGATGGGGCATTTTAAATACTGAACATAAACATTATAAAACATTACTCCCAATGCTGAAAATGTCTTCATATTGAGTTGGTTTTCACTTACTAATAACTAATGATATATACTTATAATAATGCATTACAAATTCAAATCATCATTACAAACATTGATTTCAAATCTCAATATGCACTGTTCATTGTCTTTTATGTTGGGTTTCATAACTTTCAATATTAAACTATGTATTGATGGGGCATTTTAAAAAACAAACATAAACATTATAAAACATTACTTCCAATGCTAAAAATGACTTCATATTGAGTTGGTTTTCACGCACTAATAACTAATAATATATACTTATAATACTGCATTACAAATTCAAATCATCATTACAAACATTGATTTCAAATCTCAATATGCACTGTTCATAGTCTTTTATGTTGGGTTTCATAACTTCCAATATTAAACTATGTATTGATGGGGCATTTTAAATACTAAACATAAACATTATAAAACATTACTTCCAATGCTAAAACTGTCTTCATAATGAGTTGGTTTTCACTAACTATTAACTAATTATAAATACTCCTAATATAGCATTGCAAATTCAAATCATCATTACAAACATTGTTTTCAAATCTCAATATGCACTGTTCATAGTCTTTTATGTTGGGTTTCATAATTTTCAATATTAAACTATGTATTCATGGGGTATTTTAAAAAACAAACATAAACATTATTAAACATTACTTCCAATGCTAAAAAAATCTCCATAATGAGTTTGTTTTCACTTGGTATCAACTAATGATATATACTCCTAATATAGCATTGCAAATTCAAATCATCATTACAAACATTGATTTCAAATCTCAATATGCACTGCCCATAGTATTTTATGTTGGGTTTCATAACTTCTACTATTAAGCTATGTATTGATTAGGCATTTTAAAAAACAAACATAAACATTATAAAACATTACTTCCAATGCTGAAAATGTCTTCATATTGAGTTGGTTTTCACTTACTAATAACTAATGATATATACTTATAATAATGCATTACAAATTCAAATCATCATTACAAACATTGATTTCAAATCTCAATATGCACTGCCCATAGTCTTTTATGTTGGGTTCAATAACTTCCAATATTAAACTATGTATTGATGGGGCATTTTAAATACTAAACATAAACATTATAAAACATTACTTCCAATGGTAAATATGTCTTCATAATGAGTTGGTTTTCACTAACTATTAACTAATTATATATACTTTTAATATAGCATTGCAAATTCAAATCATCATTACAAACATTGATTTCAAATCTCAATATGCACTGTTCATAGTCTTTTATGTTGGGTTTCATAACTTTCAATATTAAACTATGTATTGATGGGGCATTTTAAAAAACAAACATAAACAATATAAAACATTACTTCCAATGCTAAAACTGTCTTCATAATGAGTTGGTTTTCACTTACTGATAACTAATGATATATACTTATAATACTGCATTACAAATTCAAATCATCATTACAAACATTGATTTCAAATCTCAATATGCACAGCCCATAGTCTTTTATGTTGGGTTTCATAACTTTCAATATTAAACTATGTATTGATGGGGCATTTCAAATACTAAACATAAACATTATAAAACATCACTTCCAATGCTGAAACTGTCTTCATAATGAGTTGGTTTTCACTAACGATTAACTAATTATATAGACTCCTAATATAGCATTGCAAATTCAAATCATCATTACAAACATTGTTTTCAAATCTCAATATGCACTGTTCATAGTCTTTTATGTTGGGTTTCATAATTTTCAATATTAAACTATGTATTCATGGGGTATTTTAAAAAACAAACATAAACATTATTAAACATTACTTCCAATGCTAAAAACGTCTCCATAATGACTTTGTTTTCACTTGGTATCAACTAATGATATATACTCCTAATATAGCATTACACATTCAAATCATCATTACAAACATTGATTTCAAATCTCAATATGCACTGCCCATAGTCTTTTTTGTTGGGTTTCATAATTTTCAATATTAAACTATGTATTCATGGGGTATTTTAAAAAACAAACATAAACATTATAAAACATTACTTCCAATACTGAAAATGTCTTCGTAATGAGTTGGTTTTCACTTACTAATAACTAATGATATATACTTATAATAATGCATTACAAATTCAAATCATCATTACAAACATTGATTTCAAATCTCAATATGCACTGTTCATAGTCTTTTATGTTGGGTTTCATAATTTTCAATATTAAACTATGTATTGATGGGGCATTTTAAATACTAAACATAAACATTATAAAACATTACTTCCAATGGTAAATATGTCTTCATAATGAGTTGGTTTTCACTTACTGATAACTAATGATATATACTTATAATACTGCATTACAAATTCAAATCATCATTACAAACATTGATTTCAAATCTCAATATGCACAGCCCATAGTCTTTTATGTTGGGTTTCATAACTTCCAATATTAAACTATGTATTGATGGGGCATTTTAAATACTAAACATAAACATTATAAAACATTACTTCCAATGCTAAAACTGTCTTCATAATGAGTTGGTTTTCACTAACTATTAACTAATTATATATACTCCTAATATAGCATTGCAAATTCAAATAATCATTACAAACATTGTTTTCAAATCTCAATATGCACTGTTCATAGTTTTTTAATGTTGGGTTTCATAATTTTCAATATTAAACTATGTATTCATGGGGTATTTTAAAAAACAAACATAAACATTATTAAACATTACTTCCAATGTTAAAAACGTCTCCATAATGAGTTTGTTTTCACTTGGTATCAACTAATGATATATACTCCTAATATAGCATTACACATTCAAATCATCATTACAAAGATTGATTTCAAATCTCAATATGCACTGCCCATATTATTTTATGTTGGGTTTCATAACTTCCACTATTAAACTATGTATTGATTGGGCATTTTAAAAAACAAACATAAACATTATAAAACATTACTCCCAATGCTGAAAATGTCTTCATATTGAGTTGGTTTTCACTTACTAATAACTAATGATATATACTTATAATAATGCATTACAAATTCAAATCATCATGACAAACATTGATTTCAAATCTCAATATGCACTGTTCATAGTCTTTTATGTTGGGTTTCATGACTTTCAATATTAAACTATGTATTCATGGGGTATTTTAAAAATCAAACATAAACATTATAAAACATTACTTCAAATGCTTAAACTGTCTTAATAATGAATTGGTTTTCACTTACTGATAACTAATGATATATACTTATAATACTGCATTACAAATTCAAATCATCATTACAAACATTGATTTCAAATCTTAATATGCACAGCCCATAGTCTTTTATGTTGGGTTTCATAACGTCCAATATTAAACTATGTATTGATGGGGCATTTTGAATACTAAACATAAACATTATGAAACATTACTTCCAATGCTAAAACTGTCTTCATAATGAGTTGGTTTTCACTAACGATTAACTTATTATATATACTCCTAATATAGCATTGCAAATTCAAATCATCATTACAAACATTGTTTTCAAATCTCAATATGCACTGTTCATAGTCTTTTATGTTGGGTTTCATAATTTTCAATATTAAACTATGTATTCATAGGGTATTTTAAAAAACAAACATAAACATTATAAAACATTACTTCCAATGCTAAAACTGTCTTCATATTGAGTTGGTTTTCACTTACTAATAACTAATGATATATACTTATAATAATGCATTACAAATTCAAATCATCATTACAAACATTGATTTCAAATCTCAATATGCACTGCCCATAGTATTTTATGTTGGGTTTCATAACTTTCAATATTAAACTATGTATTGATTTGGCATTTTAAAAAACAAACATAAACATTATAAAACATTACTTCCAATACTGAAAATGTCTTCGTAATGAGTTGGTTTTCACTTACTAATAACTAATGATATATACTTATAATAATGCATTACAAATTCAAATCATCATTACAAACATTGATTTCAAATCTCAATATGCGCTGCCCATAGTCTTTTATGTTGGGTTCCATAACTTCCAATATTAAACTATGTATTGATGGGGCATTTTGAATACTAAACATAAACATTATAAAACATTACTTCCAATGGTAAATATGTCTTCATAATGAGTTGGTTTTCACTTACTGATAATCAATGATATATACTTATAATACTGCATTACAAATTCAAATCATCATTACAAACATTGATTTCAAATCTCAATATGCACAGCCCATAGTCTTTTATGTTGGGTTTCATAACTTCCAATATTAAACTATGTATTGATGGGGCATTTTGAATACTAAACATAAACATTATTAAACATTACTTCCAATGCTAAAAACGTCTCCATAATGAGTTTGTTTTCACTTGGTATCAACTAATGATATATACTCCTAATATAGCATTACACATTCAAATCATCATTACAAAGATTGATTTCAAATCTCAATATGCACTGCCCATAGTATTTTATGTTGGGTTTCATAACTTCCACGATTAAACTATGTATTGATGGGGCATTTTAAAAAACAAACATAAACATTATAAAACATTACTTCCAATGCTAAAACTGTCTTCATAATGAGTTGGTTTTCACTTACTGATAACTAATGATATATACTTATAATAATGCATTACAAATTCAAATCATATTTACAAACATTGATTTCAAATCTCAATATGCACTGCCCATAGTATTTTATGTTGAGTTTCATAACTTTCAATATTAAACTATGTATTGATGGGGCATTTTAAATACTGAACATAAACATTATAAAACATCACTTCCAATGCTAAAACTGTCTTCATAATGAGTTAGTTTTCACTAACTATTAACTGATGATATATACTTATAATATAGCATTACACATTCAAATCATCATTACAAACATTGATTTCAAATCTCAATATGCACTGCCCATAGTCTTTTATGTTGGGTTTCATAACTTTCAATATTAAACTATGTATTGATGGGGCATTTTAAATACTAAACATAAACATTATAAAACATTACTTCCAATGCTAAAACTGTCTTCATAATGAGTTGGTTTTCACTAACGATTAACTAATTATATATACTCCTAATATAGCATTGCAAATTCAAATCATCATTACAAACATTGTTTTCAAATCTCAATATGCACTGTTCATAGTCTTTTATGTTGGGTTCCATAATTTTCAATATTAAACTATGTATTCATGGGGTATTTTAAAAAACAAACATAAACATTATTAAACATTACTTCCAATGCTAAAAACGTCTCCATAATGAGTTTGTTTTCACTTGGTATCAACTAATAATATATACTCCTAATATAGCATTACACATTCAAATCATCATTACAAACATTGATTTCAAATCTCAATATGCACTGCCCATAGTATTTTATGTTGGGTTTCGTAACTTCCACTATTAAACTATGTATTGATGGGGCATTTTAAAAAACAAACATAAACATTATAAATTATTACTCCCAATGCTAAAACTGTCTTCATAATGAGTTGGTTTTCACTTACTAATAACTAATGATATATACTTATAATAATGCATTACAAATTCAAATCATCATTACAAACATTGATTTCAAATCTCAATATGCACTGCCCATAGTCTTTTATGTTGGGTTTCATAATTTTCAATATTAAACTATGTATTGATGGGGCATTTTAAATACTAAACATAAACATTATAAAACATTACTTCCAATGGTAAATATGTCTTCATAATGAGTTGGTTTTCACTAACTATTAACTAATTATATATACTTTTAATATAGCATTGCAAATTCAAATCATCATTACAAACATTGATTTCAAATCTCAATATGCACTGTTCATAGTCTTTTATGTTGGGTTTCATAACTTTCAATATTAAACTATGTATTGATGGGGCATTTTAAAAAACAAACATAAACATTATAAAACATTACTTCCAATGCTGAAAATGTCTTCATATTGAGTTGGTTTTCACTTACTGATAACTAATGATATATACTTATAATAATGCATTACAAATTCAAATCATCATTACAAACATTGTTTTCAAATTTCAATATGCACTGTTCATAGTCTTTTATGTTGGGTTTCATAATTTTCAATATTAAACTATGTATTCATGGGGTATTTTAAAAAACAAACATAAACATTATTAAACATCACTTCCAATGCTAAAAACGTCTCCATAATGAGTTTGTTTTCACTTTGTATCAACTAATGATATATACTCCTAATATAGCATTAGACATTCAAATCATCATTACAAACATTGATTTCAAATCTCAATATGCACTGCCCATAGTATTTTATGTTGGATTTCGTAACTTCCACTATTAAACTATGTATTGATGGGGCATTTTAAAAAACAAACATAAACATTATAAAACATTACTCCCAATGCTGAAAATGTCTTCATATTGAGTTGGTTTTCACTTACTAATAACTAATGATATATACTTATAATAATGCATTAGAAATTCAAATCATCATTACAAACATTGATTTCAAATCTCAATATGCACTGCCCATAGTATTTTATGTTGAGTTTCATAACTTTCAATATTAAACTATGTATTGATGGGGCATTTTAAATACTGAACATAAACATTATAAAACATTACTTCCAATGGTAAATATGTCTTCATAATGAGTTGGTTTTCACTAACTATTAACTGATGATATATACTTATAATATAGCATTACACATTCAAATCATCATTACAAACATTGATTCCAAATCTCAATATGCACTGCCCATAGTCTTTTATGTTGGGTTTCATAATTTTCAATATTAAACTATGTATTGATGGGGCATTTTAAATACTAAACATAAACATTATAAAACATTACTTCCAATGGTAAATATGTCTTCATAATGAGTTGGTTTTCACTAACTATTAACTAATTATATATACCTTTAATATAGCATTGCAAATTCAAATCATCATTACAAACATTGATTTCAAATCTCAATATGCACTGTTCATAGTCTTTTATGTTGGGTTTCATAACTTTCAATATTAAACTATGTATTGATGGGGCATTTTAAAAGACAAACATAAACATTATAAAACATTACTTCCAATGCTGAAAATGTCTTCATATTGAGTTGGTTTTCACTTACTAATAACTAATGATATATACTTATAATACTGCATTACAAATTCAAATCACCATTACAAACATTGATTTCAAATCTCAATATGCACAGCCCATAGTCTTTTATGTTGGGTTTCATAACTTCCAATATCAAACTATGTATTGATGGGGCATTTTAAATACTAAACATGAACATTATAAAACATTACTTCCAATGCTAAAACTGTCTTCATAATGAGTTGGTTTTCACTAACTATTAACTAATTATATATACTCCTAATATAACATTGCAAATTCAAATCATCATTACAAACATTGTTTTCAAATCTCAATATGCACTGTTCATAGTCTTTTATGTTGGGTTTCATAATTTTCAATATTAAACTATGTATTCATGGGGTATTTTAAAAAACAATCATAAACATTATTAAACATCACTTCCAATGCTAAAAACGTCTCCATAATGAGTTTGTTTTTACTTGGTATCAACGAATGATATATACTCCTAATATAGCATTACACATTCAAATCATCATTACAAAGATTGATTTCAAATCTCAATATGCACTGCCCATATTATTTTATGTTGGGTTTCATAACTTTCAATATTAAACTATGTATTGATTGGGCATTTTAAAAATCAAACATAAACATTATAAAACATTACTTCAAATGCTTAAACTGTCTTAATAATGAATTGGTTTTCACTTACTGATAACTAATGATATATACTTATAATACTGCATTACAAATTCAAATCATCATTACAAACATTTATTTCAAATCTTAATATGCACAGCCCATAGTCTTTTATGTTGGGTTTCATAACGTCCAATATTAAACTATGTATTGATGGGGCATTTTGAATACTAAACATAAACATTATGAAACATTACTTCCAATGCTAAAACTGTCTTCATAATGAGTTGGTTTTCACTAACGATTAACTAATTATATATACTCCTAATATAGCATTGCAAATTCAAATCATCATTACAAACATTGTTTTCAAATTTCAATATGCACTGTTCATAGTCTTTTATGTTGGGTTTCATAATTTTCAATATTAAACTATGTATTCATAGGGTATTTTAAAAAACAAACATAAACATTATAAAACATTACTTCCAATGCTAAAACTGTCTTCATATTGAGTTGGTTTTCACTTACTAATAACTAATGATATATACTTATAATAATGCATTACAAATTCAAATCATCATTACAAACATTGATTTCAAATCTCAATATGCACTGCCCATAGTATTTTATGTTGGGTTTCATAACTTTCAATATTAAACTATGTATTGATTGGGCATTTTAAAAAACAAACATAAACATTATAAAACATTACTTCCAATACTGAAAATGTCTTCGTAATGAGTTGGTTTTCACTTACTAATAACTAATGATATATACTTATAATAATGCATTACAAATTCAAATCATCATTACAAACATTGATTTCAAATCTCAATATGCGCTGCCCATAGTCTTTTATGTTGGGTTCCATAACTTCCAATATTAAACTATGTATTGATGGGGCATTTTGAATACTAAACAATAACATTATAAAACATTACTTCCAATGGTAAATATGTCTTCATAATGAGTTGGTTTTCACTTACTGATAATCAATGATATATACTTATAATACTGCATTACAAATTCAAATCATCATTACAAACATTGATTTCAAATCTCAATATGCACAGCCCATAGTCTTTTATGTTGGGTTTCATAACTTCCAATATTAAACTATGTATTGATGTGGCATTTTAAATACTAAACATAAACATTATAAAACATTACTTCCAATGCTAAAACTGTCTTCATAATGAGTTGGTTTTCACTAACTATTAACTAATTATATATACTCCTAATATAGCATTGCAAATTCAAATGATCATTACAAACATTGATTTCAAATCTCAATATGCACTGTTCATAGTCTTTTATGTTGGGTTTCATAACTTTCAATATTAAACTATGTTTTGATTGGGCATTTTAAAAAACAAACATAAACATTATAAAACATTACTTCCAATGCTAAAACTGTCTTCATAATGAGTTGGTTTTCACTAACTATTAACTAATTATATATACTTTTAATATAGCATTGCAAATTCAAATCATCATTACAAACATTGATTTCAAATCTCAATATGCACTGTTCATAGTCTTTCATGTTGATTTTCATAGTTTTCAATATTAAACTATGTATTCATGGGGTATTTTAAAAAACAAACATAAACATTATTAAACATTACTTCCAATGCTAAAAACGTCTCCATAATGAGTTTGTTTTCACTTGGTATCAACTAATGACATATACTTTTAATACTGCATTACAAATTCAAATCATCATTACAAAGATTGATTTCAAATCTCAATATGCACTGCCCATATTATTTTATGTTGGGTTTCATAACTTCCACTATTAAACTATGTATTGATTGGGCATTTTAAAAAACAAACATAAACATTATAAAACATTACTTCCAATACTGAAAATGTCTTCGTAATGAGTTGGTTTTCACTTACTAATAACTAATGATATATACTTATAATAATGCATTACAAATTCAAATCATCATTACAAACATTGATTTCAAATCTCAATATGCACTGCCCATAGTCTTTTATGTTGGGTTCCATAACTTCCAATATTAAACTATGTATTGATGGGGCATTTTAAATACTAAACATAAACATTATAAAACATTACTTCCAATGCTAAAACTGTCTTCATAATGAGTTGGTTTTCATTAACTATTAACTAATTATATATACTCCTAATATAGCATTGCAAATTCAAATCATCATTACAAACATTGATTTCAAATCTCAATATGCACTGTTCATAGTCTTTTATATTGGGTTTCATAACTTTCGATATTAAACTATGTTTTGATTGGGCATTTAAAAAAAATAATATAAACATTATAAAACATTAATTCCAATGCTAAAACTGTCTTCATAATGAGTTGGTTTTCACTTACTGATAACTAATGACATATACTTTTAATACTGCATTACAAATTCAAATCATATTTACAAACATTGATTTCAAATCTCAATATGCACTGCCCATAGTATTTTATGTTGAGTTTCATAACTTTCAATATTAAACTATGTATTGATGGGGCATTTTAAATACTGAACATAAACATTATAAAACATTACTTCCAATGCTAAAACTGTCTTCATAATGAGTTGGTTTTCACTAACTATTAACTGATGATATATACATATAATATAGCATTACACATTCAAATCATCATTACAAACATTGATTTCAAATCTCAATATGCACTGCCCATAGTCTTTTATGTTGGGTTTCATAACTTTCAATATTAAACTATGTATTGATGGGGCATTTTAAATACTAAACATAAACATTATAAAACATTACTTCCAATGCTAAAACTGTCTTCATAATGAGTTGGTTTTCACTAACGATTAACTAATTATATATACTCCTAATATAGCATTGCAAATTCAAATCATCATTACAAACATTGTTTTCAAATCTCAATATGCACTGTTCATAGTCTTTTATGTTGGGTTTCATAATTTTCAATATTAAACTATGTATTCATGGGGTATTTTAAAAAACAAACATAAACATTATTAAACATTACTTCCAATGCTAAAAACGTCTCCATAATGAGTTTGTTTTCACTTGGTATCAACTAATAATATATACTCCTAATATAGCATTAGACATTCAAATCATCATTACAAACATTGATTTCAAATCTCAATATGCACTGCCCATAGTATTTTATGTTGGGTTTCATAACTTCCACGATTAAACTATGTATTGATGGGGCATTTTAAAAAACAAACATAAACATTATAAAACATTACTTCCAATGCTAAAACTGTCTTCATAATGAGTTGGTTTTCAATTACTGATAACTAATGATATATACTTATAATAATGCATTACAAATTCAAATCATATTTACAAACATTGATTTCAAATCTCAATATGCACTGCCCATAGTATTTTATGTTGAGTTTCATAACTTTCAATATTAAACTATGTATTGATGGGGCATTTGAAATACTGAACATAAACATTATAAAACATTACTTCCAATGCTAAAACTGTCTTCATAATGAGTTGGTTTTCACTAACTATTAACTGATGATATATACTTATAATATAGCATTACACATTCAAATCATCATTACAAACATTGATTTCAAATCTCAATATGCACTGCCCATAGTCTTTTATGTTGGGTTTCATAACTTTCAATATTAAACTATGTATTGATGGGGCATTTTAAATACTAAACATAAACATTATAAAACATTACTTCCAATGGTAAATATGTCTTCATAATGAGTTGGTTTTCACTAACTATTAACTAATTATATATACTTTTAATATAGCATTGCAAATTCAAATCATCATTACAAACATTGATTTCAAATCTCAATATGCACTGTTCATAGTCTTTTATGTTGGGTTTCATAACTTTCAATATTAAACTATGTATTGATGGGGTATTTTAAAAAACAAACATAAACATTATAAAACATTACTTCCAATGCTGAAACTGTCTTCATAATGAGTTGGTTTTCACTTACTGATAAATAATGATATATACTTATAATAATGCATTACAAATTCAAATCATCATTATAAACATTGTTTTCAAATCTCAATATGCACTGTTCATAGTCTTTTATGTTGGGTTTCATAACTTCCACTATTAAACTATGTATTCGTGGGGCATTTTAAAAAACAAACATAAACATTATTAAACATTACTTCCAATGCTAAAAACGTCTCCATAATGAGTTTGTTTTCACTTTGTATCAACTAATGATATATACTCCTAATATAGCATTACACATTCAAATCATCATTACAAACATTGATTTCAAATCTCAATATGCACTGCCCATAGTCTTTTATGTTGGGTTTCATAACTTCCACTATTAAACTATGGATTGATGGGGCATTTTAAAAAACAAACATAAACATTATAAAACATTACTTCCAATACTGAAAATGTCTTCATAATGAGTTGGTTTTCACTTACTAATAACTATGATATATACTTATAATAATGCATTACAAATTCAAATCATCATTACAAACATTGATTTCAAATCTCAATATGCACTGTTCATAGTCTTTTATGTTGGGTTTCATAACTTCCAATATTAAACTATGTATTGATTGGGCATTTTAAAAAACAAACATAAACATTATAAAACATTACTTCCAATGCTAAAACTGTCTTCATAATGAGTTGGTTTTCACTAACTATTAACTAATTATATATACTCCTAATATAGCATTGCAAATTCAAATCATCATTACAAACATTGTTTTCAAATCTCAATATGCACTGTTCATAGTCTTTTATGTTGGGTTTCATAATTTTCAATATTAAACTATGTATTCGTGGGGCATTTTAAAAAACAAACATAAACATTATTAAACATTACTTCCAATGCTGAAAACGTCTCCATAATGAGTTTGTTTTCACTTGGTATCGAATAATGATATATACTCCTAATATAGCATTAGACATTCAAATCATCATTACAAACATTGATTTCAAATCTCAATATGCACTGCCCATAGTATTTTATGTTGGGTTTCATAACTTCCAATATTAAACTATGTATTGATTTGGCATTTTAAAAAACAAACATAAACATTATAAAACATTACTTCCAATGCTAAAACTGTCTTCATAATGAGTTGGTTTTCACTTACTGATAACTAATGATATATACTTATAATAATGCATTACAAATTCAAATCATCATTACAAACATTGATTTCAAATCTCAATATGCACTGCCCATAGTATTTTATGTTGGGTTTCATAACTTTCAATATTAAACTATGTATTGATTGGGCATTTTAAAAAACAAACATAAACATTTTAGAACATTACTTCCAATACTGAAAATGTCTTCATAATGAGTTGGTTTTCACTTACTAATAACTAATGATATATACTTCTAATATAGCATTACACATTCAAATCATCATTGCAAACATTGATTTCAAATCTCAATATGCACTGCCCATAGTCTTTTATGTTAGGTTCCATAACATCCACTGTTAAACTATGTATTGATGGGGCATTTTAAATACTAAACATAAACATTATAAAACATTACTTCCAATGGTAAATATGTCTTCATAATGAGTTGGTTTTCACTAACTATTAACTAATTATATATACTTTTAATATAGCATTGCAAATTCAAATCATCATTCCAAACATTGATTTCAAATCTCAATATGCACTGTTCATAGTCTTTTATGTTGGGTTTCATAACTTTCAATATTAAACCATGTATTCATGGGGTATTTTAAAAAACAAACATAAACATTATAAAACATTACTTCCAATGCTAAAACTGTCTTCATAATGAGTTGGTTTTCACTTACTGATAACTAATGATATATACTTATAATACTGCATTACAAATTCAAATCATCATTACAAACGTTGATTTCAAATCTCAATATGCACAGCCCATAGTCTTTTATGTTGGGTTTCATAACTTCCAATATTAAACTATGTATTGATGGGGCATTTTAAATACTAAACATAAACATTATAAAACATTACTTCCAATGCTAAAACTGTCTTCATAATGAGTTGGTTTTCACTAACTATTAACTAATTATATATACTCCTAATATAGCATTGCAAATTCAAATCATCATTACAAACATTGATTTCAAATCTCAATATGCACTGTTCATAGTCTTTTATGTTGGGTTTCATAATTTTCAATATTAAACTATGTATTCATGGGGTATTTTTAAAAACAAACATAAACATTTTTAAACATTACTTCCAATGCTAAAAACGTCTCCATAATGAGTTTGTTTTCACTTGGTATCAACTAATGATATATACTCCTAACAGAGCATTGCAAATTCAAATCATCATTACAAACATTGATTTCGAATCTCAATATGCACAGCACATAGTCTTTTATGTTGGGTTTCATAACTTCCACTATTAAACTATGTATTGATGAGGCATTGTAAAAAACAAATTTAAACATTATAAAACGTTACTTTCAATGGTACAAATGTCTTCATAATGAGTTGGTTTTCACTAACTATTAACTAATTATATATACTTTTAATATAGCATTGCAAATTCAAATCATCATTACAAACATTGATTTCAAATCTCAATATGCACTGTTCATAGTCTTTTATGTTGGGTTTCATAACTTCCACTATTAAACTATGTATTGATTGGGCATTGTAAAAAACAAACATAAACATTATAAAACATTACTTCCAATGCTGAAAATGTCTTCATATTGAGTTTGTTTTCACTTACTAATAACTAATGATATACACTTATAATAATGCATTACAAATTCAAATCATCATTACAAACATTGATTTCAAATCTCAATATGCACTGCCCATAGTATTTTATGTTGGGTTTAATAACTTTCAATATTAAACTATGTATTGATTGGGCATTTTAAAAAACAAACATAAACATTATAAAACATTACTTCCAATACTGAAAATGTCTTCATAATGAGTTGGTTTTCACTTACTAATAACTATGATATATACTTATAATAATGCATTACAAATTAAATCATCATTACAAACATTGATTTCAAATCTCAATATGCACTGTTCATAGTCTTTTATGTTGGGTTTCATAACTTCCAATATTAAACTATGTATTGATTGGGCATTTTAAAAAACAAACATAAACATTATAAAACATTACTTCCAATGCTAAAACTGTCTTCACAATGAGTTGGTTTTCACTAACTATTAACTAATTATATATACTCCTAATATAGCATTGCAAATTCAAATCATCATTACAAACATTGTTTTCAAATCTCAATATGCACTGTTCATAGTCTTTTATGTTGGGTTTCATAATTTTCAATATTAAACTATGTATTCGTGGGGCATTTTAAAAAACAAACATAAACATTATTAAACATTACTTCCAATGCTAAAAACGTCTCCATAATGAGTTTGTTTTCACTTGGTATCGAATAATGATATATACTCCTAATATAGCATTAGACATTTAAATCATCATTACAAACATTGATTTCAAATCTCAATATGCACTGCCCATAGTATTTTATGTTGGGTTCCATAACTTCCACTATTAAACTATGTATTGATTGGGCATTTTAAAAAACAAACATAAACATTATAAAACATTACTTCCAATGCTAAAACTGTCTTCATAATGAGTTGGTTTTCACTTACTGATAACTAATGATATATACTTATAATAATGCATTACAAATTCAAATCATCATTACAAACATTGATTTCAAATCTCAATATGCACTGCCCATAGTATTTTATGTTGGGTTTCATAACTTTCAATACCAAACTATGTATTGATTGGGCATTTTAAAGGACAAACATAAACATTTTAGAACATTACTTCCAATACTGAAAATGTCTTCATAATGAGTTGGTTTTCACTTACTAATAACTAATGATATATACTTCTAATATAGCATTACACATTCAAATCATCATTACAAACATTGATTTCAAATCTCAATATGCACTGCCCATAGTCTTTTATGTTAGGTTCCATAACTTCCACTATTAAACTATGTATTGATGGGGCATTTTAAATACTAAACATAAACATTATAAAACATTACTTCCAATGCTAAAAACGTCTCCATAATGAGTTGGTTTTCACTAACTATTAACTAATGATATATACTTTCAATATAGCATTGCAAATTCAAATCATCATTCCAAACATTGATTTCAAATCTCAATATGCACTGTTCATAGTCTTTTATGTTGGGTTTCATAATTTTCAATATTAAACTATGTATTGATGGGGCATTTTAAAAAACAAACATAAACATTATAAAACATTACTTCCAATGCTAAAACTGTCTTCATAATGAGTTGGTTTTCACTTACTGATAACTAATGATATATACTTATAATACTGCATTACAAATTCAAATCATCATTACAAACATTGATTTCAAATCTCAATATGCACAGCCCATAGTCTTTTATGTTGGGTTTCATAACTTCCAATATTAAACTATGTATTGATGGGGCATTTTAAATACTAAACATAAACATTATAAAACATTACTTCCAATGCTAAAACTGTCTTCATAATGAGTTGGTTTTCACTAACTATTAACTAATTATATATACTCCTAATATAGCATTGCAAATTCAAATCATCAATACAAACATTATTTTCAAATCTCAATATGCACTGTTCATAGTCTTTTATATTGGGTTTCATAATTTTCAATATTAAACTATGTATTCATGGGGTATTTTAAAAAACAAACATAAACATTATTAAACATTACTTCCAATGCTAAAAACGTCTCCATAATGAGTTTGTTTTCACTTGGTATCGAATAATGATATATACTCCTAATATAGCATTAGACATTTAAATCATCATTACAAACATTGATTTCAAATCTCAATATGCACTGCCCATAGTATTTTATGTTGGGTTCCATAACTTCCACTATTAAACTATGTATTGATTGGGCATTTTAAAAAACAAACATAAACATTATAAAACATTACTTCCAATGCTAAAACTGTCTTCATAATGAGTTGGTTTTCACTTACTGATAACTAATGATATATACTTATAATAATGCATTACAAATTCAAATCATCATTACAAACATTGATTTCAAATCTCAATATGCACTGCCCATAGTATTTTATGTTGGGTTTCATAACTTTCAATATTAAACTATGTATTGATTGGGCATTTTAAAGGACAAACATAAACATTTTAGAACATTACTTCCAATACTGAAAATGTCTTCATAATGAGTTGGTTTTCACTTACTAATAACTAATGATATATACTTCTAATATAGCATTACACATTCAAATCATCATTACAAACATTGATTTCAAATCTCAATATGCACTGCCCATAGTCTTTTATGTTAGGTTCCATAACTTCCACTATTAAACTATGTATTGATGGGGCATTTTAAATACTAAACATAAACATTATAAAACATTACTTCCAATGGTAAATATGTCTTCATAATGAGTTGGTTTTCACTAACTATTAACTAATGATATATACTTTCAATATAGCATTGCAAATTCAAATCATCATTCCAAACATTGATTTCAAATCTCAATATGCACTGTTCATAGTCTTTTATGTTGGGTTTCATAATTTTCAATATTAAACTATGTATTGATGGGGCATTTTAAAAAACAAACATAAACATTATAAAACATTACTTCCAATGCTAAAACTGTCTTCATAATGAGTTGGTTTTCACTTACTGATAACTAATGATATATACTTATAATACTGCATTACAAATTCAAATCATCATTACAAACATTGATTTCAAATCTCAATATGCACAGCCCATAGTCTTTTATGTTGGGTTTCATAACTTCCAATATTAAACTATGTATTGATGGGGCATTTTAAATACTAAACATAAACATTATAAAACATTACTTCCAATGCTAAAACTGTCTTCATAATGAGTTGGTTTTCACTAACTATTAACTAATTATATATACTCCTAATATAGCATTGCAAATTCAAATCATCAATACAAACATTATTTTCAAATCTCAATATGCACTGTTCATAGTCTTTTATATTGGGTTTCATAATTTTCAATATTAAACTATGTATTCATGGGGTATTTTAAAAAACAAACATAAACATTATTAAACATTACTTCCAATGCAAAAAACGTCTCCATAATGAGTTTGTTTTCACTTGGTATCAACTAATGATATATACTCCTAATATAGCATTAGACATTCAAATCATCATTACAAACATTGATTTCAAATCTCAATATGCACTGCCCATAGTATTTTATGTTGGGTTTCATAACTTCCACTATCAAACTATGTATTGATTGGGCATTTAAAAAAACAAACATAAACATTATAAAACATTACTTCCAATGCTGAAAATGTCTTCATATTGAGTTGGTTTTCACTTACTAATAACTAATGATATATACTTTTAATATAGCATTGCAAATTCAAATCATCATTACAAACATTGATTTCAAATCTCAATATGCACTGTTCATAGTCTTTTATGTTAGGTTTAATAATTTTCAATATTAAACTATGTATTGATTGGGCATTTTAAAAAACAAACATAAACATTATAAAACATTACTTCCAATGCTGAAAATGTCTTCATATTGAGTTGGTTTTCACTTACTAATAACTAATGATATATACTTATAATAATGTATTACAAATTCAAATCATCATTACAAACATTGATTTCAAATCTCAATATGCACTCCCCATAGTCTTTTATGTTGGGTTCCATAACTTCCAATATTAAACTATGTATTGATGGGGCATTCTAAATACTAAACATAAACATTATAAAACATTACTTCCAATGGTAAATATGTCTTCATAATGAGTTGGTTTTCACTAACTATTAACTAATTATATATACTTTTAATATAGCATTGCAAATTCAAATCATCATTACAAACATTGATTTCAAATCTCAATATGCACTGTTCATAGTCTTTTATGCTGGGTTTTCATAACTTTCAATATTAAACTCTGTATTGATTGGGCATTTTAAAAAACAAACATAAACATTATAAAACATTACTTCCAATGCTAAAACTGTCTTCATAATGAGTTGGTTTTCACTTACTGATAACTAATGATATATACTTATAATAATGCATTACAAATTCAAATCATCATTACAAACATTGATTTCAAATCTCAATATGCACAGCTCATAGTCTTTTATGTTGGGTTTCATAACTTCCAATATTAAACTATGTATTGATGGGGCATTCTAAATACTAAACATAAACATTATAAAACATTACTTCCAATGCTAAAACTGTCTTCATAATGAGTTGGTTTTCACTAACTATTAACTAATTATATATACTCCTAATATAGCATTGCAAATTCAAATCATCAATACAAACATTGTTTTCAAATCTCAATATGCACTGTTGATAGTCTTTTATGTTGGGTTTCATAATTTTCAATATTAAACTATGTATTCATGGGGTATTTTAAAAAACAAACATAAACATTATTAAACATTACTTCCAATGCTAAAAACGTCTCCATAATGAGTTTGTTTTCACTTGGTATCAACTAATGATATATACTCCTAATATAGCATTAGACATTCAAATCATCATTACAAACATTGATTTCAAATCTCAATATGCACTGTTCATAGTATTTTATGTTGGGTTTCATAACTTTCAATATTAAACTATGTATTGATGGGGCATTTTAAAAAACAAACATGAACATTATAAAACATTACTTCCAATGCTGAAAATGTCTTCATATTGAGTTGGTTTTCACTTACTAATAACTAATGATATATACTTTTAATATAGCATTGCAAATTCAAATCATCATTACAAACATTGATTTCAAATCTCAATATGCACTGTTCATAGTCTTTTATGTTGGGTTTCATAATTTTTGATATTAAACTATGTATTGATTGGGCATTTTAAAAAACAAACATAAACATTATAAAACATTACTTCCAATGCTAAAACTGTCTTCATAATGAGTTGGTTTTCACTTACTGATAACTAATGATATATACTTATGATACTGCATTACAAATTCAAATCATCATTACAAACGTTGATTTCAAATCTCAATATGCACAGCCCATAGTCTTTTATGTTGGGTTTCATAACTTCCAATATTAAACTATGTATTGATGGGGCATTTTAAATACTAAACATAAACATTATAAAACATTACTTCCAATGCTAAAACTGTCTTCATAATGAGTTGGTTTTCACTAACTATTAACTAATTATATATACTCCTAATATAGCATTGCAAATTCGAATCATCATCATTACAAACATTGTTTTCAAATCTCAATATGCACTGTTCATAGTCTTTTATGTTGGGTTTCATAATTTTCAATATTAAACCATGTATTCATGGGGTATTTTAAAAAACAAACATAAACATTATTAAACATTACTTCCAATGCTAAAAACGTCTCCATAATGAGTTTGTTTCCACTTGGTATCAACTAATGATATATACTCCTAATATAGCATTAGACATTCAAATCATCATTACAAACATTGATTTCAAATCTCAATATGCACTGCCCATAGTATTTTATGTTGGGTTTCATAACTTCCACTATTAAACTATGTATTGATTGGGCATTTTAAAAAACAAACATAAACATTATAAAACATTACTTCCAATGCTTAAAATGTCTTCATATTGAGTTGGTTTTCACTTACTAATAACTAATGATATATACTTATAATAATGCATTACAAATTCAAATCATCATTACAAACATTGATTTCAAATCTCAATATGCACTGCCCATAGTCTTTTATGTTGGGTTCCATAACTTCCAATATTAAACTATGTATTGATGGGGCATTTTAAAAAACAAACATAAACATTATAAAACATTACTTCCAATGGTGAATATGTCTTCATAATGAGTTGGTTTTCACTAACTATTAACTAATGATATATACTTATAATAATGCATTACAAATTCAAATCATCATTACAAACATTGATTTCAAACCTCAATATGCACAGCCCATAGTCTTTTATGTTGGGTTTCATAATTTCCAATATTAAACTATGTATTGATGGGGCATTTTGAATACTAAACATAAACATTATAAAACATTACTTCCAATGCTAAAACTGTCTTCATAATGAGTTGGTTTTCACTAACTATTAACTAATTATATATACTCCTAATATAGCATTGCAAATTCAAATCATCAATACGAACATTGTTTTCAAATCTCAATATGCACTGTTCTTAGTCTTTTATGTTGGGTTTCATAATTTTCAATATTAAACTATGTATTCATGGGGTATTTTAAAAAACAAACATAAACATTATTAAACATTACTTCCAATGCAAAAAACGTCTCCATAATGAGTTTGTTTTCACTTGGTATCAACTAATGATATATACTCCTAATATAGCATTAGACATTCAAATCATCATTACAAACATTGATTTCAAATCTCAATATGCACTGTTCATAGTCTTTTATGTTGGGTTTCATAACTTTCAATATTAAACTATGTATTGATGGGGCATTTTAAAAAACAAACATGAACATTATAAAACATTACTTCCAATGCTGAAAATGTCTTCATATTGAGTTGGTTTTCACTTACTAATAACTAATGATATATACTTTTAATATAGCATTGCAAATTCAAATCATCATTACAAACATTGATTTCAAATCTCAATATGCACTGTTCATAGTCTTTTATGTTGGGTTTCATAATTTTTGATATTAAACTATGTATTGATTGGGCATTTTAAAAAACAAACATAAACATTATAAAACATTACTTCCAATGCTAAAACTGTCTTCATAATGAGTTGGTTTACACTTACTGATAACTAATGATATATACTTATAATACTGCATTACAAATTCAAATCATCATTACAAACGTTGATTTCAAATCTCAATATGCACAGCCCATAGTCTTTTATGTTGGGTTTCATAACTTCCAATATTAAACTATGTATTGATGGGGCATTTTAAATACTAAACATAAACATTATAAAACATTACTTCCAATGCTAAAACTGTCTTCATAATGAGTTGGTTTTCACTAACTATTAACTAATTATATATACATTTAATATAGCATAGCAAATTCAAATCATCATTACAAACATTGATTTCAAATCTCAATATGCACTGTTCATAGTCTTTTATGTTGGGTTTCATAACTTCCACTATTAAACTATGTATTGATTGGGCATTTTAAAAAACAAACATAAACATTATAAAACATTACTTCCAATGCTAAAACTGTCTTCATAATGAGTTGGTTTTCACTTACTGATAACTAATGATATATACTTATAATACTGCATTACAAATTCAAATCATCATTACAAACATTGATTTCAAATCTCAATATGCACTGTTCATAGTCTTTTATGTTGGGTTTCATAACTTTCAATATTAAACTATGTATTGATGGGGCATTTTAAAAAACAAACATGAACATTATAAAACATTACTTCCAATGCTGAAAATGTCTTCATATTGAGTTGGTTTTCACTTACTAATAACTAATGATATATACTTTTAATATAGCATTGCAAATTCAAATCATCATTACAAACATTGATTTCAAATCTCAATATGCACTGTTCATAGTCTTTTATGTTGGGTTTCATAATTTTTGATATTAAACTATGTATTGATTGGGCATTTTAAAAAACAAACATAAACATTATAAAACATTACTTCCAATGCTAAAACTGTCTTCATAATGAGTTGGTTTTCACTTACTGATAACTAATGATATATACTTATAATACTGCATTACAAATTCAAATCATCATTACAAACGTTGATTTCAAATCTCAATATGCACAGCCCATAGTCTTTTATGTTGGGTTTCATAACTTCCAATATTAAACTATGTATTGATGGGGCATTTTAAATACTAAACATAAACATTATAAAACATTACTTCCAATGCTAAAACTGTCTTCATAATGAGTTGGTTTTCACTAACTATTAACTAATTATATATACTCCTAATATAGCATTGCAAATTCGAATCATCATCATTACAAACATTGTTTTCAAATCTCAATATGCACTGTTCATAGTCTTTTATGTTGGGTTTCATAATTTTCAATATTAAACCATGTATTCATGGGGTATTTTAAAAAACAAACATAAATATTATTAAACATTACTTCCAATGCTAAAAACGTCTCCATAATGAGTTTGTTTCCACTTGGTATCAACTAATGATATATACTCCTAATATAGCATTAGACATTCAAATCATCATTACAAACATTGATTTCAAATCTCAATATGCACTGCCCATAGTATTTTATGTTGGGTTTCATAACTTCCACTATTAAACTATGTATTGATGGGGCATTTTAAAAAACAAACATAAACATTATAAAACATTACTTCCAATGCTTAAAATGTCTTCATATTGAGTTGGTTTTCACTTACTAATAACTAATGATATATACTTATAATAATGCATTACAAATTCAAATCATCATTACAAACATTGATTTCAAATCTCAATATGCACTGCCCATAGTCTTTTATGTTGGGTTCCATAACTTCCAATATTAAACTATGTATTGATGGGGCATTTTAAAAAACAAACATAAACATTATAAAACATTACTTCCAATGGTGAATATGTCTTCATAATGAGTTGGTTTTCACTAACTATTAACTAATGATATATACTTATAATAATGTATTACAAATTCAAATCATCATTACAAACATTGATTTCAAACCTCAATATGCACAGCCCATAGTCTTTTATGTTGGGTTTCATAATTTCCAATATTAAACTATGTATTGATGGGGCATTTTGAATACTAAACATAAACATTATAAAACATTACTTCCAATGCTAAAACTGTCTTCATAATGAGTTGGTTTTCACTAACTATTAACTAATTATATATACTCCTAATATAGCATTGCAAATTCAAATCATCAATACGAACATTGTTTTCAAATCTCAATATGCACTGTTCTTAGTCTTTTATGTTGGGTTTCATAATTTTCAATATTAAACTATGTATTCATGGGGTATTTTAAAAAACAAACATAAACATTATTAAACATTACTTCCAATGCAAAAAACGTCTCCATAATGAGTTTGTTTTCACTTGGTATCAACTAATGATATATACTCCTAATATATCATTAGACATTCAAATCATCATTACAAACATTGATTTCAAATCTCAATATGCACTGTTCATAGTCTTTTATGTTGGGTTTCATAACTTTCAATATTAAACAATGTATTGATTGGGCATTTTAAAAAACAAACATAAACATTATAAAACATTACTTCCAATGCTAAAACTGTCTTCATAATGAGTTGGTTTTCACTTACTGATAACTAATGATATATACTTATGATACTGCATTACAAATTCAAATCATCATTACAAACATTGTTTTCAAATCTCAATATGCACTGCCCATAGTATTTTATGTTGGGTTTCATAACTTCCACTATTAAACTATGTATTGATGGGGCATTTTAAAAAACAAACATAAACATTATAAAACATTACTTCCAATGCTTAAAATGTCTTCATATTGAGTTGGTTTTCACTTACTAATAACTAATGATATATACTTATAATAATGCATTACAAATTCAAATCATCATTACAAACATTGATTTCAAATCTCAATATGCACTGCCCATAGTCTTTTATGTTGGGTTCCATAACTTCCAATATTAAACTATGTATTGATGGGGCATTTTAAAAAACAAACATAAACATTATAAAACATTACTTCCAATGGTGAATATGTCTTCATAATGAGTTGGTTTTCACTAACTATTAACTAATGATATATACTTATAATAATGTATTACAAATTCAAATCATCATTACAAACATTGATTTCAAACCTCAATATGCACAGCCCATAGTCTTTTATGTTGGGTTTCATAATTTCCAATATTAAACTATGTATTGATGGGGCATTTTGAATACTAAACATAAACATTATAAAACATTACTTCCAATGCTAAAACTGTCTTCATAATGAGTTGGTTTTCACTAACTATTAACTAATTATATATACTCCTAATATAGCATTGCAAATTCAAATCATCAATACGAACATTGTTTTCAAATCTCAATATGCACTGTTCTTAGTCTTTTATGTTGGGTTTCATAATTTTTGATATTAAACTATGTATTGATTGGGCATTTTAAAAAACAAACATAAACATTATAAAACATTACTTCCAATGCTAAAACTGTCTTCATAATGAGTTGGTTTTCACTTACTGATAACTAATGATATATACTTATAATACTGCATTACAAATTCAAATCATCATTACAAACGTTGATTTCAAATCTCAATATGCACAGCCCATAGTCTTTTATGTTGGGTTTCATAACT
Source organism: Thysanoteuthis rhombus (assembly GCA_963457665.1). Classification (NCBI taxonomy): domain Eukaryota; kingdom Metazoa; phylum Mollusca; class Cephalopoda; order Oegopsida; family Thysanoteuthidae; genus Thysanoteuthis; species Thysanoteuthis major. The sequence goes on from OY735214.1 coordinate 27,394,965, forward strand.
TCCAATATTAAACTATGTATTGATGGGGCATTTTAAATACTAAACATAAACATTATAAAACATTACTTCCAATGCTAAAACTGTCTTCATAATGAGTTGGTTTTCACTAACTATTAACTAATTATATATACATTTAATATAGCATAGCAAATTCAAATCATCATTACAAACATTGATTTCAAATCTCAATATGCACTGTTCATAGTCTTTTATGTTGGGTTTCATAACTTCCACTATTAAACTATGTATTGATTGGGCATTTTAAAAAACAAACATAAACATTATAAAACATTACTTCCAATGCTAAAACTGTCTTCATAATGAGTTGGTTTTCACTTACTGATAACTAATGATATATACTTATAATACTGCATTACAAATTCAAATCATCATTACAAACATTGATTTCAAATCTCAATATGCACTGTTCATAGTCTTTTATGTTGGGTTTCATAACTTTCAATATTAAACTATGTATTGATGGGGCATTTTAAAAAACAAACATGAACATTATAAAACATTACTTCCAATGCTGAAAATGTCTTCATATTGAGTTGGTTTTCACTTACTAATAACTAATGATATATACTTTTAATATAGCATTGCAAATTCAAATCATCATTACAAACATTGATTTCAAATCTCAATATGCACTGTTCATAGTCTTTTATGTTGGGTTTCATAATTTTTGATATTAAACTATGTATTGATTGGGCATTTTAAAAAACAAACATAAACATTATAAAACATTACTTCCAATGCTAAAACTGTCTTCATAATGAGTTGGTTTTCACTTACTGATAACTAATGATATATACTTATAATACTGCATTACAAATTCAAATCATCATTACAAACGTTGATTTCAAATCTCAATATGCACAGCCCATAGTCTTTTATGTTGGGTTTAATAACTTCCAATATTAAACTATGTATTGATGGGGCATTTTAAATACTAAACATAAACATTATAAAACATTACTTCCAATGCTAAAACTGTCTTCATAATGAGTTGGTTTTCACTAACTATTAACTAATTATATATACTCCTAATATAGCATTGCAAATTCGAATCATCATCATTACAAACATTGTTTTCAAATCTCAATATGCACTGTTCATAGTCTTTTATGTTGGGTTTCATAATTTTCAATATTAAACCATGTATTCATGGGGTATTTTAAAAAACAAACATAAATATTATTAAACATTACTTCCAATGCTAAAAACGTCTCCATAATGAGTTTGTTTCCACTTGGTATCAACTAATGATATATACTCCTAATATAGCATTAGACATTCAAATCATCATTACAAACATTGATTTCAAATCTCAATATGCACTGCCCATAGTATTTTATGTTGGGTTTCATAACTTCCACTATTAAACTATGTATTGATGGGGCATTTTAAAAAACAAACATAAACATTATAAAACATTACTTCCAATGCTTAAAATGTCTTCATATTGAGTTGGTTTTCACTTACTAATAACTAATGATATATACTTATAATAATGCATTACAAATTCAAATCATCATTACAAACATTGATTTCAAATCTCAATATGCACTGCCCATAGTCTTTTATGTTGGGTTCCATAACTTCCAATATTAAACTATGTATTGATGGGGCATTTTAAAAAACAAACATAAACATTATAAAACATTACTTCCAATGGTGAATATGTCTTCATAATGAGTTGGTTTTCACTAACTATTAACTAATGATATATACTTATAATAATGTATTACAAATTCAAATCATCATTACAAACATTGATTTCAAACCTCAATATGCACAGCCCATAGTCTTTTATGTTGGGTTTCATAATTTCCAATATTAAACTATGTATTGATGGGGCATTTTGAATACTAAACATAAACATTATAAAACATTACTTCCAATGCTAAAACTGTCTTCATAATGAGTTGGTTTTCACTAACTATTAACTAATTATATATACTCCTAATATAGCATTGCAAATTCAAATCATCAATACGAACATTGTTTTCAAATCTCAATATGCACTGTTCTTAGTCTTTTATGTTGGGTTTCATAATTTTCAATATTAAACTATGTATTCATGGGGTATTTTAAAAAACAAACATAAACATTATTAAACATTACTTCCAATGCAAAAAACGTCTCCATAATGAGTTTGTTTTCACTTGGTATCAACTAATGATATATACTCCTAATATATCATTAGACATTCAAATCATCATTACAAACATTGATTTCAAATCTCAATATGCACTGTTCATAGTCTTTTATGTTGGGTTTCATAACTTTCAATATTAAACAATGTATTGATTGGGCATTTTAAAAAACAAACATAAACATTATAAAACATTACTTCCAATGCTAAAACTGTCTTCATAATGAGTTGGTTTTCACTTACTGATAACTAATGATATATACTTATGATACTGCATTACAAATTCAAATCATCATTACAAACATTGTTTTCAAATCTCAATATGCACTGCCCATAGTATTTTATGTTGGGTTTCATAACTTCCACTATTAAACTATGTATTGATGGGGCATTTTAAAAAACAAACATAAACATTATAAAACATTACTTCCAATGCTTAAAATGTCTTCATATTGAGTTGGTTTTCACTTACTAATAACTAATGATATATACTTATAATAATGCATTACAAATTCAAATCATCATTACAAACATTGATTTCAAATCTCAATATGCACTGCCCATAGTCTTTTATGTTGGGTTCCATAACTTCCAATATTAAACTATGTATTGATGGGGCATTTTAAAAAACAAACATAAACATTATAAAACATTACTTCCAATGGTGAATATGTCTTCATAATGAGTTGGTTTTCACTAACTATTAACTAATGATATATACTTATAATAATGTATTACAAATTCAAATCATCATTACAAACATTGATTTCAAACCTCAATATGCACAGCCCATAGTCTTTTATGTTGGGTTTCATAATTTCCAATATTAAACTATGTATTGATGGGGCATTTTGAATACTAAACATAAACATTATAAAACATTACTTCCAATGCTAAAACTGTCTTCATAATGAGTTGGTTTTCACTAACTATTAACTAATTATATATACTCCTAATATAGCATTGCAAATTCAAATCATCAATACGAACATTGTTTTCAAATCTCAATATGCACTGTTCTTAGTCTTTTATGTTGGGTTTCATAATTTTCAATATTAAACTATGTATTCATGGGGTATTTTAAAAAACAAACATAAACATTATTAAACATTACTTCCAATGCAAAAAACGTCTCCATAATGAGTTTGTTTTCACTTGGTATCAACTAATGATATATACTCCTAATATATCATTAGACATTCAAATCATCATTACAAACATTGATTTCAAATCTCAATATGCACTGTTCATAGTCTTTTATGTTGGGTTTCATAACTTTCAATATTAAACAATGTATTGATTGGGCATTTTAAAAAACAAACATAAACATTATAAAACATTACTTCCAATGCTAAAACTGTCTTCATAATGAGTTGGTTTTCACTTACTGATAACTAATGATATATACTTATGATACTGCATTACAAATTCAAATCATCATTACAAACATTGTTTTCAAATCTCAATATGCACTGTTCATAGTCTTTTATGGTGGGTTTCATAACTTTCAATATCAAACTATGTATTGATGGGGCATTTTAAAAATCAAATATAAACATTATGAAACATTACTTCCAATGCTAAAACTGTCTTCATAATGAGTTGGTTTTAACTAACTATCAACTAATGATATATACTTATAATATAGCATTACACATTCAAATCATCATTACAAACATTGTTTTCAAATCTCAATATGCACTCTTCATAGTCTTTTATATTGAGTTTCTAAACTTTCAATATCAAACTATGTATTGATGAGGCATTGTAAAAAACAAATTTAAACATAATAAAACGTTACTTTCAATGGTACAAATGTCTTCATAATGAGTTGGTTTTCACTAACTATTTACTAATTATATATACTTTTAATATAGCATTGCAAATTCAAATCATCATTACAAACATTGATTTCAAATCTCAATATGCACTGTTCATAGTCTTTTATGTTGGGTTTCATAACTTCCACTATTAAACTATGTATTGATTGGGCATTTTAAAAAACAAACATAAACATTATAAAACATTACTTCCAATGCTGAAAATGTCTTCATATTGAGTTTGTTTTCACTTACTAATAACTAATGATATACACTTATAATAATGCATTACAAATTCAAATCATCATTACAAACATTGATTTCAAATCTCAATATGCACTGCCCATAGTATTTTATGTTGGGTTTAATAACTTTCAATATTAAACTATGTATTGATTGGGCATTTTAAGAAACAAACATAAACATTATAAAACATTACTTCCAATACTGAAAATGTCTTCATAATGAGTTGGTTTTCACTTACTAATAACTATGATATATACTTATAATAATGCATTACAAATTAAATCATCATTACAAACATTGATTTCAAATCTCAATATGCACTGTTCATAGTCTTTTATGTTGGGTTTCATAACTTCCAATATTAAACTATGTATTGATTGGGCATTTTAAAAAACAAACATAAACATTATAAAACATTACTTCCAATGCTAAAACTGTCTTCACAATGAGTTGGTTTTCACTAACTATTAACTAATTATATATACTCCTAATATAGCATTGCAAATTCAAATCATCATTACAAACATTGTTTTCAAATCTCAATATGCACTGTTCATAGTCTTTTATGTTGGGTTTCATAATTTTCAATATTAAACTATGTATTCGTGGGGCATTTTAAAAAACAAACATAAACATTATTAAACATTACTTCCAATGCTAAAAACGTCTCCATAATGAGTTTGTTTTCACTTGGTATCGAATAATGATATATACTCCTAATATAGCATTAGACATTTAAATCATCATTACAAACATTGATTTCAAATCTCAATATGCACTGCCCATAGTATTTTATGTTGGGTTCCATAACTTCCACTATTAAACTATGTATTGATTGGGCATTTTAAAAAACAAACATAAACATTATAAAACATTACTTCCAATGCTAAAACTGTCTTCATAATGAGTTGGTTTTCACTTACTGATAACTAATGATATATACTTATAATAATGCATTACAAATTCAAATCATCATTACAAACATTGATTTCAAATCTCAATATGCACTGCCCATAGTATTTTATGTTGGGTTTCATAACTTTCAATATTAAACTATGTATTGATTGGGCATTTTAAAGGACAAACATAAACATTTTAGAACATTACTTCCAATACTGAAAATGTCTTCATAATGAGTTGGTTTTCACTTACTAATAACTAATGATATATACTTCTAATATAGCATTACACATTCAAATCATCATTACAAACATTGATTTCAAATCTCAATATGCACTGCCCATAGTCTTTTATGTTAGGTTCCATAACTTCCACTATTAAACTATGTATTGATGGGGCATTTTAAATACTAAACATAAACATTATAAAACATTACTTCCAATGGTAAATATGTCTTCATAATGAGTTGGTTTTCACTAACTATTAACTAATGATATATACTTTCAATATAGCATTGCAAATTCAAATCATCATTACAAACGTTGATTTCAAATCTCAATATGCACAGCCCATAGTCTTTTATGTTGGGTTTCATAACTTCCAATATTAAACTATGTATTGATGGGGCATTTTAAATACTAAACATAAACATTATAAAACATTACTTCCAATGCTAAAACTGTCTTCATAATGAGTTGGTTTTCACTAACTATTAACTAATTATATATACTCCTAATATAGCATTGCAAATTCGAATCATCATCATTACAAACATTGTTTTCAAATCTCAATATGCACTGTTCATAGTCTTTTATGTTGGGTTTCATAATTTTCAATATTAAACCATGTATTCATGGGGTATTTTAAAAAACAAACATAAACATTATTAAACATTACTTCCAATGCTGAAAACGTCTCCATAATGAGTTTGTTTCCACTTGGTATCAACTAATGATATATACTCCTAATATAGCATTAGACATTCAAATCATCATTACAAACATTGATTTCAAATCTCAATATGCACTGCCCATAGTATTTTATGTTGGGTTTCATAACTTCCACTATTAAACTATGTATTGATTGGGCATTTTAAAAAACAAACATAAACATTATAAAACATTACTTCCAATGCTTAAAATGTCTTCATATTGAGTTGGTTTTCACTTACTAATAACTAATGATATATACTTATAATAATGCATTACAAATTCAAATCATCATTACAAACATTGATTTCAAATCTCAATATGCACTGCCCATAGTCTTTTATGTTGGGTTCCATAACTTCCAATATTAAACTATGTATTGATGGGGCATTTTAAAAAACAAACATAAACATTATAAAACATTACTTCCAATGGTGAATATGTCTTCATAATGAGTTGGTTTTCACTAACTATTAACTAATGATATATACTTATAATAATGCATTACAAATTCAAATCATCATTACAAACATTGATTTCAAACCTCAATATGCACAGCCCATAGTCTTTTATGTTGGGTTTCATAATTTCCAATATTAAACTATGTATTGATGGGGCATTTTGAATACTAAACATAAACATTATAAAACATTACTTCCAATGCTAAAACTGTCTTCATAATGAGTTGGTTTTCACTAACTATTAACTAATTATATATACTCCTAATATAGCATTGCAAATTCAAATCATCAATACGAACATTGTTTTCAAATCTCAATATGCACTGTTCTTAGTCTTTTATGTTGGGTTTCATAATTTTCAATATTAAACTATGTATTCATGGGGTATTTTAAAAAACAAACATAAACATTATTAAACATTACTTCCAATGCAAAAAACGTCTCCATAATGAGTTTGTTTTCACTTGGTATCAACTAATGATATATACTCCTAATATAGCATTAGACATTCAAATCATCATTACAAACATTGATTTCAAATCTCAATATGCACTGTTCATAGTCTTTTATGTTGGGTTTCATAACTTTCAATATTAAACTATGTATTGATGGGGCATTTTAAAAAACAAACATGAACATTATAAAACATTACTTCCAATGCTGAAAATGTCTTCATATTGAGTTGGTTTTCACTTACTAATAACTAATGATATATACTTTTAATAGGGCATTGCAAATTCAAATCATCATTACAAACATTGATTTCAAATCTCAATATGCACTGTTCATAGTCTTTTATGTTGGGTTTCATAATTTTTGATATTAAACTATGTATTGATTGGGCATTTTAAAAAACAAACATAAACATTATAAAACATTACTTCCAATGCTAAAACTGTCTTCATAATGAGTTGGTTTTCACTTACTGATAACTAATGATATATACTTATAATACTGCATTACAAATTCAAATCATCATTACAAACGTTGATTTCAAATCTCAATATGCACAGCCCATAGTCTTTTATGTTGGGTTTCATAACTTCCAATATTAAACTATGTATTGATGGGGCATTTTAAATACTAAACATAAACATTATAAAACATTACTTCCAATGCTAAAACTGTCTTCATAATGAGTTGGTTTTCACTAACTATTAACTAATTATATATACTCCTAATATAGCATTGCAAATTCGAATCATCATCATTACAAACATTGTTTTCAAATCTCAATATGCACTGTTCATAGTCTTTTATGTTGGGTTTCATAATTTTCAATATTAAACCATGTATTCATGGGGTATTTTAAAAAACAAACATAAATATTATTAAACATTACTTCCAATGCTAAAAACGTCTCCATAATGAGTTTGTTTCCACTTGGTATCAACTAATGATATATACTCCTAATATAGCATTAGACATTCAAATCATCATTACAAACATTGATTTCAAATCTCAATATGCACTGCCCATAGTATTTTATGTTGGGTTTCATAACTTCCACTATTAAACTATGTATTGATTGGGCATTTTAAAAAACAAACATAAACATTATAAAACATTACTTCCAATGCTTAAAATGTCTTCATATTGAGTTGGTTTTCACTTACTAATAACTAATGATATATACTTATAATAATGCATTACAAATTCAAATCATCATTACAAACATTGATTTCAAATCTCAATATGCACTGCCCATAGTCTTTTATGTTGGGTTCCATAACTTCCAATATTAAACTATGTATTGATGGGGCATTTTAAAAAACAAACATAAACATTATTAAACATTACTTCCAATGCAAAAAACGTCTCCATAATGAGTTTGTTTTCACTTGGTATCAACTAATGATATATACTCCTAATATAGCATTAGACATTCAAATCATCATTACAAACATTGATTTCAAATCTCAATATGCACTGTTCATAGTCTTTTATGTTGGGTTTCATAACTTTCAATATTAAACTATGTATTGATGGGGCATTTTAAAAAACAAACATGAACATTATAAAACATTACTTCCAATGCTGAAAATGTCTTCATATTGAGTTGGTTTTCACTTACTAATAACTAATGATATATACTTTTAATAGGGCATTGCAAATTCAAATCATCATTACAAACATTGATTTCAAATCTCAATATGCACTGTTCATAGTCTTTTATGTTGGGTTTCATAATTTTTGATATTAAACTATGTATTGATTGGGCATTTTAAAAAACAAACATAAACATTATAAAACATTACTTCCAATGCTAAAACTGTCTTCATAATGAGTTGGTTTTCACTTACTGATAACTAATGATATATACTTATAATACTGCATTACAAATTCAAATCATCATTACAAACGTTGATTTCAAATCTCAATATGCACAGCCCATAGTCTTTTATGTTGGGTTTCATAACTTCCAATATTAAACTATGTATTGATGGGGCATTTTAAATACTAAACATAAACATTATAAAACATTACTTCCAATGCTAAAACTGTCTTCATAATGAGTTGGTTTTCACTAACTATTAACTAATTATATATACTCCTAATATAGCATTGCAAATTCGAATCATCATCATTACAAACATTGTTTTCAAATCTCAATATGCACTGTTCATAGTCTTTTATGTTGGGTTTCATAATTTTCAATATTAAACCATGTATTCATGGGGTATTTTAAAAAACAAACATAAATATTATTAAACATTACTTCCAATGCTAAAAACGTCTCCATAATGAGTTTGTTTCCACTTGGTATCAACTAATGATATATACTCCTAATATAGCATTAGACATTCAAATCATCATTACAAACATTGATTTCAAATCTCAATATGCACTGCCCATAGTATTTTATGTTGGGTTTCATAACTTCCACTATTAAACTATGTATTGATGGGGCATTTTAAAAAACAAACATAAACATTATAAAACATTACTTCCAATGCTTAAAATGTCTTCATATTGAGTTGGTTTTCACTTACTAATAACTAATGATATATACTTATAATAATGCATTACAAATTCAAATCATCATTACAAACATTGATTTCAAATCTCAATATGCACTGCCCATAGTCTTTTATGTTGGGTTCCATAACTTCCAATATTAAACTATGTATTGATGGGGCATTTTAAAAAACAAACATAAACATTATAAAACATTACTTCCAATGGTGAATATGTCTTCATAATGAGTTGGTTTTCACTAACTATTAACTAATGATATATACTTATAATAATGTATTACAAATTCAAATCATCATTACAAACATTGATTTCAAACCTCAATATGCACAGCCCATAGTCTTTTATGTTGGGTTTCATAATTTCCAATATTAAACTATGTATTGATGGGGCATTTTGAATACTAAACATAAACATTATAAAACATTACTTCCAATGCTAAAACTGTCTTCATAATGAGTTGGTTTTCACTAACTATTAACTAATTATATATACTCCTAATATAGCATTGCAAATTCAAATCATCAATACGAACATTGTTTTCAAATCTCAATATGCACTGTTCTTAGTCTTTTATGTTGGGTTTCATAATTTTCAATATTAAACTATGTATTCATGGGGTATTTTAAAAAACAAACATAAACATTATTAAACATTACTTCCAATGCAAAAAACGTCTCCATAATGAGTTTGTTTTCACTTGGTATCAACTAATGATATATACTCCTAATATATCATTAGACATTCAAATCATCATTACAAACATTGATTTCAAATCTCAATATGCACTGTTCATAGTCTTTTATGTTGGGTTTCATAACTTTCAATATTAAACAATGTATTGATAGGGCATTTTAAAAAACAAACATAAACATTATAAAACATTACTTCCAATGCTAAAACTGTCTTCATAATGAGTTGGTTTTCACTTACTGATAACTAATGATATATACTTATGATACTGCATTACAAATTCAAATCATCATTACAAACATTGTTTTCAAATCTCAATATGCACTGTTCATAGTCTTTTATGGTGGGTTTCATAACTTTCAATATCAAACTATGTATTGATGGGGCATTTTAAAAATCAAATATAAACATTATGAAACATTACTTCCAATGCTAAAACTGTCTTCATAATGAGTTGGTTTTAACTAACTATCAACTAATGATATATACTTATAATATAGCAATACACATTCAAATCATCATTACAAACATTGTTTTCAAATCTCAATATGCACTCTTCATAGTCTTTTATATTGAGTTTCTAAACTTTCAATATCAAACTATGTATTGATGAGGCATTGTAAAAAACAAATTTAAACATAATAAAACGTTACTTTCAATGGTACAAATGTCTTCATAATGAGTTGGTTTTCACTAACTATTTACTAATTATATATACTTTTAATATAGCATTGCAAATTCAAATCATCATTACAAACATTGATTTCAAATCTCAATATGCACTGTTCATAGTCTTTTATGTTGGGTTTCATAACTTCCACTATTAAACTATGTATTGATTGGGCATTTTAAAAAACAAACATAAACATTATAAAACATTACTTCCAATGCTGAAAATGTCTTCATATTGAGTTTGTTTTCACTTACTAATAACTAATGATATACACTTATAATAATGCATTACAAATTCAAATCATCATTACAAACATTGATTTCAAATCTCAATATGCACTGCCCATAGTATTTTATGTTGGGTTTAATAACTTTCAATATTAAACTATGTATTGATTGGGCATTTTAAGAAACAAACATAAACATTATAAAACATTACTTCCAATACTGAAAATGTCTTCATAATGAGTTGGTTTTCACTTACTAATAACTATGATATATACTTATAATAATGCATTACAAATTAAATCATCATTACAAACATTGATTTCAAATCTCAATATGCACTGTTCATAGTCTTTTATGTTGGGTTTCATAACTTCCAATATTAAACTATGTATTGATTGGGCATTTAAAAAAACAAACATAAACATTATAAAACATTACTTCCAATGCTAAAACTGTCTTCACAATGAGTTGGTTTTCACTAACTATTAACTAATTATATATACTCCTAATATAGCATTGCAAATTCAAATCATCATTACAAACATTGTTTTCAAATCTCAATATGCACTGTTCATAGTCTTTTATGTTGGGTTTCATAATTTTCAATATTAAACTATGTATTCGTGGGGCATTTTAAAAAACAAACATAAACATTATTAAACATTACTTCCAATGCTAAAAACGTCTCCATAATGAGTTTGTTTTCACTTGGTATCGAATAATGATATATACTCCTAATATAGCATTAGACATTTAAATCATCATTACAAACATTGATTTCAAATCTCAATATGCACTGCCCATAGTATTTTATGTTGGGTTCCATAACTTCCACTATTAAACTATGTATTGATTGGGCATTTTAAAAAACAAACATAAACATTATAAAACATTACTTCCAATGGTAAATATGTCTTCATAATGAGTTGGTTTTCACTAACTATTAACTAATGATATATACTTTCAATATAGCATTGCAAATTCAAATCATCATTACAAACGTTGATTTCAAATCTCAATATGCACAGCCCATAGTCTTTTATGTTGGGTTTCATAACTTCCAATATTAAACTATGTATTGATGGGGCATTTTAAATACTAAACATAAACATTATAAAACATTACTTCCAATGCTAAAACTGTCTTCATAATGAGTTGGTTTTCACTAACTATTAACTAATTATATATACTCCTAATATAGCATTGCAAATTCGAATCATCATCATTACAAACATTGTTTTCAAATCTCAATATGCACTGTTCATAGTCTTTTATGTTGGGTTTCATAATTTTCAATATTAAACCATGTATTCATGGGGTATTTTAAAAAACAAACATAAACATTATTAAACATTACTTCCAATGCTAAAAACGTCTCCATAATGAGTTTGTTTCCACTTGGTATCAACTAATGATATATACTCCTAATATAGCATTAGACATTCAAATCATCATTACAAACATTGATTTCAAATCTCAATATGCACTGCCCATAGTATTTTATGTTGGGTTTCATAACTTCCACTATTAAACTATGTATTGATTGGGCATTTTAAAAAACAAACATAAACATTATAAAACATTACTTCCAATGCTTAAAATGTCTTCATATTGAGTTGGTTTTCACTTACTAATAACTAATGATATATACTTATAATAATGCATTACAAATTCAAATCATCATTACAAACATTGATTTCAAATCTCAATATGCACTGCCCATAGTCTTTTATGTTGGGTTCCATAACTTCCAATATTAAACTATGTATTGATGGGGCATTTTAAAAAACAAACATAAACATTATAAAACATTACTTCCAATGGTGAATATGTCTTCATAATGAGTTGGTTTTCACTAACTATTAACTAATGATATATACTTATAATAATGCATTACAAATTCAAATCATCATTACAAACATTGATTTCAAACCTCAATATGCACAGCCCATAGTCTTTTATGTTGGGTTTCATAATTTCCAATATTAAACTATGTATTGATGGGGCATTTTGAATACTAAACATAAACATTATAAAACATTACTTCCAATGCTAAAACTGTCTTCATAATGAGTTGGTTTTCACTAACTATTAACTAATTATATATACATTTAATATAGCATAGCAAATTCAAATCATCATTACAAACATTGATTTCAAATCTCAATATGCACTGTTCATAGTCTTTTATGTTGGGTTTCATAACTTCCACTATTAAACTATGTATTGATTGGGCATTTTAAAAAACAAACATAAACATTATAAAACATTACTTCCAATGCTAAAACTGTCTTCATAATGAGTTGGTTTTCACTTACTGATAACTAATGATATATACTTATGATACTGCATTACAAATTCAAATCATCATTACAAACATTGTTTTCAAATCACAATATGCACTGTTCATAGTCTTTTATGGTGGGTTTCATAACTTTCAATATCAAACTATGTATTGATGGGGCATTTTAAAAATCAAATATAAACATTATGAAACATTACTTCCAATGCTAAAACTGTCTTCATAATGAGTTGGTTTTAACTAACTATCAACTAATGATATATACTTATAATATAGCATTACACATTCAAATCATCATTACAAACATTGTTTTCAAATCTCAATATGCACTCTTCATAGTCTTTTATATTGAGTTTCTAAACTTTCAATATCAAACTATGTATTGATGAGGCATTGTAAAAAACAAATTTAAACATAATAAAACGTTACTTTCAATGGTACAAATGTCTTCATAATGAGTTGGTTTTCACTAACTATTTACTAATTATATATACTTTTAATATAGCATTGCAAATTCAAATCATCATTACAAACATTGATTTCAAATCTCAATATGCACTGTTCATAGTCTTTTATGTTGGGTTTCATAACTTCCACTATTAAACTATGTATTGATTGGGCATTTTAAAAAACAAACATAAACATTATAAAACATTACTTCCAATGCTGAAAATGTCTTCATATTGAGTTTGTTTTCACTTACTAATAACTAATGATATACACTTATAATAATGCATTACAAATTCAAATCATCATTACAAACATTGATTTCAAATCTCAATATGCACTGCCCATTGTATTTTATGTTGGGTTTAATAACTTTCAATATTAAACTATGTATTGATTGGGCATTTTAAGAAACAAACATAAACATTATAAAACATTACTTCCAATGCTAAAACTGTCTTCACAATGAGTTGGTTTTCACTAACTATTAACTAATTATATATACTCCTAATATAGCATTGCAAATTCAAATCATCATTACAAACATTGTTTTCAAATCTCAATATGCACTGTTCATAGTCTTTTATGTTGGGTTTCATAATTTTCAATATTAAACTATGTATTCGTGGGGCATTTTAAAAAACAAACATAAACATTATTAAACATTACTTCCAATGCTAAAAACGTCTCCATAATGAGTTTGTTTTCACTTGGTATCGAATAATGATATATACTCCTAATATAGCATTAGACATTTAAATCATCATTACAAACATTGATTTCAAATCTCAATATGCACTGCCCATAGTATTTTATGTTGGGTTCCATAACTTCCACTATTAAACTATGTATTGATTGGGTATTTTAAAAAACAAACATAAACATTATAAAACATTACTTCCAATGCTAAAACTGTCTTCATAATGAGTTGGTTTTCACTTACTGATAACTAATGATATATACTTATAATAATGCATTACAAATTCAAATCATCATTACAAACATTGATTTCAAATCTCAATATGCACTGCCCATAGTATTTTATGTAAGGTTCCATAACTTCCACTATTAAACTATGTATTGATGGGGCATTTTAAATACTAAACATAAACATTATAAAACATTACTTCCAATGGTAAATATGTCTTCATAATGAGTTGGTTTTCACTAACTATTAACTAATGATATATACTTTCAATATAGCATTGCAAATTCAAATCATCATTCCAAACATTGATTTCAAATCTCAATATGCACTGTTCATAGTCTTTTATGTTGGGTTTCATAACTTCCAATATTAAACTATGTATTGATGGGGCATTTTAAATACTAAACATAAACATTATAAAACATTACTTCCATTGCTAAAACTGTCTTCATAATGAGTTGATTTTCACTAACTATTAACTAATTATATATACTCCTAATATAGCATTGCAAATTCAAATCATCAATACAAACATTGTTTTCAAATCTCAATATGCACTGTTCATAGTCTTTTATGTTAGGTTTCATAATTTTCAATATCAAACTATGTATTCATGGGGTATTTTAAAAAACAAACATAAACATTATTAAACATTACTTGCAATGCTAGAAACGTCTCCATAATGAGTTTGTTTTCACTTGGTATCAACTAATGATATATACTCCTAATATAGCATTAGACATTCAAATCATCATTACAAACATTGATTTCAAATCTCAATATGCACTGCCCATAGTATTTTATGTTGGGTTTCAAAACTTCCACTATTAAACTATGTATTGATTGGGCATTTTAAAAAACAAACATAAACATTATAAAACATTACTTCCAATGCTGAAAATGTCTTCATATTGAGTTGGTTTTCACTTACTAATAACTAATGATATATACTTTTAATATAGCATTGCAAATTCAAATCATCATTACAAACATTGATTTCAAATCTCAATATGCACTGTTCATAGTCTTTTATGTTGGGTTTCATAATTTTCAATATTAAACTATGTATTGATTGGGCATTTTAAAAAACAAACATAAACTTTATAAAACATTACTTCCAATGCTAAAACTGTCTTCATAATGAGTTGGTTTTCACTTACTGATAACTAATGATATATACTTATAATACTGCATTACAAATTCAAATCATCATTACAAACGTTGATTTCAAATCTCAATATGCACAGCCCATAGTCTTTTATGTTGGGTTTCATAACTTCCAATATTAAACTATGTATTGATGGGGAATTTTAAATACTAAACATAAACATTATAAAACATTACTTCCAATGCTAAAACTGTCTTCATAATGAGTTGGTTTTCACTAACTATTAACTAATTATATATACTCCTAATATAGTATTGCAAATTCTAATCATCATTACAAACATTGATTTCAAATCTCAATATGCACTGTTCATAGTCTTTTATGTTGGGTTTTCATAACTTTCAATATTAAACTATGTATTGATGGGGCATTTTAAAAAACAAACATAAACATTATAAAACATTACTTCCAATGCTAAAACTGTCTTCATAATGAGTTGGTTTTCACTTACTGATAACTAATGATATATACTTATGCATTACAAATTCAAATCATCATTACAAACATTGAATTCAAATCATCATTACAAACATTGATTTCAAATCTCAAAATGCACAGCCCATAGTCTTTTATGTTGGGTTTCATAACTTCCAATATTAAACTATGTATTGATGGGTTATTTTAAATACTAAACATAAACATTATAAAACATTACTTCCAATGCTAAAACTGTCTTCATAATGAGTTGGTTTTCACTAACTATTAACTAATTATATATACTTTCAATATAGCATTGCAAATTCAAATCATCATTACAAACATTGTTTTCAAATCTCAATATGCACTGTTCATAGTCTTTTATGTTGGGTTTCATAATTTTCAATATTAAACTATGTATTCATGGGGTATTTTAAAAAACAAACATAAACATTATTAAACATTACTTCCAATGCTAAAAACGTCTCCATAATGAGTTTGTTTTCACTTGGTATCAACTAATGATATATACTCCTAATATAGCATTAGACATTCAAATCATCATTACAAACATTGATTTCAAATCTCAATATGCACTGTTCATAGTCTTTTATGTTGGGTTTCATAACTTTCAATATTAAACTATGTATTGATGGGGATTTTTAAAATCAAACATAAACATTATAAAACATTACTTCCAATGCTAAAACTGTCTTCATAATGAGTTGGTTTTCACTTACTGATAACTAATGATATATACTTATGATACTGCATTACAAATTCAAATCATCATTACAAACATTGTTTTCAAATCTCAATATGCACTGTTCATTGTCTTTTATGGTGGGTTTCATAACTTTCAATATCAAACTATGTATTGATGGGGCATTTTAAAAATCAAATATAAACATTATGAAACATTACTTCCAATGCTAAAACTGTCTTCATAATGAGTTGGTTTTAACTAACTATCAACTAATGATATATACTTATAATATAGCATTACACATTCAAATCATCATTACAAACATTGTTTTCAAATCTCAATATGCACTCTTCATAGTCTTTTATATTGAGTTTCTAAACTTTCAATATCAAACTATGTATTGATGAGGCATTGTAAAAAACAAATTTAAACATTATAAAACGTTACTTTCAATGGTACAAATGTCTTCATAATGAGTTGGTTTTCACTAACTATTTACTAATTATATATACTTTTAATATAGCATTGCAAATTCAAATCATCATTACAAACATTGATTTCAAATCTCAATATGCACTGCCCATAGTATTTTATGTTGGGTTTCATAACTTCCACTATTAAACTATATATTGATTGGGCATTTTAAAAAACAAACATAAACATTATAAAACATTACTTCCAATGCTGAAAATGTCTCCATATTGAGTTGGTTTTCACTTACTAATAACTAATGATATATACTTATAATAATGCATTAGAAATTCAAATCATCATTACAAACATTGATTTCAAATATCAATATGCACTGCCCATAGTATTTTATGTTGGGTTTCATAACTTTCAATATTAAACTATGTATTGATTGGGCATTTTAAAAAACAGACATAAACATTATAAAACATTACTTCCAATACTGAAAATGTCTTCATATTGAGTTGGTTTTCACTTACTGATAACTAATGATATATACTCATAATAATGCATTACAAATTAAAATCATCATTACAAACATTGATTTCAAATCTCAATATGCACAGCCCATAGTCTTTTATGTTGGGTTTCATAACTTCCAATATTAAACTATGTATTGATGGGGCATTCTAAATACTAAACATAAACATTATAAAACATTACTTCCATTGCTAAAACTGTCTTCATAATGAGTTGATTTTCACTAACTATTAACTAATTATATATACTCCTAATATAGCATTGCAAATTCAAATCATCAATACAAACATTGTTTTCGAATCTCAATATGCACTGTTCATAGTCTTTTATGTTAGGTTTCATAATTTTCAATATTAAACTATGTATTCATGGGGTATTTTAAAAAACAAACATAAACATTATTAAACATTACTTCCAATGCTAGAAACGTCTCCATAATGAGTTTGTTTTCACTTGGTATCAACTAATGATATATACTCCTAATATAGCATTAGACATTCAAATCATCATTACAAACATTGATTTCAAATCTCAATATGCACTGCCCATAGTATTTTATGTTGGGTTTCATAACTTCCACTATTAAACTATGTATTGATTGGGCATTTTAAAAAACAAACATAAACATTATAAAACATTACTTCCAATGCTGAAAATGTCTTCATATTGAGTTGGTTTTCACTTACTAATAACTAATGATATATACTTTTAATATAGCATTGCAAATTCAAATCATCATTACAAACATTGATTTCAAATCTCAATATGCACTGTTCATAGTCTTTTATGTTGGGTTTCATAATTTTCAATATTAAACTATGTATTGATTGGGCATTTTAAAAAACAAACATAAACATTATAAAACATTACTTCCAATGCTGAAAATGTCTTCATATTGAGTTGGTTTTCACTTACTAATAACTAATGATATATACTTATAATAATGCATTACAAATTCAAATCATCATTACAAACATTGATTTCAAATCTCAATATGCACTGCCCATAGTCTTTTATGTTGGGTTCCATAACTTCCAATATTAAACTAGGTATTGATGGGACATTTTAAATACTAAACATAAACATTATAAAACATTACTTCCAATGGCGAATATGTCTTCATAATGAGTTGGTTTTCACTAACTATTAATTAATTATATATACTCCTAATATAGCATTGCAAATTCAAATCATCATTACAAACATTGATTTCAAATCTCAATATGCACTGTTCATAGTCTTTTATGTTGGGTTTTCATAACTTTCAATATTAAACTATGTATTGATGGGGCATTTTAAAAAACAAACATAAACATTATAAAACATTACTTCCAATGGTGAATATGTCTTCATAATGAGTTGGTTTTCACTAACTATTAACTAATGATATATACTTATAATAATGCATTACAAATTCAAATCATCATTACAAACATTGATTTCAAATCTCAATATGCACAGCCCATAGTCTTTTATGTTGGGTTTCATAACTTCCAATATTAAACTATGTATTGATGGGTTATTTTAAATACTAAACATAAACATTATAAAACATTACTTCCAATGCTAAAACTGTCTTCATAATGAGTTGGTTTTCACTAACTATTAACTAATTATATATACTTTCAATATAGCATTGCAAATTCAAATCATCATTACAAACATTGTTTTCAAATCTCAATATGCACTGTTCATAGTCTTTTATGTTGGGTTTCATAATTTTCAATATTAAACTATGTATTCATGGGGTATTTTAAAAAACAAACATAAACATTATTAAACATTACTTCCAATGCTAAAAACGTCTCCATAATGAGTTTGTTTTCACTTGGTATCAACTAATGATATATACTCCTAATATAGCATTAGACATTCAAATCATCATTACAAACATTGATTTCAAATCTCAATATGCACTGTTCATAGTCTTTTATGTTGGGTTTCATAACTTTCAATATTAAACTATGTATTGATGGGGATTTTTAAAATCAAACATAAACATTATAAAACATTACTTCCAATGCTAAAACTGTCTTCATAATGAGTTGGTTTTCACTTACTGATAACTAATGATATATACTTATGATACTGCATTACAAATTCAAATCATCATTACAAACATTGTTTTCAAATCTCAATATGCACTGTTCATTGTCTTTTATGGTGGGTTTCATAACTTTCAATATCAAACTATGTATTGATGGGGCATTTTAAAAATCAAATATAAACATTATGAAACATTACTTCCAATGCTAAAACTGTCTTCATAATGAGTTGGTTTTAACTAACTATCAACTAATGATATATACTTATAATATAGCATTACACATTCAAATCATCATTACAAACATTGTTTTCAAATCTCAATATGCACTCTTCATAGTCTTTTATATTGAGTTTCTAAACTTTCAATATCAAACTATGTATTGATGAGGCATTGTAAAAAACAAATTTAAACATTATAAAACGTTACTTTCAATGGTACAAATGTCTTCATAATGAGTTGGTTTTCACTAACTATTTACTAATTATATATACTTTTAATATAGCATTGCAAATTCAAATCATCATTACAAACATTGATTTCAAATCTCAATATGCACTGCCCATAGTATTTTATGTTGGGTTTCATAACTTCCACTATTAAACTATATATTGATTGGGCATTTTAAAAAACAAACATAAACATTATAAAACATTACTTCCAATGCTGAAAATGTCTCCATATTGAGTTGGTTTTCACTTACTAATAACTAATGATATATACTTATAATAATGCATTAGAAATTCAAATCATCATTACAAACATTGATTTCAAATATCAATATGCACTGCCCATAGTATTTTATGTTGGGTTTCATAACTTTCAATATTAAACTATGTATTGATTGGGCATTTTAAAAAACAGACATAAACATTATAAAACATTACTTCCAATACTGAAAATGTCTTCATATTGAGTTGGTTTTCACTTACTGATAACTAATGATATATACTCATAATAATGCATTACAAATTAAAATCATCATTACAAACATTGATTTCAAATCTCAATATGCACAGCCCATAGTCTTTTATGTTGGGTTTCATAACTTCCAATATTAAACTATGTATTGATGGGGCATTCTAAATACTAAACATAAACATTATAAAACATTACTTCCATTGCTAAAACTGTCTTCATAATGAGTTGATTTTCACTAACTATTAACTAATCATATATACTCCTAATATAGCATTGCAAATTCAAATCATCAATACAAACATTGTTTTCGAATCTCAATATGCACTGTTCATAGTCTTTTATGTTAGGTTTCATAATTTTCAATATTAAACTATGTATTCATGGGGTATTTTAAAAAACAAACATAAACATTATTAAACATTACTTCCAATGCTAGAAACGTCTCCATAATGAGTTTGTTTTCACTTGGTATCAACTAATGATATATACTCCTAATATAGCATTAGACATTCAAATCATCATTACAAACATTGATTTCAAATCTCAATATGCACTGCCCATAGTATTTTATGTTGGGTTTCATAACTTCCACTATTAAACTATGTATTGATTGGGCATTTTAAAAAACAAACATAAACATTATAAAACATTACTTCCAATGCTGAAAATGTCTTCATATTGAGTTGGTTTTCACTTACTAATAACTAATGATATATACTTTTAATATAGCATTGCAAATTCAAATCATCATTACAAACATTGATTTCAAATCTCAATATGCACTGTTCATAGTCTTTTATGTTGGGTTTCATAATTTTCAATATTAAACTATGTATTGATTGGGCATTTTAAAAAACAAACATAAACATTATAAAACATTACTTCCAATGCTGAAAATGTCTTCATATTGAGTTGGTTTTCACTTACTAATAACTAATGATATATACTTATAATAATGCATTACAAATTCAAATCATCATTACAAACATTGATTTCAAATCTCAATATGCACTGCCCATAGTCTTTTATGTTGGGTTCCATAACTTCCAATATTAAACTAGGTATTGATGGGGCATTTTAAATACTAAACATAAACATTATAAAACATTACTTCCAATGGCGAATATGTCTTCATAATGAGTTGGTTTTCACTAACTATTAATTAATTATATATACTCCTAATATAGCATTGCAAATTCAAATCATCATTACAAACATTGATTTCAAATCTCAATATGCACTGTTCATAGTCTTTTATGTTGGGTTTTCATAACTTTCAATATTAAACTATGTATTGATGGGGCATTTTAAAAAACAAACATAAACATTATAAAACATTACTTCCAATGGTGAATATGTCTTCATAATGAGTTGGTTTTCACTAACTATTAACTAATGATATATACTTATAATAATGCATTACAAATTCAAATCATCATTACAAACATTGATTTCAAATCTCAATATGCACAGCCCATAGTCTTTTATGTTGGGTTTCATAACTTCCAATATTAAACTATGTATTGATGGGGCATTTTGAATACTAAACATAAACATTATAAAACATTACTTCCAATGCTAAAACTGTCTTCATAATGAGTTGGTTTTCACTAACTATTAACTAATTATATATACTCCTAATATAGCATTGCAAATTCAAATCATCAATACAAACATTGTTTTCAAATCTCAATATGCACTGTTCTTAGTCTTTCATGTTGGGTTTCATAATTTTCAATATTAAACTATGTATTCATGGGGTATTTTAAAAAACAAACATAAACATTATTAAACATTACTTCCAATGCTAAAAACGTCTCCATAATGAGTTTGTTTTCACTTGGTATCAACTAATGATATATACTCCTAATATAGCATTAGACATTCAAATCATCATTACAAACATTGATTTCAAATCTCAATATGCACTGCCCATAGTATTTTATGTTGGGTTTCATAACTTCCACTATTAAACTATGTATTGATTGGGCATTTTAAAAAACAAACATAAACATTATAAAACATTACTTCCAATGCTGAAAATGTCTTCATATTGAGTTGGTTTTCACTTACTGATAACTAATGATATATACTTATAATAATGCATTACAAATTCAAATCATCATTACAAACATGGATTTCAAATCTCAATATGCACTGCCCATAGTATTTTATGTTGGGTTCCATAACTTCCAATATTAAACTAGGTATTGATGGGGCATTTTAAATACTAAACATAAACATTATAAAACATTACTTCCAATGGTGAATATGTCTTCATAATGAGTTGGTTTTCACTAACTATTAACTAATTATATATACTTTTAATATAGCATTGCAAATTCAAATCATCATTACAAACATTGATTTCAAATCTCAATATGCACTGTTCATAGTCTTTTATGTTGGGTTTTCATAACTTTCAATATTAAACTATGTATTGATGGGGCATTTTAAAAAACAAACATAAACATTATAAAACATTACTTCCAATGCTAAAACTGTCTTCATAATGAGTTGGTTTTCACTTACTGATAACTAATGATATATACTTATAATAATGCATTACAAATTCAAATCATCATTACAAACATTGATTTCAAATCTCAAAATGCACAGCCCATAGTGTTTTATGTTGGGTTCCATAACTTCCAATATTAAACTATGTATTGATGGGTTATTTTAAATACTAAACATAAACATTATAAAACATTACTTCCAATGCTAAAACTGTCTTCATAATGAGTTGGTTTTCACTAACTATTAACTAATTATATATACTCCTAATATAGCATTGCAAATTCAAATCATCATTACAAACATTGTTTTCAAATCTCAATATGCACTGTTCATAGTCTTTTATGTTGGGTTTCATAATTTTCAATATTAAACTCTGTATTCATGGGGCATTTTAAAAAACAAACATAAACATTATTAAACATTACTTCCAATGCTAAAAACGTCTCCATAATGAGTTTGTTTTCACTTGGTATCAACTAATGATATATACTCCTAATATAGCATTAGACATTCAAATCATCATTACAAACATTGATTTCAAATCTCAATATGCACTGCCCATAGTATTTTATGTTGGGTTTCATAACTTCCACTATTAAACTATGTATTGATTGGGCATTTTAAAAAGCAAACATAAACATTATAAAACATTACTTCCAATGCTGAAAATGTCTTCAAATTGAGTTGGTTTTCACTTACTAATAACTAATGATATATACTTTTAATAGAGCATTGCAAATTCAAATCATCATTACAAACATTGATTTCAAATCTCAATATGCACTGTTCATAGTCTTTTATGTTGGGTTTCATAACTTTCAATATTCAACTATGTATTGATTGGGCATTTTAAAAAACAAACATAAACATTATAAAACATTACTTCCAATGCTAAAACTGTCTTCATAATGAGTTGGTTTTCACTTACTGATAGCTAATGATATATACTTATAATACTGCATTACAAATTCAAATCATCATTACAAACATTGATTTCAAATATCAATATGCACAGCCCATAGTCTTTTATGTTGGGTTTCATAACTTCCAATATTAAACTATGTATTGATGGGGCATTTTAAATACTAAACATAAACATTATAAAACATTACTTCCAATGCTAAAACTGTCTTCATAATGAGTTGGTTTTCACTAACTATTAACTAATGATATATACTCATAATATAGCATTACACATTCAAATCATCATTACAAACATTGTTTTGAAATCTCAATATGCACTGTTCATAGTCTTTTATATTGAGTTTCTAAACTTTCAATATCAAACTATGTATTGATTGGGCATTTCAAAAAACAAACATAAACATTATAAAACATTACTTCCAATGCTGAAAATGTCTTCATATTGAGTTGGTTTTCACTTACTAATAACTAATGATATATACTTATAATAATGCATTACAAATTCAAATCATCATTACAAACATTGATTTCAAATCTCAATATGCACAGCCCATAGTATTTTATGTTGGGTTTCATAACTTTCAATATTAAACTATGTATTGATTGGGCATTTTAAAAAACAAACATAAACATTATAAAACATTACTTCCAATACTGAAAATGTCTTCATAATGAGTTGGTTTTCCCTTACTAATAACTAATGATATAATACTGCATTACAAATTCAAATCATCATTACAAACATTGATTTCAAATCTCAATATGCACTGTTCATAGTCTTTTATGTTGGGTTTCATAACTTCCAATATTAAACTATGTATTGATGGGGCATTTTAAATACTAAACATAAACATTATAAAACATTACTTCCAATGCAAAAAACGTCTCAATAATGAGTTGGTTTTAACTAACTTTTAACTAATTATATATACTCCTAATATAGCATTGCAAATTCAAATAATCATTACAAACATTGTTTTCAAATCTCAATATGCACTGTTTTATGTTGGGTTTCATAATTTTCAATATTAAACTATGTATTCATGGGGTATTTTAAAAAACAAACATAAACATTATAAAACATTACTCCCAATGCTAAAAACGTCTCCATAATGAGTTTGTTTTCACTTGGTATCAACTAATGATATATACTCCTAATATAGCATTACACATTCAAATCATCATTAAAACATTGATTTCAAATCTCAATATGCACTGCCCATAGTATTTTATGTTGGGTTTCATAACTTCCACTATTAAACTATGTATTGATTGGGCATTTTAAAAAACAAACATAAACATTATAAAACATTACTTCCAATGCTAAAAACGTCTCCATAATGAGTTGGTTTTCACTTACTAAAAAGAAATGATATATACTTATAATACTGCATTATAAATTCAAATCATCATTACAAACATTGTTTTGAAATCTCAATATGCACTGTTCATAGTCTTTTATGTTGGGTTTCATAATTTTCAATATTAAACTATGTATTGATGGGGCATTTTAAAAATCAAATATAAACATTATGAAACATTACTTCCAATGCTAAAACTGTCTTCATAATGAGTTGGTTTCCACTAACTATCAACTAATTATATATACTAATAATATAACATTACACATTCAAATCATTACAAACATTGTTTTGAAATCTCAATATGCACTCTTCATAGTCTTTTATATTGAGTTTCTAAACTTTCAATATCAAATTATGTATTGATGAGGCATTGTAAAAAACAAATTTAAACATAATAAAACGTTACTTCCAATTGTAAATATGTCTTCATAATGAGTTGGTTTTCAATACTTTTTAAATAATTATATATACTTTTAATATAGCATTGCAAATTCAAATCATCATTACAAACATTGATTTCAAATCTCAATATGCACTGTTCATAGTCTTTTATGTTGGGTTTGATAACTTTCAATATTAAACTATGTATTGATTGGGCATTTTAAAAAACAAACATAAACATTATAAAACATTACTTCCAATACTGAAAATGTCTTCATAATGAGTTGGTTTTCACTTACTAATAACTAATGATATATACTTATAATACTGCATTACAAATTCAAATCATCATTACAAACATTGATTTCAAATCTCAATATGCACTGTTCATAGTCTTTTATGTTGAGTTTCATAACTTTCAATATTAAACTATGTATCGATGGGGCATTTTAAATACTGAACATAAACATTATAAAACATTGCTTCCAATGGTAAAACTGTCTTCATAATGAGTTGGTTTTCACTAACTATTAACTAATGATATATACTTATAATATAGCATTACACATTCAAATCATCATTACAAACATTGATTTCAAATCTCAATATGCACTGCCCATAGTCTTTTATGTTGGGTTTCATAATTTTCAATAATAAACTATGTATTGATGGGGCATTTTAAAAAACAAACATAAACATTATAAAACATTACTTCCAATGGTAAATATGTCTTCGTAATGAGTTGATTTTCACTAACTATTAACTGATGATATATACTTATAATATAGCATTACACATTCAAATCATCATTACAAACATTGATTTCAAATCTCAATATGCACTGTTCATAGTCTTTTATGTTGGGTTTCATAATTTTCAATATTAAACTATGTATTAATGGGGTATTTTAAAAAACAAACATAAACATTATCAAACATTACTTCCAATGCTAAAAACGTCTCCATAATGAGTTGGTTTTCACTAACTATTAACTAATGATATATACTTATAATATAGCATTACACATTCAAATCATCATTACAAACATTGATTTCAAATATCAATATGCACTGTTCATAGTTTTTTAATGTTGGGTTTCATAACTTTCAATACCAAACTATGTATTGATGGGGCATTTTGATCCCTGAACATAAACATTATAAAACATTACTTCCAATGCTAAAACTGTCTTCATAATGAGTTGGTTTCCACTAACTATTAACTAATGATATATACTTATAATATAGCATTGCAAATTCAAATAATCATTACAAACATTGATTTCAAATCTCAATATGCACTGTTCATAGTTTTTTAATGTTGAGTTTCATAACTTTCAATATTAAACTATGTATTGATGGGGCATTTTAAAAAACAAAACATAAACATTATAAAACATTACTTCCAATGCTAAAACTGTCTTCACAATGAGTTGGTTTTCACTAACTATTAACTAATTATATATACTCCTAATATAGCATTGCAAATTCAAATCATCATTACTAACATTGTTTTCAAATCTCAATATGCACTGTTCATAGTCTTTTATGTTGGGTTTCATAATTTTCAATATTAAACTATGTATTCATGGGGTATTTTAAAAAACAAACATAAACATTATTAAACATTACTCCCAATGCTAAAAACGTCTCCATAATGAGTTTGTTTTCACTTGGTATCAACTAATGATATATACTCCTAATATAGCATTACACATTCAAATCATCATTACAAACATTGATTTCAAATCTCAATATGCACTGTTCATAGTCTTTTATGTTGGGTTTCATAACTTCCAATATTAAACTATGTATTGATGGGGCATTTTAAAAAACAAACATAAACATTATAAAACATTACTTCCAATGCTAAAAACGTCTCCATAATGAGTTGGTTTTCACTTACTAAAAAGAAATGATATATACTTATAATACTGCATTATAAATTCAAATCATCATTACAAACATTGTTTTGAAATCTCAATATGCACTGTTCATAGTCTTTTATGTTGGGTTTCATAATTTTCAATATTAAACTATGTATTGATGGGGCATTTTAAAAATCAAATATAAACATTATGAAACATTACTTCCAATGCTAAAACTGTCTTCATAATGAGTTGGTTTTCACTAACTATCAACTAATTATATATACTTATAATATAACATTACACATTCAAATCATTACAAACATTGTTTTGAAATCTCAATATGCACTCTTCATAGTCTTTTATATTGAGTTTCTAAACTTTCAATATCAAATTATGTATTGATGAGGCATTGTAAAAAACAAATTTAAAATAATAAAACGTTACTTCCAATGGTAAATATGTCTTCATAATGAGTTGGTTTTCAATACTTCTTAAATAATTATATATACTTTTAATATAGCATTGCAAATTCAAATCATCATTACAAACATTGATTTCAAATCTCAATATGCACTGTTCATAGTCTTTTATGTTGGGTTTGATAACTTTCAATATTAAACTATGTATTGATTAGGCATTTTAAAAAACAAACATAAACTTTATAAAACATTACTTCCAATACTAAAAATGTCTTCATAATGAGTTGGTTTTCACTTACTAATAACTAATGATATATACTTATAATACTGCATTATAAATTCAAATCATCATTACAAACATTGTTTTGAAATCTCAATATGCACTGCCCATAGTCTTTTATGTTGGGTTCCATAACTTCCACTATTAAACTATGTATTGATTGGGCATTTTAAATACTAAACATAAACATTATAAAACATTTCCAATGGTAAATATGTCTTCATAATGAGTTGGTTTTCACTAACTATTAACTAATTATATATACTTTTAATATAGCATTGCAAATTCAAATCATCATTACAAACATTGATTCCAAATCTCAATATGCACTGTTCATAGTCTTTTATGTTGAGTTTCATAACTTTCAATATTAAAATATGTATTGATGGGGCATTTTAAATACTGAACATAAACATTATAAAACATTACTTCCAATGGTAAATATGTCTTCGTAATGAGTTGGTTTTCACTAACTATTAACTGATGATATATACTTATAATATAGCATTACACATTCAAATCATCATTACAAACATTGATTTCAAATCTCAATATGCACTGCCCATAGTCTTTTATGTTGGGTTTCATAATTTTCAATATTAAACTATGTATTCATGGGGTATTTTAAAAAACAAACATAAACATTATCAAACATTACTTCCAATGCTAAAAACGTCTCCATAATGAGTTGGTTTTCACTAACTATTAACTAATGATATATACTTATAATATAGCATTACACATTCAAATCATCATTACAAACATTGATTTCAAATATCAATATGCACTGTTCATAGTTTTTTAATGTTGGGTTTCATAACTTTCAATACCAAACTATGTATTGATAGGGCATTTTGAATACTGAACATAAACATTATAAAACATTACTTCCAATGGTAAATATGTCTTCATAATGAGTTGGTTTCCACTAACTATTAACTAATGATATATACTTATAATATAGCATTGCAAATTCGAATAATCATAACAAACATTGATTTGAAATCTCAATATGCACTGTTCATAGTTTTTTAATGTTGGGTTTCATAACTTTCAATATTAAACTATGTATTGATGGGGCATTTTAAAAAACAAAACATAAACATTATAAAACATTACTTCCAATGCTAAAACTGTCTTCACAATGAGTTGGTTTTCACTAACTATTAACTAATTATATATTCTCCTAATATAGCATTGCAAATTCAAATCATCATTACTAACATTGTTTTCAAATCTCAATATGCACTGTTCATAGTCTTTTATGTTGGGTTTCATAATTTTCAATATTAAACTATGTATTCATGGGGTATTTTAAAAAACAAACATAAACATTATTAAACATTACTCCAAATGCTAAAAACGTCTCCATAATGAGTTTGTTTTCACTTGGTATCAACTAATGATATATACTCCTAATATAGCATTACACATTCAAATCATCATTACAAACATTGATTTCAAATCTCAATATGCACTGTTCATAGTCTTTTATGTTGGGTTTCATAACTTCCAATATTAAACTATGTATTGATGGGGCATTTTAAAAAACAAACATAAACATTATAAAACATTACTTCCAATGCTAAAAACGTCTCCATAATGAGTTGGTTTTCACTAACTATTAACTAATTATATATACTCCTAATATAGCATTGCAAATTCAAATAATCATTACAAACATTGTTTTCAAATCTCAATATGCACTGTTCATAGTCTTTTATGTTGGGTTTCATAATTTTCAATATTAAACTATGTATTCATGGGGTATTTTAAAAAACAAACATAAACATTATAAAACATTACTCCCAATGCTAAAAACGTCTCAATAATGAGTTTGTTTTCACTTGGTATCAACTAATGATATATACTCCTAATATAGCATTACACATTCAAATCATCATTAAAACATTGATTTCAAATCTCAATATGCACTGCCCATAGTATTTTATGTTGGGTTTCATAACTTCCACTATTAAACTATGTATTGATTGGGCATTTTAAAAATCAAACATAAACATTATAAAACATTACTTCCAATGCTGAAAATGTCTTCATATTGAGTTGGTTTTCACTTACTAAAAAGAAATGATATATACTTATAATACTGCATTATAAATTCAAATCATCATTACAAACATTGTTTTGAAATCTCAATATGCACTGTTCATAGTCTTTTATGTTGGGTTTCATAACTTTCAATATCAAACTATGTATTGATGGGGCATTTTAAAAATCAAATATAAACATTATGAAACATTACTTCCAATGCTAAAACTGTCTTCATAATGAGTTGGTTTCCACTAACTATCAACTAATTATATATACTTATAATATAACATTACACATTCAAATCATTACAAACATTGTTTTGAAATCTCAATATGCACTCTTCATAGTCTTTTATATTGAGTTTCTAAACTTTCAATATCAAATTATGTATTGATGAGGCATTGTAAAAAACAAATTTAAACATAATAAAACGTTACTTCCAATGGTAAATATGTCTTCATAATGAGTTGGTTTTCAATACTTCTTAAATAATTATATATACTTTTAATATAGCATTGCAAATTCAAATCATCATTACAAACATTGATTTCAAATCTCAATATGCACTGTTCATAGTCTTTTATGTTGGGTTTGATAACTTTCAATATTAAACTATGTATTGATTGGGCATTTTAAAAAACAAAAATAAACATTATAAAACATTACTTCCAATACAAAAATGTCTTCATAATGAGTTGGTTTTCACTTACTAATAACTAATGATATATACTTATAATACTGCATTACAAATTCAAATCATCATTACAAACATTGATTTCAAATCTCAATATGCACTGCCCATAGTCTTTTATGTTGGGTTCCATAATTTTCAATATTAAACTATGTATTGATGGGGCATTTTAAATACTGAACATAAACATTATAAAACATTGCTTCCAATGGTAAAACTGTCTTCATAATGAGTTGGTTTTCACTAACTATTAACTGATGATATATACTTATAATATAGCATTACACATTCAAATCATCATTACAAACATTGATTTCAAATCTCAATATGCACTGCCCATAGTCTTTTATGTTGGGTTTCATAATTTTCAATATTAAACTATGTATTGATGGGGCATTTTAAAAAACAAACATAAACATTATAAAACATTACTTCCAATGGTAAATATGTCTTCGTAATGAGTTGATTTTCACTAACTATTAACTGATGATATATACTTATAATATAGCATTACACATTCAAATCATCATTACAAACATTGATTTCAAATATCAATATGCACTGTTCATAGTTTTTTAATGTTGGGTTTCATAACTTTCAATACCAAACTATGTATTGATGGGGCATTTTGAATACTGAACATAAACATTATAAAACATTACTTCCAATGCTAAAACTGTCTTCATAATGAGTTGGTTTCCACTAACTATTAACTAATGATATATACTTATAATATAGCATTGCAAATTCAAATAATCATAACAAACATTGATTTCAAATCTCAATATGCACTGTTCATAGTTTTTTAATGTTGGGTTTCATAACTTTCAATATTAAACTATGTATTGATGGGGCATTTTAAAAAACAAAACATAAACATTATAAAACATTACTTCCAATGCTAAAACTGTCTTCACAATGAGTTGGTTTTCACTAACTATTAACTAATTATATATACTCCTAATATAGCATTGCAAATTCAAATCATCATTACTAACATTGTTTTCAAATCTCAATATGCACTGTTCATAGTCTTTTATGTTGGGTTTCATAATTTTCAATATTAAACTATGTATTCATGGGGTATTTTAAAAAACAAACATAAACATTATTAAACATTACTCCCAATGCTAAAAACGTCTCCATAATGAGTTTGTTTTCACTTGGTATCAACTAATGATATATACTCCTAATATAGCATTACACATTCAAATCATCATTACAAACATTGATTTCAAATCTCAATATGCACTGTTCATAGTCTTTTATGTTGGGTTTCATAACTTCCAATATTAAACTATGTATTGATGGGGCATTTTAAAAAACAAACATAAACATTATAAAACATTACTTCCAATGCTAAAAACGTCTCCATAATGAGTTGGTTTTCACTTACTAAAAAGAAATGATATATACTTATAATACTGCATTATAAATTCAAATCATCATTACAAACATTGTTTTGAAATCTCAATATGCACTGTTCATAGTCTTTTATGTTGGGTTTCATAATTTTCAATATTAAACTATGTATTGATGGGGCATTTTAAAAATCAAATATAAACATTATGAAACATTACTTCCAATGCTAAAACTGTCTTCATAATGAGTTGGTTTTCACTAACTATCAACTAATTATATATACTTATAATATAACATTACACATTCAAATCATTACAAACATTGTTTTGAAATCTCAATATGCACTCTTCATAGTCTTTTATATTGAGTTTCTAAACTTTCAATATCAAATTATGTATTGATGAGGCATTGTAAAAAACAAATTTAAAAATAATAAAACGTTACTTCCAATGGTAAATATGTCTTCATAATGAGTTGGTTTTCAATACTTCTTAAATAATTATATATACTTTTAATATAGCATTGCAAATTCAAATCATCATTACAAACATTGATTTCAAATCTCAATATGCACTGTTCATAGTCTTTTATGTTGGGTTTGATAACTTTCAATATTAAACTATGTATTGATTGGGCATTTTAAAAAACAAACATAAACTTTATAAAACATTACTTCCAATACTAAAAATGTCTTCATAATGAGTTGGTTTTCACTTACTAATAACTAAAGATATATACTTATAATACTGCATTACAAATTCAAATCATCATTACAAACATTGATTTCAAATCTCAATATGCACTGCCCATAGTCTTTTATGTTGGGTTCCATAACTTCCACTATTAAACTATGTATTGATTGGGCATTTTAAATACTAAACATAAACATTATAAAACATTTCCAATGGTAAATATGTCTTCATAATGAGTTGGTTTTCACTAACTATTAACTAATTATATATACTTTTAATATAGCATTGCAAATTCAAATCATCATTACAAACATTGATTCCAAATCTCAATATGCACTGTTCATAGTCTTTTATGTTGAGTTTCATAACTTTCAATATTAAAATATGTATTGATGGGGCATTTTAAATACTGAACATAAACATTATAAAACATTACTTCCAATGGTAAATATGTCTTCGTAATGAGTTGGTTTTCACTAACTATTAACTGATGATATATACTTATAATATAGCATTACACATTCAAATCATCATTACAAACATTGATTTCAAATCTCAATATGCACTGCCCATAGTCTTTTATGTTGGGTTTCATAATTTTCAATATTAAACTATGTATTCATGGGGTATTTTAAAAAACAAACATAAACATTATCAAACATTACTTCCAATGCTAAAAACGTCTCCATAATGAGTTGGTTTTCACTAACTATTAACTAATGATATATACTTATAATATAGCATTACACATTCAAATCATCATTACAAACATTGATTTCAAATATCAATATGCACTGTTCATAGTTTTTTAATGTTGGGTTTCATAACTTTCAATACCAAACTATGTATTGATAGGGCATTTTGAATACTGAACATAAACATTATAAAACATTACTTCCAATGGTAAATATGTCTTCATAATGAGTTGGTTTCCACTAACTATTAACTAATGATATATACTTATAATATAGCATTGCAAATTCAAATAATCATAACAAACATTGATTTGAAATCTCAATATGCACTGTTCATAGTTTTTTAATGTTGGGTTTCATAACTTTCAATATTAAACTATGTATTGATGGGGCATTTTAAAAAACAAAACATAAACATTATAAAACATTACTTCCAATGCTAAAACTGTCTTCACAATGAGTTGGTTTTCACTAACTATTAACTAATTATATATTCTCCTAATATAGCATTGCAAATTCAAATCATCATTACTAACATTGTTTTCAAATCTCAATATGCACTGTTCATAGTCTTTTATGTTGGGTTTCATAATTTTCAATATTAAACTATGTATTCATGGGGTATTTTAAAAAACAAACATAAACATTATTAAACATTACTCCAAATGCTAAAAACGTCTCCATAATGAGTTTGTTTTCACTTGGTATCAACTAATGATATATACTCCTAATATAGCATTACACATTCAAATCATCATTACAAACATTGATTTCAAATCTCAATATGCACTGTTCATAGTCTTTTATGTTGGGTTTCATAACTTCCAATATTAAACTATGTATTGATGGGGCATTTTAAAAAACAAACATAAACATTATAAAACATTACTTCCAATGCTAAAAACGTCTCCATAATGAGTTGGTTTTCACTAACTATTAACTAATTATATATACTCCTAATATAGCATTGCAAATTCAAATAATCATTACAAACATTGTTTTCAAATCTCAATATGCACTGTTCATAGTCTTTTATGTTGGGTTTCATAATTTTCAATATTAAACTATGTATTCATGGGGTATTTTAAAAAACAAACATAAACATTATAAAACATTACTCCCAATGCTAAAAACGTCTCAATAATGAGTTTGTTTTCACTTGGTATCAACTAATGATATATACTCCTAATATAGCATTACACATTCAAATCATCATTAAAACATTGATTTCAAATCTCAATATGCACTGCCCATAGTATTTTATGTTGGGTTTCATAACTTCCACTATTAAACTATGTATTGATTGGGCATTTTAAAAATCAAACATAAACATTATAAAACATTACTTCCAATGCTGAAAATGTCTTCATATTGAGTTGGTTTCCACTTACTAAAAAGAAATGATATATACTTATAATACTGCATTATAAATTCAAATCATCATTACAAACATTGTTTTGAAATCTCAATATGCACTGTTCATAGTCTTTTATGTTGGGTTTCATAACTTTCAATATCAAACTATGTATTGATGGGGCATTTTAAAAATCAAATATAAACATTATGAAACATTACTTCCAATGCTAAAACTGTCTTCATAATGAGTTGGTTTCCACTAACTATCAACTAATTATATATACTTATAATATAACATTACACATTCAAATCATTACAAACATTGTTTTGAAATCTCAATATGCACTCTTCATAGTCTTTTATATTGAGTTTCTAAACTTTCAATATCAAATTATGTATTGATGAGGCATTGTAAAAAACAAATTTAAACATAATAAAACGTTACTTCCAATGGTAAATATGTCTTCATAATGAGTTGGTTTTCAATACTTCTTAAATAATTATATATACTTTTAATATAGCATTGCAAATTCAAATCATCATTACAAACATTGATTTCAAATCTCAATATGCACTGTTCATAGTCTTTTATGTTGGGTTTGATAACTTTCAATATTAAACTATGTATTGATGGGGCATTTTAAATACTAAACATAAACATTATAAAACATTACTTCCAATGGTAAATATGTCTTCATAATGAGTTGGTTTTCACTAACTATTAACTAATTATATATACTTTTAATATAGCATTGCAAATTCAAATCATCATTACAAACATTGATTTCAAATCTCAATATGCACTGTTCATAGTCTTTTATGTTGAGTTTCATAACTTTCAATATTAAACTATGTATTGATGGGGCATTTTAAATACTGAACATAAACATTATAAAACATTACTTCCAATGGTAAATATGTCTTCGTAATGAGTTGATTTTCACTAACTATTAACTGATGATATATCCTTATAATATAGCATTACACATTCAAATCATCATTACAAACATTGATTTCAAATCTCAATATGCACTGCCCATAGTCTTTTATGTTGGGTTTCATAATTTTCAATATTAAACTATGTATTCATGGGGTATTTTAAAAAACAAACATAAACATTATCAAACATTACTTCCAATGCTAAAAACGTCTCCATAATGAGTTGGTTTTCACTAACTATTAACTAATGATATATACTTATAATATAGCATTACACATTCAAATCATCATTACAAACATTGATTTCAAATATCAATATGCACTGTTCATAGTTTTTTAATGTTGGGTTTCATAACTTTCAATATTAAACTATGTATTGATGGGGCATTTTAAAAAACAAAACATAAACATTATAAAACATTACTTCCAATGCTAAAACTGTCTTCACAATGAGTTGGTTTTCACTAACTATTAACTAATTATATATACTCCTAATATAGCATTGCAAATTCAAATCATCATTACTAACATTGTTTTCAAATCTCAATATGCACTGTTCATAGTCTTTTATGTTGGGTTTCATAATTTTCAATATTAAACTATGTATTCATGGGGTATTTTAAAAAACAAACATAAACATTATTAAACATTACTCCCAATACTAAAAACGTCTCCATAATGAGTTTGTTTTCACTTGGTATCAACTAATGATATATACTCCTAATATAGCATTGCAAATTCAAATCATCATTACAAACATTGATTTCAAATCTCAATATGCACTGCCCATAGTATTTTATGTTGGGTTTCATAACTTCCACTATTAAACTATGTATTGATTGGGCATTTTAAAAAACAAACATAAACATTATAAAACATTACTTCCAATGCTGAAAATGTCTTCATATTGAGTTGGTTTTCACTTACTAAAAAGAAATGATATATACTTATAATACTGCATTATAAATTCAAATCATCATTACAAACATTGTTTTGAAATCTCAATATGCACTGTTCATAGTCTTTTATGTTGGGTTTCATAACTTTCAATATTAAACTATGTATTGATGGGGCATTTTAAGAATCAAATATAAACATTATGAAACATTACTTCCAATGCTGAAACTGTCTTCATAATGAGTTGGTTTTCACTAACTATCAACTAATGATATATACTTATAATATAGCATTACACATTCAAATCATCATTACGAACATTGTTTTGAAATCTCAATATGCACTGTTCATAGTCTTTTATATTGAGTTTCTAAACTTTCAATATCAAATTATGTATTGATGAGGCATTGTAAAAAACAAATTTAAACATAATAAAACGTTACTTCCAATGGTAAATATGTCTTCATAATGAGTTGGTTTTCACTACTTCTTAAATAATTATATATACTTTTAATATAGCATTGCAAATTCAAATCATCATTACAAACATTGATTTCAAATCTCAATATGCACTGTTCATAGTCTTTTATGTTGGGTTTCATAACTTTCAATATTAAACTATGTATTGATTGGGCATTTTAAAAAACAAACATAAACATTATAAAACATTACTTCCAATGCTAAAACTGTCTTCATAATGAGTTGGTTTTCACTTACTGATAACTAATGATATATACTTATAATACTGCATTACAAATTCAAATCATCATCACAAACATTGATTTCAAATATCAATATGCACTGCCCATAGTCTTTTATGTTGGGTTCCATAACTTCCAATATTAAACTATGTATTGATGGGGCATTTTAAATACTAAACATAAACATTATAAAACATTACTTCCAATGGTAAATATGTCTTCATAATGAGTTGGTTTTCACTAACTATTAACTAATTATATATACTTTTAATATAGCATTGCAAATTCAAATCATCATTACAAACATTGATTTCAAATCTCAATATGCACTGTTCATAGTCTTTTATGTTGAGTTTCATAACTTTCAATATTAAACTATGTATTGATGGGGCATTTTAAATACTGAACATAAACATTATAAAACATTACTTCCAATGGTAAATATGTCTTCGTAATGAGTTGATTTTCACTAACTATTAACTGATGATATATCCTTATAATATAGCATTACACATTCAAATCATCATTACAAACATTGATTTCAAATCTCAATATGCACTGCCCATAGTCTTTTATGTTGGGTTTCATAATTTTCAATATTAAACTATGTATTCATGGGGTATTTTAAAAAACAAACATAAACATTATCAAACATTACTTCCAATGCTAAAAACGTCTCCATAATGAGTTGGTTTTCACTAACTATTAACTAATGATATATACTTATAATATAGCATTACACATTCAAATCATCATTACAAACATTGATTTCAAATATCAATATGCACTGTTCATAGTTTTTTAATGTTGGGTTTCATAACTTTCAATACCAAACTATGTATTGATGGGGCATTTTGAATACTGAACATAAACATTATAAAACATTACTTCCAATGCTAAAACTGTCTTCATAATGAGTTGGTTTCCACTAACTATTAACTAATGATATATACTTATAATATAGCATTGCAAATTCAAATAATCATTACAAACATTGATTTCAAATCTCAATATGCACTGTTCATAGTTTTTTAATGTTGGGTTTCATAACTTCCAATATTAAACTATGTATTGATGGGGCATTTTAAATACTAAACATAAACATTATAAAACATTACTTCCAATGCTAAAACTGTCTTCACAATGAGTTGGTTTTCACTAACTATTAACTAATTATATATACTCCTAATATAGCATTGCAAATTCAAATCATCATTACTAACATTGTTTTCAAATCTCAATATGCACTGTTCATAGTCTTTTATGTTGGGTTTCATAATTTTCAATATTAAACTATGTATTCATGGGGTTTTTTAAAAAACAAACATAAACATTATTAAACATTACTCCCAATGCTAAAAACGTCTCCATAATGAGTTTGTTTTCACTTGGTATCAACTAATGATATATACTCCTAATATAGCATTACACATTCAAATCATCATTACAAACATTGATTTCAAATCTCAATATGCACTGCCCATAGTATTTTATGTTGGGTTTCATAACTTCCACTATTAAACTATGTATTGATTGGGCATTTTAAAAAACAAACATAAACATTATAAAACATTACTTCCAATGCTGAAAATGTCTTCATATTGAGTTGGTTTTCACTTACTAAAAAGAAATGATATATACTTATAATACTGCATTATAAATTCAAATCATCATTACAAACATTGTTTTGAAATCTCAATATGCACTGTTCATAGTCTTTTATGTTGGGTTTCATAACTTTCAATATCAAACTATGTATTGATGGGGCATTTTAAGAATCAAATATAAACATTATGAAACATTACTTCCAATGCTGAAACTGTCTTCATAATGAGTTGGTTTTCACTAACTATCAACTAATGATATATACTTATAATATAGCATTACACATTCAAATCATCATTACGAACATTGTTTTGAAATCTCAATATGCACTGTTCATAGTCTTTTATATTGAGTTTCTAAACTTTCAATATCAAATTATGTATTGATGAGGCATTGTAAAAAACAAATTTAAACATAATAAAACGTTACTTCCAATGGTAAATATGTCTTCATAATGAGTTGGTTTTCACTTACTGATAACTAATGATATATACTTATAATACTGCATTACAAATTCAAATCATCATTACAAACATTGATTTCAAATATCAATATGCACTGCCCATAGTCTTTTATGTTGGGTTCCATAACTTCCAATATTAAACTATGTATTGATGGGGCATTTTAAATACTAAACATAAACATTATAAAACATTACTTCCAATGGTAAATATGTCTTCATAATGAGTTGGTTTTCACTAACTATTAACTAATTATATATACTTTTAATATAGCATTGCAAATTCAAATCATCATTACAAACATTGATTTCAAATCTCAATATGCACTGTTCATAGTCTTTTATGTTGAGTTTCATAACTTTCAATATTAAACTATGTATTGATGGGGCATTTTAAATACTGAACATAAACATTATAAAACATTACTTCCAATGGTAAATATGTCTTCATAATGAGTTGGTTTTCACTAACTATTAACTGATGATATATACTTATAATATAGCATTACACATTCAAATCATCATTACAAACATTGATTTCAAATCTCAATATGCACTGCCCATAGTCTTTTATGTTGGGTTTCATAATTTTCAATACTAAACTATGTATTGATGGGGCATTTTAAAAAACAAACATAAACATTATAAAACATTACTTCCAATGCCAAAACTGTCTTCATAATGAGTTGGTTTTCACTAACTATTAACTAATTATATATACTCCTAATATAGCATTGCAAAATCAAATCATCATTCCAAACATTGATTTCAAATCTCAATATGCACTGTTCATAGTTTTTTAATGTTAGGTTTCATAACTTTCAATACCAAACTATGTATTGATGGGGCATTTTGAATACTGAACATAAACATTATAAAACATTACTTCCAATGCTAAAACTGTCTTCATAATGAGTTGGTTTCCACTAACTATTAACTAATGATATATACTTATAATATAGCATTGCAAATTCAAATAATCATTACAAACATTGATTTCAAATCTCGATATGCACTGTTCATAGTTTTTTAATGTTGGGTTTCTTAACTTTCAATATAAAACTATGTATTGATGGGGCATTTTAAAAATCAAACATAAACATTATAAAACATTACTTCCAATGCTAAAACTGTCTTCATAATAAGTTGGTTTTCACTAACTATTAACTATTGATATATCCTCATAATATTGCATTACACATTCGAATCATCATTACAAACATTGATTTCAAATCTCAATATGCACTGTTCATAGTTTTTTAATGTTGGGTTTCATAACTTTCAATACCAAACTATGTATTGATGGGACATTTTGAAAATCAAACATAAACATTATAAAACATTACTTCCAATGCTAAAACTGTCTTCATAATAAGTTGGTTCTCACTAACTCTTAACTAATGATATATACTTATAATATAGCATTACACATTCAAATCATCATTACAAACATTGTTTTGAAATCTCAATATGCACTGTTCATAGTCTTTTATATTGGGTTTCATAACTTTCAATATCAAACTATGTATTGATGAGGCATTGTAAAAAACAAATATAAACATTATAAAACGTTACTTTCAATGGTAAAAATGTCTTCATAATGAGTTGGTTTTCACTAACTATTAACTAATTATATATACTTTTAATATAGCATTGCAAATTCAAATCATCATTACAAACATTGATTTCAAATCTCAATATGCACTGTTCATAGTCTTTTATGTTGGGTTTCATAACTTCCAATATTAAACTATGTATTGATGGGGCATTTTAAAAAACAAACATAAACATTATAAAACATTACTTCCAATGCTAAAAACGTCTCCATAATGAGTTGGTTTTCACTAACTATTAACTAATTATATATACTCCTAATATAGCATTGCAAATTCAAATAATCATTACAAACATTGTTTTCAAATCTCAATATGCACTGTTCATAGTCTTTTATGTTGGGTTTCATAATTTTCAATATTAAACTATGTATTCATGGGGTATTTTAAAAAACAAACATAAACATTATAAAACATTACTCCCAATGCTAAAAACGTCTCAATAATGAGTTTGTTTTCACTTGGTATCAACTAATGATATATACTCCTAATATAGCATTACACATTCAAATCATCATTAAAACATTGATTTCAAATCTCAATATGCACTGCCCATAGTATTTTATGTTGGGTTTCATAACTTCCACTATTAAACTATGTATTGATTGGGCATTTTAAAAATCAAACATAAACATTATAAAACATTACTTCCAATGCTGAAAATGTCTTCATATTGAGTTGGTTTCCACTTGCTAAAAAGAAATGATATATACTTATAATACTGCATTATAAATTCAAATCATCATTACAAACATTGTTTTGAAATCTCAATATGCACTGTTCATAGTCTTTTATGTTGGGTTTCATAACTTTCAATATCAAACTATGTATTGATGGGGCATTTTAAAAATCAAATATAAACATTATGAAACATTACTTCCAATGCTAAAACTGTCTTCATAATGAGTTGGTTTCCACTAACTATCAACTAATTATATATACTTATAATATAACATTACACATTCAAATCATTACAAACATTGTTTTGAAATCTCAATATGCACTCATCATAGTCTTTTATATTGAGTTTCTAAACTTTCAATATCAAATTATGTATTGATGAGGCATTGTAAAAAACAAATTTAAACATAATAAAACGTTACTTCCAATGGTAAATATGTCTTCATAATGAGTTGGTTTTCAATACTTCTTAAATAATTATATATACTTTTAATATAGCATTGCAAATTCAAATCATCATTACAAACATTGATTTCAAATCTCAATATGCACTGTTCATAGTCTTTTATGTTGGGTTTGATAACTTTCAATATTAAACTATGTATTGATGGGGCATTTTAAATACTAAACATAAACATTATAAAACATTACTTCCAATGGTAAATATGTCTTCATAATGAGTTGGTTTTCACTAACTATTAACTAATTATATATACTTTTAATATAGCATTGCAAATTCAAATCATCATTACAAACATTGATTTCAAATCTCAATATGCACTGTTCATAGTCTTTTATGTTGAGTTTCATAACTTTCAATATTAAACTATGTATTGATGGGGCATTTTAAATACTGAACATAAACATTATAAAACATTACTTCCAATGGTAAATATGTCTTCGTAATGAGTTGATTTTCACTAACTATTAACTGATGATATATCCTTATAATATAGCATTACACATTCAAATCATCATTACAAACATTGATTTCAAATCTCAATATGCACTGCCCATAGTCTTTTATGTTGGGTTTCATAAT
Source organism: Thysanoteuthis rhombus (assembly GCA_963457665.1). Classification (NCBI taxonomy): domain Eukaryota; kingdom Metazoa; phylum Mollusca; class Cephalopoda; order Oegopsida; family Thysanoteuthidae; genus Thysanoteuthis; species Thysanoteuthis major. The sequence goes on from OY735214.1 coordinate 27,438,479, forward strand.
TTTCAATATTAAACTATGTATTCATGGGGTATTTTAAAAAACAAACATAAACATTATCAAACATTACTTCCAATGCTAAAAACGTCTCCATAATGAGTTGGTTTTCACTAACTATTAACTAATGATATATACTTATAATATAGCATTACACATTCAAATCATCATTACAAACATTGATTTCAAATATCAATATGCACTGTTCATAGTTTTTTAATGTTGGGTTTCATAACTTTCAATATTAAACTATGTATTGATGGGGCATTTTAAAAAACAAAACATAAACATTATAAAACATTACTTCCAATGCTGAAACTGTCTTCACAATGAGTTGGTTTTCACTAACTATTAACTAATTATATATACTCCTAATATAGCATTGCAAATTCAAATCATCATTACTAACATTGTTTTCAAATCTCAATATGCACTGTTCATAGTCTTTTATGTTGGGTTTCATAATTTTCAATATTAAACTATGTATTCATGGGGTATTTTAAAAAACAAACATAAACATTATTAAACATTACTCCCAATACTAAAAACGTCTCCATAATGAGTTTGTTTTCACTTGGTATCAACTAATGATATATACTCCTAATATAGCATTGCAAATTCAAATCATCATTACAAACATTGATTTCAAATCTCAATATGCACTGCCCATAGTATTTTATGTTGGGTTTCATAACTTCCACTATTAAACTATGTATTGATTGGGCATTTTAAAAAACAAACATAAACATTATAAAACATTACTTCCAATGCTGAAAATGTCTTCATATTGAGTTGGTTTTCACTTACTAAAAAGAAATGATATATACTTATAATACTGCATTATAAATTCAAATCATCATTACAAACATTGTTTTGAAATCTCAATATGCACTGTTCATAGTCTTTTATGTTGGGTTTCATAACTTTCAATATTAAACTATGTATTGATGGGGCATTTTAAGAATCAAATATAAACATTATGAAACATTACTTCCAATGCTGAAACTGTCTTCATAATGAGTTGGTTTTCACTAACTATCAACTAATGATATATACTTATAATATAGCATTACACATTCAAATCATCATTACGAACATTGTTTTGAAATCTCAATATGCACTGTTCATAGTCTTTTATATTGAGTTTCTAAACTTTCAATATCAAATTATGTATTGATGAGGCATTGTAAAAAACAAATTTAAACATAATAAAACGTTACTTCCAATGGTAAATATGTCTTCATAATGAGTTGGTTTTCACTACTTCTTAAATAATTATATATACTTTTAATATAGCATTGCAAATTCAAATCATCATTACAAACATTGATTTCAAATCTCAATATGCACTGTTCATAGTCTTTTATGTTGGGTTTCATAACTTTCAATATTAAACTATGTATTGATTGGGCATTTTAAAAAACAAACATAAACATTATAAAACATTACTTCCAATGCTAAAACTGTCTTCATAATGAGTTGGTTTTCACTTACTGATAACTAATGATATATACTTATAATACTGCATTACAAATTCAAATCATCATCACAAACATTGATTTCAAATATCAATATGCACTGCCCATAGTCTTTTATGTTGGGTTCCATAACTTCCAATATTAAACTATGTATTGATGGGGCATTTTAAATACTAAACATAAACATTATAAAACATTACTTCCAATGGTAAATATGTCTTCATAATGAGTTGGTTTTCACTAACTATTAACTAATTATATATACTTTTAATATAGCATTGCAAATTCAAATCATCATTACAAACATTGATTTCAAATCTCAATATGCACTGTTCATAGTCTTTTATGTTGAGTTTCATAACTTTCAATATTAAACTATGTATTGATGGGGCATTTTAAATACTGAACATAAACATTATAAAACATTACTTCCAATGGTAAATATGTCTTCATAATGAGTTGGTTTTCACTAACTATTAACTAATGATATATACTTATAATATAGCATTACACATTCAAATCATCATTACAAACATTGATTTCAAATCTCAATATGCACTGCCCATAGTCTTTTATGTTGGGTTTCATAATTTTCAATATTAAACTATGTATTGATGGGGCATTTTAAAAAACAAACATAAACATTATAAAACATTACTTCCAATGGTAAATATGTCTTCGTAATGAGTTGATTTTCACTAACTATTAACTGATGATATATCCTTATAATATAGCATTACACATTCAAATCATCATTACAAACATTGATTTCAAATCTCAATATGCACTGCCCATAGTCTTTTATGTTGGGTTTCATAATTTTCAATATTAAGCTATGTATTGATGGGGCATTTTGAATACTGAACATAAACATTATAAAACATTACTTCCAATGCTAAAACTGTCTTCATAATGAGTTGGTTTCCACTAACTATTAACTAATGATATATACTTATAATATAGCATTGCAAATTCAAATAATCATTACAAACATTGATTTCAAATCTCAATATGCACTGTTCATAGTTTTTTAATGTTGGGTTTCATAACTTCCAATATTAAACTATGTATTGATGGGGCATTTTAAATACTAAACATAAACATTATAAAACATTACTTCCAATGCTAAAACTGTCTTCACAATGAGTTGGTTTTCACTAACTATTAACTAATTATATATACTCCTAATATAGCATTGCAAATTCAAATCATCATTACTAACATTGTTTTCAAATCTCAATATGCACTGTTCATAGTCTTTTATGTTGGGTTTCATAATTTTCAATATTAAACTATGTATTCATGGGGTATTTTAAAAAACAAACATAAACATTATTAAACATTACTCCCAATGCTAAAAACGTCTCCATAATGAGTTTGTTTTCACTTGGTATCAACTAATGATATATACTCCTAATATAGCATTACACATTCAAATCATCATTACAAACATTGATTTCAAATCTCAATATGCACTGCCCATAGTATTTTATGTTGGGTTTCATAACTTCCACTATTAAACTATGTATTGATTGGGCATTTTAAAAAACAAACATAAACATTATAAAACATTACTTCCAATGCTGAAAATGTCTTCATATTGAGTTGGTTTTCACTTACTAAAAAGAAATGATATATACTTATAATACTGCATTATAAATTCAAATCATCATTACAAACATTGTTTTGAAATCTCAATATGCACTGTTCATAGTCTTTTATGTTGGGTTTCATAACTTTCAATATCAAACTATGTATTGATGGGGCATTTTAAGAATCAAATATAAACATTATGAAACATTACTTCCAATGCTGAAACTGTCTTCATAATGAGTTGGTTTTCACTAACTATCAACTAATGATATATACTTATAATATAGCATTACACATTCAAATCATCATTACGAACATTGTTTTGAAATCTCAATATGCACTGTTCATAGTCTTTTATATTGAGTTTCTAAACTTTCAATATCAAATTATGTATTGATGAGGCATTGTAAAAAACAAATTTAAACATAATAAAACGTTACTTCCAATGGTAAATATGTCTTCATAATGAGTTGGTTTTCACTTACTGATAACTAATGATATATACTTATAATACTGCATTACAAATTCAAATCATCATTACAAACATTGATTTCAAATATCAATATGCACTGCCCATAGTCTTTTATGTTGGGTTCCATAACTTCCAATATTAAACTATGTATTGATGGGGCATTTTAAATACTAAACATAAACATTATAAAACATTACTTCCAATGGTAAATATGTCTTCATAATGAGTTGGTTTTCACTAACTATTAACTAATTATATATACTTTTAATATAGCATTGCAAATTCAAATCATCATTACAAACATTGATTTCAAATCTCAATATGCACTGTTCATAGTCTTTTATGTTGAGTTTCATAACTTTCAATATTAAACTATGTATTGATGGGGCATTTTAAATACTGAACATAAACATTATAAAACATTACTTCCAATGGTAAATATGTCTTCATAATGAGTTGGTTTTCACTAACTATTAACTGATGATATATACTTATAATATAGCATTACACATTCAAATCATCATTACAAACATTGATTTCAAATCTCAATATGCACTGCCCATAGTCTTTTATGTTGGGTTTCATAATTTTCAATATTAAACTATGTATTGATGGGGCATTTTAAAAAACAAACATAAACATTATAAAACATTACTTCCAATGCCAAAACTGTCTTCATAATGAGTTGGTTTTCACTAACTATTAACTAATTATATATACTCCTAATATAGCATTGCAAAATCAAATCATCATTCCAAACATTGATTTCAAATCTCAATATGCACTGTTCATAGTTTTTTAATGTTAGGTTTCATAACTTTCAATACCAAACTATGTATTGATGGGGCATTTTGAATACTGAACATAAACATTATAAAACATTACTTCCAATGCTAAAACTGTCTTCATAATGAGTTGGTTTCCACTAACTATTAACTAATGATATATACTTATAATATAGCATTGCAAATTCAAATAATCATTACAAACATTGATTTCAAATCTCGATATGCACTGTTCATAGTTTTTTAATGTTGGGTTTCTTAACTTTCAATATAAAACTATGTATTGATGGGGCATTTTAAAAATCAAACATAAACATTATAAAACATTACTTCCAATGCTAAAACTGTCTTCATAATAAGTTGGTTTTCACTAACTATTAACTATTGATATATCCTCATAATATAGCATTACACATTCGAATCATCATTACAAACATTGATTTCAAATCTCAATATGCACTGTTCATAGTTTTTTAATGTTGGGTTTCATAACTTTCAATACCAAACTATGTATTGATGGGACATTTTGAAAATCAAACATAAACATTATAAAACATTACTTCCAATGCTAAAACTGTCTTCATAATAAGTTGGTTCTCACTAACTCTTAACTAATGATATATACTTATAATATAGCATTACACATTCAAATCATCATTACAAACATTGTTTTGAAATCTCAATATGCACTGTTCATAGTCTTTTATATTGGGTTTCATAACTTTCAATATCAAACTATGTATTGATGAGGCATTGTAAAAAACAAATATAAACATTATAAAACGTTACTTTCAATGGTAAAAATGTCTTCATAATGAGTTGGTTTTCACTAACTATTAACTAATTATATATACTTTTAATATAGCATTGCAAATTCAAATCATCATTACAAACATTGATTTCAAATCTCAATATGCACTGTTAATAATCTTTTATGTTGGGTTTCATAACTTTCAATATTAAAATATGTATTGATTGGGCATTTTGAAAAACAAACATAAACATTATAAAACATTACTTCCAATGCTAAAAACGTCTCCATAATGAGTTGGTTTTCACTAACTATTAACTAATTATATATACTCCTAATATAGCATTGCAAATTCAAATCATCATTCCAAACATTGATTTCAAATCTCAATATGCACTGTTCATAGTTTTTCAATGTTAGGTTTCATAACTTTCAATACCAAACTATGTATTGATGGGGCATTTTGAATACTGAACATAAACATTATAAAACATTACTTCCAATGCTAAAACTGTCTTCATAATGAGTTGGTTTCCACTAACTATTAACTAATGATATATACTTATAATATAGCATTGCAAATTCAAATAATCATTACAAACATTGATTTCAAATCTCGATATGCACTGTTCATAGTTTTTTAATGTTGGGTTTCATAACTTTCAATATAAAACTATGTATTGATGGGGCATTTTAAAAATCAAACATAAACATTATAAAACATTACTTCCAATGCTAAAACTGTCTTCATAATAAGTTGGTTTTCACTAACTATTAACTATTGATATATCCTCATAATATAGCATTACACATTCGAATCATCATTACAGACATTGATTTCAAATCTCAATATGCACTGTTCATAGTTTTTTAATGTTGGGTTTCATAACTTTCAATACCAAACTATGTATTGATGGGACATTTTAAAAATCAAACATAAACATTATAAAACATTACTTCCAATGCTATAACTGTCTTCATAATAAGTTGGTTTTCACTAACTCTTAACTAATGATATATACTTATAATATAGCATTACACATTCAAATCATCATTACAAACATTGATTTCAAATCTCAATATGCACTGTTCATAGTCTTTTATATTGGGTTTCATAACTTTCAATATCAAACTATGTATTGATGAGGCATTGTAAAAAACAAATATAAACATTATAAAACGTTACTTTCAATGGTAAAAATGTCTTCATAATGAGTTGGTTTTCACTAACTATTAACTAATTATATATACTTTTAATATAGCATTGCAAATTCAAATCATCATTACAAACATTGATTTCAAATCTCAATATGCACTGTTAATAGTCTTTTATGTTGGGTTTCATAACTTTCAATATTAAACTATGTATTGATTGGGCATTTTAAAAAACAAACATAAACATTATAAAACATTACTTCCAATGCTAAAACTGTCTTCATAATGAGTTGGTTTTCACTTACTGATAACTAATGATATATACTTATAATACTGCATTACAAATTCAAATCATCATTACAAACATTGTTTTCAAATCTCAATATGCACTGTTCATAGTCTTATATGTTGGGTTTCATAATTTTCAATATTAAACTATGTATTGATGGGGTATTTTAAAAAACAAACATAAACATTATTAAACATTACTTTCAATGCTAAAAACGTCTCCATAATGAGTTTGTTTCCACTTGGTATCAACTAATGATATATACTTATAATATAGCATTGAAAATTGAAATCATCATTACTAACATTGATTTGAAATCTCAATATGCACTGTTCATAGTTTTTTAATGTTGGGTTTCATAACTTTCAATATCAAACTATGTATTGATGGGGCATTTTAAAAATCAAACATAAACATTATAAAACATTACTTCCAATGCTAAAACTGTCTTGATAATGAGTTGGTTTTCACTAACTATTAACTAATGATATATACTTATAATATAGCATTACACATTCAAATCATCATTACAAACATTGATTTCAAATCTTAATATGTACTGTTCATAGTTTTTTAATGTTGGGTTTCATAACTTTCAATATCAAACTATGTATTGATGGGATATTTTAAAAATCAAACATAAACATTATAAAACATTACTTCCAATGCTGAAAATGTCTTCATAATGAGTTGGTTTTCACTTGCTAATAACTAATGATATATACTTATAATATAGCATTACACATTCAAATCATCATCACAAACATTGTTTTGAAGACTCAATAAGCACTGTTCATAATCTTTAATATTGGGTTTTTAAACTTTCAATATCAAACTATGTATTGATGAGGCATTGTAAAAAACAAATATAAACATTATAAAATGTTACTTTGAATGGTAAAAATGTCTCCATAATGAGTTGGTTTTCACTAACTATTAACTAATTATATATACTTTTAATATAGCATTACACATTCAAATCATCATTACAAACATTGATTTGAAATCTCAATATGCACTGTTCATAGTCTTTTCTGTTGGGTTTCATAACTTTCAATATTAAACTGTATATTGATGGGGCATTTTAAAAAACAAACATAAACATTATAAAACATTACTTCCAATGCTGAAAATGTCTTCATAATGAGTTGGTTTTCACTTGCTAATAACTAATGATATATACTTATAATACTGCATTACAAATTCAAATCATCATTACAAACATTGATTTCAAATCTCAATATGCACTGCCCATGGTCTTTTATGTTGGGTTTCATAACTTCCAATATTAATCTATGTATTGATGGGGAATTTTAAATACTAAACATAAACATTATAAAACATTACTTCCAATGGTAAATATGTCTTCATAATGAGTTGGTTTTCACTAACTATTAACTAACATATATACTTATAATATAGCATTACACATTCAAATCATCATTACAAACATTGTTTTGAAATCTCAATATGCACTGTTCATAGTTTTTTAATGTTGGGTTTCATAACTTTCAATATCAAACTATGTATTGATGGGGCATTCTAAAAATCAAATATAAACATTATAAAACATTACTTCCAATGCTAAAACTGTCATCATAATGAGTTGGTTTTCACTAACTATTAACTAATGATATATACTTATAATATAGCATTACACATTCAAATCATCATTACAGACATTGTTTTGAAATCTCAATATGCACTGTTCATAGTCTTTCATATTGTGTTTCTAAACTTTCAATATCAAACTATGTATTGATGAGGCATTGTAAAAAACAAATATAAACATTATAAAACGTTACTTTCAATGGTAAAAATGTCTTCATAATGAGTTGGTTTTCACTAACTATTAACTAATTATATATACTTTTAATATAGCATTGCAAATTCAAATCATCATTACAAACATTGATTTCAAATATCAATATGCACTGTTCATAGTTTTTTAATGTTGGGTTTCATAACTTTCAATACCAAACTATGTATTGATGGGGCATTTTAAATACTAAACATAAACATTATAAAACATTACTTCCAATGCTGAAACAGTCTTCATAAATAGTTGGTTTTCACTAACTATTAAGTAATGATATATACTTATAATATAGCATTACACATTCAAATCATCATTACAAACATTGATTTCAAATATCAATATGCACTGTTCATAGTCTTGTCTGTTAGGTTTCATAACTTCCAATATTAAACTATGTATTGATTGGGCATTTTAAAAAACAAACATAAACATTATAAAACATTACTTCCAATGGTGAATATGTCTTCATAATGAGTTGGTTTTCACTACCTCTTAACTAATGATATATACTCCTAATATAGCATTACAAATTCGAATCACCATTACAAACATTGTTTTCAAATCTCAATATGCACTGTTCATAGTCTTTTATGTTGGGTTTCATAACTTTTAATATTTAACCATGTATTCATGAGGTATTTTAAAAAACAAACATAAACATTATTAAACATTACTTCCAATGCTAAAAACGTCTCCATAATGAGTTTGTTTTCACTTGGTATCAACTAATGATATATACTTATAATATAGCATTGCAAATTCAAATCATCATTACAAACATTGATTTTAAATCTCAATATGCACTGTTCATAGTTTTTTAATGTTGGGTTTCATAACTTTCAATATCAAACTATGTATTGATGGGGCATTTAAATACTGAACATAAACATTATAAAACATTACTTCCAATGCTAAAACTGTCTTAATAATGAGTTGGTTTTCACTTACTATTAACTGATGATATATACTTATAATATAGCATTACACATTCAAATCATCATTACAAACATTGATTCCAAATCGCAATATGCACTGTTCATAGTTTTTTAATGTTGGGTTTCATAATTTTCAATATTAAACTATGTATTGATGGGGCATTTTAAAAAACAAACATAAACATTATAAAACATTACTTCCAATGCTAAAACTGTCTTCATAATGAGTTGGTTTTCACTATTAACTAATTATATATACTCCTAATATAGCATTGCAAATTCAAATCATCATTACAAACATTGATTTCAAATCTCAATATGCACTGTTCATAGTCTTTTATGTTGGGTTTCATAACTTTCAATATTAAACTATGTATTGATTGGGCATTTTAAAAAACAAACATAAACATTATAAAACATTACTTCCAATGCTAAAACTGTCTTCATAATGAGTTGGTTTTCACTGACTATTAACTAATTATATATACTCCTAATATAGCATTGCAAATTCAAATCATCATTCCAAACATTGATTTCAAATCTCAATATGCACTGTTCATAGTCTTTTATGTTGGGTTTCATAATTTTCAATATTAAACTATGTATGCATGGGGTATTTTAAAAAACAAACATGAACATTATTAAACATTACTTCCAATGCTAAAAACGTCTCCATAATGAGTTGGTTTTCACTAACTATTAACTAATGATATATACTTATAATATAGCATTGCAAATTCAAATAATCATTACAAACATTGATTTCAAATCTCAATATGCACTGTTCATAGTTTTTTAATGTTGGGTTTCATAACTTTCAATACCAAACTATGTATTGATGGGGCATTTTAAAAATCAAACATAAACATTATAAAACATTACTTCCAATGCTAAAACTGTCTTCATAATGAGTTGGTTTCCACTAACTATTAACTAATGATATATACTTATAATATAGCATTGCAAATTCAAATCATCATTACAAACATTGATTTCAAATCTCAATATGCACTGTTCATAGTTTTTTAATGTTGGGTTTCATAACTTTCAATATTAAACTATGTATTGATGGGGCATTTTAAAAAACAAACATAAACATTATAAAACATTACTTCCAATGCTAAAACTGTTTTCATAATAAGTTGGTTTTCACTAACTATTAACTAATGATATATCCTTATAATATAGCATTACACATTCAAATCATCATTACAAACATTGATTTCAAATCTCAACATGCACTGTTCATAGTTTTTTAATGTTGGGTTTCTAAACTTTCAATACCAAACTATGTATTGCCGGGACATTTTAAAAATCAAACATAAACATTATAAAACATTATTTCCAATGCTAAAACTGTCTTGATAATAAGTTGGTTTTCACTAACTATTAACTAATGATATATACTTATAATACTGCATTACAAATTCAAATCATCATTACAGACATTGTTTTGAAATCTCAATATGCACTGTTAATAGTCTTTTATATTGGGTTTCTAAACTTTCAATATCAAAGTATGTATTGATGAGGCATTGTAAAAAACAAATATAAACATTATAAAACGCTACTTTCAATGGTAAAAATGTCTTCATAATGAGTTGGTTTTCACTAACTATTAACTAATTATATATACTTTTAATATAGCATTGCAAATTCAAATCATCATTACAAACATTGATTTCAAATCTCAATATGCACTGTTCATAGTCTTTTATGTTGGGTTTCATAACTTTCAATATTAAACTATGTATTGATTGGGCATTTTAAAAAACAAACATAAACATTATAAAACATTACTTCCAATGCTAAAACTGTCTTCATAATGAGTTGGTTTTCACTTACTGATAACTAATGATATATACTTATAATACTGCATTACAAATTCAAATCATCATTACAAACATTGATTTCAAATCTCAATATGCACTGCCCATAGTCTTTTATGTTGGGTTTCATAACTTTCAATATCAAACTATGTATTGATGGGACATTTTAAAAAACAAATACAAACATTATAAAACATTACTTCCAATGGTAAAAATGTCTTCATAATGAGTTGGTTTTCACTACTTCTTAACTAATGATATATACTCCTAATATAGCAGTGCAAATTCAAATCATCATTACAAACATTGTTTTCAAATCTCAATATGCACTGTTCATAGTCTTTTATGTTGGGTTTCATAATTTTCAATATCAAACTATGTATTGATGGGGCATTTTAAAAATCAAACATAAACATTATAAAACATCACTTTTAATGCTAAAACTGTGTTCATAAATAGTTGGTTTTCACTAACTATTAAGTAATGACATATACTTATAATATAGCATTACACATTCAAATCATCATTACAAACATTGATTTCAAATCTCAATATGCACTGTTCATAGTTTTATAATGTTGGGTTTCATAACTTTCAATATCAAACTATGTATTGATGGGGCATTTTAAAAAACAAACATAAACATTATAAAACATTACTTCCAATGGTAAATATGTCTTCATAATGAATTGGTTTTCACTAACTATTAACTGATGATATCTACTTATAATATAGCATTACACATTCAAATCATCATTACAAACATTGATTTCAAATCTCAATATGCACTGCCCATAGTCTTTTATGTTGGGTTTCATAACTTCCAATATTAAACTATGTATTGATGGGGCATTTTAAATACTAAACATAAACATTATGAAACATTACTTCCAATAATAAATATGTCTTCATAATGAGTTGGTTTTCACTACCTATTAACAAACGATATATACTAATAATATAGCATTACACATTCAAATCATCATTACAAACATTGATTTCAAATCTCAATATGCACTGCCCATAGTCTTTTATGTTGGGTTTCGTAATTTTCAATATTAAACTATGTATTGATGGGGCATTTTAAAAAACAAACATAAACATTATTAAACATTACTTCCAATGCTAAAACTGTCTTCATAATGAGTTGGTTCTCACTAACTATTAACTAATGATATATACTTATAATACTGCATTACAAATTCAAATCATCATTACAAACATTGATTTCAAATCTCAATATGCACTGCCCATAGTCTTTTATGTTGGGTTTCATAACTTTCAATATCAAACTATGTATTGATGGGACATTTTAAAAAACAAATACAAACATTATAAAACATTACTTCCAATGGTAAAAATGTCTTCATAATGAGTTGGTTTTCACTACTTCTTAACTAATGATATATACTCCTAATATAGCAGTGCAAATTCAAATCATCATTACAAACATTGTTTTCAAATCTCAATATGCACTGTTCATAGTCTTTTATGTTGGGTTTCATAATTTTCAATATCAAACTATGTATTGATGGGGCCTTTTAAAAATCAAACATAAACATTATAAAACATCACTTTTAATGCTAAAACTGTGTTCATAAATAGTTGGTTTTCACTAACTATTAAGTAATGACATATACTTATAATATAGCATTACACATTCAAATCATCATTACAAACATTGATTTCAAATCTCAATATGCACTGTTCATAGTTTTATAATGTTGGGTTTCATAACTTTCAATATCAAACTATGTATTGATGGGGCATTTTAAAAATCAAACATAAACATTATAAAACATTACTTCCAATGCTAAAACTGTCTTCATAATAAGTTGGTTTTCACTAACTATCAACTAATGATATATCCTTATAATATAGCATTACACATTCAAATCATCATTACAAACATTGATTTCAAATCTCAATATGCACTGTTCATAGTTTTTTAATGTTGGGTTTTTATAACTTTCAATACAAAACTATGTATTGATGGTGCATTTAAAAAAACAAATATAAACATTATAAAACGTTACTTTCAATGGTAAAACTGTCTTCATAATGAGTTGGTTTTCACTACCTCTTAACTAATGATATATACTCCTAATATAGCATTGCAAATTCAAATCATCATTACAAACATTGTTTTCAAATCTCATTATGCACTGTTCATAGTCTTTTATGTTGGGTTTCATAACTTTCAATATTAAACTATGTATTGATGGGGCATTTTAAAAAACAAACATAAACATTTTAAAACATTACTTCCAATGCTAAAAATGTCTTCATAATGAGTTGGTTTTCACTTACTAATAACTAATGATATATACTTATAATACTGCATTACAAATTCAAATCATCATTACAAACATTGATTTCAAATCTTAATATGCACTGCCCATAGTCTTTTATGTTGGGTTTAATAACTTCCAATATTAAACTATGTATTAATGGGGCATTTTAAATACTAAACATAAACATTATGAAACATTACTTCCAATGGTAAATATGTCTTCATAATGAGTTGGTTTTCACTACCTCTTAACTAATGATATATACTCCTAATATAGCATTGCAAATTCAAATCATCATTACAAACATTGTTTTGAAATCTCAATATGCACTGTTCATAGTCTTTTATGTTGGGTTTCATAATTTTCAATATTAAACTATGTATTCATGGGGTATTTTAAAAAACAAACATAAACATTATTAAACATTACTTCCAATACTAAAAACGTCTCCATAATGAGTTTGTTTTCACTTGGTATCAACTAATGATATATACTTATAATATAGCATTGCAAATTCAAATCATCATTACAAACATTGATTTCAAATAATGCACTGTTCATAGTTTTTTAATGTTGGGTTTCATAACTTTCTATATCAAACTATGTATTGATGGGGCATTTTGAAAATCAAATATAAACATTATAAAACATTACTTCCAATACTAAAACTGTCTTCATAATGAGTTGGTTTTAACTAACTCATTATGGAGTCATTTTCACCATTGAAGGTAACGTTTTATGAAGTTTATATTTGTTTTTTACAATGCCTCATCAATACATAGTTTGATATTGAAAGTTTAGAAACCCAATATAAAAGACTATGAACAGTGCATATTGAGATTTCAAAACAATGTTTGTAATGATGATTTGAATTTGCAATGCTATATTAAAAGTATATATATAATTAGTTAATAGTTAGTGAAAACCAACTCATTATGGAGACATTTTTACCATTCAAAGTAACGTTTTATAATGTTTATATTTGTTTTTTACAATGCCTCATCAATACATAGTTTGATATTGAAAGTTTAAAAACCCAATATTAAAGATTATGAATAGTGCTTATTGAGATTCCAAAACAATGTTTGTAATGATGATTTGAATGTGTAATGCTATATTATAAGTATATATCATTAATTAATAGTTAGTGAAAACCAACTCATTATGAAGACAGTTTTAGCATCAAAAGTAATGTTTCATAATGTTTATGTTTGATTTTTAAAATACCCCATCAATACATAGTTTCATATTGAAAGTTATGAAACCCAACATTAAAAGACTATGGGCAGTGCATATTGAGATTTGAAATCAATGTTTGTAATGATGATTTGAATTTGCAATGCTATATTATAAATATATATCATTAGTTGATACCAAGTGAAAACAAACTCATTATGAAGAAATTTTTAGCATTGGAAATAATGTTTTATAATGTTTATGTTTGTTTTTTAAAATGCCCCATCAATACATAGTTTATTATTGAAAGTTATGAAACCCAACATAAAAGACTATGAACAGTGCATATTGAGATTTCAAAACAATGTTTGTAATGATGATTTGAATGTGTAATGCTATATTATAAGTATATATCATTAGTTAATAGTTAGTGAAAACCAACTCATTATGAGGACAGTTTTAGCATTGGAAGTAATGTTTTATAATGTTTATGTTTGATTTTTAAAATGCCCCATCAATACATAGTTTAATATTGAAAGTTATGAAACCCAACATTAAAAAACTATGAACAGTGCATATTGAGATTTGAAATCAATGTTTGTAATGATGATTTGAATTTGCAATGCTATATTATAAATATATATCATTAGTTGATACCAAGTGAAAACAAACTCATTATGAAGACATTTTTAGTATTGGAAGTAATGTTTAATAATGTTTATGTTTGTTTTTTAAAATACCCCATGAATACATAGTTTAATATTGAAAATTATGAAACCCAACATAAAAGACTATGAACAGTGCATATTGAGATTTGAAAACAATGTTTGTAATGATGATTTGAATTTGTAATGCAGTATTATAAGTATATATCATTAGTTATTAGTAAGTGAAAACCAACTCATTATAAAGACATTTTTAGCATTGGAAGTAATGTTTTAAAATGTTTATGTTTGTTTTTTAAAATGCCCCATCAATACATAGTTTAATATTGAAAGTTATGAAACCCAACATAAAAGACTATGAACAGTGCATATTGAGATTTGAAATCAATGTTTGTAATGATGATTTGAATTTGCAATGCTATATTAAAAGTATATATAATTAGTTAATAGTTAGTGAAAACCATCTCATTATGAAGACATTTTTAGCATCGGAAGTAATGTTTTAAAATGTATATGCTTGTTTTTTAAAATATCCCATTAATACATAGTTTAATATTGAAAGTTATGAAACCCAACATAAAAGACTATGAACGGTGCATATTGAGATTTCAAAACAATGTTTGTAATGATGATTTGAATGTGTAATGCTATATTATAAGTATATATCATTAGTTAATAGTTAGTGAAAACCAACTCATTATGAAGACAGTTTTAGCATTGGAAGTAATGTTTTATAATGTTTATGTTTGTTTTTTAAAATGCCCCATCAATACATAGTTTGATATTGAAAGTTATGAAACCCAACATTAAAAAACTATGAACAGTGCATATTGAGATTTGAAATCAATGTTTTAATGATGTTTAGAATTTAGTAGATACATTGTGAAAACATTTATTTTTCAGAGCATAAATTAATAAATTGGGATAAGCATACACATTTTCAGCATGGAAAGTAATTTTTTAGGGGGTTCGAAACAGTTTTTTCAATTGCCTCAATAATATATATTTAGAAACCGTAAATAACCAATCAACTTTATTGCATTTTACACTATGAAATCAATATTCACAATAGTGAATTGAATTTTTAATGGGATAGTATTACTATACATCATAAGTATATAATTAGTGAAAACTAACATATAGCAGAACGATGAAAGCATTTGAAGCATTGACACTAAGCTTTTATGAGGTTTAAAAATCTTTTTTCAATTGCCTTAATAATCAACATTTGAATATTTGAAGTTAAGGGACCCAACATGTAAGACTGTGCATGTTGAGATTTGAAATCAATGTTTTAAATGATGTTTTGAATTTGCTATGCTATAGTATAAGTATATATCATCAGTTAATAGTTAGTGGATACCAACTCATTATGAAGATATTTTTAGCATTGGAAGTAATGTTCTATAATGTTTATGTTTGTTTTTTAAAATGCTTCATCAATACATAGTTTGATATTGAAAGTTATGAAACCAAACATAAAAGACTATGAACAGTGCATATTAAGATATGAAATCAATGTTTGTAATGATTTGAATTTGTAATGCTATATTATAAGTATATTTCATTAATTAATAGTGAAAACCAACTCATTATGAAGACATTTTTAGCATTGAAAGTAATGTTTTATAATGATTATGTTTGTTTTTTAAAATGCTTCATCAATACATTGTTTAATATTGAAAGTTATGAAACCCAACATTAAAAGACTATGAACAGTGCATCTTGAGATTTGAAATCAATGTTTTAATGATGTTTAGAATTTAGTAGATGGTTTGTGAAAACATTTATTTTTCATAGCATAAATGAATAAATTTGGATAAGCATACTGAACACATTTTGAGCATGGAAAGTAATTACTTAATTGGTTCAAAACAGTTTTTTCAATCGCCTCAATAATATATAATTAGATACTATAAATAACAAATCAACAATATTGCATTTTACACTTTGAAATCAATGTTAACAAAGGTGATTTGAATTTTTAATGGGATGATATTACTATACATCATAAGTAAATAATTAGTGGAAACTAGCATATAGAAAAACGATGGAAACATTTCAAGCATTGACACTAAGCTTTTAGAAGGTTTAAAAATCTTTTTTCAATTGCCTTCATAATAAACATTTGAATATTGGAAGTTATGGAGCACAACATGTAAGACAGTACACCTTGAGATTTGAAATCAATGTTTTTAATGATGTTTTGAATTTGCTATGCTATAGTATAAGTATATATCATCAGGTAATAGTTAGTGGATACCAACTCATTATGAAGACATTTTTAGCATTGAAGTAATGTTTTAAAATGTTTATATTTGCTTTTTGAAATGCCTCATCAATACATAGTTTGATATTGGAAGTTTGAAAACCCAACATAAAAGACTATGAACAGTGCATATTGAGATATGAAATCAATGTTTGTAATGATTTGGATTTGTGATGCTATATTATAAGTATATTTCATTAGTTAATAGTGAAAACCAACTCATTATGAAGCAAACTTTAGCATTGGAAGTAATGTTTTATAATGTATATGCTTGTTTTTTAAAATGCCCCATCAATACATAGTTTAATATTGAAAGTAATGAAACCCAACATAAAAGACTATGAACAGTGCATATTGAGATTTCAAATCAATGTTTGTAATGATGATTTGAATTTGCAATGCTACTTCCAATGGTAAATATGTCTTCATAATGAGTTGGTTTTCACTACCTCTTAACTAATGATATATGCTCCTAATATAGAATTGCAAATTCAAATCATCATTACAAACATTGTTTTGAAATCTCAATATGCACTGTTCATAGTCTTTTTTGTTGGGTTTCATAATTTTCAATATTAAACTATGTATTAATGGGATATTTTAAAAAACAAGCATATACATTTTAAAACATTACTTCCGATGCTAAAAATGTCTTCATAATGAGTTGGTTTTCACTAACTATTAACTAATGATATATACTCATACTATAGCATAGAAAATTCAAAACATCATTAAAAACACTGATTTCACATCTCAATAAGCACTGTTCATAGTCTTTTATGTTGGGTTTCATAACTTCCAATATTGAACTATGTATTGATGAAGCATTTTAAAAAACAAATATAAACATTTTAAATCATTACTTTCGATGCTAAAGTTTGCTTCATAATAAGTTGGTTTTCACTATTAACTAATGAAATATACTTATAATATAGCATTACAAATTCAAATCATTACAAACATTGATTTCGTATCTTAATATGCACTGTTCATAGTCTTTTATGTTGGGTTTTCAAACTTCCAATATCAAACTATGTTTTGATGAGGCATTTTAAAAAACAAATATAAACATTATAAAACATTACTTTCAATGCTAAAAATGTCTTCATAATGAGTTGGTATCCACTAACTATTAACTGATGATATATACTTATACTATAGCATAGCAAATTCAAAACATCATTAAAAACATCGATTTCAAATTTCAAGGTGTACTGTCTTACATGTTGGGTTCCATAACTTCCAATATTCAAATGTTTATTATCAAGGCAAATGAAAAAAGATTTTTAAACCTCATAAAAGCTTAGTGTCAATGCTTCAAATGCTTTCATTGTTATGCTATGTGTTAGTTTTCACTAATTATTTACTTATGATGTATAGTTATACTATCCCATTGAAAATTCAAATCACCTTTGTGAACATTGATTTCAAAGTGTAAAATGCAATATAATTGATTTGTTATTTTCAGTATCTAATTATATATATTATTGAGGCAATTGAAAAACCTGTTTTGAACCCCCTAAAGAATTACTTCCAATGCTGGAAATGTGGTCAGTATGCATATCAAATTTTATTCATTTTATGCTCTGGAAAATAAATTTTGTAAAGTATCTACTAAATTCTAAACATCTTTACAAACATTGATGGGTTTTTTTAAAACACAACATAAACATTATAAAACATTACTTTCAATGGTAAAAATGTCTTCATAATGAGTTGGTTTTCACTAACTATTAACTAATTATATATACATTTAATATAGCATAGCAAATTCAAAACATCATTAAAAACATTGATTTCAAATCTCAACATGCACAGTCTTACATGTTGGGTCCCTTAACTTCAAATATTCAAATGTTTATTATTAAGGCAATTGAAAAAAGATTTTTAAACCTCATAAAAGCTTAGTGTCAATGCTTCAAATGCTTTCATCGTTCTTCTATATGCTAGTTTCCACTAATTATTTACTTATGATGTATAGTAATATCATCCCATTAAAAATTCAAATCACCTTTGTTAACATTGATTTCATAGTGTAAAATGCAATATAGTTGATTGGTTATTTACGGTATCTAAATATATATTATTGAGGCAATTGAAAAAACTGTTTCGAACCCGTTAAAAAATTACTTTCCATGCTGAAAATGTGTTCAGTATGCTTATCCAAATTTATTAATTTATGCTCTGAAAAATAAATGTTTTCACAATGTATCTACTAAATTCTAAACATCATTACAAACATTGATTTCAAATCTCAATATGCACTGTTCATAGTCTTTTAATGTTGGGTTTCATAACTTTCAATATCAAACTATGTATTGATGGGGCATTTTAAAAAACAAACATAAACATTATAAAACATTACTTCCAATGCTAAAACTGTCTTCATAATGAGTTGGTTTTCACTAACTATTAACTAATGATATATACTTATAATATAGCATTACACATTCAAATCATCATTACAAACATCGATTTCAAATCTTGATTTGCACTGTTCATAGTCTTTCATGTTGGGTTTCATAACTTTCAATATTCAAATGTTTATCATTAAGGCAATTGAAAAAAGATGTTTGAACCTCATAAAAGCTTAGTGTCAATGCTTCAAATGCTTTCATCGTTCTTCTATATGTTAGTTTTCACTAATTATCTACTTATGAATTATAGTAATACTATCCCATTAAAAATTCAAATCACCTTTGTGAACATTGATTTCAAAGTGTAAAATGCAATATATTTGATTTGTTATTTATAGTATCTAATTATATATTATTGAGGCAATTGAAAAAACTGTTTTGAACCACCTTAAAAATTACTTTCAATGCTGAAAATGTGTTCAGTATGCTTATCCAAATTTATCCATTTATGCTATGAAAAATAAATGTTTTCACAAACTATCTAATAAATTCTAAACATCATTAAAAACATTGATTTCAAATCTCAATAAGCACTGTTTATAGTCTTTTATGTTGGGTTTCATAACTTTCAATATTGAACTATGTATTGATGGGGCATTTTAAAAACTACCTATTAACTAACTATTAACTGATGATATATACTTATACTATAGCATAGCAAATTCAAAACATCATTAAAAACATTGATTTCTAATCTCAAGGTGTACTGTCTTACATGTTGGGTTCCATAACTTCCAATATTCAAATGTTTATTATCAAGGCAATTAAAAAAAGATTTTTAAACCTCATAAAAGCTCAGTGTCAATGCTTCAAATGCTTCCATTGTTCTGCTATGTGTTAGTTTTCACTAATTATTTACTTATGATATATAGTTATACTATCCCAATTCAAATCACCTTTGTGAACATTGATTTCAAAGTGTAAAATGCAATATAGTTGATTTGTTATTTTCAGTATCTAATTATATATATTATTGAGGCAATTGAAAAACCTGTTTTGAACCCCCTAAAGAATTACTTTCAATGCTGAAAATGTGGTCAGTATGCATATCAAATTTTATTCATTTTGTGCTCTGGAAAATAAATTTTGTAAAGTATCTACTAAATTCTAAACATCTTTACAAACATTGATGGGGTTTTTTAAAACACAAACATAAACATTATAAAACATTACTTTCAATGGTAAAAATGTCTTCATAATGAGTTGGTTTTCACTAACTATTAACTAATTATATATACATTTAATATAGCATTGCAAATTCAAATCATCATTACAAACATTGATTTCAAATCTCAATATGCACTGTTCATAGTTTTTTTAATGTTGGGTTTCATAACTTTCAATATCAAACTATGTATTGATGGGGCATTTTAAAAATCAAACATAAACATTATAAAACATTACTTCCAATGCTAAAACTGTCTTCATAATGAGTTGGTTTTCACTAACTATTAACTAATGATATATACTCCTAATATAGCATTGCAAATTCAAATCATCATTACAAACATTGTTTTGAAATCTCAATATGCACTGTTCATAGTCTTTTATGTTTGGTTTCATAATTTTCAATATTAAACTATGTATTAATGGGATATTTTAAAAATCAAACATATACATTTTAAAACATTACTTCCGATGCTAAAAATGTCTTCATAATGAGTTGGTTTTCACTACCTCTTAACTAATGATATATACTCATACTATAGCATAGAAAATTCAAAACATCATTAAAAACATTGATTTCACATCTCAATAAGCACTGTTCATAGTCTTTTATGTTGGGTTTCATAACTTTCAATATTGAAATATGTATTGATGAAGCATTTTAAAAAACAAATATAAACATTTTAAATCATTACTTTCGATGCTAAAAATATCTTCATAATGAGTTGGTATCCACTAACTATTAACTGATGATATATACACATACTATAGCATAGCAAATTCAAAACATCATTAAAAACATTGATTTCAAATCTCAACATGCACAGTCTTACATGTTGGGTCCCATAACTTCCAGTATTCAAATATATATTGTTAAGCTAATTAAAAAAAATGTTCAAATCTCATAAAACCTGAGTTTCAATGCTGAAAGTGTTTTCATTGTTCTTATTTGAGTTAGTTTTCACTATTTCCTAGTATAGTAATTCTATATATAGTAATTCTATCCCTTTGAAAATTTAAATCACCTTTGTAAACTCAGTAAATTTTCACTAACTATTTACTTATGACATATACTTATACAAAATAGCATTACAAATTTGAAACCTCTTTACAAACATTGATTTCAAATCCCAATATACATTATATACACTGTATGTTGGGTTTCATAACTTCCACTATTCAAATATATATTATTAAGGCAATTGAACATGCTTGCTATGTAGGTTTTCACTAACTATTCACTCATAATATATAGTAATTACAATATAGTGATATTACACGATTAAAAATTCAAAACACATTTGCAAACATTGATTTAAACCTCAAAATGCACTGTTAAATGTCTTATGTTGGGTTTTATACATTGAAAAAACCTGTTGAAACCCTAAAAAAAATTACTTTCAATGCTGAAAAAGTGTTCATTATGAACTGAGTAGGTTTTCACTAACTATTCAAATACAATATAGTTTGGCATTACATATTCAAAACATCCTTGCAAACATTGATTTCAAAGCTCACAATGCACCGTTCATAGTCTTTTATGCTAGGTTTCATAACTTTCAATATTCAAATATATACGATCGAGGCATTTTTAAAGCATTTAAAATTCAAAACACCTTCGCAAATATTCATTTCAAAGCTCAAAATGCACTGTTCATAGTCTTTAAAGTTTGGTTTTATAAATTTTAATATTCAAATAAGGCAATTAAAAAAAACTTGCCTAGACCTCATAAAACATTACTTTTAATGCTGAAAATGTGTTCATTATGTTTATTAAAGTAGGTTTTCACTATTTCTTCTCAATATATAGTAATACTCTAGCATTACAAATTTAAAACTCAATTGCAAACATTGATTTCAATGCTCAAAATGCACTGTTCATAGTCTTTTATGTTGGGTTTCATAACTTTCAATATTCAAATATATATAATTGAGGTAATTGAAAAAAACCCTTATAAAATTATAGAACATTATTTTCAATCCTGAAATTGTGTTCATTATGCTTATTTAGTTTGGTTATGACTAACTAATTTTCTATGATAGTAATACTATACCATTGAAAATTCGAAACACCATTGATTTCAAAGCTCAAAATGCACTGTTTATAATCTATGTTTGGTTTAATAAATTTCAATATCAAAATATATATTGTTGAGGCAATTGAAAAAATTGTGTAAACCCAATAAAACACTACTTACAATGCTGGAAATGTGTTTATTATGCTTGTTTAAGTTGGTGTTCACTAATTATTTACTTATAACAAATTCGAAACAATTGCAGACATTGTTTTCAAAGCTCAAAATTCACTGTTTATAGTTTTCTATGTTGGGTTTCAATTTTCAATATACAAATATATATTATTGAGGCAGTGAAAAAAATTGTTAAACATGAAACATTATTTTCAGTGCTTATTTAAGTTGGTTTCATTAACTATTCACTCATAATATATAGTAGTTATACTATGGTATAGCATGACAAATTCATAACACCCTTGCAAACATTGATTTCTAATTTGAAAAAATTGTTAAAACTTCATAAAACATCACTTTCAATGCTGAAAATGTGTTCATTATGCTTATTCAAGCTGGTTATAACTAACAGTTTACTCATAATATATAGTAATACTATAGCATTGAAAATTCAAAGCATATTTGCAAACATCGATTTCAAAGATGAAAATGCGCTGTTTACAGTCTTAAGTTTGGTTTTATAACTTTTAATATTCAAATATATTTCATTAAAGTAATCCAAAAACTTGTTTAAACCTTATAAAACAATGCTTACAATGCTGAAAATGTGTTCATTATGCCCATTGAAGTCGGTTTTCACTAACTATTTACTTATAATATATATTAATACTATAGCATTACAAATTCAAAACATCATTGCAAACATTGATTTTAAAGCTCAAAATGCACCTCATGCAGTCTTTTATGCCGAGTTTTATAACCCGATATATATTGTTGAGACAATTGAAAAAAACTTGTTTAAACCTTATAAAACATGGCTTTCAGTGCTGAAAATGTGTTCATTATGCATATCTAAGTTGGTTTTCACTAACTATTTTCTTATAATACGTAGTAATACTATAGCATTGCAAATTAAAAACTCAAATGTAAACATTGATTTCAAAGCTCAAAATGCACTGTTGATAGCCTTCCAAATTGGTTTTTATAATTTTCAATAAAGGCAATTGAAAAAACGTTTAAACCTTATAAAACATAAATTTCAATGCTGAAATTGACATAATATATAGTAATATTATAGTATTAAAAATTCAAAACACCCTTGGAAACATTGATTTCAAAGCTGAACACATTTCCAGCATTGTAAGTAGTGTCTTAGGTTTTTAAGTTGGAATTTATAACTTTCAATATTCAAATGTATATCATTGAGGCAATTGGAAAAAATTGTCAAAACTCCATTAAACATTGAATGCTGAAAATATCTTTATTATGCTTATTCAAGTTGGTTTTTACTAACTTTTTTTAATGACACATAGCAATGCTATACCATTAAAACTCCAAAACATGGTTGCAAATATTATTTTGAAAGCCAAAAATGCACTTTTTATAGTTTTTTAAAGGCTTGAAAATGACGTGTACTCTCTTTTTTTTTCAAACATAAACGAATTGTGAAATCCGTGATTCAACTGTGAAACCTTTGATTAAAGTTGATTTTCAGTTAAAAAGGCTTGATTTACACCTGTTCTACCTATATGCATGAATCTTATCCATTCTCACTTTTGATATTGATACATAACTATAATTTACAAAGACCATTTAGAATAGTTGAACACGAAAATGCTTGATTTGGGCGTGTACACACTGCTCATGAAACATTCACAATTTCTGAAATCCAAAAATCAACTGATGTGAAACCAATTGAAATCGTTGATTAAAGTTGATTTTCAGTTTTAAAATGCTTGATCACACCTGTTTCAGATATATGTTGGAACTGTATGCATTCTTAGATATGATATTAATACACAACTATTATTTGCAAAGACCGTTCAGAATAATTAATTTCCAACATAAAAATGCTTGATTTATGCCTTTTTCAATCATTCACAATCTCTGAAATCCCAAATTCAACTGATGTGAAACTATTCGAGATCCTTGATTAAAGTTGATTTTCAGTTTAAAAATGCTTCATTTACTTTATGCTGGAAACCTATACATTCTTAAATATGATATTGGTACTTAATTATACCTCACAAAGACCCTTTAGTATAGTTAATTTTCAATATGAAAATGCTCAAGTTGGGCCTGTACATACTTTTTTTGAAACATTAACAAATTCTGAAATCCCTAATTCAACTGATGTGAAACCAATTGAAATCATCGATTAAAGTTTATTTTCAGTTCAAAAATGCCTCATTTACACATATTTCAGCTATATGCTGGAACCTTATACATTCTTAAATATGATTGTTACATAACCATAACTAAAAAACATCCTTTAGAATAGTTGATTTTCAACATGAAAATGCTCATTTGGTCCTGTACACACTCTTTTTGAAACATTAACGAATTCTGAAATATCTAATTCAACTGATGTGAAACCAATTGATATCTTTGATTAAAGTTGATTTTCAGTTTGAAAAGGCTTGTTTTAGCTAAATGCTTGAACCTTTTACATTTTAGCTAAATGCTTGAACCTTTTACATTCTTAACTTTGATATTGATACATAACTATAACACTTGATATATAACTATAACTACATAACTATAAGACCCTTTAGAATTGTGTTTTTAACATGATAATGCTTGATTTAGGCCTGTATAAACTCTTTTTGTGACCTTAATGAATTCTGAAATCCTTAATTCAACTAATGTGAAACCAATTGAAATCCTTGATTCAAGTTGCTTTTTAGTTTAAAAATGTTCGATTTACATGTTACATGATATTGATAGATAACTATAACTTACAATGACCCTTTAGAAGACTTGATTTTCAACATGAAAATGTTTTGATTTTGCTACACTTTTTTTGGGACCTTGATGAATTCTGAAATCCCCAATTCAACCGATGTAAAACCAATTATTATCCTTGATTAATTTTGATTTTCAGTTTAAAAATGATTGATTCACACCTGTTTCGGCTATCTGGTGTAACTATGATATTGATACATAACTATAACTTACAAAGATCCTTTTGAATAGTTGATTTTCAACATGAAAATGTTTTGATCTACGCTACTCGATTGAGAAAATACTCGATTTTCCACCATCACCCAAGTTCATATACATTAAAAACACTACCGTGACTGTTACCTGATGGAACCGGGGCAATTACTTCTTTATATTGTAAATTCAACAATAATATTACAGGTTGTGAAAGCTGATTTTAAACACAAAAGTACTTAATTCAGTTCTGTTTTCACTTTCTTTTCTGCACTGAGCTTGAATATATAATTTTTTTAAATAAGAATTATTATTCAACAGTGTTATTAATAGATTTTGCGAATATGTAAATTGATTTGAAATTTGTAAATTGAATTTTCAAGGTTTTCGGGTAAATTTTCCATTATTTATAATCAGAAAATGATTATTTTCGTTAATTGGAATCGAGGCTCTTTACGTTGAAAATCAACTACCGAACTACGTACATGCGCATAATTTCACAAACAAGCTGAACAGGTTTAAGACACATTTTGAGCTCGAAAATAAAACTTTTCCAATGTGTTGATTATTTAATAGAGAATAGCAAGGTGTGAATCAACGATGTTCATCTTGAAAATCGGTCTTTATGGTTTTCAAGGTAAATGTTAAACCTGTAGAAGTATCATTCTTAGGTCTTGAAAGATTTCAAAATCAGACAAACAGATCCAATTCAATCATTTCAATCTTTTGTCACTAATTTTCCTCGATGTTAGAATCCGTTAGAGTCATCTATTGTTATAAATGCCTCTTTATTAAGAGCACATTTTACTTTTTTTTTTGTCTAAATATTCGTGTATGTCTTCATTACAACCATTTGTAATCTCTGTGTCCACACATTTGGCTCACATATTCTTCATTCTGTCATGGCGACTATCGACTTCCTCCTTCAACATTTTCTGTGAAGTTGGTGTGTGGTGGGAGAAACCAAACAGACAAAATCTTTTGTCCTCCAAAACTACACCATCTCTTTGCAACCAATAACATATATGGTGGAGTTTTATCGTATATACATACAATGGCATCTATAATGTACATATTAAGTAAATAATAATTTTATCTCTGAATACCAAAATGAATCAGGACTAAATCAAGTATTATCAGTTTGAAAATTGAATTTGACTAAAAGAAGCAAAAAAGGTGTCAATCGAGCTTTTTTATTACCTTCAACCTAGTTGTGCAGATAAGCATTGATAATTTGCAGTTTTTTTTTTAGTTTCTGCTATGTGTAGAAATGAGCCAAAATTTTTTAGGGTTGCAAGTGTTGAATCTGTAGCAGTATTACTTCTATGTCTTGGAAGGTGTCAAAACAAGCTAAAACATAACCGATTAAAGTATTTCTAACATAGAAATGAATATTGAAAAAAGTTGACAAAAACGAGCACAGATGTCAATCAAGAGTTGATTTTTTTATCTCCAAAATCAACTTTTCAAAGGTATGGTCTTTCTGGATGGAGTAAATCAAGATTTTTCACTCTGAAAGTCCATTTTTAAGGTTTGCTAGTAGAAGCAGAGCTGTTGTTTCTAGGTTTTGAACGGTCTCAGAAAGAAGCATATACAGATTTGATTCGAGCATTTCGAGGGATCCAAAGCATTTCTAACCCGAGCAACTTTTGGAAGGTGTGTATTTCTGCTTTGTAGTGAAAAACAAATCAAAAACATGTCAAAATCAAGTATCTTTTCCCGTGGAAATGAACTTTTCCATAAATAACACCTTTTTGTTGTTTTTGACAGAAGTTCAAACAAGCTAAAACGGGTCTAAATCGGGCGAAAGTGAGTGCTGAATGAGTAACTGTTATTCCTAGCTTTTGCAAACTGTCAAAAACAGATTAAACATTTCTCGTCAAAAATTGATTAAGATCAGTACGATTGTTATTCTTAGGTTTTTTAAAGTTATCAGAAATAAGTCAAATAAAATATAATTTGATATTTCTGTCCTTGAAATCAATTATTCAGTAGTATCAGAGTTAAATCTTTAGCAGTGTTCTTTTTGTCTTCTTTTTTTTTTTTGCAAGGCCCGAGAGGCCTAATCAAGCATTTCCACCTCAGAAATCAACTTTTCTTATGTGTTAAAAACAGGATTATTCCTTTTTTCATATTTTAATTATATCTATTTATTTCAAAAGTAAGTCAATAGCTAAATAAATAGTTTAACGTGGATTCGTCTTCTTCCAGCTCATATCACAATCGAACGGATGATGGTTAACTTATTTTTATCACACTTAGCATTACTGAATACAGAGTGAAGCTTACGTGATAGTAGAAATAGTGGCATATCTACTTCTTTCCTTTTCTGTTTTCTGTTTTTTTTTCAAATAACATGACATATTGATGTTAATATATATAGGAGCATTTGTGTAAAACGTACGACGAAAATACACAAAATCATGACCATTAGGGGATTATTCTGCCCCACATAATTGGTCACGTGTACTTCTGGTTTATATTTTGTGATTGTGCTTCATGTGTGATGGTGGTCAGCGGATTCTGGAAGGTTACGATCCAGTTGAATGTCATTGTCATCCCAGTTTCAATGTCTATTTCTTCATCTGAATGATCCAGATTATTGCCATGGTTAGAAGAGGACAAAGCGTGAGATGCAAAATTCATTGTCTCCTAGTTTATATAAAAATCTTAAAATTAGTTATCTCTGAAAAGAAAGTTACTTTTTTTTCCAGACCTTGTGTCTTGGATAAGGCTATTTTTAGAATATCTAAATGTTGCTGTGGATTCCTAAGAATGGTACCGAACTTATGTGTACCAGCAGAATGTGTTATCTCCAAATGAAACATTCTGACTGTATTTATTTGGCATTGTACGTGACGGTATATTCATGTTTTTCGAGAAGCCGATTAGGAAGAAAACGTGTGGCCATATTGATGTGTTATTGTTTTAAAAGATCAACGATATTAATAACAAATTACAGTCTTGGTTGAAGGTTTCTACTAATGTAAAGCAGTAAATAGATTTAAAATAGGACTGAAAATGGATACTGACTAGTTTTCTTGAGTTTTTCCACTGTTTGTATCCAACAAATGAGTATTTATTTGTGTTCCCCATCAATCACGTTAAAGGTTTTTAGCCTTAAAAAGTGAAAGATACAGAGAGAAGTAAATAACAACATACGGTGGTTCGTAATGGAATAGAATATATGATTAGAGAGAGAGAGATTGGTGTGTATGTTTGTGAGAGAGAGACACGCACACACACGCGTGCGCACGCACACACAGTTGCTATCGAAAACCTTTTTTTTACCATGATGTCAATTTTATGAGACATGAAAATGAAGTTCTCTTTGAAAACCCTTTAGGTACTCCAATTACTCTGGTATCTGTATTGAAAAATGACCGGCAACGCTATTTTTGAACTATTTTAAAATGTGTCAAACTCCACTCTATTGATTTATACAATAGTGTCTGGGTCCACGATGCAATTTTAAAAGTGGAGGGGTAGAAAATTAGTTCTAGGCCCGGTTTTCAAAAATTGACTATTTTAGATTGCCGGAAAATGCATTTAAGATACAGCATTTATTTATGTTTTGACATCATTCTTTAATCAGAAATTGGAAGTATCTTGAACATGATGAATTGCATCATGTCCATAATACCCTTCGATTTCTGACTACAAATAATTCAACATAAATAGTTCCTTGACAAAACGAAAATACCAAATATGATATAAACTTCGGTCATCAGATTTGTAATTAAATTTATCAAATGTGGAAAACCTGTCCACGTGAAGTGCAACGAAATCATTTCCAACTTTTAAATAGTTAAGATCGTACGTTAATTCTTTCCAGCTGCTCAGTAGAGACAGAGAATTGAACCTCTTTTATCATATACTTGATCATAATCATGTCTTATTATTTCGTGCCAGGGAAAATGTTCGCCCAGGTAATGTAGTCATGGCAGTAGTTTACTTATCTTTTTGTAGCTCTTTCAACTGCTCATAAATGTCTTGACACCTTGAAATATCGTTTTCAAAATCTCAAATCCTGTTTCTAAGACATTGACATTGATATTGCTTCCGTAGATCTCTTGCGGGCGATTCAGCTCATCGACGTATATGGCATTGAGAAGATTTTCCAACATTGCAAATGTTTTGAAACTTGATTGGTCAAATCTTTCCCTAATCGAATGAACCATCGATCAATAGCTTCAAAGTAAATTATTTTGTAGTGATCTTCAACATTCGCAGGATGGCACCGTCACTGTCCATCATCAAATAATTTGGTTTGTCTTGCTATCTTAGCATAGAGGGCTCTTCCATCAGTGGTTGTTGTTTTTATTTGCAACTACAGTTTCGAAGAACAATTAGATGGAAGTATCACCTGGCAACCTTTGAAAAATTAGGTTCGCAAGTCGTTGTACATTAATAGTCGTCACCTTCTCATCGTAATAAAGTAGAAATTTCATCCCTGGACATTCATTGTCAATTTTTCACGAAAACGCGCCATCTGCAAATCCAACAGTTGATTTTAATTAGTGAGTATTTTTTGAAAATACAAAGCGTGAAGAGTCTATCGTGTGATACAAAGCTTGTCAAGCGAGCACGCATCAGTTTATCCTTCATTGTTTTCCTGTGTAGAACCAAACTATTTCCTCGTTTTGGAAAGAACTTAACAAAAATGCATACTTTACCTATAAGAGGTAAAGTATCACCAAGGATTTTACGTTTGGATGTGTTGTATTTCACTGATAAACTTAACGAATGCCAATGACAAGGGTAGTCAATGTATTTCATTTTTCCCCAGCATGTTGCTAGCACCCTGCAATTGGACAAGAATAACTGCACCATAATTAGCATACTCTTAATTGCAGAAACTATTGTGTCACTTTAATTAATAGCTTCTTGTTTGCAATGTCAGTGTATACATCTTAAATACATAAAACAAATTGTTTTCTCTCTTCTCCAAATATGGGTGAGTTTTGTGGGCGGAGGGGCGAGTGAATTACGGTATAAGGTCGGGTGCTGGACTGAAGAAGACTTGGTTAAATTTAGGGGTGGGGTGGTGGAGGATGTGTCCTTGACATCGTAGCTATATTCCAATGCTTCAAATAATATCCATTGGCCATTTGCTGAGGAAGAATTTATTAAAATTTGTTCCAGATTGCTTCCTGGTTACTTCAATAAGTTCCGACTAAATCTTATAAACTTGTATTCAATGCAATGACAGCACGCTGATTAGATGATGAGTCAGAGTCCATGGTTCGATGACACCAAACAAACTAAAGCAGCAGACAAATGAAGGTACACAGTTAGATGATACACAATAAGCGAAAACGACAGACGAATAAGTCTATACGTTCTCGGATTTTACTCTCTACCATACTCAAAGGAAATTTCTGACTATAAGGCGTCGAAGTACATGGTTCCATAGGCAAATAAGGATATTCTTATATTTGTAAAAGCTTGTGACTTCGTCTTCTTCTCCAGAGCGGTCGCAGGCAGGGATATTATTCACGGTACTCCCCCAAAAGTTCACGATTGTATGAAAAAAGAACGCCCTATTTCGACCACATTTATTCTTTAAAAATTTACATTTATATATTTATTCTGAGGACACTATTTTTTGTATATTTTATCTCATGTCCAAAGTTTTTATTTACAATGGAATTTTTTGTAATTTTCAAGGGTCAAAATCGAAGAGTATTTTTTGTTCTTATTTCGATTGGAACTCTGTTTTCACTTTTAGATGTCATATTCGAGATTTTTATCTCTTTTGAGGGGGTCAATAGCGAGAGGAATTTTTTTTTTCTTTTAAGTGTCAATTTCTATGGGATTTTTTAGGGTTCAAATTCGAGGAGATTGTTTTTGCCTTTTAGAATTGACTTTTAAGTAGAGATTTTTTTTTAATTTTTGGGGAATTTTTCTCCAATTTTAAAGAATATTTATTTCAATTTTTTTGGGAAAAAAAAAACAACGGGAATTTTTTTTCTTTTAGGTGTGCGATTTCTTTTCGAGTTCAAATTTGATGGGATTTTTTTCACTTTAAGGGGATTTTTCCCTTTTTAGAGGAGGATTTTTTTTGATACTCTATTCCTGAACATTTTAGGGGTACCTAGAATGATTAACTCCAGCTACGATGTACATTTTGAGAGAAAGCGAAAATAGTCACAAATATAAGTATAGAAGAACAATAATACCCGGCGTTGCGCGGGGAAAATAACTACAGATATAATGACACTTCTGCTTGCATCTGCCCACTAAAAAAGAAAAAAAAAATGGTAAAATTTGCCCCTTGCTTTTGACACCCGAAAGTAAGAAAGACTTCCCTTTGCTTTTGAAAAGTGTTCCCCGTCAAATTTGACTCAAGAAAAAGAGAAATCCCACCACAATTTTGACACATTTAACGTGATAAAAACGTTCCACTTGGAATTTGACTAGTAAAGGTGGAAAAAAAATCCCCATATATATATATATATATATATATATATATATATATACTAAAGAACCCAGCACAATAACAATTACCGCACCACATTCTAACTCTAAATAGCTTCAACTTCAACAATAGACACTTCCTCCAGGTGAAAGGCTGCGCCATGGGCACAGTAGCGGCCCCATCTTATGCTAATATCGTCATGGGTAAATTTGAAGAAACTTACATTTACCCAGAGATATATAATGACTGCAGTTTTTATGGTAGATACATAGACGACATTTTTTTCATATATACAGACGAAAAAGCCAAACTAGATTCTTTATACATCTAAACTCGGCACATGACTCTATTGAGTTTGACTTCACGACATCCACTGACTCCATAGCCTTCTTAGACACCTGCATATACATAGATGACAACAGAAACCTCCAAACTACCCTATACATTAAACCCACGGACACCCACAATTACCTCCGCTCTAAATCAGCCCATCCCCAACACTTAAAAAAAAGCCTACCATTTTCACAAGCCCTTAGAATTAGAAGAATCTGCTCTACTAATAGTGAACTTAACAGACACAAACATAACCTAATACAATACTTCACCCAACAAGGTTATCCACTTGATGATACTAAAAACCAAATAAAAAAAGCGACTAGAATACCCAGAGATGAAACCCTTATACTGTCCCACAATAACAAACCTAACCGCATACCCCTTATAACAACCTTCAACAACACACTCCCACCCTTAGCACACATCATCAATAAGAGATGGAACATTCTCACGATCGAAACAGATCTAAGAGAAACATTCACAGACCCATGTGTCATCTCCTACTGCAGATCCCAAAACACCAGAGACATGATTAGTAACAATAATATCGTTAACAATAAAGTCGTACACAAAAATACACCTAGAACAATTAAATTCTGCACACCTTGCAACATAAGAAACAGTCTATGTTGCAACCACCTCAAGTACACCAACACATTCACAAGCACTACCACAAAAGAGAGTTACCACATATATCACAATAGCAACTGCCGCAGTAAGATCATTATATCCCTTCTAGAGTGCAATAGATGTAAGTTACAGTACATAGGCAAGTCCGAGTGGCAATTTAATATTAGACTCAACAATTATAGACATAGGATCAAGTCAAAAAACAATCGTAGCCCACTTCCCGTAGAACTACACTTTCGCACACCCGACCACTATTTTGCCACTGACGCTAGCTTTACCATAATAGAAAAAATAGAAAAAAACTACTCCAATTGACATAACTAAAGTTCTAGAGAAACACGAAGACATGTGGATCAACAAACTCAAAACCCTATATCCTAATAGATTAAACACTAAACTGAACAACCCTCATCACACAGAACCCTAATACACAAAACTCCTACCATTAATATTCTCACACCCAAATCTAAGACACATTGAATAATGGAAGCTTCAAAGTCACCCAGACCCATAGGAAAAACTTCACCTTAGCCTGTTATAACCCCTGTCCAAATCATAGCCCAAACATTTTCAATAACTTTTAAGGTTGATACCTATGTAGCTCCTTGACCTCACCACCCCTCTTTCTACACTACCCAATATACCAAAAAATCTAACTCCACATCATTCCCCCCTACCTTGACACACTCTGCCCTCCCCAAGACCAACTGCTGCTGCTTTACCAAAGACCTGATACCCACTGGACATCCTTCCACTCAGCAGGAGGCCTCCAGTAGCCCTGACAACACAACTCACCCACAATGCATAGCTCCTGGCAGTGGACTGGTTCCACATGGTACATTTTAATACACACTCACACAGCACACACCACTGATGATGGGAAGAATCCTGAAACATGTATGGACTATTTACTTATAAGGATTAATAAACCTTACCACCAAACACCTCACTCCCGAGTCTGTCTCACTTTCTACAGTACACATTCTATATATCTATCTATATATATATATATATATATACCATCATACTATCTCTATACTAACATTGTCCGTTCCACTTCACTGATATCGAGGCATCTCACATACACACAGTTACGCAGCTCCACAACCGTGTCCAAACGCATATATACCTCATGAATGAAATGGCAATGCTTTTTACTATCCGATAGTCACGACGATCTCTCCCAATTCTCTTTACTTCAGGAAATATGCATGGATGTTTTGTCTTTTATGGTCTGTCTGTTGAGTATCTACCAGCATCAGAGAAGAGCCCCCAAGTCAACATACAACTTGGTAGTTTGGCTCACACCCGGTCTCCATATTCCTTCCTTGGTACGCTCCAAGCCATATGGATTGACAAGCAGCTCAGACACCTTCGTTCCGTGTCCGACTCATGTGCTATCAATGATAACAAAGCTCCCATCTTTCGCTATCTCTTCACACTATCGTTCAGATTTATGTTATCATCATATGTATTTCATTTTCATTCGTCATTTGTTACTTATGTCCTTGTATCAAATGTAAGTCTTATTTGTCCATCCAAATACTTGTATGTGTTCTTTTCACTTTGTTTCATCTCTGCATTTACATTGATACATGATGCGCATTCTCTTCATACATCAGAAAGGAGATGTCCTTCCACATCTTCAGTGACGTTTGCGAACAGCAAACCACATAGAAGCAAAATCCTTTGTCTTCAACATCTTTTCGCTACCCATTCCTCGACCAAAACCACTATAATTTCTGACCACTAAAGAAAACACGAAAAATGTAATAAAAAGGGTCCTACGTAAGAATAACAAAAGATATATTTATTCACTATGATACAATAATTGAGTAACTTTGTGGAAGTTCTTTTGATTGTCGATTCTTGAAGAAGGTATGATTGGTAGAAATTATTGAAAAGTTCAAAGGTCCCCAATTTACGTCTACAAGTAAATGGGTGTGTCTGTAGGAAGAGTAAGATGACTTGCCTATCGCTAGAGAAATTGGTCCTTATTTGGGAGGCGTGAAAGTCTTCTGATTGGAGTTGTAATAATTTGTGAGTGTATTAATATTCTGTTGATCGATGAATGTAAATGCCTGCACTTGCTTTGAATATGTGCATGTAGGCGCACAGGTGAAGGTGTGTTTGTGTGTGTATATGTGTGAAGACAAGCGCCACCGGGTACGCGTGTATTAGAAAGTTTGGGCTTGTCGAAACAGGGTTGGACTTCGCAATCTTTTGTAATGTCCCCAACGTTTGATTCATGTATTGGCCTTTGACAGGTCTCGTACAAATCAGGCTTTCCATTGTCTAGATTATGGGAGCCCGTTATTGGTATTGTTGTACGTAGAGAATTATGTTTAATTACAGAGTTGCACACCTTGAATGTCAAATGACAGTTGCTAACCAGGCGAAAATGAATTCACAGCAAAGCTTTGTATCCTGAGAAATAGATCATTGTCCAGGATTTTCCCCCATGCTGAAATCACTGACCAGCATGCTCAGGCTTGTCCTGAGAGCATCAACAGGATCCGTCCTGTGAACCAAGCCAAGCCTACCCTACTGACTCCGCAAAATTTTGATTTTGCAATAATCCACTCGCAACCAAATACACACCTCTAAAAAAAAATTACTTACCCCGGCTAGCGTAGTTGTTTTTCTTAATCGTCTTCCACACACGGAACCAACAGACAACGTGAAATAACCCGCTAGTTGGTTGAGCAAACTAAAAAATTAAAGGCTATTCGACAGTGAAAGAAACGGTGAAGAGAACGTGGTTTGGGTAGAACAGAGAATGTACTTTGGAAAAGCAATCGGGCCTAAGGGAAAGGGACTAGCCGATGCAACAAGAGACCAGAAGAGACGACAGGAAAGATTATTGGATTATAAGTCTTGCCAAACAGTACAAGGAAAGTTCATGGGAGAGGAGTAGATGTTATTGGGCAAGCTGTCCCAAGCAGTAGTTGACTTGAAGGAATAGATTGAAAAATCCAAGTTCTGATATATGATTATATATTTGGATTATAGTCATCTCCCATTGCAGGTCCTAATCTCCTATGTGATTGAAAATATCCTTGTACTGTATTTTCGGTGATTAAAAGTTCTAACTTGTTTATTTGGGTATGCTGCGTAATTTGATATTGGTGTAGTGACAACAGAATCACGTCGACCCACATTCCCGAAACTCCGACATTCTGGATTTTGACTTCTGGGATGAAGTAAGCCTACGCAGTTTTCCCTTGCCAGCGGTGCATAAACAACATAGTTTAAAGGCTAGCTGTGCACGTTTACAACAAACGCTAGTACATTCAGCCAATCGTTCATATGTACCATGGCCACAACGCGAGCATCCATGCAATGATCATTAACGAAGAACGAAACCATAACATCCTTTGACGCATGGCGTCAGAATTTGTAGAACACTCTTTAATTAGACGTAAACTTCACCCAATTCTTAGTGGACGGATTTATCTGACTGAAAAAGAAACTCAACACCCCATTACAAGGTCTGAAAAATGACACAGTGCTGAGAATGTCAGACGCACTGCAGCACAAAAGACAAACCATTTGGAACTAATGCTTGGACAAATAGCAAACTTTTGCCCTGTGACGTACTATCGTTAATAATTTTATTTCCATTAGCTCAATTACAGATTCCAGTCAGCAGGAAGCCTTGTACCCGACAATATTGACTGGAGGCATCTACCAGCGGTTGATGAGTTTGGTTGCTGACGATCTACTTCAACCAAATGGCGACGTCAGTTACCATGGAGGAATCCCTGATTCCGAGGAAGAACTCATGCCTTCACACGAGAACTTGAGGCCACGACTTATCAATAAGGACATCCCAGCCTTAGGCAGCACTATGAAACCATACTACGTTCCAAGACTCTGGAATCAATTGAACTCGAGATATCTCAGGCCCTGGATAGCTTGCTGGATCATACGTCGTGTGAATCTAAAGTGCTTCGCACTGCCTTTATGAGAAAACAAAACCCCGTTAGGAAGCCCATAACTAGCCCAGCTAAACATGTATACGCGTTATGCACACAGAATGGCCACCCAAGATTTTGCCACACATGTAGATATCTACCCGGAGGAGACAAACATTTCATGACCAAAGCATAGTTTACGTAGATGTGTCGGTCGATGAGTGTTTTGTAACAGACGAGTGTAGGAATCTCTATCAAAATAACTGTACAAAAGGCATTACAAGCGGATGAAGTTACTACCCTTGACGATGTCGGAGATGTACACCTTAGCCTGACTCACGAAGATCACACACTACACCTCGATTTCCTTATGGCCAATGACCTTGATTTAGACGTGCTAGTGGGCATGCCTTTAATGAAGAGCAATGATGTTCGTATTTGACCTTCAAAAAATCATGTTGTAATCGGGGACTCTTTGGTCATATCTTTTAAGAGATAATTGCCCGTCTATATCAAGCTTCCATCAACAGAATTCCACAAAAGTGACCACTAATGCCAACTAAGTATTCTAATCCTGACACGTGCAACGTACGAGAGACCTACCCTGACCCTGATACTGTTAGATTCGAAAAGAAAGGATGTTCAGTGTGCTATTCGACCGTCTGAAGTCCTGGAAGTTACTTGCAGACCACAATTCCTGTATGCAGTTTAAAGGTTACAATGGCGCAGTTGGCGAATTTGTCTCACATTGATATGGGACAAATATTCTTGAGACAAGAAAACAAAAATTTGATGAAGTTGAAGCACTGAGGTCGTCCGGTTTTCTAAGCAACCCCAAAGGGTGACAGTTGAGTATATGAACCCATCTTTTCTAGTAAAGAAACCCAATGGGGTAATGGACTCGTTACTACGTTGGTTGGTCGATATAAAATACTTTCCTGATGCCAGACGTCGACTCAATTTTGTGGAACATAGGACAATAGAAGTAAATCATTACTTCAGATCTGACAAGCACGTTCCATCAGAATCCACTCTCGCTATGATCATTGAAGTATTGGGGTATAGTCCCCCCCCAAAGCAGGGGTTACTCGTGTACACTTGATGCACCATGGGCGTGTCTGGATCTGGAACCGCTAAAGAGGAGCCGGGTTCTCAGAGAGAGCTACAAGCAAAGGGCGTGGCCAAATTAACAGACGACATGCAGCGTAGAAGCTATGGACCAACTTCTGCACAATTGGAGTCGTGATATGCCGGCGCACGACTACGACATTCGGTTGGACGTGGTCAGAAGGAAAGATATCCGCAAGCCCACGTAAGGTTGCTGCCTTGCCTTCGTACCAAGTTCTGGACATAGCATTTGGTCATTCCTTGGAGCATACAAAGTTCTCGGGCGCGTTATGTGAAAGGTTCTGATCTTCTGACAAGTGTGATATCTGGGATGAAATTCAGTGGACCGACGAACTGCGTCTTCACTTCTCAAGTAGTCAACGAACAATGCAATCATATTACCTACTGTCATCTGATAGCGTAGGTAGTATGACCCGGACTCGGTGCCACCTTGTATGCCATGCGCGAAGGAAAGCTCTGCCTAGCGTTTTTTTTTCCAATGTGAAGTTACAAAAACACCAAGTAACATGGCTTCAGTGCGAAATGGAGCCCATATATAATACAATTACTCCATCAAACACGTGTACTAATAGAGTGTACAGGTACTGGAAAGCTGAGACACGAAGAATTCTCATCCAACCCGTGGGTGACGTCATTCTTATCTACCGCCAGCCGATACCACACATCTGTACCGTCAGATTTCGCAAGTCGCAATGCGCTGGACTGTTCCGATCCTCGATGCCAGATATTTCACTTTATTTAAGACAGAAGACTCAGCCATACAATCAATGTGTAGAAAACGTAAGAGACAAATTCAGTTTATTGTTCTCAACTCATGTAGCATGGCTGTCAATACAGTCGGATTATCCTGATCTGAGAACCTATGCACACCTGAAGCAGGAGACATGTCTTTCAAAAGAGCTAACAAACATCAAGGATGTCAAGTGCTATCACAGCATTGCTTCGACCACAAGGGATGGTCTTCTTGTAGTACGTCGTAGTGATCATTTCCAACCTACATCGTGCAACGATCCGAACTCAATGGCCTACTCAGTGTATTACATATTTCGCTCGACCACTCAACTCGTAATTAAATGTATAAGTAATAAGGCGACATCTCTCTACATTAGATCTGATCATAGAACGAGTATGCGAATCATGCCATGTTTGCACCTCTCTGAAAAAGTTCGTATATCAGCTTGTACATCAATCGTCCGAACAGCTCACAGATGTCTTTGGTATTATGTTTGCTGCTAACACAGCACCAGAGTTAGAGTTTATATTGAAGGAATGAGCGACTTCAAACACTACAGCTTGTTTCGCCCCAAACGAGAAAGAATAGCTCTACGGAGGGTGTTGCTCACAATGTCCAACTTTACATTAAAGCCCTCTTGATAGAGCGTGCCCAGGATCATGGCATACGAGATGAGGCGCTCAACAGGTTCCGAATCGCTCTTAAAGTAGGCCATGTAAAGTATAGGATCAATAACACGCCGCAGAAAAAGCCATTGGCGAGCTAGAATAGCAGCTATTACACCAGGAACTAGGGGGAGCCCTGTAACCGAACTTGCGTCAGCTATCGATGTGGCTTCCCTCAATTCCCGCACCCGATTCACTGGGCTGTTTGCTTGCCAGTTACGGACACCACGGTGTCAGTATACCAACGAACAAATACCAGTGTCAGATTTGGATGTTGACCACTAAGCATGCTCTTCGTGAATCTAACCACTCCACTAGCGTAGTCTCCAATTCACTATGCGTTGGCGACATTGTCTATTTATACGGACATTGCATCAAGTCAAGAATGCGAAGCTGTTATATCATAAAGTCGGATGATGTGGAAGTTTTCCGGAATAAATATTCGTTCAAGCCCGTACAAAATGAAACAAACCAAATCCACCGTTCTCTTCGATGAAAAACCGGAAGAACCTTACCAGTCAACTACTGGTTCCGTAGACATACCACCGATTCTGCCTGAGTCAGCAAACTTTGATCGAGAATCAAATGGACTTCTCTTTCCCGTCTAGCGTAGTTTTTTGTAACCGCCTTCCGCCCCTCAACCAACACGACTTCACACTCAGAAGGCTTCCATAATCAGACCTGTTCTATTTTTTTTCTTATCTGTTCACAGTTTCTTATTTTTTTCTTCTCCGTCAATAAATTCTGTTTTCATCATAGTTAATGCAATGATAAAGTAAAACTGGTTATTTGCTGGTCGGCAAAGGGGTTCGAGGCAATATCACCATCATTGCCTTTAATCTGGTTAGGGCAAAGCCGTACTTCTTCATGCTTTTGACACAAACATTCACCTTGTAGAACCCTCATAGACAAACCTTATTTTCTAATCCCACATTCTTAAAGCTTAACTCCGTTTTGGAGACACAAAAATAAAATATTTCAATTACATTTTTTTTCACAAAGAAGACGGAGAGGCTAAATAAATCTACGAGACCTGGAACAAACCAGGGATTCGAATTCAAAACTGTTTTTGATTCTTGGATTTGAACTCACGATCAACTCATTGCAAGGAGGTTGTCTTTCTGATTGAAATAGTCTTAATTAACGAACAAGTATCATACAGATACGCACCGGCTTATTTCATCCTAATAAGTAAATCAATACAGAATATATATTTCAATAGTCTTTTTATTTGTTATACATACAGTATAAAAGTGGCAGTGATCATCAGTCGAAATAGAAATTGGGAGTGGAGTCTGACCCTGCAGTAGCTACACTAGTGTTTTATTTTTTCGTCTTATTCCAAAATTCTTGATTAACTTTCACTCTATAAAAGGAATTTCCATTTTTCAACTACAATTTTTAACCTGAAATGACTTGACGATTGTCAATGTTATGATATAAAGACTATACAACTCATTTGCAAGACTCACCTCAAGGCGAAAATCTGATTTGGGATCGTAAATTGATTAAATTCAATCTTCCAACAGATCATACATTTTCTGTAATTTGATACAATTAAACCCTTAAAATGGCAATTTCAAACTTTGAATTATGTCACCAATAGATTATAAAAATCCAGAATTCAAGATTAAAGTTTCATACCAATTACGGTGGTCAGACTGTCCTCCGTCAAGTACCCATCTTGAACCCGATGATGATATGTCCTCGTTTTTTGGGGTCCGACTAAAAAAAACTTATCTATATTACTTTGAAAGGTCCGTCTCTCAACAGAGCTTCAGTAATATCTTAACCCCCCCCCCGGGGGGCACAACGGTTGGAACCCTGGCCTTAAGTATCCAAGTGTTCTCCTCTTTAGAAATGGCATATCTAATACAAATATATAGAGAACCAACCTTTAGACAATAATTTTACTGACCGAAAATAATAGAAAAGGTTAAAGAAAATATCAATCTTGAGACAAAGGATATTCATGCACAGGATGAAGAGATAAGATATCACAACAAAAACAATGTAAAGAAATTATTCTTTTTAATTATTTTCTATAAGAAAACGATGAAAAAAAATCATTCAACAAACATATCTGATGAAATTTTAGAATTTGTTTTTGTAAAATTTTGTCAGGGAGGTAATGATGTGCGAAGATAACTTGCCTCCTGGATATGTTCAACACCAAGAAAAACATCCTGCTGGGTTCTAAAAGGCATAGCCGTATCACTTGCTTCGTGTTAAATGATGTGCTCGGACCCCAACAAAACCCCGAATTGTCACCAAGAAAACATCATAGATTCAAAGCTATCTCAGATCGCATAGCCTATGTCACATCAAAGAGGCACACACTGAACATCATTCAAGTGTACGCTCCCACTTCACAGTCAACCAAATAGAAGGTAGACGACTTCTATGACGACTTGATCTCCATACTCCAAGAAACCAGAAAGTATTTCTGTGGGACTTCACCTATGGTGATGGCCTCACAAACTATACTAAACCAGCCGTGGTTCTGGGTTAGTAAAAGAAGGCAACAAGTCGGAATTTCGTTTAAATGTTCTATATAGAATATTGATTATCTATCTCTGGAGACGGGAAATGCCTATTCGCAGTTGAAAAGAGAGGAGGCCGATTTTCATCTAAGTCAAACTGACGACTGGTCTCTCATGTCACGAACGGTAGTCTACTGAATGGTAGCAGCGGTTGACGGTTACGAAGGGCGGCTAACACGAGAGAGACTGGCAGCGATTCTCTTCTCCAAACCCAATTTTACTCTGCCGCTGTTACGAAAATCCCTCCTATTTAAGCCCTTGGTATCAACACTGTATTTCTTTGTAATTGACTTCCTTTCTTTCTTTCTTTCTTTTTCCTGTTATCTCGATCTTTCCAGAAAACCCCAAATATTGACCCTCATCCATCTCGCGACGCAAGTCCGTCTAAGATCATAAATTAGTCTCCCCCTCTCTCAAGGACTCTGCAAATAACTTTTCTTTCATAAGCTTTACTCTTTCTTTCAAGACCCCAGACACTGGCCCCATATCTGGCCATCTAACCAAGAGGAGAACTTCTCTAAAAGTACTTGTTTTTGCAACCCAGGATTTGACAGAAGATATTAGATTGAGAAAGTACAGGTGACTCCCACTTGGAAGCACATAATTCTCACTTTCCACAGTATCCTCAAAAAACACATTATCCCTTTTAACACAGATAACTCCTTTTGTAATAACCATAGTAATTACTGGTAATAACCATAGTAATTTTTGGTAACAGCCATAGTAATTTTCAGGACATGGGGGACTCCTGGCCCCCTAGTGTCACATTTCAACATCATTATCGACAGGACAAGGAAATGAA
Organism: Thysanoteuthis rhombus; assembly: GCA_963457665.1. NCBI lineage: Eukaryota > Metazoa > Mollusca > Cephalopoda > Oegopsida > Thysanoteuthidae > Thysanoteuthis > Thysanoteuthis major. The sequence goes on from OY735214.1 coordinate 27,481,868, forward strand.
AGTTGCGTTGGCAAGTTAGGATACAAGATACGGAACAAAAAAGGGTGAAAATCTTCTAAATTTAGCAACTGCAAACGTGCTTAAAATCATGAACACCTTCAAGAAGAGCCCCAATGGAAAATGGACTTGGAGGCCCTGATCACGAAACTAAAAACAAAATCGACTATGTCCTAGCAGACAAGAGCAACACCGTCAAAGATATCCAGGTCCTAAATCAAATCAATGTAGGAAGCGACTACAGAATGGTAAGATGTAAAATCCAAATTAACATCAAGATAGAAAACCAAACTGCAATCACTAAACGTAACAAATTAAGTTGATCTTTCAAGCTAGAACTGAAAAGCAGATACAAATTTCTCACCTAACCAGGAGAGAACGACACAAACATCAACAAGTTCAACAACCTCTCTGATAAAAGTCGCCAATATGTTTAAATCAAAAGCAAACAAACCATCGGTAAACTCTCAGAAGAAACTAAGAATCACATGGAAAGACGCAGAAATCTCAAACCATCGACAAAAGATTGAAGCAAATGGACTAAATAAAACCACCTAAAAGAAACAAAAAGATGAAACATGACAGTAGTCATTGAAAAAATTATCGGAAAAAAAGGTAAGGGTTTCAAAGCTATAAACAAAACTGCAGGAAAAAAAAAAATAACTAGTGTGCTCGAAGGAAATAGAGAACCAAGAACGGACAGGGACCAGATTGTTGAATATGCCCAAGAATTCTTCAAAAAACCTTTCTCCAAATGTGGAACTCAGAAAATGAACAAAATATACATGTCACGAGCAACTACTTAGAACATTACCCAAAGGTAAGTCTGTGGGAGGTGAAGCATACTATCAAATATAGAAGGGCCCCTGGACAAGATAACATCACGATCAACCTACTCAAAAAAGCTGGTAAAGTCATCTCTAGGAAAGATTCTTTTCAACTTATGCCTCAAACAAAGCAAAGTCCCAGAAGATTTGAACACCACAATCATAATGTTAAATAAAAAGGGAACCTGAAAAATCTTAACTACTATAGGTCAATAATGCAGCTATAAACCTTTCACTGAAGTGATCATCAACCGAAGAATAAATCTCGTTTGGCAAACTTTCGGTAGAGTTTTCCAGAAAAAGAAAATCCCGCCAGACTTTAAAAGAAGATTAAACAACCAATGCATCCTACAGAGAGTCACCTACGGAGTTGAAACATGGAACTTGACCAAAAGATTGATCCTCATTGATAACCATGCATTATAAGAATCATACTCAACATAACATGGAGAGATCACAAGACAACAAAATATATTAGAGGGAAAACAGGAGACTGAAATATAGAATCCATTAGACTCAACTAAAACTAAAATGGCAGTGAGCCGGTCCATTTTGATCCATAAGAAAAAACACATAGGAGGTTTTTCATTATTTCTTCAGTCATGGTGGAACAAAAATTTAAGACGCTTTATCGTGCTGAACTTTTATAAGAAAACTCACAGTTTGGCTATGATCATGAGAAGGCTATACTGAAGTCCTGTTTTTTTCCCCAATTTGTTGATGCTCCATGGTTTTTTTTTTAGGTTCACAACAGAATAATCCTCTGAAGGGAACAAAAATATGCACATATTAAAATCCTGATGTTTGGAAATGAAAGACTTGCTATTTCAAATGTTTTACCCCACAAAAAAATCAATTGGAAGATATTTGACCAAATGTCAGATGGAAACATCAAAATATCCTCGGGAAATTAGGTAGATACAATCAAGTGGAAATCATCCAGTCCATCTGAGTTGATTAAAACATTTAGATTGAACATAAATATTCACTATTTGGATGTGCGCTTTTCAATTCAGATAACTAAAATATTTATCAACTTCAAAACTATTAATCCAATTGCACGAGGGAATAATTCAGCGAGGCAACACTTATTTGACTTGCTCAAGGTCATGATTTATCTCTCTTAAACTTTTCAGAACTGGTAGAAATTGAGTCTTTCCTCGTTTATCGATCTCATTTTTCTGTCTATTTCCTTTGTCTTTGAAATACAAAAAATATTGGTTTAAATTGGCCTCTTTCTTTTCATTAGAAATTTTTTAGGTAAACATTCTATTCACCTTTTAAAGCAAGGTCATTGAAGTTTCGTAGAGATATCTTAATTTCCCCATTTTTTTAAAAAAATTCTGAATTGACTAAAATATATCGCAAAAACATAAGCAAAAATTTACAAAAAACACTGAAAGATTAAAAGGAGGTCTTCTGGAGTGTTTTTGTCCAAAGTTTTCTAGCAATATATTTAATTAGTCTTATTTTTATTCTCATTCAATGGTATATTGCGAGGAGTGGGAATGGCTAAAGGATAAGGATAGGATTGCCAACTTAACCCTCTTTGAGCTAAATTTAACTACCTTTTTGTACATCTAGCTCTTAACCCCCCTGTCAATTTATTGGACCTCTGGTATATTCAGCTCATTGTAATCCTGTATTCCTTGGAATGTCCCCAACCCAAAACAAAACAAACAATGAAAGGATTAGATTTAGAGATTTATTTTTCAAATTTTTACTAAGATGAAAGGGTTAGGGTTAGTTACTTTGTTTTCATATTTTTTTTTTTCAAAAATGAAAATTGGGAAGTATGATTGGCGTAGTCAGTACCATGCACTAAGGAGTCTGACAACTGGACATCCCAAGACTTCCATTAACTTCACCCTGGCATGCGCTCCAGTGGAGATGTTCTATTTTCTATGGAGACAAAATGGAGACCATTCATATATTTTTCTAGTTTATTGATTATATTTTTTTTTTGTGTGAAGATAAAAGAGTTAGAATGAGTTTCTCTGTTTTCATATTTTTAATGAAAGATGAAAGATTTGAGTTAAAGTCAGTGCAGACTTAAGCATATACTTGTATTTTCTTGTAAAATTTTTAAAAAATCAATATTTCATAAAACTAACAAATCTCTAAAGGCTTGAAAATACCTAAGATTGCAAGAAAAAACATTCTTAGGTAATCTAGTATAATAAACTTCCGAACCTTCACTTAAATAGTCAAGCAGACGTAAAGTTTTACAGATGGTTGCTATTTGTTTTATGTTTTGATTAATAAAAAAAAAAAAAAAGAAAAAAAAATATTTGGGACAAAATTACTTCCATTGCCTAACAGAATGAAATGAAAATTTGTGGACAAAAATTGAAATCTTCATCGAAATGAAATCACCACTGATAAATGTCATTATGTCTCAAACTGAATACACAATAAAAACTAATATAAAACGGGAAACGTGAATCAGCAACGTGAATATACCAATCTGGTGTTCTCATGTCATATCTTAGATTTCACATACACTAACGCTGGGATTACAAATCCAGAAGAAAACCTTGAAGAACTTCCACTGCACATTGCTTGTGAAAAATCCCATATCCAACATGCGACTGTTCTCATAGGATTATTGAATGTTAGAAGTATCCTCAATTAGTTGCACCAAAACTATCAACCTGTGATAGAGGTGTGTATACTATCAACATGGTTATTTACGTAAATGGTGAAAGTGAAGTTTTAAATGTGTTTATTCAGTACTTTTCTGTGTTACTGCCGCAAACATTTTTCCAAGAAAGAGATGGCTGGCCCCAGTTGAAATGAATTGAGCTGAGACAACAAAATAAAAAATTTTGCCTACGTCTTGAGTTATTCACTTCACCTTCTAATTGTCATTTTCAGCAATACAAACACACACACATATATATATATATATATATATATATATATATATATATATATATACATACATACATACATACATATATATATATATATATATATACACATACACATACATACATAAGAAATGATTAAGTATATAAATTCATCATTAAGAGGAAGATAAATACTTAAAAGCTATACCTCAGTTTGTTGGATGGAGAGTAATAGTCCAATTAAGCATTAGCTTTACATTGTAGACCCCTATGATGGGGGGAAGGGGGATCAATTTTTTGTAATTTTAAAATTTTAAGATAATACAAGTTTAAATTGGTGTTTTGTCTTTAAAACTCAGAGTAAATTCCGATTTTTCACAAACAGTAATTTTCAAGAGGAAATTTCTTATTGGATAGGTCCTCCTCAATAGGTTCATGAAAGGAAAAATGATATCTGACTTTTAAAAAAGGTAGGTTCAGAGTAACTTATTTTCCATATATACCAACATATAAGTCAACCCCCAGATATTGAGGTGTTAATCCAGGCTTAGGCCAATACATTCAAATACATCAAGAAAAAAAAAGTCCTAGTTGAAACAGATACTCTGAATAGAAATGTGGATAACAAAATAAGGCAATGCCACTATTAAAATGTCAGTATTACAATGTTTACAGTAAATTGGCTGAGTGAAATGCTTTGTGGTGGCGATTGTTTCTATTTCACGACTCGTCATATAACTGGTACTAAAATAGTAATATGACAAAACAGTAGTTTGTGGTGAAAATATTTGTGGCTGTACATTCAGCCCCAACTTTAGCAGAGATTTTTTTTTTTTTTAGGCTTCAGGTGTTAACTTGTACACTGGTATAAATGTTTTTTTTCAAGTAAAATCCCAATAATAATAGGTAAACAACACACTTTTTAAAAAGATATGTAATTTATAATTTTATGTACCAATTGTGTTCTTACATCAACAAAAAGAAAAAAATTCTTTGTAGTCTTCAGATGAAGACCATCATATACAAAACATTAAGAGACTTCCATAGGATTATTTTTCTTTTTTCTCATCAGAATATTGTCCTTATATCAATTCAAATATAATCAGCATTACTAACAAAAATGTTCAATGGTTAAATGGCTATAATCTCTTTAAAATTAAAAACTGAGAAATTTCATACAAATGTCACTTGAGGATTTTTAGACACTTCTAACTGAAATACACCAGAATTAGAGGTAATGTTCAAAGATGCAGGTGATTGTGGAGCAGACAAATTGTATTTGGGAATAGGGCTTGAGTGTGATCTATCTCCCCATTTCGACTGATGGGATTTATTTTCAGGAAGTTTGGGTGATGTTGGCATAAAAGCCAAAATTTTCTCTGACTGCAATGGAGCAGATACATAATCTGCCTCATCCTGGTGTTTCAACAACTTTGAATCATGCTGTGTATGTGTACGTGGTGAAATAGTAATAGGTTTAATTTTTGAATGGGGTTTCCTTGCTTTCTTGGCACTTACTTCATCTGTTGTTGATGAAAACTGTTCAGGTGAGGCAATAGGTGCAGCAGAAATTAAGTTGCTATCAGTAATTTCATCTGGCTTGGAATCAGATGGGGCTCCTGAATCCTGAATGAAAGAAGCTTCTGATCTACATGAAAAATGGCCATCACAGAATGGAAAGCTTTTAGTCTTGTCCTCAATATCTTTGTTGTCCCAATTAGTCATATTTATCGACTTATGATAAATGCAAGCATTTCTATCAGGTGAAGAACCAAAAGTCTTAAAATGTTGGATATCCCTGGCATCAGCACCAAATTTCAGCCATGAAGACTTTGATGGACTATTTCTAGAATTCTGAATTTTGTAACTTTTTGATGCCTCTGTGTCTTTTTTCTTGAGCAATATGGAAGCAGGAGTGGTTATGACATTAGGTTTTGTAGGCAGTGAACTGTGGTCAGAGTTGTCTTCATTGATGTTGAAATGATTTGGGACAAACGTTCCATTCTGCTGGCTTTTATGAAAAAGGATACCTCCAATTAGTTCAGTTGAGCTGTTGGAGGTAGCAAGTTTTCGTTGAAATATGTCGTCTATTGAATTTTGTAGAGAAGATGATGCCCGATTTAGTTCAGATGATATAGAATTTAACTCACAGCTGGGAAGACAGTTGTTTGTTGTTCCTGCAAACAATAAAAAGTATTTAGCAAAAGATAGGCAATTGTTTGCAATATAAGCAGTTATTTCTTAAAACTGTATGAGATGAATGTGATGTGACATGGCTAGGTTCCTTACTTACTTACCTTACTTCCAAATTAGAATGAAAATATATCAGTCAATGAGAGTTGATTGAGTGAGTTAATGCTGTTTCACTGACCTGAGGAGTAGAACAGTAATTAAACATTGATCTTATGCTCATGGGTCCAAGAAAGGCTGCTAACAGAGTGATGAATTAGGACACTATTGAAAATCAATACGAATGTCTCAAAATATCTTTTTCTTTCAATACATGGTGATAAAAGTTGGATATGAAAACTATTTTTACCTTTTTTTTTCTCTAGTTAGAGATGGAAAGCTAATGATAAAATTGACGTGGAAATAAAAGGTAATCAGATAATAAAAAAATCTATTAAATTGGTAAAAAATACAGATATATATATAGTAATATATATATTCACACACGCATAGAAAAAATTATAGATAAAAACACACACAGACGTATATACATATATTCACACACATAGAAAAAATATATTTTCACACACGCAAATATATTATGTATATATATATATATATATATATTTATATCAATTCACACACACGCAAACATATCTATTCACACACACGCAAACATATCTATTCACACACACGCAAACATATCTATTCACACACACGCAAACATATCTATTCACACGCACGCAAACATATCTACCTATTCACACGCACGCAAACATATATACCTATTCACACGCACACGCACATGTATACCTATTCACACGCACATGTATACCTATTCACACGCACATGTATACCTATTCACACGCACACGCACATGTATACCTATTCACACGCACATGTATACCTATTCACACGCACATGTATACCTATTCACACGCACATGTATACCTATTCACACGCACATGTATACCTATTCACACGCACACGCACATGTATACCTATTCACACGCACATGTATACCTATTCACACGCACACGCACATATATACCTATGCACACGCACACGTATATATCTATACAAACGCACACGTATATATCTATACAAACGCACACGTATATATCTATACAAACGCACACGTATATATCTATACAAACGCACACGTATATATCTATACAAACGCACACGTATATATCTATACAAACGCACACATATATATCTATTCACACGCACACATATATACCTATTCACATGCACATATATATACCTATTCACATGCACATATATACCTATTCACACGCACACGCACATATATACCAATTCACACGCACACATATATACCTATTCACACACACGCAAATCTATTAACACACGCAAATCTATTCACACACACGCACATATATTCACACACACAAACATATATTCACACACACACACAAACATATATTCACACACACAAACACATATATATTCACACACGCAAACACATATATATTCACACACACAAACACATATATATTCACACACACAAACACATATATATTCACACACACATACACATATATATTCACACACACATACACATACACATACACACATATATTCACACACACACCACACATACACATATATTCACACACACACACACACATACACATATATTCACACACACACACACACACATACACATATATTCACACACACACACATTCACACACATACACATATATATTCACACACACACACATATATATTCACACATACACATATATATTCACACACACACATATATATTCACACACACACATATATTCAAACACACACATATATTCACACACACACACACACACACACAAATATTAACACACACACACATATATTCACACACACACACATATATTCACACACACACACACTCATAT